>FR989977.1:7062948-7795448 GCA_905404175.1 Anthocharis cardamines | reverse complement strand
AACCGAGATCATATTCTATTATTCCATGCACGAAATATTCAAGCGGCATTTTGAGCCCGCTTTGAGCACTCTAATTTGTTCAAAGTAAAATTGTCGGCCCACCTCGACACTCACTGAAGAGCACCGCGATAGGATTTTGATATTGAACCGGCGTTTTACCGCCGGCTCACCGACGATATGCTCCGCAGACGTGTCAGTATCACCGCGGATGCGGTGCACCGACAGCGCGGCGCACAAATGCAACTACGAGCTTTTTAACCGCAACAATTTTAGTATACGCTATTGGAGCTGGAATTACCGCGGCTGCTGGCACCAGACTTGCCCTCCAATTGTTCCTCGTTAAAATATTTAAAGTGTACTCATTCCGATTACGAGGCCTCGTAAGAGTCCCGTATCGTTATTTTTCGTCACTACCTCCCCGTGCCGGGAGTGGGTAATTTGCGCGCCTGCTGCCTTCCTTGGATGTGGTAGCCGTTTCTCAGGCTCCCTCTCCGGAATCGAACCCTGATTCCCCGTTACCCGTGACAACCATGGTAGTCGCAGAAACTACCATCGAAAGTTGATAAGGCAGACATTTGAAAGATGCGTCGCCGGTACTGGACCATGCGATCGGCAAAAGTTATCCAGATTCATCAAAATTAACGACTTCGGACGCGAGGCCCTCCGCCGATTGGTTTTGATCTAATAAAAGCACTCATCCCATCACTGGTCAGAGTTCTGATTGCATGTATTAGCTCTAGAATTACCACAGTTATCCAAGTAACTGAGTAAGATCTAAGGAACCAAAACTGATATATTGAGCCATTCGCGGTATCGCCTTAATACGGCTTGCACTGAGACATGCATGGCTTAATCTTTGAGACAAGCATATAACTACTGGCAGGATCAACCAGGGAGCTGCTCTTGTGTGTTATAATATTTATTACACACACATAAAGCTTAAAACAAAACGTGCACGCGCGCGCGCGCGCGCACCAAAGCGAGTTTCCTCATCTCGGTGTTGCACGCGCGGCACGTGCACGAATTGCGCCCCGTGTATGTGTAACGAACGTATAAACGTAACGCGTCGAATACGACGCGACGTTTGCGCTATCGTTATTTAAGAGTGTGCGTGTGTATGTATGCGTGCGCGGTGTGTGTTTGCACATACACCACCCACACACAACAACAACTACACAAAACTGATTGAGCGCAATGCGCGCCAATAGCAGTTTAAACTTTGAACGTTCATATGTATTAACGAAACTCGCCTCGAGCTAGAGATATTCGAATTGAACTTCGAATCTCTCCGTAATAATTCAGCTGGCACGATGTCGTTACCAATAACGATCAACGCCCGGTGCTAGAGGGATTTTTATTGTGACTGCCGAGTGACGCAGCGCGAAAGAATCACCCGAAGGTGTCGATCGCGAGCGCGCCGCACGTACATAATGTTCGTCACCAAAGGGACGCGCACGTAGCGCTGCACTCTGTTTGTACTGGTTGTTTGCTTTCACACAAACACCAGAAAGAGCGCGGCCTCACACTACTTCGACTGAAGTAGGCCTTGCCGTCTGAACGGACGAAAATTCATATTAAATGAATCCGCCTGTCGGTGGACACGGTGATACTAACAATGTTTTACTAATATAATACAAGTTGTGCAGAATCTCAAATAATGTGAATAATTTTCTAAAGTCTACATATTATAATGTATATAAAATATAATAATAAATATATATTATTATTATATAATATTTTATAACATATAGACTTATTAAATTATTCAAACCATTTTAAAAACACACAACAAATCTTTTTTATATACTTACCACAACCAACCCACACACTAAATACCGCGCGAGCCGCTTATTCGACGTTTTGTGCGTGTGTTAAATATAGTAATTCTATCATCTCGTTTGACCGAAATGACAAAACACAACACACACAACACAATCCGCCGCACAGAACGCGCAGTAAATAATGGAGAAATCGGTCGACGCGTTTTACAACGCGCCCTCCTCCGCCGCGCAGAGCTCATACGCTCGCATTCGCCGCAACGGGCTCACAACGTGATATGATCATATGTGTGCGAGATGCATAGGTGCGCGTCGCGACACCGACCGCCGCGGCCGCGACGGCATCAAGTTCCGCGCGTGCGTTCGCTGAAAAATATATATGTTGTGCTATTGTTAATCAGAATTAAAAATATGTGTGTGTGTGTGAGAGTGTGTGTCAGTGTGTGTGTGTGTGTGTGTGTGTGTGTGTGTGTGTGGGTGGGTGTGTGTGTGTGGGTGTGTGTGTGTGTGGGTGTGTGTGTGTGTGGGTGTGTGTGTATGTGGGTGTGCTAGTATGTGTACTAATGTATGTTATACTTAATACTAGCAATCCGCCCCGGCTTCGCACGGGCAGATCATGATAATAAAATCGGTTGAGTAGTTTTTGAGTTAAATCATAACAAACAAATGTAATATTGTAAATATATTATATTATATAATATTAGTATAGGTTATTTATTATTTATTAAATAATAATAGAAAAATGAAAAAAAAAAAAAAAAAAAAAAAAAAAAAAAAGGAATAAAACTGCAGCACTTTCAAGGTGGTGCTGTGATTCGACATAATATCTATTCACTTACATATTATGTCGAAGCAATTAAACAATTAAACAATCCTTCTTGGCTGGCACCGACTCCGAAAATCATCATCAACGTATAAGTATATTTTTGCTTTTGTTGATTTTCTAAAAAAGTACCAAACCTATGACCCAATAAAAAAAATATATGGGACCACCTCCTCCTTATTTGAAGTCGGTTAAAAAATTGGAGAACTTTCGAGGTGGAGCTGTGATGCGACAAATAATATGTATTTACTTACAGAAATAAATAACAATAACAGCTATCATTCTCGACTAGGACAGGCAAACAACATTGATATCAAACATCAATTTCTATTCATAATCTCATCTTAATGAGTTTCTTTTATTAATTCTCTATTCTCTACATTATTTACACAACTGTTAGATATTATCAGTTTAGTTTAATTATATAATTTACAATATGAAAAATCATTATGTAAAATTAATTAACATGTTAATCTAACCTGTCAATTACTGAAGCGCACAGGAGAGTGTGTGTTAATTGCCTTCTTCCAGTGAAGAATGTTCACTACCTCTCTCACTTTGTATGTGAACTTTGCTGAAAAAAATAACATAATTAAAAATAATTTGAATAATAACAATAATAAATAATTGAATACTTGGAATGGAATGAATCAATGAGATTTTGATTAATAGAAGGACTGATCTAATCTGATTAGTTATTGGCAATTTAATTGGCTATAGGGAATACTGAGATTGAGAAGAGAAATAATATGTAGTTTATAGCAAATCAAACTCTAAAATTATGGTGCTAAGGCCGTCATTAAAATTCATGCACCTTTCTGTCTGTCTGTTTCGTAGCAAATATTTGTTGTTTAATATTATAGAATACTATATTATCATAATTTATTTATTACATACCGGATATCTAACGGAGGCGGCTGCTCGGATACTATAATTTGCGTCGTATATTATATTATGATGATGATCTTTATATGTCGAACAATCAAACCGTTCGTGTTCGTTTAAGGAGAGGGAGGTCTCTTACGAGTTTTCATTTATGTGTATTTATAATCTCTTCATTTCAGTATTTATACTACATAATAATATCATTTAATAACACAATTTTAGAGACTCCATTAAAATTGCGAAAAGTTTTGTTAGGCGCCTGTTATTATTATTAATAAAGATTTTAAGGCCTGGTAACGAGACCTTTAAGCCTTTAAATCTTATTATCGTGCACTATTTTTCACTTACATAGGTATTCATTTTATCGTTTTGTATTTTTCACCATTACGTAGGTATATAATACTTACATATGTATTTCAGAAGTTTTCCCGCCTTCAGCTGTCAAGCCGTTCTATTATGCTTTATGCTTATTTTATTTTTTTAATTTTACGGCCTGGTAACATTCTATTATGATTACTATAGAGTATAGACCATGGATAACAATAATTTACAACGTTCTCATTGGACGAGGGCTCGTCGTTTCTCTATTAAGTTCATACCACACGTACCTACACGTTACACGTTCAGATTAGAGATAATCAATTAACAGAAAATTAATTAACTGACAGAAGAAAATACAATGCCATGCCGTGTCTTCAAAAGCGAGCGAGGAGAACTTTCTGTATACCTAGTAATAAGTTTAAATTTTTAATAGTACGAATTCTATCTATGGCACATTGTTTATGGTACATTGTTAACATACACGATGATTTAGATATTATTTTGTCTTTAAATAGGTACACGCATCGTTGTTCAATAATAATAATTAATAGGGTTTATTTTTTTTGTATTTTCAGTAGTGTATATGTGTGCAGGGTGCAGTGTCGTAGGTCTATCTATAGCGGACTTCGGAACGAGTAGTCAACAATGACAGTTTGAAAAGTCACCTCTTGACATGTTTGTTTTGCTCTGACATAAGGACCGCGGCGCGAATAATTTCCTCCTTTTGAATGAATACAGTATGTAATTCTAAATAAATAAATTGTATTTGTGTTATGTACCACTGTTAAAAGCAGAACGTCAGCTTCGATTCCTGAGATAAGTTTCGAGTTCAAAACATACTCACACGTACACATGCGTGTGCATACAGTTCTTTGGTAATAGGCATTATGGCCTGCTTATTTATTAATTTTTCTTTTTCAGATCACCGAACCGAACGAATATTATGTTTGTATGTACTCAGATGTTATTTGGAAGAAAGAGGATAGAGGTAGAAAGGAGGAACAAACACAAACTCGTGTTGAGTTTTGAACAACAACAACCAACTAATTCTTAAATAATTGTGAAATAGTTTATGTGTGTTAATAATATAATCAAGTCAATAAAACTACATCTTATTGTATTATACAGTTGTATTATTTATTTATTGTTATCGAAGAAGATTAAATAAGAAGAATATGTGTGTTTAAAGTGTCGGGTGTTGTGTTAACTGTAAAACTCAAAGTAAAATAACGCTGTATAGTTAATAAATAATATTATAGTTGAACTACATAGAATATACGTATGTATGTATATGAAAGATGATATAATAACGAATTATAATTATAATAATAATGATCCCCTCCATCCAAGAAAGGAAGGGAAGGGGGCTCTTCTGTTCTTCGGCACGTATGATAAGATATGTAGTTAAGTTTTGCTCCAATACATCTAGGTAACGGCTCCTACATAACCCCCGGGTGGTAACCCGACGACTGATGGGAAACGTCACAACGTCAGTTGAAATCGAAGCGGGGCGAAAAAGGAAAAAATTAAATTTTCAAACAAACGGTTTATGTTGCCGGAGACGTTTCTCGTAGAAGGCGAAAAAGTGGAAAGCAGCCGCTTCTCTCACGTACTACCCATCTTGAACACGTACCAATCGGCCGGGCAGGCTGTCGGTCGGTCGCTCGCTGTGATGGGGAAAGCTGAACGGGAAGAAAAAATTAAATTTTCAAACAAACGGTTTATGTTGCCGGAGACGTTTCCCGTAGAAGGCGAAAAAGTGGAAAGCAGCCGCTTCTCTCACGTATTACCCATCTTGAACACGTATCAATCGGCCGGGCAGGCTGTCGGTCGGTCGCTCGCTGTGATGGGGATAGTTGAACGGAAAGAAAAAAAAATTTTTTTTCAAACAAACTGTTTATGTTACCGAAGACGTTTCTCGTAGAAGGCGAAAAAGTGGAAAGCAGCCCCGCTATTTCTCTAATCACACAATCAATCTGCCGGGCGAATGCTACTATACATATATTATGGAGGGTAGAGACAAGGTGGACTATCTTATATGGGGGACAAGTTGAAAAAGTGTCCAGCTGTAAGCTTTATATAATAACTTAACTTAATTAATAAAACACAGACACTCCTATTTATGCAACATTTATTTATTGTTCATATAAAAAAAATATTACGTGTAATCACTTTATATAATGAATATAATGAATATAATGAAACAACAATAACGATCGCAATAACAAATAAAAAGAAAATTTAATTTCAAACGAAAGTTTAAATGTCACCCGAGACGTATCTCGTAAAAGGCGGATGTAGAGGCGGGCTCGCTGTAGATGATGGGCGGAGACGTTTCTCGTACAAGCTGAAGAAGAAAGAAAAATAAAATTAATATTTCAAACGCGAAAGTTTATGTTATCCGGAGACGTATCTCGTATAAGGAAAAAAAAAAGAAATACGCATATCCATTCAATACATAGATTACGCGCTAAATTTACGCTATAAAGCGGCGAATCGTCCTCGGACGAATCACCTGGCGTAGGGCTGAGTCTCAACAGATCGCAGCACGACGCTGCTCTACCGAGCACAACACCCCGCCAGGAACGTAAGTCGTCTACAGACTATTCCGAGCCCCGACATCGAACTGAGGTGAATTCGAAACTTCGACGCCGTGATGCACGTGTTAAGACCGCTCGCACCGATCGTCGCGTTCCAAATGGGCTTCGACGTCGCACCTTACGAATAAAGCGCGACTAGTAAAGTCACATTGTTTAGAGCCTCCCGACACTCGGGGCTCCACAGTGAGAATATCCTTGCCGGATTCGGCTAGGCTGGCTTCGGCCTTAGAGGCGTTCAGGCATAATCCCGCGGATGGTAGCTTCGCACCACCGGCCGCTCGGCCGAGTGCATGAACCAAATGTCCGAAACTGCGGTTCCTCTCGTACTGAGCAGTATTACTATCGCAACGACACGCCATCAGTAGGGTAAAACTAACCTGTCTCACGACGGTCTAAACCCAGCTCACGTTCCCTTTTGATGGGTGAACAATCCAACGCTTGGCGAATTTTGCTTCGCAATGATAGGAAGAGCCGACATCGAAGGATCAAAAAGCAACGTCGCTATGAACGCTTGGCCGCCACAAGCCAGTTATCCCTGTGGTAACTTTTCTGGCACCTCTTGCTAAAAACTCTTTATACTAAAGGATCGATAGGCCGTGCTTTCGCAGTCCCTATGCGTACTGAACATCTGGATCAAGCCAGCTTTTGCCCTTTTGCTCTACGCGAGGTTTCTGTCCTCGCTGAGCTGGCCTTAGGACACCTGCGTTATTCTTTGACAGATGTACCGCCCCAGTCAAACTCCCCGCCTGGCAGTGTCCTCGAACCGGATCACGCGGGAGTTGAACGGCGACGAGCGACGAGCGCCACGTCACCACTCTACACGCTTGGAACGAAACACCGTACGCGAGCCGATTGCAAAATCGACCGCGCACCGCTTCCGCCCAACCGAGTAAGTAATGAAACGCTTCCGCGACGGTAAAAATCGCAACGAAACGCCCTCCCACCCGCCCTTTATTTATACTGCTAGCTAGTGGAACTTCAATATCATGTCAACAGCGTGATCTGCCCGTCGTGTAGCACCCTCTGTTGTTAGCATTTTGAGCTGTGCTGTCTCGTTTCATTTGAAGTAAAATTATATATTTTAGCGCCATCTTTTGTTCAGTTTCAATTTTAGTGATTAGCGCCATCTGTTAATTGTTTTTCAAGAGATGTATAAGAATAGACCCTATTTCTTGAATCGTTTATATAATTTATGGAGGGTAGAGATAAGGAGGAATTTCTCTGTATATTAGAAGTGTTGATTGATAAAATTATTCCATTTTTCAATTTGCAAAATATGATTTTTGATAATTAATCTGCAGACGCGATGCCATCTATGCGACGATACGCGCTACTAGATATTGATAGTAAGCGGCATTTACAACACTGCGTTGTATAAACTATCGGTCACGCCACGCGCATTCTGGCTACTGTCACAAGGTGGCGCTGTACTTAATACTATATTATTCCATAAACTTAATTTTAATAGTTTAAAATTAAAACAACAAGCTATCACTACATAGTATAAAACAAAGTCGCTTTCTCTGACCCTATGTCCCTTTATATGCTTAAATCTTTGAAACTACGCAACGGATTTTTAATAGATAGAGTGATTCAAGAGGAAGGTTTATATGTATAATAACATCAATTAAATAGTGGAGAAGTACTTTTATTTTTGAGGTTTCTAATGTGATGTCGTAAATAATTACATTTTTTCCGCTTACATTGCAAACGCAGGCTGAACCCTACGAGTTTTATCAAAATAATGTACTAAGTATTGTACACATTGAAAAGGTCTACAGAAAAGTCCGTGATGGTATATGTCTACCTCTTATGGATAACCCACAATAACTTTTTTTTGTCATTTACTTTTTACGACAAATAATGGCTAATTTTCGAAGCGATTTTAACCAATACAGCATTAATCCTTATCCAATAAAATACCTTACATACATTGTTGATTTAATATAGCTCTATATGTCCCTTTACAGCATATGATTTAAATGAATATTTTCGAAGATATTACAGATTTAAAAATTGCGGGACGTAGCGTTTGCGGCGGTACCGGCCGGTATTTTTTTATATAACATACAACGTTCACAGTTTTTCTGTAGTGTATTTAGTAACAGCATTGCACCCATGCGAAGCCGGGGCGGGTCGCTAGTTATAAATAAACCAAACTAAAAAGTAGAAAATAAATAATAGTTTAAAAAAACTAAAACAAAACGCTTTTTATAGAAAACCGAACTAAAAAATAGAAAATAAATTTAAATTAAGAATAGTGTTAAAAATTTCAATAAATATAAATTAATAATAGTGTGAAAATATAAAAAAATATATTTTATTTTAAAAAAAGCGTGGGGTGCTTTTTAAGATATTATCAAAATGATAATCACTCTACTCATATCTGTCAATAAAATATTTATAACTATTGACACCATGCACCCCACGCTTTTTTTAAAATAAAATATATTTTTTTATTCACACTATTATTAAAGGTTTTCTATAAAAAGCGTGTTTTTTAGTATTTTTTTTTATTTATCTTTCAGAGTTACACCACACATACTATATTTTACGTATTTGATTACTGTTATAACCTCGCTAACGCGTCCCTCAGGCTGTGCCAAATGACCAAAAGTCAATTCACTAAAGAACATCTAGAAGGGCAGCAGGAATCGGCCACTCGTGATATTTATCGCTAAGGGGAACGGATCATCTTCCGTCTCAAACTCTATTGGGGTCTGTATTTTCTGCGAAATATTTGTTGTCCCTCTCATATACCTGATATGATTACTTATCCCTCTGTCACTGAATTGGGTGTATTCGCATCAACACACAAACTACACATTATAATTTACAAGGTTATTGGAGTATTGAACTCTTTATAGTGCGAATGCGAACAAGTCACTGATCTGTGGAACAAGTCATGCGACGGGAGCTCTAACACGCACTAAAGCTATTTTATAACGATTTAAATAAAACTATTTGTAAAAATTCAGTCATTTATTGGTAAACCTTATTTTATAATTTACAATCTTCTCGACGTGTTAAGAAACTTCAGTTCATTTCGCGGTCGCTGGTCAATATTGCTCCTAACCGTTTAGTGCTCGAAGATATCGGACATGATGTTTGCGCTAAATGAACAAGCCGGTCTCGACGGGTGCACTTCCGCCACCACCAACCAAAGTATAATTTATTTCGCAAGAAACATATATTATATATATATATATATTTTTTATTCATATTCATTCGTTTTGTCTGTTTTTTATTTTATTTTTTCGTTTATATTTATATATATATTTAATTATTATAGTTAATTACTTAAAGATGTCACGTGGAACATGGTTGCAGCTCCTTACAAAACATTGTAAAATAAAAACTTGGCGATTAAAAAGAGTGGCGGCGAGTTTCTTGCCAGTTCTTCTCGTCCGCTCTACGCCCTTGATTTGAGAACTGGCGGTAAATGTAAAATTAAAAGCATTTAATATGTATTTTTCATTGACGTTCATAAGTGTACATTGTGTTACCTAAATGAATAAATGATTTTGAATTTGAATTCATCATTTCATTATTTTCAGTATGTTAAAATAATAACAAAATACGAAATTGTTTTCGTTTTGTACAAATCGTACATTGTTGCCACAAACATTGACATATCATAAAGGAAATAACAACTTTCGTTCGCCTCGGCCGATCACACTTTTCGTAACGCTCCGTAGCGTGTAAAGAAATTTTACTTCAGAGTCGGTAATTAATGGGTTAATATGGAGTCTTCTGATATGTTTATTTATTTAATAGGTGCTCCAACAACACATACAATACATATTACAATAACAATATTATAAAGAAATGGGTCCGTATATGCGTCAATAATAGGTGCACACCAAGGACTGAATAACCGATTGATATGGGCTACCTTTTTAAAACGGTACCCATATGAAATAATATAATATCTATATATATATATAATACCTTTATTTCGGTATGCTTTTAAAACGGTTTAAAAGGTTAAATATCGGTAGCGAAATTCCAAACGAAACGAAATTCCAAAGAAAACCTAAATCTATATGTTTAGGTTTCTCACTATCTATAAACATTAAAATTTAAAACGTTCCTTGCGAAGTAGTATATAAATAAGCGCGGGAAATCTCTTTCTTGATGAAACGATAATAAAAACGCGTTCAAACTCTGTCTCACTAATTCAAGTCGCAACTTGTCTCGGGCCACGATAGGTTCAAGGTTAGTCATTTAGGCTACCGAAATATAAAAGGGTTAAATAAAGGTACCATTTAAAAAGGTTGATATTTCGATATCGTATTTTATACCGGTATTATTCCGGTGAATTATAAAGGTTACGGTACCCCATTCAGTCCTTGGTGCACACAGCATTCTGAGGACACTTATGTAACACAACGGACTTAAATAAATGTAGAAGTTATTTAACATTTTCACCGCCAATGTCGGCTATGCTCGACAAACGCAAACGTGCCCTCGACGCCGACGTCGGCTATAATCGACAGCAAGACAGAAAACGGCTCACAGAAAAATACAAAATAAACCTATTAAATCATTACTTTACTGTGTTTTATTAATACATCTTAAAAACTGAATCTCTAATAATTACTTTATTGTACAAAGCAAAGAAAATTTAATTTTAGTTATTCAGTCGATTTTCATGCTCGGTTAACAAAAATTTTGAAATGTTAATAATAATATAGGAACGTTATGAACGCAGTTTATATATGATACAAAAATCTACTGTGAATTTCGTTAATATAGACCGGTACTATTATCTTATCAGCATTGTCAGCACGCCCGGCTTGCGATGGGGCGCGGGTTCGAGTCCCGCACGAGAACCGCGCGCTACGACAGCAGCGCTTGTCAAATATACCCGCGCTCAGCCGGCCTAGCATGACCGCCACGAGATATGTCGCGAACGAGAGAAGACAAACTGAGATGTAAGATATTGAGATATATTATATCTCAACATCGACAATTTTGATAGAAAAGATATCTCGATCGACAGATATATCAATTTTTTAGATTAAAACACGAGAAAACGGTCGACAAAATTTTGTCGCGGTTGTCATGCTAGGCCGGCTGAACACCTGTTTCATACTAACTATCCGCAAACGTATTTACGTGTTATATACATACAAATTCTCCCTTCCGCGTGAGGAGCTATATTCTATTTTAAGACCCTTTAGTTTTGGATATCGGCATACATAGTCAAATATTCATATACATTTTAAAAAAACGTACTTCTCATAATTAGATAACAATAAATGTATGTTAAACATCGTAAGGTTCCTTTCGGGTATTTCCGTATTGACTTGAACCGCGTGACGTCACGCGTGCAGTCGCAGCGGTTGGGGGCCACGGAGACCATCGTGGGGGTTGCTGGGTCCGCGTGGTGGCGACGGGGGTCCACGTGGGGGCCGCGTGGTGGCGACGGAGGTCCACGTGGGGGCCGCGGGGGTCTGCGTGGTGGCGACGGGGGTCCACGTGGGGGCCGCGTGGGTCCGCGTGGTGGCGACGGGGGTCCACGTGGGGTCGCATGGGGGCCACGGGGGTCGCATGGGGGCCGGTTAGAGCGCCATCTTGCGGCCCTCTATGGAGATCTCGACGGCGCGCCGCGAGCCGCCGCGCAGCCGCTTCTGGTCCATGAACTTCTTCATCTGCTTCTCGTAGCGCGTCATCTTCTTCTTGCTCACCTGCGAACACAAACATGGTCATTTCGCAACAGCTTCATGTCTTAACAGCTATTTTAAACCGCTTTTCTAATGTTAACGAATTAGCTGCTTTTCGTTTACCGCAAAACCCGTTAAATACATTAACTGTTTCCTTCAACGATTTTCGAACGCAACGCGGATCCGAAGCAGCTTGATTATTTAACGTAAAACCAGTTGAATTTATTAACTGTTTTTTTTTTGTTTTTGCATTTTCTGAGAACATTTACCATAGTAATGTATATATTTTTTTACACCATCAGAAAGTAGAGATTTCAAGGAACAAAAAGCGCACCGACGTTTTTTAAAAAAGCTGATATTTTGACACGAGAATTTTCGATTGAAAATAAGGGGGGGTTTTTCGATATTAAGTCATAATAATATGGTGAAAAAATTAATAGTTCAAATCAAATAAATTACAGTGTATTTGGAATATCGAAAGGTAAGTTTTTGCCAAATTTCGTTACAATTTTTTTTTGTAGAAGATAAAAATAAAAAAACCAAAAACTTGGCTTTTTCAATTTTTCACATAAATTTTGAGGTTATGTGAAAAAAGTAAAAATACGAAAGTTGTAGATCTTTTTATTACCTACAACTTTGCCATTTGGCTTTTTTCCATAGGATTTGTAGTTTTGCCGGAAAACTAGATAAACCGTTTTTTACCCTTAAACCCTTAACCCCCCCCCCCCCCCCTTCCACTTCCCGACCTCAGATCGCCCGTAAATTATTTTCCTTTCATTGTTATTATATTCTCTTCCTTTTCCAATGGGTTTCATTCTACTATTATTTTTTTTCATTTTTTACCATTTTTAAAGGCTTCGGCACTGGTCTATAATTGCTACGTAAAATCTGTTGAAATTAGTACAAACCAGTTAAAGTCATTACAATAACGCGAGAATATTATCTACGAGTAAAAACAAAAATTTAAAAACACATCGTATTTTGAAGAGAGCAGTCTAATAAGGCTTCATGTTATTCATTTCTCTACAGTAGAGATTACGCAGGAATAACTTTGAGGTCGATTTAAGTGTAATAACTTTTACCGCCTTTTGAAGGCAAACAGTAAACAATATAATGAAAATATTGCATTTATTTCGGCAAAAGTTATTTAATCAGTTATTGTATGGTATTATAAAAATATCTAAATTAACTCTCTCGCTAGTCCGCCGCTTGATAATTCGACAACTACTATGATCAGACAACTACTATAATCCGACAACTACTATGATCCGACAACTACTATAATCCGACAACTACTATAATCCGACAACTACTATAATCCGACAACTACTATGATCCGACAAATACTATAGTACGACAATTACTATAATCCGCCGATTTTTTTAAATCGGTGTAATCTATAGACTCCCTGTAATCCGACATTATTAAACAGATATAGGTTCGGTAATCCCCCGCAACGGATAGTCTGGTAAAATACAAGCCACATTAGAGCAGTATTTTTCAAAACCTGAGTAATTAAAGTTATATGTAATTTTGAAACAGACACAACTTTAATTATCGTATGTAATTTGATTTTTTACCAGAATATATGCATATTACAGGTACTAATACAGAGTTATTATGTATTTTTTTGTTGTTTCTTTCAATATCACGTTCCTGTACATAATAATCCGCCGGTGGTTCGGATTTTATGGTGGCGGACTAGCGAGAGAGTACTGCAATAAATAAATACTGTATAAAATATAAGTAATTACAACTTCATGCGTACGGATGTGTGTGTGTGGGTCGGGCGTGCGGGGGGGGGTGTGGGTCGGGTTTGCGGGTGTGTGTGTGGCGGGTGCGTGTGTGTGCGGGTGTGTGTGGGTGGGGTGTGTGTGGGTCGGGTGTGTATGGGGTGTGTGTGTGTGTGTGTGTGTGCGGGTGTGTGAGGGTGGGGTGTGTGTGGGTCGGGTGTGTATGGGGTGTGTGCGGGTGTGTGTGTGCGGGTGTGTGTGTGTGCGGGTGCGATACTCACGCGCGACATGTCCAGCTCGCAGGTGGACTTGGGGCGCACCACGTAGTCCTTGTTGGAGGGCAGCGGGACGCGCGCGCGCGCCACCCAGCCCGGCTCGCCCGGACGGACCGCGCTGCGGACAACGGCACGCTACTTTATATTATATACTTACTAGCCACCCGCCCCGGCTTCGCACGGGTCTAGATTTTTTTGACAAAAAAGCAGGGGTTGTATGTATTTTTTAATGTCACATAATAAAAAAATAAAAACAAAAAAAATCGTCCAAAAATAAAAAATAAAAATTTAAGGGTGAACAACCCTTATCACTTAGGGGTATGAAAAATAGATAGTAGCCGATTCTCAGACCTACTGAATACGCATATAAAATTTGGTAAGAATCGGTCGAGCCGTTTCGGACGAGTATGGCAACGAAAACTGTGACACGAGAATTTATATATTAGATATTTAAAACATTACTTTCAATTAAATACTGCATTCCACAATGTAACTGTTATAAAAAAAAACTAAATTTATAACACCCATGAAATTGACACATCACATTTTATCTAACATAAAAAAGGTGACACACATATAAATAAATATAAAAGTCGTCAATTACAGTATATTATTGAAAAAAAAATAGTTATTCTGAGACAAATTTCCAAAAAAATGTCTAGTGTTGCAGATGTCCATGAGTCCCAGAACCGCGACATTCACTTCAAAACATACTTATATTATGTACACGGTATCATCCAACATGACTATAGTCCATACTAAACACTTAAATAAGCAATGGTACTACAATGAGGTGAGGTGTGTGTGTGTGGGTGCGGGTGTAGTGTGTGAGCGGGAGATGTGTGTGTGTGAGGTGTGTGTGGTTGTGCGGGAAGGGTGTGTGTGAGTGTGAACGGGAGGTGTGTGTGTGAGCGGGTGGTGTGTGCGGGAGGTGTGTGTGTGTGTGCGCGGGTACCGGTCGGGCTCGTCCAGTCCGCGCGCGCGCTTGGCGGAGGGCCCGGCGTCGTCCGGACGGCGCGAGCCCGCCATGGCCTCGTCGCGCGCCTGGCGCTCCTCGCGGGTCATCGCTGCGGAACAACACGAATACAGTTTTAACAAGGTTATCAGAATACAAAGATCACCAGGGCACAAATGGTCCAAAATTGTCACGACTTGGTACCCTATTCATAAAAAAAGATGAAAAGGAAGGCCATACAAAAGATGGAGTGATGACATAGTTGCCACGGCTGGACTAACTTGGAACAGACTGGCAAGAGACAAAATTAAATGGAAAGAAATGGAGGAGGCTTTCACCGCCAGAGCGGTCCTTACATCATCAATATAAACAAATGTATAATATCTAATATATAAAATTCCATGTCACAATGTTAGTTACCGTACTCCTCCGAAACGGCTTTACCGATTTTTACCAAATTTTAATTTAAATTTTACCGGTATTGAGAAGGTCTGAGAATCGGCTACTATCTATTTTTCATACCCCTAAGTGATAAGGGTTGTTCCCCCTAAATTTTTTTTTAAATTTTAGAACGAAATTTTTTGTTTTTTCTTTTTCATATTGTGGCATTATAAAATACATACAACACTAAATTTTTACTTTTTTATCACTAACCCCTGCTTTTTAGAAATTATTTACATGGAAAATCAACGTTTGCCGGGTCAGCTAGTAAAACTATAAATATGTCGTCCCGGTGGGATTCGAACACCTGGTCATTTTCTTATTGGACGTCCACTCACTTCTTTACCAGACAGTAAAAACTACCATGATGTTTTACCTCTTACAAGATTTCAGCGTATAGAGCAACTACGTCAACATTTTTGGGTTCGCTGGAGTAAAGAATACGTCTCTGAATTGCAAGAAAGAACAAAATGGCGTTCCAGCAATGATAATTTAAAATTGAATACTTTAGTGGTGGTAAAAGAAGATTCTCTTCCACCTTTAAAATGGAAGTTAGGAAGAGTGGTATCTGTCTATCCTGGAAGCGACGGTATTGTTCGTGTGGCTGATATCAAAACTTCGTCCGGCATTATTCGAAGGGCATTCAACCGTATTTGCCCATTGCCGATTGATTCTACGGTTGAAACCGGTGGTTTCAACGCCCGGGGGCATGTTCAAGATTAGATTTAAGCACTTGTCAAAAGGAGGAACTGTCATCTGTCAGTTGACAATTAATTTTAATATATTTTTTTTGACATTTGTAAGGAGCCATTAAACCATTTGCTGTTGTACCAGGAGGTTATTATTTTCATATATCCTAATCTTTCTTCATAATTTAATTGAAATATCCATTTCACAACACCATGACAGGTGCCCGCAAATTAAATAATAACCTTTGAAGTCCGTGGAGAGGTTGAAGATAGGCCGCGCCCACTCGGAGATGAGCCGGCCGGCGCGCTCCTTGTTGGCCTTTGTCTCCTTGGGGTGCTTGTACAGGTACATGACGGCCTTGCCGATGCCGGACTGCTTCAGCAGCGACTTGTCGATGGACGGGAACTGCGACATTTGGTTTATATACAAGAAATCAGTACATATAATAAAATTGTAGATGTCGAATGTCTGTACATAGAAAAAAAATGATAAAAACCGAGTCAGGGGGATGTATAGAACAAAGTCAGATTTAAAAAAAAAAATCTGTCTGACTGTTTGTTCGGGCCAACCTCCGAAGATATTTAAGATTTTCATGCAATTTACACAAATATATTAAGCAAAGCCCGAGGAAATATATAGGATCATTATTTAAAGATTATTTTAAAGGCACCATACCAACAAATCGCAATGCAAACTGACTCGCGTCGAACTTATTCGAATTGTCAGATGTCAATAACAGTTTGATATGTAAATGAAATAGTTTGATTATTTCGCCACTTTCAATATGTATTCGTGGAATAGTGGATATGAATATATCATATGAAGAAATCTTCCTCAAAAGTTCAGCTTAAGATGAAGCCCACGCGAACCAAGATTTTTAACAGATAAAAACGCGATTTTTTTATTTATATTATTTATGCCGACGCTGTCTATATGAGTCTGCCGCGACCACGGTTGCTGAAAAGCATCCGAAACGTCGGCATAAATAATATTAATAATAAACCGCGTTTTAATCCGTTATAAAGAATTTTATTTAAATGTGTGAAACTCGCGTTAATAAAAGACAATATTATAATAACTATTCCATCTTGGAAAGCTATAACTCCAGCCTGCGAGAGATCGCTTCTTTAATTTGTAAAAATAAACTGACAAAATCTAAATGAAATTTATTTACTAATTTTTTAAAGTATAACAGTGAAAATAGATTTTTTCTATTTTTACTTTTTGAATGTAGCGTATATACATATATGTACTTTTTTTGAATCATATTTAGTTTTAATTTATATTCAACTTGTTCAATAATTAGTGAGAGCTCAGGTATCCGTATCAGGTAGACGTTTTTTGTGATATAATTTTTTATCTCGATATTTTATTTCGACATTAAAAAGTTAAAAATAATCCTGTAAAAGAAAATACCGAAATAATTAATTATATTTATAACAATATTATATGAATTTAAATAAAATATTAAAAACCAATGTAACAAAGTGTTATGATATGAAATAGTTCCAAACAGATCGATAGATGGCGCGCATAGTCAAGCAGATCACGCTATACGTTTTCTTGTATGGCATTTGGCACTGATTGAAAATATATACAAAAAATATTATAAAGAGAAAAGAATTGTTTGTTACGACTTAACTCAAAAACTACTAGACCGATTTTAAAAATTATTTCACATATTTAAAGCTACATTATGAGCGAGTAACATATTGTGTATAGTACATCTACATTCGGATCGCTAGTATTATTTAACATTTTCACCGCCAATGTCGGCTATGCTCGACAAACGCAAACGTGCCCACGCAACGTGCCGACAGCAAGACAGAAAACAGCTCACAGAAAAATACAAAATAAACCTATTAAATCATTACTTTACTGTGTTTTATTAATACATCTTAATAACTGAATCCCCAATCATAACTTTATTGTACAAAGCAAAGAAAATTTCATTTTAATTATTCAAATATTTGATGATAAAAAACTATATAATTAATGTCGATTTTCAGGCTCGGCGTACAGAGCACGGAGGTGCCGTTGTGACATGGCGGTCAAAAGGTTCCACTGTTCATAGATGGAAAAACCGTGAAGTGCATATTGCGCGTTTCGGTTTCAGTCTATGGATTTCCGAATGCTCGAAGTAAAAATTAGGTCGACAGCGCATCGTTGACTGATGTTCTGTGGCTGAGGTATCTCCTACAATCAAGTGAACCTCATGCTCTTCTGTCGATATCTGACATAAAAAAAAGGTTAAAATAATATAAGACATTCCTGTCCGACAGCACACCGGTGAGGGGGGGGGGGGGGGGGAGACCCACGTCCATGAGCAGCTTGAGCACGCTCTCGCGGATGAGCAGGCAGGGCAGCGCGCGGTTGGGCATCGGCGCGAGCCACGAGCACAGCACGTTCAGCACGTTGTGCTCCAGGAACGCGAGCTGCAGGTCGCGCTTGATCAGCTGCGACATCGCCGCCTGCGGGACGCGGCACGGTCACACATCCGCGACGACAGGGTTGCTAAACTAGCCGGACGCGCGACCTCGAACGTGTATTCGAATCCCGGGAAACAAACTATCTCAGTCCGGCAGGGCTGGATTTAAACGTGTGGAGGCCTCGGGCAACAAAAAAGTGGAGGCCCCTTAGCCCCAAATTATTTTCATGCTAACAATATGTTAAAATAAAGTAGATAAAAGTAAAAAAGCGAAAAAAAAAATATCAAAGGAAAAGTTGTTTACTAGAGAATATTTGTCGGAATTTAAAATATTTTTTCCGATATATCTATTGTGGGGGCCCTGGATGCCCTCCCCTAAATCCGGCCCTGCAGTCCGGCTGGACACGAAGGATATTTCCTAGGAGAACAGGAACGATAAGGAGCTCGCAATATATGTAGTTACCAGTAGTACTTTAGTAGTTAATCGCTTTTAAGCGATGAGGCCAGGCCGCCTATTGCTTTTATGTTAATTTCTATTAATGTTATATATTTTTTTGTGATGTGCAATAAACATATATTTCATTTCATTTACTTTCAGTGTTTCAGTGATAGTTGGATGTAAATAACAGAAGTGCACACAAGTCCAAGGGCTTAGCCGCATTCTTGATACATTATAGATTTGTGAAAAAAATAAACGGAGAAGAGACTAATGTGGGGTTGGGGTCAGTGGGGTCAATGGGGCGAGGTGGGGTCAGTGGGGCGAGGTGGGTTCAGTGGGGCGAGGTGGGTTCAGTGGGGCGAGGTGGGGTGGGCACTGAGGGGTAAGGTTTGGGGGAGTTTCTTGCCGGTTCTCCATGAGACCCACTTTTTGGAACCGTGCAAGACGTTTCATAAGAGTCTGCAAAGGCATATTTGAAATAAAAAACTTTTGATTTTGAAGGTGGGGACATAGTGGGGGAGGTGGGGTCAATGGGGCGAGGTGGGGTCAGTGGGGCGAGGTGGGGTCAGTGGGGCGAGATGGGGTCAATTAGGGCGAGGTGGGGACATGGTGGGGCGAGGTGGGGTCAGTGGGGCGAGGCGGGTCAGTGGGGGCGCACCTTGAGCATGGAGACCTTGCGCACGGCGGGCAGGTTGCGCTTGTTGAGGTCGCGGTCCTCGTCGGCGGCGGCCCGCATCTGCTGCAGCAGGTGCGCGATGAGGTCGTCGTTGTCGTTGATGATGTCGATGTCGCGCCGCCGCCGCCGCCCGCGCCGCTCGTCGCGCTTGCGGGACAGCATCAGCTCGAAGTCGCTCATGCCGCCCGCCATCTCCGAGCTGCGGACGGTCGGCCGTCACGTCACAAGGAGGTAGACATGGGTAACTCAGCGAAATTCGGCGTCAAAAAAAATTTTGACGGGCTCGTTGGCGCGTTCGGTAGAACACCTGCCGTTCGCATCGATGGGTCGTGAGTTCGAATCCCACCGGGAGCACATGCTAATAATTTTCTGTAAGCATGTTTTCCCCACGTCTGGTAACTTCGGGCATTGATCAGGTGGGAGGAATATCTAAATTCCGACCGGGTAACGAACCACCGTTCATAGATGGAAAAGCCGTGAAGTGCATATTGCGCGTTTCGGTTTCAGTCTATGGATTTCCGAATGCTCGAAGTAAAAATTGGGTGGACAGATCGATATATAGGTGACTTGTATGAGACCCTGTGTCACTAGTGATAATGACACGGAACTCACTCTTGACTATATTTTGCAACGACAACAGTAAATATAAGTCCAAAACTAATATTACCGTCACGAAAAAGAGCAACACTCGGCATAAGTCATAGCACCATAAGTGTGCAATATACCTTTAATTTCAACCAGATTTTGTAGTGTAGAAGTAGAGATAATTAAAAAACTTCTCTCACCCACTCGTATTGTAGGCTCGAATGGACCTATGACTATTTATATAATTGTACACCGAGGCAGGTGCATCACTATCACTACATAGTATAAAACAAAGTCGCTTTCTGTCCCTTTGTATGCTTAAATCTTTGAAACTACGCAACGGATTTTGATGCGATTTTTTTTAATAGATAGAGTGATTCAAGAGGAAGGTTTATATGTATAATAATAACAGTTTTTCTGTAGTGTATTTAGTATCAGCATTGCACCCGTGCGAAGCCGGGGCGGGTCGCTAGTCCTTTATATTTTTAACACGTTGACTGCCGTATCACCCGTATTCGGGTGACAGCAAGAGTTCTCATCGGGCCGTTTCCCCCTTACTTCCTGTATCTGTATGCATCTTACAGTGGCACGGGTGGCCTGACGGGGAGTTCGCTGTAAGCACGCGTGGCAGTCAACGTGTTAAATTGTAATAGTTTTGGGAACAGCGCCATCTAGCCACACCATGCAGTACCGTAACTACTGACCGAAACATTGTGATACATGTTGCTCAATGCCAAGATTTACAAACCCTCTAAGCGGAACAAATAAGGAAAGTCGCAGAACCTTTTGGTATCGGGCGCCAGGTCGTCGTCGGAGGAGTCGTCCTCCTTGGCGGGCGCGGGCGCCTCGCCCCCCGCCTGCCCCGCCCCCGCCGCCGCCCCCCCGGGCTCGCCCTCCTCGTCCGACTGCAGCTGGACCGTGCGCCGCTTCTTGCCGTCTGCAATACATTGGTGAGTACTGTAATTTTACTATATAAAACAATTATATTTTATTTTTATAATTTACATGCAAAAAAAGTTTGAGATTTATTTATTTCTTTATTATAACGATTATTTTTTAGTTACATTTCTTTTACATCTTAATTTTATGTATTATGTATTTTTGTGGCACAAATATTTCTATTATTTTACTCCTATATCACAAATTTCAGTTCAGCTCCAAATATCACACAATAGGGTCACTGAAAATCAGTGTTGTGCTCATTAAAGTATGAGCACAACTGTAACTGAGTAGACTCCAGTTTTAGAAGACCAGTGCCATAAGATTTTGGTTTTGTATTTACGATTAAGCTATCTTACAATTGTTTTGATTTATTTATTATTTGTATGTATGGTAAAGTTTTCTTCCAAAATAAATTAATTTTCATTTCATTCAATAATGTTTAGTAGGATTGGTGAGGAGTCCTCTTCCTCTTAATGCGAAACTTCTTTACTTTATCACGAATACTCTTCTTCATCCGATTCCACAAAATAAATTTAAAAAATCCTCTTCCTCATATTAACAGGAATTTTAAGACGAAATGATGAACTTTATGGAGAACGTCAATATTTATCAGCCCCTCCATCGAATGTTCCCAGTGAAATTAACAATAGTATAGATGCTGTTTCCAGGAAACAAATCTACCTATATTATTATTACTTTTAAATTCAATTTACCAATAATTAATTTACAATATTAATTTTAATAATTTGTCTGCTTTTTTTTTTTTTTGCTATACTAGCATTTGTTCTTATCTTAAAAATATACAACAGTTTTGTCTTACTTGTAAAGGCTTAACTTTATTAACCGACTTCAAAAAAGGAGGAGGTTCTCAATTCGTCTGTATGTTGTTTTTTTTTTTTTTTTGTATGTTTGTTACGCGATAACTCCGCAAGTAATGGATGGATTTGGATGATTATTTTTTTGTTTGGTAGGGGATATTTCAGAGGTGGTCCCATATATCGGCATTGGTTTGGTACTTTTTTAGGAAATCAACAATAACAAAAATTTACTTATACGTAGATGATGTTTTGCTTTGTGGTTCTTATCACGGCGCTGTCTCATTTGAGCATACGGCAAAATGACTTTTTTTTTATAGAAAACAGTATCTACCTCAGATTAAATTATGAACATTGTGACATCGACTACTTACTCGTTTAAATTCATACAAACGAAATCCTTACAATTGTCCAAATATTAGAGCTTTTTTATGTATTACCGTATGTAAATACCTTAGATGTTATAAGTAGTCTTCTTCAATACCTATCTATTCTGTGTCTATAGCACAACCAACATTGTAACTGGGTAATAAACTGGGTAAATATGAGCATTTACAAAATGGTATGTGGCTTTTTTTATGTTAGATATCGATAACGAGCATGAGGTTCACTTGATGCGCTGTCGACCTACTTTTCACTTCGAGAATTTGGAAATTCATAGACTGAAACCGAAACGCGCAATGAGCTCTTCACGGGTTTTTACATCTATGAACGGTGGTTCATTAACCAGTCGGAACTTAAATATTCCTCCCACCCGATCAATGCCCGAAGTTACCAGACGTGGAGAAATGCTTACAGAAAATTATAAACATGTGGTCCCGGTGGGATTCGAACCCACGACCCATCGATGCGCGGGTGTTCTACCGAACGCGTCAACGAGCCCGTCATAGAAGTTGACGACTAACCGAGCCCAATATGTTACATACACGTTCAAACGTTATACCTTTTCTCGAGGGAGAACCGGAGCCAGAGCGCGAACCAGAGCGGGAGCGAGAACGAGACCTGGAAACCCGTTAGAGTCATATTAGAAAAATGGTGGTGACGTCACGATGGCACGACCCGAGGGACGAGCACGAACAACTATAGAAAAAGTATAACTATACCAAATGATTTCTCATACAACTGACAGTTGGACGATTCGAATACTTTGTCGATAATCGTTCGTGCTAGGCCCTCAGATTTTATTCTTCTACAGAAGAGATAATTTAAAAAAACTTAGGGTAGGGTCGAATGGACTCGCCGGGGTCCCGGATTGAATACGAAAGTTATCCCGTGGGCCCCAAGACGGCGAGACCTGAGGGTCTAGAGGGGTTTAGTGGGTATTGCTCACCCGGCACCGGGTGAGGTTGAGTCCCACACTCCTCCCGCATAATATCCAGTGCGCAAACGCATTCCCCTCGAAAAAAAATAAATAAAAAAAGGGTCGAATGGACTAACTGCGTATGTAGCGTTGCGGTCGCACGTTCATCCCTAAGAGCATACGTCCTGAGTTCGATTCCCGGGTTGATTGTCAAGTATTTCCACTTTTAATAGTAAAGGAGTACTTGTTGATCAGTTTGAGAATTTGATGGATGTTTGACGCCCAGAAGTGGTTGATAACATATAATTGGTGTAAGTTCGAAACGTGTGCAGACGGCACGTAAGGCAGATAACAAACACGAGTGGCGCTAGCGCGCTAAATTTTAGCCACGAAAGAATGCGAAACAGACAGAGGGGTTGAGTGGGTATTACCCATCCAGTTTCCCTGAATAGCAGGGAGCTGCACCCGGGTGGGTCCGAGTCCTACACTCCCCCCGCATTGCATCCCGCCGGGGGGGGGGGGGGGGGGGGGCACCCAAGGTGTCAATAATTTCCCCTTCTCTAAAAATAAAATTACATTCAATAAGTGACAATAAATGAAATAGGCATTAATAATTATTACCTGGATACAGATTTAGCAGAGCCGGAACGTGATCTGGAACGCGACCGAGAGCGCGACTTGGAACGCGACCGCGACTTGGACCTAGAGCGTGAGCGAGACCCGGACTTAGATCGAGACCTGGATTTTGATCGAGATCTGGATTTAGATCGAGACCTGGATTTAGATCGAGACCTAGATTTAGATCGAGACCTCGATCTGGACTTGGAACGGGAGCCGGACTTAGACCGGGATATAGAACGAGATTTAGATCGGGACTTGGAGCGTGATTTGGACCTGGACCGGGATTTATGAGATCCGGATCTCGATCGTGACTTAGATTTTCGTGAAACGGAGCGGGATCTAGACTTCCTGGATCCGGATCGCGACCTCGACTTGCGTGAACCAGACCGTGAACGGGACTTGGACTTGTGTGAAGGTGAGCGCGATCGAGACCGGGACTTGGACTTTCGGGAGCCGGATCGCGACCGACTCGGCCTGTCGCCTGCAGCTGTGGACACAATATTTATAATTAATGACAGTAATATTTTTGTATACACAATGCACATGTGTATTGAAAGATTATGAAGCGTGAGTATTTATCCATGATGTTTTTTTAATTGTTACTAATATAATGATCCAAGATGTCAAGGATGTCCATGGGCAGCGATGATTACTAACCCACCTGCTCGGATGTCCGCTCTGTTATAAAAATACTGCTTTGAGACTTCTGTGGCTCAGTGGTAAGCGTCTTGGATTTAGCATGTGAGTTCAATCTCAAAGTTATAAAATAAATTACAAAAAAACAGTGAATACACATTATTATAGTTAATTTACGACTGCTATAATGAGAGCATTCAATTAACGCTATATTAAACGATTAGCGTGAACAAACAAACAGACAAGAATCTTAAAAATTGCATGTATGCATTCTGCTACCTCTCTTTTATCGCCCCTCTTAATTTCTGGTAAAAATATTTAGTGAAGTATAATTTCGATTTTACTCTTCTATACTTCTAATATGTTATGAATAAACTCAAAAACTACTGGACCGATTTTGAAAATTCTTTCACCAATAGAAAGCTACATTATTGTCGAGTAACATAGACTATGTTTTGTGTATAGTACATCTACATTGCACCCGTGTGAAGCCGGGGCGCGTTGCTAGTTTATTATATGTATAGATCACATACGTTTAGGAGATTCAGGCGCATTAACTGGTCCGTCCATTTCCATCTTCTCTACAGATTTACTTCGAGATCGTTCGGGGGATTCGCTCTTAGATCGAGCCTTCCCGGGCGAACCGGCCTCGCTCGGCGACCGGCTCCGGGCGGCCTCCTTGGGACTCCGCGATCGCGACTTCCTCGACCCGCTGCGCGAACGACTTTTACGTGAGCCACTGTTCGACCGCGACCCGGCTGGGGACGCGCTGCGAGACATCGGTGAGCCACTTTTGGCTTTGGACCGTTTCTTAGGAGATCCACTTCTTGACCTAGAGGCGTCTCTAGATGCGGGCGTTCCGCTCCTTGATTTCGCAGGGCTGCCGCTAGGTGACCTCGGTTTGGGCGAGCGAGAGTTGGATCGGTGTGATTTAGCAGAACCGCTGCGGGATCGGTGTGATTTAGCAGAACCGCTGCGGGATCGGTGTGATTTAGCAGAACCGCTGCGGGATCGGTGAGATTTAACAGAACCGCTGCGGGATCGGAGAGACTTAGCCGAGCCACTCCTAGATCGTCCCGACTTGGCCGAGCCGGACCGCGAGCGCGAGGATGCCCGCGACCCGCTGCGGGACCGGGAGGATGACTTGGAACGAGATCTCGAGCGAGAAACAGACTTTGACCGTACTGATCCATCGTGTGACATCTTGGAATCTGACTCAGCCTGCAATGAGACAAATTATTTTTAAAAAATCGTTGGATCAATGACACAATAAGATTTAAATACTTGGGATTTGATAAAACACTTACAGATCTGCTTCGGGATCGTGATTTCCTTCCATCTGTAAAAATATTATTATAAATCAGAGAGAGAAGCATTTGTTTTTACATTAAAAAATTGTGCATATTATTAGTTTTCATTGAATATTATATAAATTTCTAATTGTAATAATAAAAACTCTTTATTGCCCACTAAAACAAATAAAATACATCATATTATACTGTACAAAGAGCAGCCTTATCACTTAGTAGCGATTTCTTACAGACAACCCTAGAGAAAGGTAACAGGATAAATGAAGACATGAGTGGATGAAGAGGGGATGATACAATTTGTAAATGATCTAAAAAAATGGGCAAAACAGTATTGTTACATATTTTTTAGACAATTATTAACTCTCTTATTGTTTATTTAAAATAACTGAAGATGACAAATCTAATAATTATACATAAATATATTGTTATGGAGACTCATAACACCTTCACTTGACGTAAAAAATAGAAGTTTTAAAAATTATTACATATCCCTTTAACCCACTCATGTCTTCAAATGTTTCATACAGAAAAGGGTAGGCATATTTTACACCATATAAAACGAAAAATTTAAGAAACCAGGGCGGGTCGCTAGTTTGTAATAGCATGACTTATAAAACATGTAATCAATATAATTAAGTCTAGAGCTTTATGGTGCGGTCAGTGAAAGATGAGTGGATGTAGAGAGTAATGAAGAGGAAAGCTAAGAGTAAGATTATTACATGATCGATGATTCAGACTATTTTTAATAAAATATTTGTATTTTTAAATACATAATATATAATATTTGTAGTATATCATTGTGGACCATTGTTGATATAGGCCTCTCTGCATATCATTCATGTATATAAAAGAGGAAAATTTATATATCAGAACCAGCTACATGAACAATTACCATTTATTAAACAATAAATTAAGAGAGGGAAATGATTTTTCAAGTGTAAATAAATCTAGATTATATTGAATGATTGTCATTAACAAGAAACAGGATTATATACACAGAGCAACTGTGTTAGCGGCCAAGTCCATTCTAATACTAACTGGTAAATATTAATATATAGAGATATATTAATAGAAATATATTAATAGAAGAAATAAAGAGTTATTTCTTTTATACTATATGAAAATAGACTATAATTCAGGTAAAATGCTGCTAAATGATTGTAAATTAGCATCTTTTCAGTTTACTCAAAAATATAGACTTTTTTCTTACTTTTACTTACAACATAATATTATATCATTATTTTATAAGAGATGTCAGTTAGTTTCACTTTTATATAACTCACATTGGTATTTTAATAAATTCAGTCGTGGGGTCGAACATTTTACTATAATGTTGACGGTAAGACTTAATCGTAAGACGCATAGTAAACATGGACACTCTTCTATCAAACATTAAGTAAATAACCTAAAATACCGTATTTTCGCAGCTAGTAAACTCTCAAGAAATAACATTTATTAATTTTATCATAAAAGCATTTCTAACGGGCAAAGAGATATTAAAACTCGTTGAATCGGTTTCATAGGTTATAATATTTCGATCGACTTACCAGTGTCGACATCCATTTTGCTGTATTTTTATTGCTCGTATCCTCAATTAACTAAAATTCACCACAACAACATCAGAAAAGCGAAGTTTTTATAGACACATAATACACCATTACGAAATCACGAAGAAAACAATAAATTTTATTGTAATTTTCAAGCGAAGCGATTCTTTTCTCCCTTTTCCGCAGATCGAAATCAAATCGTTTGACGTTTCTGTTATTTCAAACTTGACAGATGAGTGATGAATGACAGTAGCCACAGCGCCATAAATCATGGATACACACACGGAACAAGTTCTGTTCTGTGGATACACAGAATGGGGCAATGGGTAATCTGGGGGCACGGTAGTGCCCCCACCAAGACGAGAAACGAAAGCGCAGGGAACTAGGTACCTAACATTTATCAGGTTAATATGATGTCAATAGAGAACTTATAAAAAATTCAAAGTTACAAATTTATATTTATTACTAATATTTTATTAATTTTTTTATAAATTTGTTCTAATTGACATCTAAAATACCCAGATTTCATCACTGACTGATCGTCATCAAAAGTGTTTGGGTACTTCCTGAAGTCATAGAAAGCTGAAATTTGGTGTGAAAGCTAGGATTAACACACAAACAACAAAAAATATGAAATCTGTACATTTTGCCTCCCATCGCTTAAATCCCTAATTAAGATTGGGGAGTTAAGTTATCTACAAACGAAGAGTGACGTAGACATTCCTATGTGCTTATGAACAGAATTTATTTTTGTTATTTTATTCATCAACACAAACAAACATAACAATACATTTACTTACAATAAAATAATTTAACAAATTGTTAGGGATTAAGTAATAAAACAAAGTATTCATTGAAAAATAAATTCACTAACAAGGCGTTAATTTTGTGCCAATAGGATTTGCAGAGGACTTAAGAACAAGCACGGGTCCACCGTTGTGGGCACGATGGGCATGCCAACAACCCTAATAGACGTCCTGTGACCTCACACTAGTAAATCAGCTAGGTAAATGAATACTGATTCTAAATGGCCAATGGAAAAGAGAATGTGAAAACAATTCCAACAAACCAGAGACGGTGGCTCATCTCATTGAAGCATGCGATCAAGATACCCCTACCCTAAAATAAAAATATCTTACAAGATCGTTTTCTACTCTGCGCAGCGCAGAGTAAAATCAGATCTAAAATCTAGCTCTCCGAAATATACACAAAGATGTGAACCTGGATATCGATGATATTATCAACGTTTTCGCGAAAAAGGAATAAAGGCTTGAATTTGTAATTTAATTAAGCACCTAAAAATTTAATTTAAAATGTATACTAACGTTTAATTTCATTTGATATCCTATGAAATTGTATAAATTTCATTAAAATCGGTTCAGGGACATAGTGTTGTGCAAAAAAACATTCATTTGCTTTTGTAATTAAACAAACTAACATTTTCGGATTTTCTGTGAATACAATGTTTTTTGAGGTCTGGATCCACGCCTGCTTAAGACAAGGATTCACCCAGAAGCCAATATGCTATGATGAGAAGCTTGGCTCTCCATAAGATCCTGATAACTTTTTTAGTGTCCAAATAATATGTTGGATAGTCTATAGCAAAGATGGCAAGTGGATAATGACATCTGTCAAACTCAAATCCAATAATGTCAAACAACTATTGTCATAACAAATAGGTACCAAAACACTTGTTTATTGTTATTGTGAAATAAAACATAATATTTAATAGCATTAACAGCTTTTAAATAATTTACAATTGATCAAAAGTGATGGAAGAAGAGGGGAAGTTACCACTGAAGCGAGTAGAGCTATCTCTATCCAAATTTAATGAGGTTGCAATCCCACATCATTTAGACTTACTGCGCCAGCACAAAGTGAATATTTTAAAGGTACTTTTAACTCTGATATTAATACAACTCACCTTATTCTATTCAATCAAGGGTTTTATAGACGTGTCTGATGTGTACAAAGTAGTTTTCTTATGTTTATATTGCGTAGAATAGAGAACAGATGACGTCACAATAGTTCTAATAATATCTGGCCTAGGTACGTTTTGGGGTTGAAGGACATACGTATAACGTGAATAATTTGATATCGTCTTATGTTTAAACAAATTGGTCACTAAAACAAACTGAATAAGGAAACTAAATTTCCTCCGTTTCCAATTTTCTTTTATTAGTAATGTGATTGTATAAGGGGCCGTCCATTAATCACGTGAGGCTCAAAAGGGGGGGGGAGGGGGTACGGAAAACATCACGAAACATCACGAGGGGGGAGGGGGGGTCTCGTTAGACATCACGTGTATTAATTTTATTTATTTTTTCTCAAAAAGCGCTATTTATGAACCGAAATTTTGAACGGCGCGAAAATTTATTATTTAATTAATTAATTATTCATAAATGTTTTTCGAATCAAAACGCCATTTGTTAAATATTTTTTTCCAGTCAAAAATAGCCTTTACATAGACTTCCAAAAAAATACACGTGATCCAGGGGGAGGGGGGGGGGAGTGGTCCCAAACCTCACCAAATATCATCAGGGGGGAGGGGGGGGTCAAAAAATGAGAAAAACGACCTCACGTGATTAATGGACGGCCCCTAATTATTTACTACAATGCCTAAAAAGCTTATTAAACATCCATGTAATCTTATTATTGTATGTCAGAATTTAATTTAATTTTAATTTTTAATTGTTATTAATGTTATTAAATTTAAGTATAATTTTCTTTGTGTTATATTTATAAATTTAATGTAATTGTGATGTATAATTATGGGCATTTTACCCGAAATAAACGATATATTATTATTATACGATATACTTTTAGTGCATTGGCAGTTTGGCCATCTTAGTTTACCTATCTGTATAGCTAGAGTTTCTTTTGGTGCAACACTATCTATACATATTCTAATTTTCCAAAGGTTAGTATGTATATAACGTTTCTATTGATCCTGAAGTATCTCTTATAGCATTACAATCTTGAGTTTGTACCCCATTATGTCTCAGAATCATAAATATCTGTCTGAATAATAATACTTCTTTTAGCAAGTGTGAAGCTAGGGTGCGTTGCTATTTATATATATTTACATAGTTGATTTCTTTACATGTAAACTTTATTGGACCTTACTTGCATGCCTATTTGCCTATCTGCTCATTTGTCTATTGTACAAAAATAGTTGAAATTTGTTCTGTATAACATGTAGAGCAAACAAAATATGGACATAAAATATCATTTAAATGCAAGGATTCAAAAAGGGCAGTTAATTAAAGAGAGCTAATAAAAGAAATATCAACGCTGGAAAGCAAAAATGTGGTAAATGACACTATCACTATTAGCAGGTTACTATGTTTATGCTTTCTAGCTTTGATATATAGAGCTTAGGTTAACAGGAAAAATTTCAATGAAAATAATAAGTTTAATAATTTTCCATTAAAAGTTGCATGTCCAGTGTGCATTATAATGGTAGACACAACTCATAAGCGCAGTGGCGTAGCATAAGTAATTAGTACCTGGTGCGGATCCCATATTTGCCGCCCCCTCATTATTGCAATTGATTATACAAAAATTGGGGCGTATTGGGGGTAAAAATAGTACTCTTATTGAATAACACTAACCTAAAGAGAAACTCTGTCATTACGGTGAAGTACTAACAACAACAAAAAAATACGAAAATAAATCGTAGAAGGATGTAATTTTTTTACCGTTGCCTGTGAAATGCCGCCCGGGGCGGTGCCACACCCTGCGCCCCCATGCTACGTCACTGCATAAGCCTACGCGCAGATTAGAGCCACTGGTGGCCGCCACTAGAAGCGGCCTCTAGACGCGGCCACCGGTGGCCGCGTTTCAGTCACTGTAAAATGTATGAAATATCGCGCCCGCACGTTGTGGCGGCCACCGGTGGCTATGCGGTGGTCGCCAATAGTGGCTCTAGTCTGCGCATAGGCTAAGGGTGCTCTTGTTGTCGCTGCTCAGTACGAGGAGGCGGGCGAGTACGGGCGGGTGCGCGCGGAGCAGGCGCACGCGCGGCGCGTGTCGTCGCAGCTGCGCGCGCTGCTCGGGCAGGTGGAGGCGCTGCGGGGGCGGGTGCGCGCCGCCGACCGCGCCGCCTTCGACCGCCTCACGCACCGCTCGCGCGAACTGACGCTCAAGGCTATCATGGACTATCTGGGTGGGTTGCGTGAGCTTATCGTGCATACTACGTGTGAGGAAGCCGCTACCTCAAAACTTAAAAGTATCGAGGTTTCATAAGACTGTAGGGCCACACATCGCCACTGGCATACTATACATCTACAATATATATGCCATCGCCAGTGGCGGCGTAAGACCTAAATTTTATGTGGGCAAGATTCATTCGGGGCCCTCTTCCAGCGCAAAAAATGGCTTTTTTTGGCAAATAAATTTTTGGCGCGTCCGCGGCTTTTAAGTGATGCATAAATTTTCGGGCCGCGAGGCCCCATGGGTCGCGAGGCCGTAGGCGGTGGCCCACGTCGCCCACGCCTTACGCCGCCACTGGCCATCGCGCTAAGACAGTTTCGCCGATCACTGAGTATATACAATATACATCTGGACATCAACGACCGGGAGCTTATGTCCGGCTATTCAGTGGTGAGACGAACTGCACAAGGATTTACCCATAGTTCGCACAGTGCGTTTAAAGTATATCCTAGCTCTAAACTCAAAAATCAAGTATATCTGTTGCTTCAATATTGTGTATAAAGGTGTATAAAATCGCTATGACTTATTTATAATAGTGAGTAAAGAATGGAAAATGTGGACATTGAAATTATAGAGGTTATCAGTATGATAGTTAGTTTAAGCTAAACTTTATTCTGCTATAAACTGCATCATAATAATCAAAAACATAAGACAATACAGTTAATATTCATTATATCTTTTTAAGGCACTCACAGTTAACTGTCGCAATTATCTTTGGCGCCTTTACGTCTGCTACAATAGCTTATTTTAATAAATATTTTACTCAGTAATTAAAAAAAGTAAACAATGTTTCTAGGGGTTATAGAGCGGAGTTGCATTGCGATAGTAGATTCAGACAAGATGCGCACACCTCGTCGCGGTGAGACCCGTGTGATATATATACATATCATTAAATATCACTTAACTAATACATTCCTTAATACACATAATAAAATCTGTTTCATATAGTTTTACTAATCTGGGTGCACGGCAGTGCCTCCGCCAAGTTGAGCAACAAGGCACGGCCGTACTATCCTTTTCTCGAAGTAGTTCGGGCCATTTTAATAATTTTTTTTCTATGATCAAACTAATATATCGTCGCTGCGCCTGACAAGTTCCATATGTGATTTTTGTATAGTTTTGGGAGACTACGAAAAACGTATTATTAATTCACATACGGAGCTTTTCTTACCGGTCAAAACATATATGGAATTAGTTAAACTCATATCCAGTTCGAATATCACAAAAATGATTTTAGTAACACATAGAGAATAAAACGAAGAGCATTTTTTGTGCGAAAACCAAAAATCAAAAAAAAACACATATGGAATTTGGCAGGCGCAACGACGATATTAGATTATTAGTTAAAATAGAGAGAGATTGAGTGATTTTTCTTAATTCAAAGAATTATTTCACTAATGTTTTTAGTTTAATTTCATTTTCGAATGTTATTTTAATGCTGCTGTGAATAAAACTAGCACGAAATTTAATTATTTACATTTGCAAAAAATATATGAAGGTTTTGTCAAATTTCTAAGAACTCGGCGTGATCAATCGACAAAAAAAAATGTGTACGTGTTCTTAAAATATCATAAAAGGGTTCCTGTGTCTTCTTGACCTTCACGTTTCAAGATATATATAACATAATACTCTCTTATCGTGCTCGGAGGCAGCAGCCATTATATAAATCTGTGGGAGATTTCGACGACACAATGCTTTATCCCAATAAGCGCTAACATTTAACAAGCGACTTTGTCGCAGGTGGTAGAAATACCTGAAGTTTGAATCTGATTTTAGTGTTCAAATGGTGGGAATGGGGTTTTTATTCCATCATACCTTGGTCCTGTAGTGGTATGCGAATAAGCCAATTTCACACTACGTCAAGCTTTAATTTATTAACTTGAATAGACGTGATGCATGTCAAAATTAAAAATGTTCAAAATTCTTTTATAGAGCAAACTTCGATCAACAATATACTAGATATCGGGTCGACGCAAAAAATCCGTGCCGGTAAATATCGGCTCACTTGAAATGTGAGAGTCTATTTTGTTTAGTTCTCTTCAAGCACGGCCAATATTAAGACGTTTCACAATGACACAGTTTGTCTTCAAAAATTGCGAAAATAATTCCCGAAAAAACAATTTTACGGACGGAGTCTTATTTTTGGTTAGTACATATAAAATAAGATATATTTTAAGCTTTCAAACTAACAAATAATTGAAAATTTGAACAAAATTATCTGTTTTAAATGAACGCTACAAATGTTTGGCCAAGGTTGGCCAACACATGCGCTAACTATTGTGTAACAGAATAGTGGATGCATGGAGTAGATTAGTACTAAAATAATTCTTACTATCTAAGGATAAGCATCCGTAGTAATATTATAAATGCGAAAGTGATTTTTTTTGTTTGTTACGGTTTCACGCTAAAACGGAAAAGAAAATATTCCAATCTGTATATATTCGGAACATTTTGCGGATATTATTATTTAACATACGAATTACTATTTATATAAAACATTATATTATTGTTTATCAAATATATTATAGTTTTTTTACCCTACTAGATACATGATAATTTACACATTGGTGTTTCATAAACTATACTAATAATACCAAAGTCTTCGAAGTTAGTCAAGTGTGTATGTATAATACATAGATATGTATATATATATATATATATATATATATATATATATTTTGGTAACTAATAAAATCATATTTCAACTTCACTCTTTTCTTTGTTCCCATTGAGCAGTGTCATTTTTTCAAAATTTGACAAGGAACGAGGCTTAAATAATCGGTACACTTTTTTCGTGAATTTTGTATGCGACCTGAAGTCTATTTAATACTATGTCAATGAGAGCAAAGCACAATATTTTTTTATTATAAAACCTCTGACAATCTGTATCAACTTCCAGTGTCTAAAATGTAGCAGTTAAAAAAAACAAATAGGTATTACAATAAGTTGGTAAACCGCGATTATACGTTTGTCAGAAACGAGTCCACTGTCAATAAATCGCGCGCCGCCGCCGGACGAGTGGGGTGAGGCGGGTACGGGGGGCGAGGCGGGCGCGGTGTCGGGCAGCGTGCTCTCCACCGAGTCCGTGGGCGTCATCCCGGAGCAGATCCAGCTGCACGTCGACCAGAACGTGAGTAGATCAACGCGAAGAAAATAGATTTACATTCAAGCATAGATCTTTTTTTTACGCCTGTAACCCCATTTATAGGCCCCGGGCAAGATGGTAAAGTCATGCGGGGAATGTGGGGGTCGTTCCTGGCGGCCCCTTTTTTATGTCAGATATCGACAGACGAGCATGAGGTTCACTTGATGGTAGGTGATACCTCAGCCACAGAACATCAATCAATGATGCGCTGTCGACCTAATTTTTACTTCGAGCATTCGGAAATCCATAGACTGAAACCGAAACGCGCAATATGCACTTCACGGTTTTTCCATCTATGAATGGAACCCCCTGCTGCTCGCTATAGACGGAGGCAGAGTCACGGTTTCCCATGTCCCTGCCCCCGTCATGAGCGCTTATCACGCTTTTTGCGCAGACCATCTCCATGGAAGCACAGATCCTATGTTAACTTTTGGCACAGAAAAATAGTTTGATTTTTGGACTGTAGAGCGCGCGGCAATGTATCGGTGTGACACACATATCTCAGCAGTCAGCTGACTCCTCCCCTCGAGCTCGCGTCTCGCTTGCTTCTTGCTTCTCGCAGACATCGGACCCGAAGCAATTCGAGCATTGCTAAACGTCTGAGAGCGAGCGAGAACGCACCATTCTCCCAAGCACGGAGAAGCGGCTGGGTGCGAGAGAGTGCGCGCTATGACGCGCTATGTCAGAGTGTGCGTTCACACGGATACATAGCAAAGCCGCGGTGGTGCTGAGAGTAGTTCTTCCACCATAGAAACCGTGCCAAGCGCGCCCACTTGAGCAACTGACAAGATTGTATACGTATCGTCTCACAATATATTTACATAATAAGCTTATTATGTAAATATATTGTGCCCAAAAAGAGTATTTGTATTATGTTGTTATTTCTACTCTTCCTCATCCTCATCCTCTTCCTCATAACATATTCTCATCCTTATCCGCATCCTCTTCCTCACAACCACTTCCTCATTAACCCTAATGTAAAGTGTGCAGTTTAAGCTGTGCGTTGTGTTTTGACGGTATTAAGCAATATTGCGGCGTTGCAATGAGGTTTCAGAACTCCCTTCAGAGAAAGTGTTGACCATTGAAGCTATCTCGCGAGCTAGTGGTCAACACGTTCCCCCGCGCCTGTAGCACTGCCCCACTCCCCGGTGCAGGAGGTGTCGGCGGGCGAGCGCGAGGCGCTGCTGGCGGGCTGGAGCGCGCTGCAGAGCGAGGTGCGCGCGCTGCACGACGCCTGGCAGCACGTGCAGGCGCAGGCGCTTGCGCAGCGGGAACAGGTACAGAACGGAAGGTTGCGTGTTCAAATCACGTTGGGGTCACCAATGTGGAGGAAAGGAGGTGTGGTCTTCCTCCAACCTAAAGGGAGGATCCTCGACCAGTCGAACCACTGACTGGCCGGCCCTAAGGCCCCAGTGGTTGATGTCGAGATTTTGTATATATACTCAGCGCTTCGAAATATTTATATAGCGCGATTCAGGATTAGACGTCTTTATAATGATTCTTGTAGTAGATTATAGATGTCGATACAAAGGTAAATAATGTATGGGCAGGTCGTAGCGAGCGCCGGCAGCGTGGAGACCGCGGCCGACAACGTGCAGAGCGCGCGCGCAGACCTCGCGCTAGCCGACAAGTGAGTGCACATTATCGATTTTTTATTAATTTTACTTATATAAAATATGGTTTTGGTTAAATAAAATTAGCCTCTCAAGCGCCTCGCCATCCATTTGCCTAATCGAACTCGAGGCTGACTCGACTTAATATTTTAACTATTTTTTTAAATTATATGTTCGAATATGTTAATCGAGCTAAAATTCATTCATCGATTCAAATTCAAAATCATTTATTCATTTAGGTACCATAATGTACACTTATGAAGGTCAAAAAAATACCTATAAAAAGCTTCTAATTTTACATTTACTACCAGTTCTCAACTCAAGGGCGTAGAACGGACGAGAAGAACTGGCAATAAACTCGCCGCCACTCTTTTTAATCGCCAAGTTTTTCGTTTTACAAAATTTTTGTAAGGAGCTGTAACCATTACACCATGTTCCACATGACATCTTTAAGTAATTAAATATAATAATTAAAAATATATAAACGACAAAATAGGATAAAAAACAAAGATTTGTCCTCTATCAGCAGTAGGTATGGTGAAATAGGAGCACGCACTTACATTCTCGTGAGAACAACACGCAAATACATAGTCAAAATAACTTACATCACCGCATACACGAATTCAAGTCCGACCTGTCATCACAAGTAGCACCCGTTCACGAGTATGACGCAAGGCCAGCCATCGGCCCCTAATTTTGAATTTATTATTATATTTATTTATATGGATTTACACAACTTTTTACGATAGAAGAACCAAGTTGCAAGACTTGGTTTTTTTACAATTTATGTTTTTGATTATTTTCGTGAGCACAATAATAAAGAGGATAAGAGTCGTAACGTGCGCGGTGCAGGTTGCGCGCGGGCATGTACGGGGTGGGCGGCGCGGCGCTCGGCGCGGCTCTGGGCGGGCCGGTGGGGCTGGCGCTGGGCGCGAAGGCCGGCGCCGCCGCGCTGCTCGCCGGCTCCGCGCTCGGCTACCTCGGCGCCGCGCTGCTCGGCCGCCGCCGCCAGGCGCAGATAGACGCCGCCGCGCGCCCCGACCCCGCCGCGCGCCCCGACCCCGACGAGAGCGGCAAGAAGGATCGCTAACGATCGCGTTGCGTTTGCGCATAACCGGTGCACCTGCGGAATCGTTTGCGGAAGAACATTCTGAGCGTTGTCTGTCTCCTGTAGTTTTGCTGTTTCAGCACTAATCATTATGGATATGTGAAACTATATCTTTGAGTCTGGGTCCGGATTGCGCAGGCGTTTAGACGACTCGTACTTTAAGCGAAGCTGAAGAGTCCTTGCGAATCACAATCAAACGGTCCACAGTGAAAGCTAGGTTTTATAACGGTAACTTTATGCGGAACATGTGAGGTTAATTATATTCAAACACCTTCAACTTGTCCGCCATTGGGAAACAAATCAGTATGTTCTTCCGAAAGCGGTCGCGGTGAGGCGCCTACGGGGCGACAACTCCTGTCCTGCAAGGGCGCGAGTCACTCGGATCGCCCGGGGCTGTCGCAAGTCTCATCTAGTCGAGCGCAAACGCAAACTTAGACAATGTTTTGTAAATATTATTAAGTAGGTTACGAATAAATTGGACTTGTACATAATATTTATATTATGATAGTATATTTTCGTAATCAACCGAACTCATTTATTCAATGTTATGTAAAATGTAAATAAACAGTTAACACTATGTTATATTTAAATTTCACAAATAAAAATATAATGATGAGTAAAGCCTTTCAATTAGTTTTAAGTGTTGCTGCGGACTACTGGGGACTTCGGAAGAACCTTGGACAAATAGATTGTTCGGCTCAACTTTTGAGATTGTACAGTCAAAGACAGAAATAAGTGGACACTCTTGACTTAAAGGAAATAACTCCCCCTGACTTATCTCTAACATGAAAATAATCACCTGTTGGATGCTCTTGACCCGCTCTACTCGGATACTACGTAGATTTAACTTTATTACCAAAAAAAATGATATGAATTATGTATAATATTTTTATTTGTCTTGATAGAATCAGACAAGATAATTAAATATTAAATTCTTTTTGTTATTGGCAATTATTTTTTTCACTCGCTTTAAACATTAGAAAAAGAAGTTATTGTAATAATCACTACATAGTATAAAACAAAGTCGCTTTCTCTGTCCCTTTGTATGCTTAAATCTTTGAAACTACGCAACGGATTTTGATGCGGTTTTTTTAAATAGATAGAGTGATTGAAGAGGAAGGTTTAATGTATATTTTCTGTAGTTTATTTAGTATCAGCATTGCACCGGTGCGAAGCCGGGGCGGGTCGCTAGTTATCTATATATAAAGTAAAAAAACTCGTCAAAAATTTTTTTTCAAATACGGAAATTAATAATTCATGACAGAAAAATAAATTATTTTTATAATAGTGTTGCGCATAAATATAGCGTATCTTAAAATGCAGTAGAAAAAATATGGAAACATGGAACTGTTGAGATGGAAAGGAAGTTGCAGAACAATTTATGATGATCGGCGAATTGTGAGGCTTTTAAAAAATCACCAAATTGAATATGTCTGGAAATGTCGATGAAGTCGGATTGAATATCTATACTAATATAAATTACTACACTATAACTACTAAATTTTACATAAATTAGTGGAAAGTGTACAAGTACGACTTACAAGCCATTTTAGCAGCTAAGGGAGGCTCCACTTAATTTTTTTTTACTTAATAAAACATTTTTGTAGTATCCACTTAATTTTGTCTGTCTCGTTTTTCATAAACTGATAGCATTCACTTTATCCTGATATTGTCTAATTTTCTTATACCTAAATTGTTTTTTCATGACGATTTTATTCATACCACAGGTCGTTTCGATTTTCGTTTTTTCTTTCGATGTCCTCTTATTTCTGTATTTGACTGTATAACTTGAAATTCGAATAGCTTTACACAGAGTCTATACATGGCCAAAGTACTTCATCCATTGAAGTCTGGAAAGGTCAGCTGTAAGTATGTGGGGCAGTAAGACATCTCAGATCGTACATCCAAACTATCAAACAATAAAAAACTTGAGAGGTGTCAAGGGACACCCGGATGGAACGAAGTTTATTAAGCATTTATTATTATCTGTATATAATCTCTACTTACCTAACTCCATCAGCAATATCCGGAACTTGTGCAGAAACACTGTCAGGATTCATTATTATTATTATTATTTATTATTTACAAAAAACCTGTATAGGTACACTCAACAAAAATAATCGTCGCGACACCACACTGTTCAATGCGAAATAGAAATGAAAATATCTGGCTTGCTTTCTATAAGAGAGAGAGAGACAGACAGACAGACAGAGAAACATGCGACGCCGCACAGCTTACAATAGCTTACTATAGCAAAAAGTGTCGTGACAACTTTTCGTAAGAATTTTTTCCGTCTAGCCCCCTTTCACAACGCGCGATAAGGAACTTCGTTCCAATAATAATAATATAGTACATCGAGTGTCGTGTCAGCAGTTTACGCTGCTCACACGTTTTACAAGTTTAACTTGGAGTTCGGCACGGGCACTTGGTGTTGGCGCACCGGTATCATTATTTTAATATCAATTATCAAACAAAAAGCCTATCATTTTATCATCAAAGACACTGTGGGCCTCGTCTCAGCCCATACAAATACATTAACAATAAAGCAGCGAAAAATAATCAAAGGAACTGATGTTTACTAGTGTTTATTCTTCGGAATTTGAAAGATTTCATATTCCGACAAATAAACGCTTGCCCCGGCCTTAAATCCGCCCTTGCTCAACAACTTGGTGCTGTGTGTATATCATTCAGTGTTGCCGTTGGTCATTATTATCTTTGTATCCTTGATTCTTTTTTTTTTTTTTTTTTTTATTCGGAATACACACGTTTGACCGCGATCCCACCTGATGGTAAGTGGTGATGCGATCTAAGGAAAGGCACGTCTATCTAGAAGAAGCCTATTCACCCTAGCCTTAAAGATACCCAAGTTATAGTGGTCCGGAAAGACAGAAGCTGGTAGGGAATTCCATTCTTTCGCAGTTTTAATTAGGAATGAGGATGCGAAGCGAACTGTGCGGATTCGGGGAATGTCCACAACAAATGGATGGAGTCCTGCAGTTCGTCTGGATGTGCGAGAGTGGAATGGAGACGAGGGGATGAGGTTGTGTAGCTCCAATGAACATACTCCAAAATGTAACCGATAGAAAACCGAGAGGCGTGCAACCGTGCGGCGGTGTTCGAGACTGAGTAGTCGCGAATCAAATTGCTCTGGGTCATTTATTAGTCGTTTAGCACGCCTCTCCATCACATCCAAGGCTCCGAGATGGCATTTGGCAGCGCCTGCCCAAAGATGGCTGCAGTACTCCACACACGATCGGACTTGAGCTTGGTACAGATTAAGAAGTTGTCCCGGTGTGAAGTACTGTCTGACCTTGGCCAAAATGCCAAGCTTTTTACCTGCCAACTGAGCCTTAGTCTTACACACCGAGTCAACAGCTTAGTTAGTTAATACGGAAGAATTTAATTTACAAATAACACAGAAAGGCTTGATCCTTTGGCGCTGCGTAGAGATGTTGGATCACTCTGCATCTTCTATCGCATATATCATGGGGAGTGTTCCGAGGAATTGTTTGGATTAATCCCGGCTGCTGAATTTCAACATCGGACATCGCGACAAAACACGAAATTCCATCCTCACCACCTCGATGTCTGGCGATCCACAACTGCGCGTTTCCTTAGACACTTTTTGCCACGCACTACCACTTTGTGGAACCAGCTCTCGCCGGCGGTTTTTCCGAACCGATACGACTTGGTAACCTTCAAGAAACGAGCATATACTTGTCTTAAAGGCCGGCAACGCATCCTCAAGACCCCTGGTGTTGCGGATGTCCATGGGCGGCGGTAGTCACTTACCATCAGGTGAGCCGCATGCCCGTTTGCCTCCTCTAATATAAAAAAAAAAAAAAAAGAAGAAGTAAGACACATAACAATAAGCACACAATAGCGCCATCTAGCGTCGGGTAGTATCTATACACAACCTCGACAGCGACATGTGTAGACATTATGATACCTATATTGTAAAATATTTAGACATTGAGTTCAATAAAAGCGGTCGGTAGGTACCTAAAGCCCTGTTTTATGTTATTGGATTCTAAAATATAAAGCCATATCTAGTATATACATATCTACATATACAGTCATCTTGTGACGAACTTTTTTTCGATTTATTAATACTAGATGGCGTGAGAATCAATAAAATCGCTACTTTGTGGCTTGCGTGACTTTACTTTACTCCACTCTTTCAGTTATATAGAATGTACTCTGAGATCCACTCTCGCACAAACCACCGAAATGAGGACTGTAAATTGATATAATATAGAATGTATTATTACAAAATACTTAGATAAAATGCAATTTTAGACACAATACATTATCGCTGAGTAACATAGGCTATATTTATTACTAGAAAAAATTAGAGATCCTTAGAAATAATTACTAAAACCAACTAAAGGTGTAAAAAATTAGACAAAATGTCAATCATCGCCTGCGCTGCGGAAAGTATTGATGATAGAAATGCCGATCAAAATCAAAGCATGTTATCCATACATTTGTATTAATTCTTATCCAAATAAATTATATCATATTCAAGACTGTTTCAATTACTTCTTATTGATTACTTGATTACTTGTTGATTACTTCTTACGGTTTTGTTACGATTTAACTCAAAAACTACTTGACCGATTTTAAAAATTCTTTCACTAATAGAAAGCTATATTATCAGCGAGTCACATTGCATTTTTATCTACATTGCAGCCGTGGGAAGCTGGGGCGTTTTGCTGTATTTAATAAAGGAAGTAAGCTTAGTTACTGAGGTAATTGCAATTTTAAGACATGCATTGATATTTTTTTTTGTAAAATAAATAAACAGCATAGGTACCATGGTGACTTACCTACTTACCTAAATCTGCAACGTAATGGTTGTTATTTACTACCATCATAGGTTCGTACGTACGGACATATTTGTGTTGCTATAATGTTTCTACACAGTGGCAAACGTAATTTGTTATATAAGTATAAGCTAATGACATTATTTGAACAAGAAAAAAATTAAAGGGAACTAATTATTGGAACGAAGTTCCTTATTATTTCAGTGGGCGCTGAAAGCGCCACAGAATCGAGATGATGATAGTGTTATATAAATGAGTGATTTTGATGACCACCGCGGCTGCTAAAAAGCATCCGAAAAGTCGGTATAAATAAGAAATCTCGTTTTAATCCGGTATAGAGTGTTTTATTAAATGAAATAACTGGTATTGCAACAATAGATACATAAATACCTAAACCTACAATGTTTTTCGAATGTTCAGACAGTAAAATAAAGATGTAGATGTAGATGATTTTTTAGATTATTTTATCTATTCTATTATATTTTGTCTAACAGTAGTTTAGGAGGACACGATAACAAATAAAATGAAAATAATATCTCCTTATTGTTGTTTATTTCAGTCTGTGGTCGAGGGTATTTCAATCTGCTGGCATTGGATCCCTCTTTTTTTGTCAATTGCCAACTGTCAAATTTACGGCAACTGGCAACTGGCAAGTGGCAAGAGGGAGAGAAAACAAAGATGGCTGATGCCGATGTGACTCAGTGTTAAAAATTAAATTTATCATTAGATAAAGTCTTGTACTGGATGTTAATATTGGAATAAGTCATAAAGAAATTAAATATATTAGTAATACACAAAGGTTTACTTTTGCTTAGTTGTAAAATATACACGCAATGTTCTCTATCGAATCATACGCGTCATAGGCTTTGGTAAGGTAGTGAAGTGTCAGTTGATTAGTTTGTGGCTGTGTGCTTAGTTGGGAGTCGCGAGAGATGTCTTTCCCACCTCGGCCGCCGATGGTGCCCTATGGTATAGCCCCAGGGGTTGTCACCATGCAGATGCCAGCACATGTAAGTTATAACAATTCGAAAATGTTCGTCATAACCTATAAAATAAGTTTTATTTTGGATCTCTGCGTAGAATTTGGTAAAATTAACTTTTGTAAAAGTGTCTTAATTCAAACATGTAGTTGTTAAAGAATTGATTTATCAGTTGCATAGCTACCAATAGTCTACTCCTAACAATGATTTACAATTATCAATCTAAAAGTTATTTAACTAAGGAAGAACATTTCTTACTCATTTTCAATACAAAATTTATATCTACATATCTAGGAAGTCAGGGTAGTGTAGTAGTATGACTGTCACATTTGTTATTCACATTATGGGGCTTTTCCATTGTATTGTTTTTAATGTTTTGATGCACCTGCATTCCCTTTGTTTTTTTTTTCTATAGTTAATAGTAGTGAATGAAGTTTAAATATTTGTTGTGTGCAGGTGATGGTTGGAGCGTACGGTGCAGGCACGGTGAGTGGTGGTCGTGGGGCCCTGCTCCCCGCACCCGCCTCTAATGCAGGTAAACCAGTCACTCGACCCACAAGACCACAGAATGGGGCACACAATGATGGACCACCAGTTACTGTTTTTATTGGTAATTTGCTTTTTTCTCTTGGAGTACTATATACAACAATAGGAATTAATTTTTATTTCAGAGATTTGTAGTTCAAGATCTGTTTACACTGTACACATTATTTAATAATATAAGGAGCAATTGACATAGAAGTCTTGGGTAAGTTTCGAATGTGCTTTAAAAATATAAATTTCCCTGAAATTTAATATAATAACCACACTAAGGTGATGATTTTCATTAAAGTATGAAAGCTAGGATTATTCATAGTTTTTATCTGAATTTTACATTCCGTTTTACTCTTTATTTTTAAATTACAAATATGGAGCTGAGCAGTAAACATTCATAAGAGCTGACTTGATAATTTTAAATTATAATGAATAATTGTAAGTTAACCCTTTCTGGTAAAATAATGATTTAAGATCGTCATTAGTTTTGTTTGCCATACAGCACAATGACAAGCTACACTCGTCATGCAACTAGAGTTACTTGAATATGATAATTAATTTAGTTTAAAATTTCCTGTGTACTGAATTTGACAACACTTTGTTAGTTGTATCACAGGTCACCCACATTGTTTTTACTGGTTGAACTTCTTGGTACAAGTCACATACAAATTGTTGTAAGTCTATAAGAAAGATTTAATTTTAGTAAACTTTTATGGCCATATTCATAAACATATTTATAAGCTTGATATAGTTAAAATATGTTTTATCTCGCTCTATTGAATATAAAAAGACTAGAGAACGAAAGAAACAAAACATATTTGAACTGTATCAGGCTTATATGTTTTTGAATAAGGCTGTTAGTGTGAATTTTTGCTAAAGGAAAAAAGTAGTGCAGACTGTGAAGTTCATTACGAAGTAGAGCTGTAAAAGTAACGAAAAAAAAACGTACCTGTATGTATTTGTTACTATACATTCAGTACTCGTTACTATTGTATCGTTACTCGTTACTCCTAATACCTCATAACATGCTATGTTATGTTAGAGAAACAAATTTACAGAACTAGTTTAAGTTGCGCGCGCAAGCGTGCGATTTAATTAATTGTTTGAAAATTAAGTTACAGTGAAATAATTTTAGAATTTCATGAGAGACTAAAACTTTCACTTTCGTTTATTTCATACTATAAATACTTTTTTTTAACCGCATACTCTGTTAAAGAAAACTTTGTTTTGAATATTTGAAGTTACATTGCGTCATTGAAACAGCGTATGTAACCATGATACGAAACATGCGAGTAACGAAAAGTATTCGTGAGGTACGTTTCGTTACTCGGTACTAGATGGCGTACCCGTTACTCAGTAACGAATACATACGGTTTGCTACAGCTCTATTACGAAGAGTCAGAAGAAATAAGTATATTCTTGCACAGTTTTTCAATATTAAGTACTGGAAGGGGTTAATATCAAATTTGATATTCCCGATTTCTCTATCTAGATCACCATAGCGACGTGTCCGTAGAACAAAGTTACATCTGCATGACGCTCTACTTTAAACTTGAGCTTATTCTTAGGGAAAATTAACACCATGAACCATTATTCGACTGTTATCTTTGAAAAAACGATGCGATTTTTAAATTTTGGATTTTATTACTAAATTATATAGGTCACTTTTACCCTTTCAAATACAAAAGTGACTTGGTATCATAATCATATCCGACTTTGTTCTACGGATACGCGATAGTATCATTAATTTGTCAAACAATGAACACATAACAGTGTTGTTATGGTGACTTACCTTGCGGCAGGCAACATATCGTCGCGCGCGCCGGACGCCATGATGCGCGCGCTGCTGAGCGCGTGCGGCGCCGTGTCGAGCTGGAAGCGCGTGAGCACGTTCGGGTTCTGCGAGTTCGCCGGGCCCGAGGCGGCGCTGCGCTGCGTGCGGCTGCTGCACGAGCGCGCGCTCGCCGACAAGAGCCTGCTGGCGCGCGTCGACGGCAAGATGCAGTCGCTCGTCGACACCTACAAGAGTGAGTGTGTCGCTGAACTGCACCCCCACACACACACACACACACCAAACATACACTACACGCACACCACATACACACACACCACACACACACATCCTATACATACACACCCCATACACACACACACACACACCCTTCATACCCCGCGCATTACCCACACACCCTTTCGACTCTGTAATGAATACAAAAAATATATATAATGTTTTATATCGCTACTTATTGACTTGTGTGTTGGTGGAAGAAAAATGTGATACAAACAGTGGCAGATATACACATTTCTGTCATATAGGCTGTTAATTTTTTTCCGCCCTAGCCTCTATAAATGATAGGGATTGTCTTCTAAATTTATCTCTGGAATTCTTACTTTAAGACTATTTTTTGTAAGAAACAGCAAACTGTCTTATTTTTAGACTTGATTTCTATAGGATAGCGGAAAGAAAAAAATATCGGTCCCCAAATTAGTCACCCCAAAAACCCTTGGGCTCAAGCCTGCTGGTAAATCCGCCATTATGTATCACCAAGCTCGTTTCGTAACTTGTGGTTTCCTTGGGGATTCCCAAAAGGAAACGGAAGCATCCAGTATGTAGTTTACGAATAGAGGTTTTATTAATGTACTAGCAATTGCCCCCGCAACCCCCCTTGTGGGTTGAATTTCGTAAAATCCGTTCTTAGCTGACCTCTACTCGGCGAAAGGAATATTCCTACCATATTTCAAGTTGCTACGCCTTATGGTTCCAGAGATATCGTGATGAGTATCTATATAGGTGGGAATCTCTTTTATATATATTAATGTATTGTATCTAAACATTGACATATGACAGTTGTCTTCTTTCTGTCTCCCCGCGACCACGGTTGCACGGACCAAGCATCCGAAACGTCGGGATAAATAATTTAAACAATATAAATAATAAATCGCGTTTTAATCCGGTATACAGTATTTTATTTCAATGTGTGATACTCGCGTTAATAAAAGACAATTTTATAATGTATTGTATCGGCCCGCAGCCGAGCAGCGGTCGCGCATGGCGGAGGGGGGCGGCGCGGGGGGCGGCGCGGGGGGCGGTGCGGGGGGCGAGGGCGAGTCGTACCTGGACGCGAAGCAGCGCGGCGTGGACGAGGCGGTGGAGCGCAAGATCGCGCAGATATACCGGGACTACCAGGAGGAGATCAACAACTACGAGACGCTGCAGAAGGGTCAGTTTGTTGTTTACTAGCTATCCGGTCCGGCTAAGCACTGGTGCAATGTTTTAACCTTTGTAAAAAAAAAAATTAAAATAAAAAGTATCATATCATGTCCTTTAAGAATATGTGTACAAAGTTTCATGATAATCGGTTGAGTAGTTTTGGCGTGAAAGCGTAACAAACAAATTTACATTCACATCTATACTTCTATACTAATATTATAAAGAGGAAAGATTTGTATTTTAAAATTTTTGTATGTTATGAATAAACTCAAAAACGACTGGATCGATTTTAAAAATTCTTTCACCAATAGAAAGCTACATTATCAGCGATTAACATAGGCTATAGTACATCTACATTGCACCCGTGTGAAGCTGGGGCGTGTTGCCAGTTTATAATATTAGTGGGGATGACCGAGCTAACGAGTTAAATTTAAATATTTGAAATAAATGAATCGAAATGTGTCTTGTTGTTACAGAGGAGCAGATCTCGAAGACGGCGCGCGTGCTGGAGGAGGCGGACATCTCCGAGGAGAAGCGTGACGTCATCCACCGCGAGATCGGCAAGTTCCGTGAGAGCATGAAGGTGAGTCCCACCCCCCCCGCGCGCGCCCCGCTCGCCCCCGCGCGCCCCGCTCGCACACGCACACACGCGCGCCGCCCCCGCCAGCAGCAGTGATGAACAGAACAGAACTACACGAAGATGTACATTAAAAAAAAAAAAAATAGTAATGACTTAATTTTACACAGAAAACGTGTTAGGCTTTCATCTCACGATAAATTTCAATGTATGTTAATACAGTGCAACCATAATATAACGTACCTCAATATAACGACTTCCTCGATTTAACAAATTCTTCGTAATCCCCTAGAATTGTCCATAAGTGTCAATATAAAATATACCTTTACATTGCGAACAATCTTTGCGTACAACCTCTTAATAACGAATTTTCAACTATCAAGAAAAAGTATTCATACCTCTAATTAACGAATTTTGCCAACCCAAAACCTTTATATAAAGTTTCCACCAATAATATAACTCTTAATCTTATAATGTGATTCATGTCTCGAGATGTTTCGACACGCTTTTGTTTGTAAAGTAATCATTGTTGTTTTGATGGAAAGTAATGTAAACACCTCTGCTCGTCACTATTGTTAAAACTATTCTTTTACCTCTTTATAACGAATTTTAGACCAATCTAACCTCAACATAACAAACCTCAGTTCAACGAATTACTTGATATTACGAATATTTTCTTGTTCCCCTCCGATTTGTTATATCGAGGTTGCACTGTATATCAAAAAAAAAGTGCAATATATTTTGATTGTTTCAAAGATAAAGTTGAGTGTAGGAGGTTCTGGTACCGCGTAGATGTGTGCGTGTGCCGCCGCGCGCCGCCGCCGACCGCCGCGGTGAGTCGCCTGTTTACTGAGCGCCGCGCCTCGCCGCTAGACGGGATTACTGTTATTAAGCAGAGTTAATTTAGATGTACTATAATAATAATATTTATTCATTACTGCTATTTTCATCACTTCAGAAATGCTATAAAAATACAAAAACGGAAACTACAACTTGCTACAAAATCTTATTACATTTTAAACTAAAGCAATAAATTAATAAATTTCAAAAAATAAAATTTTATGTTATTATTGTCTATAGAAAGTTACATTTTTAAAGTTGATTAAAAATATATGTAAATACAAGAAAAAATAAGTAAGAGAAAAAAAAATCATATCAAATCATCTATGTATGAATGTGGCTGTTTAGTTTGAATAGAAGCCGTATAAGAAGAGAAAATATAAAACCAATAATATATGTCACGAAATAAATAAAATAATTTGCTTAATTATGAAACATATCTGGTTGTAACGTTAGCTAGATTTTGTTATGAATATGTTTAAAAATTTATTGGAATATTGGCTCAGTATTGTTAATTGGCTCGGAACTGATTAGTTACTGAGTTATGTTAATATGCAAACACAAAGACATGCTTGTTGTCTAACAGTGAATGAAAAGCAGTATTGTTGAAAGACTGTCTACATGCTATATACATTTTTGAAGTTATACTTCTTTTGGCGCGATGGAGAAAAATGATGAGAGTGAATTTTTACGATGCGCGCGCACACCGACACCTGAATTCTACATCGTGAAGTTAGTTCTAGGTGGCATGAAAATCGATAATTATGTTCAAGTTGTATATTCTAGTATTTTTATATTTAGAACACGTGTTTCGTAACAGTACAATTAAACAGTGTGAATAAATAAATATTATTTTTGTGGTTGTGTGCAGCGGTGAGGTGCGGTCGTGTGTTTACGCTAATTATATATAATATCTTCCTATCTGTCAGTAATACTTTGGTTACTTGCTTGATACCTAAATATTTATTACACATTACTTCTGTTAGCCTTCTTCATTTTGTTCAAACATTTTCATTTATTCAGCTTTGTCCTATTTTTTTTATTTCTTTGCATATTTTTACTATCTAAGACGATATGTATAAGAATCATTCATCATATGTGGTTGCTGGCATGTAACAATATTATATCTATCTCTAAATAACGGGCACAGAACAGTCTACATTGATCTATTTTTGGAAAATTCCTACGAAATAAATAGGCATAGTCTCGCGCTTTGATTTAACATACTGCACTCGTACATACTCAAAAATGACAATTTTTGTTAAAACGACGGTATAAGCCCGTTCGTCTCACGTACGTACGTGCGTGTGCGTGCGCGCCGTGTGTGCGTGCGCGACGCAGATCAATGTGGACTGCGAGTGCCCGCGGTCGCGCGCTCGCATTCGTGAGTTGTGAGCTCGCGGCCTGCCCGCCGCGCCGCGCCCTCGCCCCCGCGCCCCGCACCCCGACACCCCGACACCCCGCGTCGAGCCTATATGTTGTGCTTCAGCTTATTTACAGTGTAGGTGTAAATAAATAAGCCTCTCGTAAAACAAATGAAATTGACACCAGGGACTAAATAACGACTAATATTCCTTCGTTCAGATTTACTAAAAAAATTTACTGTGGTAAGTTTAGTGTGTACTACTCTTTAAAACTAATATAATGGTCAGTCAGACACGTATTTTGGAAAATAAAATTAACCGGTTTCAGTCCAAGTAACTTTCATCAAATCTTTCAAGTGTGCTCCGCCGTGACTATTTGACAATAGAACACCGGGAGATAACAGAGCGAGTAGCTCGCATATAGACTCGATGCATTGTGTACGTCGAGTAAGTCCGGTCGCGTGTAGAGGGGGTGCGGGCGGGGGTGGGGGCGGGCGAGGGCGCGGGCGGTGAGGCGAGTGCCGGAAGATCGACGAGGGAGCGACCCGACGCGCGCCGCCGATGACGTCACCGCGCGACCCGCCACGGCTTTAGCCGCGTAAGTTGCATTCCTCCGTACTGACTGGCGCCCGCCGCCCACCGCCCCCGAGCTGGCGTCGGAGACAGTCGGGTAGCTTCGGCTCCGTGCGACAGAGACGGCGCTCTACGAATACCGAAACTAGCCAATTGTCTCCCTCCATAGGTCGATTGCATTATTTATTGCTGGTTATTGTACAGATTATCGATCAATTGAAACTGACGTAGTATTTCGAAAAAGAAATTGCATTTTATATTATTGTTGTACCCAAGTGGCTGTAAGATTTAGGTACATTGAAATTATTATTTATAGGAAATAATTTTGCGGTGTTCTGTACTAATATAAAGAATCGTATTTGCTTAATAATAAGAGATGTTCATACTTGTTAGAGGGCTGGACAATTTGACAGGAGGGCGAGGATTGAGTTTGTCAGTTCGCGACCCCCACGGGGCAGATAAGCTAGGAAATAAATAAATCAGATTAGTCATGGGTAAATTAGTGAAATTCCTTGCGTAACTCAATAATTCAGGCGCAGTGTACTGCGTCGGCTCTTTCCGTAAACTTAAAATTGCGCTATGATGCAACATGGGACGCGCGAAGTGAGCAGCGACACTTCAGAAACGCACGCAAGGCCACGCTCCTGCGCCGTGAGCCAACACATTTTGAATGTGTGAGTTGACTCAACCGGCGCAGTGAAGTGTGTTAACGCAATTGCACATGTCTAAATCAGATTAGTATCTCTTGTTTTTGTTTTGTGAAATCAGAATATGGAAGGGTTGTGTAGGACAAACTTATTTAACATTTCATTTACCGACTCTTCGGAAATATGTATGTTTAATGTTTATACAATTATTGTTCTTGATAAAATCATACGGGGTATAGGTATATTACGTTAGGACGGCCGGTGGTGGTAGGGTATGTGTATAGGGTGTGTAGGCGGTAGGTGTAGCGCTAACTGTATCGACTGACGACAGCGGTGCGTTCATTTGATTGTAGCGATTGAGGTCGTTCTCCGCGCGCGCCGCAGCCGGCGCCTCCCGGGCCTCACGTAAGTGCTCTTCAGTCTACCTCTGGCGCCCCCGCGCCCCCCCAGCCCCCACCAGCTTGCACCCCGCCCCTCCACTCGCGTTTCCATCTCACTCGATCTCATCGAGTCCGGTGACCCTGTCCGTGCCGCTTCGGACGATCCTCCATAGCACATCGGAGGTCGGAAACTTTGACTCTAGTTTAAATGTACTCATATTCAAGACTCGAGATAAAACACGTCTGAATCCATTATTGAGAAACGTCATCCCGCAAACCTTGATACATTGTACATACCCTCGGTTTGGCCGAATATAATACTGTATTTGTCATTATTGTCATACAATTTGCATACAAAATAATGTATGTGACTATAGAAAGGAGATCGCATTGCGAGTGGAGGGCGCGACACGTGCGATTGTTGGCGACGTGTGTGTGTGTGTGTGCGGGCGAGCGGCGGGGTACATGTGTGCGCGCTTGTGCAGGAGGAGGCCGACGTGGTGGTGCGCCGCAAGCGGGACAAGGACGACAAGCCCGAGCGGGAGAAGGAGAAGGACAGGGACAGGGAGAGGGAGCGCGACAAGGAGCGTGACAAGGATCGGGACAAGGAGCGTGACAAGGAACGGGACAAGGAGCGCGATAAGGAGCGTGACAAGGATCGCGAGCGCGAGCGCGACCGGGACAGGGATAGAGACAGGGAGAGGGACCGAGACCGCGAGCGGGACAGGGACAGGGAGCGGGACCGCGACAAGGACAGGCGGAAGAGGAGCGTCTCCAGGTGCGCGAGTTATAATTATTGCTATTATAATTAGGTTTCTCATCAATTTAATGTAATTGTCTAAAATATCAACTCATTTTTATGTTTATTTATTTATCTGTGTTACAAAATGGTATTAACCATATAAGCTATATTACTAGTTCTATATTTATTTTTTTATACATATAATCTTTGCTCTTCAGGCAGTGCTGCTGATCGAAGTAAATTGATTATGTTTCCAGGAGCAAGGAGCGCGACCGCGAGCGGGAGGAGCGCGAGCGGGAGCGGGAGAAGGAGCGCGAGAGGGAGAGGGAGCGGGAGAGGGAGAAGGAGCGCGAGAGGGAGAGAGAGAGGTACATAAAATCTCTTGAAATATTAATTTTTGTGTGGGCAGTAGCCTGCGAGGTGTTTGTACGTTTGTGTTTAAATGATGAAATCTTTTCTTTCCGACAACCGATTTCTATGAAACAAAGCCTATGTTTTGACCCCAAGAGTGTCTCTAAATTGAGAATCGAGAGTCTTACGGACATTTGACACAAATGACGACTGTTCTCAAAGCAAATCGCTGAGACGTATGTTTGTTGCAGGGAGGTCCGCGAGCGAGAGCGGGAGAGGGAGAGGGAGCAGCGCGAGAGGGAGCGGGAGCGGGAGCGGGACAGGGAGCGGTACGTGTCGGCGATAGTAGTAGACAGTACCGATAGGGAATGTGCATGTATTTTTATTCGGTAGCTTACATCGTTATATAATAGAAAAAAACGCCACAAAATAGATTTAAAGTATTTTAAAAAAAAATAAAAATTACCAACCGATACGGGCATTTTAAACGACCGCCGAATTCGCGGACTATGACGTCAAGCAGAAACTTCTAATAACTACGCACTAGCATTAACAGTTGCTGGCATAGACATTTACGTCATATTCGCTCTGACTGGTGTGGCTTTTCAAATATGTATTTGAATTTCCCACTATATATTTGCACTTTTTAAAAATAAAATAAAATATCTTGCTCAAAGCTGAAATTGTAATAAAAAATATCGATGGAAGCGTAATTCTGAAGTAATAAAGTTTATTAAAAAAATGGTCAACATTTTGGACTCACTGGAATCACATGCATATTCCCTATTTGTCATGTCAGTTGTCACGGAGGAGGAAGGGAGGTCTTCCTCCAACATAAGAGGATCCTCGACCAGTCGAACCACTGACTGACTTGTGTGTGACAGTCAGTCAGACACTCATCGTCAGGCGTCAGAAACACTGATAGCGCGATTCAGGATTAGCCGACTTTGTATGGATTGTAGCAGGAGATTATAGGTCGCTACATCACCTTTTAATAATAATATTTTTTTAATAGCTGAATCCGCGTTGGGCTTCGGGTATACAAAATTTTATTGATTTAATAAAAAAAATAAAAAATGAATAAAAAGAAGAAAAATATTATAAAGAGGAAAGATTTGTATTTTTGTATGTTTGTAACGAATAAACTCCGGACGGATTTTAAAAATTCATTCACCAATAGAAAGTTACATTATCAGTAACATAAGCTATTTTCTGTATAGTACATCTACATTGCATCCGTACGGAACCGGGGCGTGTTGTTAGTTTTGGAACGAAGTTCCTTATCGCGCGTTGTGAAAGGGGGCTAGACGGAAAAAATTCTTACGAAAAGTTGTCACGACACTTTTTGCTATAGTCCCGCGCATCTATGACGTGTATGAAAGAATAGACAGACAGAGTACATATCGTCGCTGCGCCTGACAAGTTCCATTTGTGATTTTTGTATAGTTTTGGGAAACAACGAAAAACGTATTATTGATTCACATACGGAGTTTTTATTAACGGTCAAAACACATATGGAATTAGTTAAACTCGTTTCCAGTTCGAATATCACAAAAAGGATTTTAGTAACACATAGAGAATAAAACGAAGATTATTTTTGTGCAAAAACCAAAAATCAAAAAAATGCACATATGGAATTTGGCAGGCGCAATGACGATATATATATAACTTCGTTCCATCCGGGTGTCCCTTGACACCTCTCAACTTTTTTAATATAAGCAATAAATTGTGTATAGTTTGCAATAAAAGTTATCAAAGTGTAGGTCAGCTCGTAAATAAAAATGGCGGGAACTATAAAACTGTAACCTCGCTCGTGTGTTATCGCTCACTTTCCCATTTAAATTTTAATTAAAAACTCGCGCTTTGATTGTACACTGTTGTTATCGGTGGTTATTTGTTTAACTCTTCGTTGTAGTGCCGCAAGCAGGCTAGTATTCATTGAAATTTAGAAAAAACTAAATATTTTTAGATTTTCAGCAGAAATTGTGGATTCATTGCAACTTAAAAAAAAAAAAAAAATTTAGATTTTCAATGTCCGCAGTAATTGTGACCATTCAGTTAATTTTTTGTAAATTAATGCCCTGTTGATTTATATTTTTTTAATTGTTTGAACAGTTTTTCTATACAAAATGTGTATTTTTTTTAAATCTATAGAGCCTTCTCCTTAGTCGGCGTCCAAAAATATTCACTTTCCAGTAGTTTTGTTATGAAAGTGAGGCTTTTTTAGTAGTACAAATTCGTTTAGTCTTTAAGTAGGATGACATTATTCAGGTGTCACAGCTTTATGTGAATATCAGTGTAGTGTAATAATTATCGAAGTAGTGAGTACCGCAGTAGTGATGTGCGTCGTGGCGGTGTTGTCGATACATCCCTACATCCGTACTCGGTACGAGATCGAGGCCGACCTGCGCGGCGCGCGGACCGGGTACGTACCTGGTTGATATCACAACACAACACAGGCCTTCTGGCTAGCGCTAGTTATATAAGAAACTAGCAACGCGCCCCGGCTTCACACGGGCGCAATATAGATGTACTATACACAAAACATAGCCTATGTTACTCGCTGATAATGTAGGTTTCTATTGGTCAAATCGGTCAAGTAGTTTTTGAGTTTATTCATAACATACAAAAATACAAATCTTTCATATTTATAATATTAGTATAGATTAAAATAATGTAGTCAAAATCAAGATCTACACTATACATATTGTTTTATATATTTTTTTATTGCGAGTTGTCTATTTTAAATTGTAACCTCAGAACAGATCACTAAGTTAAAATAGTTCTTGTTTACAGAAAACATTAATTAATACAAAGCTATGGAAAACAGTCTGATTTTGATCGGCATTTTTATCAACTTTTTAATGTAAAAAAGTAGTTATAGTGACATAACTACAATAGTTGGACATATGGTCTCATGAAGTTTTTTGTAGATTTTAATATGTTCTATAATATTGTATAACGTTTTTTTGTTCTATCATCAATACTTTCCGCAGCACATGCGATGAAAGACATTTTATGGCTAATTTTTTTACACCTTGGGTTGTTTTTAGTAGGGATTTCTAAGGATCTCTATTTTTTCTAGTGATAAATACCTTATGTTACTCAGTGATAATGTAGCTTTCTAACGGTAAAAGAATGTTTAAAATCGGTCCAGTAGTTTTTAAGTTATTCATTACATACAAAAATACAAAAAAAAATTGTATATCTAGAAAACTGGACCGAAATTTCAAAATATTGTAGTTTTTCCTTGATTTATAGACTAAACACTAATTGTATTCTAAATTTCAAGTTTCTATGTCTGCTAGAAGTGCCTTAGAGTTTTGATGATCGGTCAGTCAGTGAGTGAGTGAGTGAGTGACAAATTATCAAACTTTGACTAGTTATAATTCTTAAACTACTGGTTCAAACAGACTGATATTTGAAATATACCGAGTTTATACAATGCTTGCTTAGTGACTGAAAATTCAGGATTCTAGTTTTATCCACAACGAAGTTATAGGGGGTCGAAAATGGCCCGAACTACTTCGAGAAAAGGATAGTACGGCCGTGCCGCTTTTTGCTCGACTTGGCGGGGGCACTACCGTGCCCCCAGATATGACCGTGCCACCTACATATGTGACCGTGTAGCTTTAGTGTTCTATTTTATTTATCATGGTAGTCGCCCATAGGCCGATGTATAGGAGATATAGAGGACCGGCAGGTGTGTTTCCGACCTTTAAGGAAAGTGTAGACTCGCTTCTTGAATAGAAACAACATACATATACTAACTAATTAACGTTTCTCATAAAAAATAGATTAATCATTACTCTAACAGTGTCACTTTATTCACATACTAGCAACGCGCCCCGGCTTCACACGGGTGCAATATAGATGTACTATGCACAAAACATAGCCTATGTTACTCGCTGATAATGTAGCTTTCTATTGGTGAAAGAATTTTCAAAATCGGTCCAGTAGTTTTTGAGTTTATTCATAACATACAAAAATACAAAAATTCAAAAATACAAATCTTTCCTCTTTATAATATTATTATAATTATTATTAATTATTTATTATTATTATTATTAGTATTATTAGTATTAGTATAGATATAGATAAAAAGTGCAAAATGTATTTATTCCAGTGAGCAGAGAGAACGCGAGCGAGAGCGAGAACGGGAACGAGAGCGAGAACGATCGCGAGACAGAGACCGAGACCGAGACAGGGAGAGGGAGAGGGGGCGCGGGGAGGTGGACTCGCGGCGAGAGAAGGAGTTGGAGGAGGAGGCGAGGGACAAGAAGCGCTTGGAGAAGAAGGCGCGCGAGAAGGAAGCCGCCTACCAGGAGCGGTGAGTGAGCGGAGGGGGGGAGTGGGGGGGGGGTGCGGGTAGCTAGGGGCTAGCCGTTTGATGTTAACTAACTCAGGGTTTGATAACAACTATGATAGAGTAGCGGAGAGTACAGCGATGAGTCGGACTTGGTCTTATCCGCCTCGAATAACCAGATGGACCAAATTGATGAATATTCAACACAGCGCGCTTATAGTATTCCATATCATTCCTCGGCCTTGTGTCGGCATTTTGATATATGATTAAAGCTAAAATTGTATGGACTCTAATATAGTTAGTATGGAAGATGTTCTGTATATATAAAAATAAAAAGGTTGTGCAAAACTATGAAAATTCAAAAGTAATTATTAAATAAGTTATTGTCAAAAAAAGACAATTATCTAATATATAAAATTCTCGTGTCACAGTTTTCGTTGCCATACTCCTCCGAAACGGCTCGACCGATTCTTACCAAATTTTATATGCGTATTCAGTAGGTCTGAGAATCGGACAAAATCTATTTTTCATACCCCTAAGTGATAAGGGTTGTTCACCCTTAAAATTTTTTATTTTATTTTTGGACGATTTTTTTTGTTTTTATTTTTTTATTATGTGGCATTAAAAAATACATACAACCCCTGCTTTTTTGTCAAAAAAATCTAGACCCGTGCGAAGCCGGGGCGGGTCGCTAGTATTATAGACAATACAATATAGTAAGAATAAAATAGAAATACATAATAGTGAGTCATACAATTGCCTCGTCCTGTCGCAGTCTTAGCAACTGGGAGAGCCGCGAGCGGCGCAAGGCGAAGGAGTACGAGCGGGAGAAGGAGAGGGAGCGATGCCGCGAGGAGGAGCGGGAGCGGGAGGCCAAGCGGCTCAAGCAGTTCCTGGAGGACTACGACGACGAGCGGGACGACCACAAGTACTACAAGTTAGTGTGACTTCTGTACATATGTAGGTGTTTAGAGCAGAGGTTGGTCTGAAATGAAAGGCGATTTGATAATGCTCTGATTTATTAGGATTTGATCTCATATTTATACTGATTCAGTGGAAAATTCCATTACCAATAACCGATAAAAAATAAATCACAGATTTAGCGTCTATCTCACTCGCACTAGGTACTCAACACATAACTTTTTTTTTTTTTTTATAGTAAAGGGGGCAAACGGGCAAGCGGCTCACGTGATGGTAAGAGCCCATAGACATCCGCAACACCAGAGGGACTGTGGGTGCGTTGCCGGCCTTTAAGAACTACGCTCTCTCTCGCCATATAAAACTTAAAACTAATATAATTAATATAACTAATGGACCCCACAGACGTTGTTCTGCCACAGTTTTGGCTTCGAAATTATATAATTAAATTTACTCTAGAAAACGTTTGTATGGGAAATAGAAAAGGGCTGTTTTTAGGGTTTTCCCGGAAAGTATTCGATTTTTTCTCGCCTTTTAAACCTTCCCTAGACCTCCACGAACATTTCAAGATTAAGATAAGATAGTTCAGCCGTTCTCGAGTTTTAGTGAGACTAACGAACAGCTATTCATTTTTATATATATATAGATAGATAAATATTATAAATAGGAAAGATTTGTATTTTTGTATGTTATGAATAAACTCACACAGGCTATGTTTTGTGTATAGTACATCTACATTGCACCCGTGTGAAGCCGGGGCGCGTTGCTAGTCATTGAATAAAGTCGTATATAACGCATTCCGCAGAGGCAAGGAGCTGCAGCGGCGGCTCGGCGCGCGAGTGAGAGAGGCCGAGAGCGACGCGCGCGAGCGACAGAGAGAGCACGAGGAGCTGCTCGCCCTGCGCGCCGAGATCTTCGGCGCCGCGCCGCCCGATGACCCCGCCGCCACCGCCGCCTTCGAGAAGGTCGGGAGGGGGGGGGGGGGGGGGGGGCTCCGGGGGTCGACGGAGATATGTTGGGCGTGTTCGGAAATGAGCTGACAGTACTATCAGTACTACATGTCCGTTCTAAAATACTTTCCAGCATGGCTGTTACAACTGAAACGTTCACAGTTATGTTTTTGTCAGCACCGAGGTAGTGCAAAGTCAGTATTGCATATGGCTGCGCATCGTTCTGTGTTCGGTTTGATTAATGATGGATTAATGATCGATTAGGTTAAAATTATTTTTAAAAAAATAGCGTCTTGTGTTAATGTCTTGAGTGTCGCACCTAAAGTATTGCAATAATCGGCATTCCGTATGTAATGGCCACCACTACACTGAAAGTACTGATGCGTTCGGATTTAACAGTGGTGGCAGCACTATCAGTAAAATAGGACGCATATTTTCCAGTAAAACCAGCGTCAGTACTGACAGTACTGTCAACTCATTCCCGAACACACTCGTTGTATGATATATATTCATCGTCATGGCGGGGCCACCGTACAAGCCTAAACGCCTGTTTTGCATTATTAATGCATAAAAAAGAAATATAATAATGTCATTCAAAGTGAACCCCACGCGAACGAAGTCGCGGGCATCAGCTAGTATATAATATGTATGGTAGTCCTGCCACTGCTCATCGTCAGCGTTCAGAAACACTGATAGCGCGATTCAGGATTAGTTTCTTCGTATTGATTTTAATCGTAGTGTAGATGTCGCTACAAATTACATAAAAGTTGTGAGCACAACATCCCAAATATATCAAGAAAAAAGAAGATATAAATATATACATTGACACTAGATACAAAATTAATTATATTATCCGACTTGTAGAATAAATGTTGCAAGCAAGAGTACACTATTTATGGCAATTAAAATGTGTATATAATTGTGGGCCCCTTCGACAGCCCACACTTAATATGATTCTTTTTTAGAGAGTCTTGAAAGAGAGTCGCTTCTTCAACTGATTCGCCGGCAACAAAAGCTGCCTAACTTGCTTTTAAATAAAATACTGTATACCGGATTAAAACGCGATTTATTATTTATATTGTTTAAATTTTTTATCCCGGCGATTCGGATGCTTTTCAGCAACCGTGGTCGCGGTGAGATGTCTCTCGAAACGTCGGGATAAATAATTTAAACAATATAAATAATAAATCGCGTTTTAATCCGGTATACAGTATTTTATTTAAATGTGTGATACTCGCGTTAATAAAAGACAATATTATGCCTAAATTTCTGTCTCACCGCACCGTTACCGTTGCCGTTACCGTTACCGTTACTGTTACCGATACCGTTACCGTTACCGATGCAGGCGCGGCGCGAGCGCGAGGAGCAGTACCGGCCGCGGCTGCTGGTCGACGTCACGCTGCACCAGGACCTGCAGCGCGAGCGCGAGGCGCAGCGCGCCGTGCAGCGGGAGCGCGCCCGCACTGAGGTCACACACACACCACACACCCTACACACACAGCCCATACACACACATCATACACACTACACACACACCCTACACACACAGCCCACACACACACTACACACACACCACACACACACCACACACCACACACACACCACATACAAACGCAGATAATTAGATTATTTTCATTAAAAATATAAATAATTAGTTTATTTTCATAAATGTAGATTTTGTACTTTAGAGATCAAATCAAAATTCCCCTCATTTTAGACAGCATATTATGATTACAGTCCAACTAGATTTATACTAATATTATAAAGAGGAAATATTAGTTTGTGTGTTACTATTTAACTCAAAAACTACTGGACCGGTTTAAAAATTATTTTACCAATAAAAGCTACATTATCAGCGAGAAACATAGTCATTTTTATACATAGTGCACCCGTGCGAAGCCGGGGCGTATCGCTAGTTTGCAAATATAAGCTTATTACACATTATACGTAATTATTATGTTCCGAATTGTAATGAAAACGCGTGTGCGCAGGCGCGGGAGCGACTGGCGCGCGAGCGGGAGCGGTACCTGCGGGCGCAGGCCACGCGCGAGCTGCCCACTGAGGCCGAGCCCATCGACTCCGACTCTGAGTGAGTACATACATACATACATACATCACGCCTCTCTCCCATTGCGGTAGGCAGAGATCACGGAATTCCATATGCTCCGATCCTTACATACCACTTTCGCTTCTTCCACTTTCATCAATGCTTTCATACACACTCGACGGTTACGAGTACTTTTGACCTGGCCCTTTTGCAGAACGTCCCCGATCTGATCGAGGTACGTATCTCGTACCTTGTACGTATTTCGCCATTTCTTATTCTATCTTTCAGCGTTACACCACACAAATTTCTCAAGGCTCTGATTTCCACAGCATTTATTAATTTATTCATCCGAGTGAGTGGCCTGCCCGAATTGAAATCATTTATTCATTAAGGCAAAGAACATAGATGTACATAGAAGCACAGGACTTAGGCACGGTTTGTCTGGGGTAAGAGTAGTTCTCACCCCAGCCACAGTCATAGCGCGCACTCTCTCGCACCCAGCCGTTTTTAGAGCGTTATTGCCGTTCGCGCGTGAGAGCGAGCGAGACAACGCGAGGAGAGGTGACAGCGGACTGCTTGGATGTGTGCACTACAGGTCAAAAATAGAACGACTTTTTCTGTGTCAAAAGTTAGTATGGAACGGTACTTCCATGTAAATCTATGTTCTTTGAAACTCATCATAAGCAATCGTTTAGTTTTTCAAATTTATTTTTAATTCAAAAAATTTGAAAAGTTATGGAAAGTTTAAGTAAGAGTGGAGCGTCATATTGACTGAGTTTTATCACAAAACATTTTTTAAGTTCATGTCATAAATTTGGTCCAGAGTAAATGTTATAAACCGTCTGGGACAACATCTCAAGTGGTTCTAATTGAGCTGGAGATCGAATTTAAAAACACAGGCAAAATAGCATGTCTTGTAACATTTTAGTTTCAACAAAACAAACGCTACACCAACTATACTTTGGCTTACATGGTCAAATGGTTCTAACGTCAAAAAAATTCATGTCATTCATGACTAAATGACCTCTTAAAGTTTTTTTATTACAGACACCCACCGCCCATTATCAACTGCGAATTAAGTCTTAGATTTGTAGACGGCCTTTTAAAAGCTTGTCTAACAGCCGGCCTAGCATGACCGCCATGAGATATCTCGCGGACGAGAGAAGACAAACTAAGATGTAAGATATTGAGATATATTATATCTCGACATCGACACTTTTGATAGAAAAGATATCTTGAACGACACATATATCTATTTTTCATATATTGTCGCGGTTGTCATGCTAGGCCGGCTGGTCACTCAATTTATTTATCAATTTTTATTATTATTATTTTATTTTACTTATCCATTTCCTTAACTGGCATATCTTTCAACTTGTGCCTCCTAATGATAGTAATATTAATAGTTAAAACATACATATATGTTTATCTAATTTTAATGTAAAACGGATTGAGAGCAGACAGTTGGCTTTAAATGCCAAACCGTCTGAGGAAGTCGCTGAAAATCAGTGTTGCGTCCGTTTCCCACGAAGGCGCAGCGTATGCTGAGCGGCATCCTTTTTGACAGAAGTGTTTATTGTTTTAGTATTTATATTTTAATTAAGTTATTTGTTTGTGTTATTGGTGTTTCTGTCAAATAAAGTTTTTGAAGTTATACTCCTTTAGGCGCGTTATGAAAAAATGATGAGAGTGAAATTTTAAGATGCGCGCGCATCTGTTACACAAAATTAACATGATGAAGTTGGCTACAGATGACCTGCGCGCGCACGATGTCCCAAAAAAAACGACATGATGAAGTTGGCTACAGAATAGAATTTGATTGATTTTAACATTTTGCTTCGATATTTACTGCAGTTTTGTTTTTTAAAATTTTTCTTCAGACGCCAAAGAAGTATAACTTCTAACGCGTATACATAAGTACACACATACCTTTTTATTCATTAATTCATTCAATATGGATATCCGTGCCCGTGTTCCAGCGGCGGAGTGGGCGAGGCGGGCTCGGCGGTGTCGGCGGGCTCGGCGCGGTCGGCGGGCGCCGGGTCGCCGCCGGGCTCGGGCGAGGGGTCGCTGACCCCGCCGCCGCCGGACACGCCCGACCCGCCGCCCGACGCCGCGCCCCCCACGCCCCCCGCGCACCCCGCGCCCGCCGCGCACCGCAAGCACCGCCGGCACCGGCACAGGCACGACACGGTGAGCGCAGCGCGTCATATGTACCCACCCTTAGTAACAAGGACTGAAACCGGTTAATTTTTATTTTCCAAAATACGTGTCTGACTGAGATAATATGATACTAGTTTTAAAGAGTAATACACACTAAACTTACCACAATTTTTTTTTTTCAGTAAATATGAATAAAAACGATAGAATATTAACAAAAACCTTTATGATACCGGTATAACTCCCATAGTAAATTAACCGGTATTCAGTCCTTGCCTAGTAATGTAAAGGCACAACTCGAAATATTGGTTTTTGGAGCCTTTTTTGGTAGATGGGCTCAATATAATTTGGACGCTGTTAAGCAATAAGCAATAATAATAATAATAAATTTTAAATATAAATATTACTGTTTATACACATCTTGTAAAATAGACAGGACACACCGTTCAGCCAGGAAGCTACTGAAAATCAGTGTTAGAGGAATACTCCCTAACTTAAACTGAGTAGCCTTCCTTTTCATGGCAGCACACTGCCGCATAGATTGTTTGATTGTAGAAAATAGGATTTAGTTCTTAAACTTTATATGTTAATTTTATTTTTAAATTTCCCTTTCGTCCTTGATGTTTGTTCATAGTCGTTATCTTTGTATGTGCGTGTGTTTGCTGTGAATAAATGTCTATCTATCTATCTATCTATCAATACAGTGTCAACCCACATGGTTGCCATTTTGAGAAAATTGAGTTTGAAGTTTTAATTAGGTTTTATTAAATTTCTTTTAAAAACTAACAGAAATAATAGATATTTTAAATTATTATTATTATTACACTAAATGTATATCGTTTTTATTGGTAGCAATCAAAGTAGTATTATTGTTAAATATTCTAAACATGCTTTTTTCAATAATTTTGCTATAAAAACGATTTAAATGATATATCTCTTTTGAAATATGTACCCCATCTGATAATATATTTTTTTGTGTGCAGCAAAATGGCGGCAGCACGCCTCCGTCGCCGGAGACGACGCCGACCGCGCCGCCCGCACACCGCCACCACGCGCATGTGAGTACACGACGCACACACACACACATACACGGGCGACTACAGCGGAGTAACAGTATTAACCAGGGACTGAAACCGGTTCATTTTTATTTTCCAAAATACGTGTCTGACTGAGATACCATGATATTAGTTTTACAGAGTAATACTAAACTTACCAAACCAATTTTTTCAGTAAATATGAATAAAAACGAAAGAATATTAACAAAAACTTTTATTATACCGGTATAACCTCCATAGTAAATTAACCGGTATTCAGTCCCTGGTATTAACCATAGACTAGGGATGTTACGTAGCTTCGACTCCGGTTCCGAAAGGTCTCAACTTCCGATTGATTCTGATTTCGTATACCGCTCGGTTAGATGGTGTCCCTATTTCTTTTGACATATTTCTGCGCTGTGTTTCAGAGCGGCGGGTCGGTGGGCAGCTCGCCGATATCAATCAGCTTCAAGAGCAAGTCGCCGGGCCTGACGCCCGCGCACCCCGCACACCCCGCGCACCACGCACCCGGCGGTGCGTACACGCGGCCACTGGACACTGGTCATTGGCCACTGGCCACTGGACAGTAGTCACTGGACACTGGACACTTGTCATTGACCACTGGACACTTGTCATTGGCCACTGGACACTGGTCACTGGTCATTGGCCACTGAACACATTCCTTTGACTGATCATTACTTTAGTTTATTAGTAATTTTTTTATTTTTAACTCTATTGCACTTGAAAATAAAAATACAACAATAATAAAACTCTTAGAAGTAACTTAAATGTAAACAGTACAATAGGCGGCCTAATTGCTCTCAGCGATCTCTTCCAGGCAACTCTAAACAATAAAATATAGTTGAATAGTTAATATTTTGCCTGTAAAACATGTTAATTTTGTCAACATCATAGCGCAGATGCGTTTCAATGTTAATGTCAAACTACCCGACTGTTGTAAATTGTTCATAAAATGACTCGTACTCTCTCTGCGTGCGTGATGTGCGTATTAAATGCAGTGTTACCAACTCGTACAAAATATTCTCCCTAGAACTAACATCAAATACCCCTAAATATCGAATTAAACTTTAAGTTTTTGTTGTACACTCGGTTTGAGTGGTTATTTCAAATAAGAAATAAATAAAAATACATTCAAGTAGTATAAAAAAGCTGTTGTATTTATGTGGGTGCATTTTACACATTTATATACATTAATTAATAACCTAAAAATATTAACGATGATAACAATTAAATTTAAAACTTAATATAGTTTGTATAGAATTCTATAAAATTTTCTAAAAAAAATCTTGAAAAAGTACCCCCTAAAAATCCCTTTAAGTCCTGGACATCTTTATTCCCCCTAAATTTGGGGAGAATTCCCTAAAGTTGGTATCACTGATTGAATGTGTGTGTGTTGCAGGGGAGGCGGGAGGAGGCGGGGCGGCCCGGCGCGTGCACGCCGCCTTTGCGGACGAGGAGGAGCCGCACGTAGATGCGCCCGCGCACCGACACGGTACCCCCCCACTTATTTCACTAAACTTCATTCACTCCCCTTTTTTACTAAACTACATTTAAGCCGTATGGCTCACCTGCTTTTCTAAGGCCTAAACCAAATGCCATATTTGCTATCCGTTATGTGAATAGTGGGAAATGGGTATTATGGGAAAATATATGAATAGTATGATTTTCGATTCGATGTCCGAGCTAAATTTAGATTATACATGTATGATTTTCGATGGACGCCTCAGTAGCTCGTATCCGAGTCGTAACCGAACCCGATATCGTATCCGCAGGTAAAGACAAGAAGGAGAAGCGCAAGCGCGAGGCGAGCGAGAGCGAGAGGGGCGGCGAGAAGGGAGGCGAGGGCGAGAGGGACGGCAAGAGCGCGGAGGAGAAGCGCGCGCAGGTGAAGAGCCTCATCGACAAGATCCCCACGCAGAAGGAGGCGCTGTTCCAGTACCGGCTGGACACGGAGCAGATCGACGCCGCGCTCATGGAGAAGAAGATCCGGCCCTGGATCAACAAGAAGATCATCGAGTACATCGGCGAGCCCGAGCCCACGCTGGTCGACTTCATCTGCAGCAAGGTGCTCGCCGGCTCCGCGCCGCACACCATCCTCGACGACGTGCAGATGGTGAGTGCACACACACACACACGCACACACACACACGCACACATCCACACACACACACACATCCACACACCCACACATTCACACACACACACACACATATCCTCTCGCTATCACACACACACACATCCTCTCTCTCTCACATACACATCCACTCTCTCTCTCTCTCTCTCTCACACACACACACATACCCATTCCCACACACAGGCACACCCAGTGCGGAAGGCAGAGATCACGGATATGCCGACATACATTTCTCTTTACGCAGATTCTTATGCACATCGTAGTACAGTAGAATCTCACTAATCGGGCTCTTCAATAGACATCCAATAGCCCCTCCTTACGCCACGCACATTCATTAATTATTTTAATTTATTTATTATAATTTTTTATACAATCCAGTAATCCGAACATTTCAATGTCCGGCACCCCCTGGTCTTTAATAGTACCGCATTACTGAGAGTCTACTGTACTACGATTTGCATAAGAAACTAGAAAAATTAAAATCTTAAATATCTGCACTACACTACCCCCGTACTACTAGAATCCGACTTATATAGCGTTTAGAACAACATCACCGGTTCTTACGACTATCGGTTTTTACGACCAAATATGAGTAGTCCCTTTGATGCCGTTATAACAGATTTTAACTGTATTTTGGTTCAGGATAAGTTAGTCTGTATTATGTATGTATGTATGTATGTTTACAGGTGCTGGACGAGGAGGCTGAGGTGTTTGTTGTGAAGATGTGGCGTCTGCTGATCTACGAGCTCGAGGCGAAGCGAGCCGGCCTGCACAAGTAGACCGCTCGACACACACACACACACACCCGAAACACACACACACCCGACACACACACACACACACATCACACTCGAAACATACATACACACTACACCCAACACACACACACACTACACCCAACACACACACACACTACACCCAACACACACACACTACACACACTCATACACACTAAACCCAACACACACAGCGTCTTATGGTGGCACTTCACCTGAGTCAAACAAAGCCAATTAGCATGTAATAGTTGACGTTCATTGTATCAAGGTGTGTACAATGAGTCCGAGCGAAGTGCCATCGCCGTACGACTGTGCTAAATTACATTATTATTGACACGACGAAACCTGCAAATTGCAGAGAGGTGTACAATTAATTAACATAATTCATTATTATGTTCTTGTTGGAATTTTGACGTGCATTACATGAAATATATATGTATAATATAATGTATGGACTGGACACAGTCAACAGGTATCGCTGTGTGATATGAAGAGGAATACTTTGGTGGAACTCAGCTTGTTCCTGTTCATGAAACTAATTGAGGGATATTGACTCGAAATAGAATTTCCTACAATATTAATATAAATTGTTGTAGTAAATTGATACTTTTATATTGATAGTTGAAATGTATCCGACATAGAAACAGTGTTTGTCTAATAAGGTAAGCAATTTTTTTAATTTTGTAAAAAGTACATTTATATTCTGACAATTTAAAATGTAAATATGCAGTTAGGAAGCAACTCCATTATTTTCTGTCCAGCAGTTTTGAACGTATTTTTATATAACAAACATACTTTTGATTGTATGGGATTATATTTTGTATGGGACAGTGTAGTTCTCAGTACAATTACTGACGTTATTCCGACTGCTTCATTGACGATGACAATTGTCGCGTTTCAGCGTGTTCAAATGTCGCTTGTTACCAGAACTAAATAAGGATATTTTTTTTTAATTAAAAAATGGCTTTTACATATTTTCAAAGTAAAATAAATTTCAGAAATCTGTGGTATCGCAATGTTATATCAGAACCAGGGACTGAATACCGGTTAATTTACTTTGGGAGTTATACCGGTATAATAAAGGTTTTTGTTAATATTCTTTCGTTTTTATTCATATTTACTGAAATACTGTAGTAAGTTTACTGTGTACTCTGTAAAACTAATATCATGGTATCTCAGTCAGACACGTATTTTGAAAAAATAAAAATTAACCGGTTTCAGTCCCTGGTTAGAACAATGTGTTGAAGTCGTATAAAATGAAAGGCAAGTTTTGCTATGATTGCTTTTGGTCTTTCGAACTTGTTTGTGTCGTTACAATATATGTATTGAGGCCCTTATGATGCCATTTTCTTGTACAAAAGCAATAATTGACATACAAGAATTGTAAGCAACTTTACACCAAGAAAAGTATTGAAACAAAACTACGACAGATCAAGAACGTTAGGTGATGTTAAGACCTTGCAAGTAATTTGCTTCAACTTAATTGTATGCAACAGGCAAGAAACTTGCATCGTGTAAATAGGAATTTACCCTGGATTATATTCATACACTTCGATATGGAATAATTGAAAAGAAGTCAGTTTTCACTTAATGAAAAGTAAGCATTAGCCATTGATTTTATATGACTCGCAAAACTCTAGGGTTCTTATTCATAAGCTTGAAGTTAAAATATGTTTTGTCTCGCTCTATCGAACATAAAAAGACTACAGAACGAGAGAAACAAAACATATGGTCGTAAACCTCTGCTCGGACATTTTGAAACAGCTCAATAAAAATAAAATATACCTACTCCATGAAAATAAATAAATAAAAACATGTAACTGTAACAAGTGTTGTGTGTTTTATACTTCTTGTACATTATTACGGTATATGTGTGCGAGCGAGACGCGGATATAGCGTCCGCCGCGTGCGAGCGAGACGGAGATGTGTCCTCCGCTGCGAGAGAGAGAGTGAGTGAGAGAGAGAATGCTGGTTGTAAGTTAGCTATACTGTAACAGTTGATACGCTCTAGTAGTACGAAATAAATATTATTACTTATATATGTGTGTTTTATTTTACACTTTCAACGTGACGGGACCAATATTTAAATAATATAATTCACCTGATTAAAAAGTAATTTATTAATTATATTATTTATCTCGTTTGCTAAAAAGCATTAAGAACGCTGTGATAATATAATTCATAAATTATTTATGTATGTTAGATAATAAATAATTCATAAATTTCGTTTAAATTCGGTGAAAGTTATTTAAATTTGTGATGTTAAATAAAAGACAACATTTTAGTTAAATATTGAGTCGATTTATGCGACTATTTCTTTTTATGTTAGATATCGACAGACGAGCATGAGGTTCATTTGATGGTAGGTGATACCTCAGCCACAGAACATCAGTCAATGATACGCTGTCGACCTACTTTTTAATTCGAGCATTCGGAAATCCATAGACTGGCACCGAAACTCAATAAGAAACATAGTAGGGTACTATCTCTCCACCCGATCAATGCTCGAAGTTACCAGACGTGGGAAAAACATGCTTACAGATAATTATAAACATGTCGTGTGGGATTCGAACCCACGACCCATCGATACGGCAGGTGACTAGACTGTTTTCGTATTTCTGGGACAGAGAAGATGCAAGTTTTTTTATATTTTCATCCTTTGAACTGCGTGGTACAACTCAAACGATTATTCAATAGTTCGTACTTCGTAGACGGGCGTTAGGGGCACGGCAATTGATATTTAGAAAAACGTTTAAAAAGTTAAACAATGTTTTTAAAATTACATTTTCTTCGTCAACGAGGTTACGCATTACTCTGATATTAATACACGCTCACGTCTAAAACGTATTTGATTGTAATAATTGAATCGAATCAATTATTTATCGCTCTATCGCTTGCTTCCCCGATAAAACATTTGAATTGTAATACATCTGATGTCTGTCTCTACATTAGTGCCGGTATTTCTTTTAACTTTCAATATCATGGCGGTGAGGAATTCATATGTTTTATTATAATGAAGATAACTCACTTTATTTAGTGACTAGCGATCCGAAAAAAATAGCCTATGATACATCGGTCAATATCAAAATCGGTCTAGTAGTTTTTGACTTAAATCGTAACAAAGAAAAAATATTTCCTCTTTATAATATTACTAGCAAAACGCCCCGGCTTCGCACTGGTGCATTGTTGCTATAATATATTTTTTTACCCTTCGTAAAAAAAATGTTTTTTTCATAAAAAGTATCCTATGTCCTTTCTCACTTGTCCTTGATCACAGAGTTTCAAGATAATCGGTTGAGTAGTTTTGGCGTGAAAGCGTAACAAACAAACTTACATTCACATTTATAATATTAGTAGGGATAGTATAGATGATAGAACACATCTAAATCGGTTCAGCGGTTTTAGCGTGAAGATGTAAAAGACAGATAGAGTTACTTTATAAAATAAATACTCTAAAATGTGCATTTTAAATGAAGTATCCAATTTAAATGTATTTATGGCTCATAGTTAAGGGTATACTGCCTTAAACATAAAAGGTAGGTAAGGATATATGCTGTCGCGGACTTTTATTTAGAAATGTTTATGACAACCAATCCCATAGTATATTATATTTTTGTAACTCCAACGGTTTCGCCAGCGCACGCCAAGATAACAGGATTTTTTCCGTCTTACTTAAAACTTATCGTAATATTATAAGCCAAATTACAGAAAATCTTTATAAATTGTAGCCTATGTGTTATTTTGATGTATAATCTATATTACTGTACAGTTTCATCAAAATCCGTTCTGTAGTTTTTGCGTGAAAGAGTAACAAACATCCATCCGAAGAAAAACGAAAAATAGAACGATTTCCAGGGTTCATCTTGATGTGAACTACTGATGTAATTGTGGGGTTACTGTAAGGTGACCTTCCTTTCAGAAAGCTACTGCTTTCACACACCGAAGAGCGGTAGCCCCTTTCAGCGCTGAGACCGTTGATTTCGTCCCAACGGCAGCGCTGCAGCGACGCTGGAACAGCAGGCAGCAACAGGTGAAGCGTGAGCCGCCGGCGCCGCTCGACTGGCTCATCCTCAACAGCAACCTTTCAGATTCGTAACTATATTTGTATCTATCAAATAAATTATTTGTCACCTAACACATAAGCCAAACGTATATTAGTAAATTTTGGGTCGTTTATTTAAGAAACAGGTTAATTATATGTCAAGCTAAAAAAAATATGACAATGAGTGCCTTCAGCAGAGGGCACAAATAAATAATTTATTAAGAATTCATTTAAAATTGCATACAAATGATAGTTTATGTGTTGATACGAATATTTCATCCAAAGTTGTTTGTGCTGGGCCTCAGCAAAACAGCGAGTAATAAGAGAGATCATTATTTTGTAACAGTTTGAAAAGGCTAAAATTACTCATTTTCAATATTATCCAGTAACAAATGGTGATCTATTATACTTGAATTTTTGAGACTTACTAAGGTTTTAATTTGTTTCTCTTACTTTTCAGGATGAAAATATATGTCAGTTCAAATAAGTAAGTCCAATATAATATAATTTTAATCTAAATATTATAATATATTGATATGAATTGTTTGTTTATAACACCTTTAATATTTGCAGGACACCATTCATCATTGTTTAGAAAATTATCAGACAAGTAAAAAGTGAAATTCTATTTAATAAATTTCTCAGAACTAGATATTGATTTATTGTTATTGTACTCAATAGACTCTTGTCTTTAATCACCTTATGGCCGAATTCTCGAACGCTAATCAACGTTGAGGTGTTAAGTACACCTCAACGTTGTTAGTATCTCTAATTCTTTCATTACGAAGGTAAAATGAAAGACAGAAACATTTTAAAAAGCCCTCAAGTTTTGATTATCGTTTCAGTATTCCGCGGTATGACTTACTTATAATAAATAATTTTATTGAAAGCCGATAAAAAATAATTTTTAGTTGTAAGTCATAGATGAATGTGATTTACGGATTTACACATTGCTATCATTGGCTACAGCGCTGATTCTACATTTACATTCCTCTAACTGAACTTTTTATTTTGAATAACATAATCAGCCTCGCCATTCAGTGAGCCAATAGTGCCAGTATCCTGGGAACCGTGCCGCATGGCGCAGAAATATAATATTTCAATTTATGTACAATAAATATAACAAATATACATTATATAACTGCTTAATAATACGTATATACCTATACATACATTACTGTGACAGTTTCCCATACCTTGACACCAGTAGGTACCCTTCACTCAGCACTTGGTGAGTAGCCAACACAAGTGATCTGTGGTAGCCAAGCAATTTTCATCCAAAATAATAAAACGTATGTTTATCAATATAAATTATAATTCAAATAAAATACACAACAACTTTTTACAAACCAAACAAACTATCTCTTAAATCTGACGTCCGCCCGCGTCATAAGGAAAGAAATCCGACAATTGTTATCGAAAATTACGTTTTTTTTTGTATTCAGAATCATTGTATATCGTATTTTTTATAAGTATCTAACGAATATTTCCTTATGATATCAGTAGTATCGGTCACTCGCAGCCGAGCACGGACTTCCTGCAGCAGTTGCAGCACTTGGGCAGCAGCAGCTTGTGCCTGCGCGTCACGTTGTACGGCCGGCGCAGCTTGTCGCTGTGGGCGGGGAGGTACACGCGGCCCTTGCTGTCGTACTTGGGGCCTTCGGGCATCAACACGTGAAGGTGGCAGAGTCGGCCCTGCACACACACAAAGCAACCTTGTACCATATAGAAATAGAAATAATAATGATAAGACCCATTTATTTCATGTTCTGTTATTCACAAAAAGAAAATTGATCAATTTTTTTTAAGGAAATATAACGTAATTAATGTTGAAGTTTATTTTTTTTTCTATTTTTCGCTATTCTCTTTGAACATGAACCCCAGTTTGGGTTCTCCTCTAGGCCTCCTCTAGCATGTATCATGATTCTCCATTTTTCGCCTTTAGTTTCTAGGTATATCATATAGAAATAGAAAACATTTATTTCTCAGGGTAAACACATAATACAAAAATAACACACGATAAAAAAATATAATAACAAATTAAATAGTTTTTTTATATCTGTATTCACCATAAGGAAAAGGGTTACTGACTCAGCATTTTGTCATAGCCGGAGCTGCGACGCTGTTATTCTGTCAGAACCTTGTTACTGAGAGGTGTGGCTGCAATGATTATAATTATGAAGGAGAACGTGCACTAAGAGAAAATATAGGTTTAGGGAAAATTTAATAAATGAAACTTGCTTTTTAATCGACTTCAAAAAAGGAGGAGGTTCTCAATTCGTCTGTATGTTGCTTTTTTTTTTTGTTTGTTACGCGATAACTCCGTAAGTTATGGATGGATTTGGATGATTCTTCTTCTATTTCTGATGGTAGGGGATATTTCAGAGGTTTTTTATCGAAATTGGTTTGGTGCTTTTTTAGAAAATCAACAATAACAAAAAAAATCTTATACATGGATTATATTATGGTTTGTAGTTCCTTTCATGGCGCTGTCTCATTTGAGCAGCACGTTTAGTGGTAGGTCTACTAAAGTATTATGTAAGGATTAATGAACTTAAAAAATTCACTTCCTACAAAAATTTTGAAAAAAAATTATTTTTAAGCAAAAAAAAAAACCGACTTCAAAACTACATATAACTAAAAAGTAAAAAATAATATTTTAATTACTTCAAAGCATTATTTATTAACAGTTATTTTTGGAGTCGGTGCCAGCAAAGAAGGACTGTTTAATCCTGCTTTTGCAACTTTTCGAACGGTACGGAGCGGCATCGGTTGGGTGGCACCGACTTCAAAATATATATAATATAGTTTTGAAGTCGGTTTTTGTTTTTTGCTTATACACGGAACAATCGGAAAAACTACTTATTATTAATATTAATCGGCCGAGCTGAATTTAGTAAGATCCTTCAATAATTTTCTTAATTTCCTTCCTAGGAAAATTATAGTCATATTAATTGTTATAAAAATTTAAAGAGCTTGGGTTATTGCAACGGTAAGTTGACCTTGCTGGATGCATGGTGGGATTAGATTTCTACTGGGAATGGAAAGCTTTTCTATTTCTATAAAATTAGAGAATATTTGGCCATGTTGCGTTATTCAAAATTAAGATAACATTTAACTGGTAGAATACACCGTGCAGAATGCGTGTTTTAGCGACAATATATGGATGTTGAAAAAATAGATTGGTCATTATTGATGTCCTGTTGTATCACTTAGTATCAAGACCCACGCTATGACGTATGACGTAAAAATCATAAAATATTTATTTAAGAACTGTTTCACCTTTTTAAAATAAAGCTTAAATTAAAAAATAAAAATTTGACGGGCTCGATGGCGCGTTTGGTAGAACACCTGCCGCGTGCATCGATGGGTCTCGGGTTAGATTCCAACCGGAATGACATGATTATAATTTTCTGTAACCATGTATTCCCCACGTTTGGTCACTTCGGGCATTGAACGGGTGGGAATATCGAAATTCCGACCGGGTTACGAACCACCGTTCATAGATGGAAAAACTGTGAAGTGTATATTGCACGTTTCAGTTACAGTCTATGGATTACCGAATGCTCGAAGTAAAAAGAACGACAGACGCATCATTGACTGATGTGAAGTATCACCTACCATCAAGTGAACCTCATGCTCGTCTGTCAATATCTAACATAAAAAAAAGAAAACAATTTTAAACTAAATGAAACGCAAAACCCTGAAGAATTTGTGACGAGGGAATGACTTTTTACTGTCACGTGTAATACCGACCTTTAGTCTCCTATAGTGTATCCGACCCCCAACGGCCGGCAGCATGTCGAGTCGATCGGCGTTCACTTCGGGCTGGACAGTCGTACCGCTGTCATCCTTATCCAGCCAGTCCTGACCTGTGATCAGCGCCCTCTTCACGCTCTTTCCACCTCTTCCTATCCCTTTCTCCTTCAACTGATACTTCGTAATAGTGTTGCGCATCTGCGTCCTCGCAGCAATCTTACTGCTCAAGAATTCTTTAAACAACGCTTTGTTTTTTTCAAAATACTTCTGGAATTTCTCTATTTTGCTTCTATTAGTAAACGCTCTCATGCGTTGCGTTGCGATCTCAGGTTGGCTATTTATTGAGAGCTTGTTTATTTTTGGATCAATATTGATAGGTGTAATTTTTTCGTTTTCTTTTAAAAGGTTTATCTGAATTGCATCAGTTTTGTTGATCGCGACGACATTTCTTTCTAGATCGTACAGGAGATTTTCATCCATTATTTCGCTTTGGAAGCCATCAGCATTGGCTCTCCTAACACCTTTGATATTTTTGTTAATTTTATTTTTAGAGCGCTCTTTGAAGGTCGGAAAAGTAGTTGATTTAAATATAATATCTGTAGTGGATTGAATGTTTGGAGCATCGCTATAATCATCGTTATTCTTCCTAAGATTTAGTTTGATGACCTCCACTAAATCTGCCGTAGCGCCTGAAACATTAAGTGTAAACATAAAGAAAAATAAATCTCGATCCATCAACCTCATAATTTAGAAATCCCAGTAGATGTTCATACTTCAATGAAATCTAAAAGCGAATGAAAGGAATTGTGTGTAGAAAGTAGCAAACCTGCGCGCGCTCCCCTGGGTGCGACTGCCGCCATTTCGCGGATGATGGTTTCGGATAACAAAAATAAAACACATATAAAATTCATGTTTATATCAAGCTAACATTTTATTCTCAAATATTTAATAACGGCGAATGTTTAAATCAAAAATCAATTGTGTATTTACGAGTGGATATTTGAAAGCCTGACGTATGGTCGCGTGGCTCTAGTTTCGCAATATCGACTAAACAATAAACGGCGGCCAACTGTTTCACTGCACAATATATTTATTGTAGAATTTATCAGCTCGCCGCATTCACAGCCACTATTTATTTCATACTTTTGATGTACGCTGCGAAGTACGCTCCATTTAGCTAGCGATGTGATTGAGTACTTACATATTCCCATTGCTTTCATGAAAAAAAAATATTGAATGAGCAAATGTCTCTATGGAATACGGAGTAAATTTATATGTATGTTTAGTCAACTATAGCATAATTATCGTTGATTAGATTCATATAGACGAGTACTTGTGACAAGTAAATGTTGAACATGGGCAGAATCGTACATACTTGTACAGAAGTTTACTGAGGTGATAAGATTATTTGTTAAGAACTAAACTTTAGAGTGATCTGGTTGACAGCCCGAACAATTCGATGGTAATCACTAGCTGTTTCTACAATCTAGTACTGTCCATAGCAGCACCAGAGTTTAAATTGACACGAGAGTAATTAAATTATGTATCTCATTTTCTTCATCATTAAATTGGTGGCACATGCGTACAGCTACTTAGCAAAATATTTAAAGTAATGATTAACTAAGGTCTACTCGTATATTCAAAAAAAAACATAAAAATGCCGTAATTAATTTATTTTAATTTTACAAAGATAGTTCTCACCTTATTTTAACAATAATGACAGAAAGACGGCTAAGACAAAGACAGTACTGGACTTGTGTACAATTGATAGAATATACATTATACTACATGTTATAAGCTATCGTATTAACAATCATTAAATGAGACTCATGCCTGTTTTTAGTGATATAGTATTTATTTATTTATAACTTTTTTTTGTGTGCAACCACAGAAGTAATACAACTAAGAAAGTACATTTACATAAATAAATGGTGATCTTATTGCTAGAGTAGCAATCTCTTCAATACTGCGTTTGGCTGACAGAAATAACTAAAAAAAGAAATATTAGTATTTGGAAGGAAATGTCTGACAAAAACCTTAGTCTCCGCATTGCTACCGCACACCTATGAGGTATGTATGTATATTTGCAGGCTTACAGGCCACTATTCATATATTATGTGTTAGTGGGTAAAGTAACCCACCTCTTGCTCATGATTCTATCGACCTCTCGGCCATACGGACCGGGTCGAGACTGCAACTTTAGGACCGGAAGTGGCGTACTTCCGGCGCAACTCTCGACATATAACGTTCACATCACCTGTGCCGGCGCATGAAACGAAATCCTGCCCACGCGCAGGGACAGCTCGGAGCGAAAACGGCCCCAGTTCACCCCGCGATCCCGAAACCTCATCAGCTCTAGGCCCTGCTCCCGCTGCACTGGTGGAGACCGTGAAGTTGACACGTCACCCAGGATCCTAAAGGTTATCAACCGGTGGTCACTAGAGCTATCATTAGCATGAACTTTCAATCACCTCCCAGGTGCTCAGGGTTACGTCGATGTTCGAGCTGTCGTTAATAGTGTTGAAGGTATCCGGCTCGCCTTCCCGGCTGTGCCCCATCAAGTTCCGAGACAGAACGAAGTCCTCCATTGCCTCCCTCCTTTTATCGACTTCTCTGGCCCTTCCCCAGAACTGCTCCACTCTGCTGTACCACAGCGGAGAGTGCGCGTTGCTGTCTACGCATACCACCACTCTCTCTCCTCTCAGGGGGTCTAAGACCACTTCGCTCTACTTGTACAATATGCGGTTGAATTTCCTCAGCATATTGAAAATACGCGGACACCAGGTAGATGGAGCCAAAGTGTCCGCGCACTTGGATCACAACGCAATGTGTTGTGCTCAAATGCTGCTCAAAGGTTTAGCACCGCCAAGTTCCCTACTAAAACTAAGACTCCCGCCTTCGTTCCCTCCTCAGGCTAGCACAGCCCCGGCAATCGAGCCATCGAGTATTGTTCTTGAACAAGAACAACATCGAGGCCGAAGTCCGAAGCGATCGAGGGGAGCTCCACTGTGGCCACGCTGGAGCCCTGGAAGTTAACCCACCTCCTTCCCATGGTCCTACCGACCTCTCGGACATACGGTCCGGGTCGCGACTTTCTTGAACGCAACGGACACCTCGGCCTTCTCCCACGCTGGCTGGTCCGGGAAGTTCTGGGCCCTCAAAGCTGCCAGGAACTCCTCATCATTGATTTTGGAGCCCTCCATAGCGAGCACAGCAACAAGAGGGGCCCTGGACTTAGGCTCCTGCACCCTGAGGGTTGATGAAACCGCTCTCTTCAAACGCGCGGCGTCTTCCTTGGTGGCTGTCTGCACGACCACCCCTGCGTTTCCCACTTTACGGACCTGGGAAATCTTGACCCCCAGGTCTTTCGGGTTGAGTGCACTCTTCAGCGCCGGTTTCGTGTCCTCCGCTGTCTTGATCAAGCTTTCCTCGGCGGGGTAGAAAGCGAGGACGGTTTCCGCGGACTGGGGAATTGGTGGCCCCGCCGCCCATACGGAGCACGTCCGCGTAGCCCATCGCTGCCACCGGCGCCGAAGCCGATCCTCCTGGAGTTGCCGCTGCTGCCGATGGTGCCGATACTGCCGCTGCCGCCTCTGCCACCGTCTGCCGGGGAGCCCTCTCCCTCTTCAGCTCGAGCGCGCTGCACCACGCCTGAGCCGCCACCAACTTGGCGGACATCGCTGACACCATCGCCCTCAGTCTCTGCACCTGGGTCTCTATAGAAGTTATCTCCGCCTTGTTTAGTTTCGATGTGGAGCACGAGACTGACGCCATGATAAGCGAACCCGCTTCATTAGCTCGGTCCACGAGCACCGCCGACGACTCCCTCGTGATCCTCGCCATGGTGGGCGTGGCCTCCTCCTGCTGCGATGGCTCCGCCCCTCCTGCTCCTCCTCCACTTGGCACGCCCACTGGTGCCGCAGAGATACCGCTGATGGGCGGCACGTCGCGTCGGCCAATGGGAGCCTGCGTACGGCGCCGAAGCTCCTCCTCCACGTCCTCCGGCGACGACAGCTTCCGCTTGCCCCTCGCCCCCTGCTCCTCAACCGGCGTCAGCGCGGGGGGGGGCTCAACAGACCTCGGCGGCGTCCTCCTCAGAGAGCGGCGCGAAGCGAATCCCGACTCCTGGGACATCCGGCTCCCTCTCTTTCTGCTCAATCACTTGGTCGATGGCGTCACGATCGCCCATCCTGTGTCAATATACAACAACAAACAAACAAATAATTTAAATAAGCGAATTTAAAAATTATTATATCTGTGGTTGTTCCGTCTATTTAGTCTGTGTCCACAAGTGACACTTGACACTTGACGCAACACTTCACCCTTTAGTTGCCAAACGTCAGACGTCAGGCGTCAACGTCAACGTAAATGTCAACTGTCAATTGACAGCCGCCAACTGCCAACTGTCTTCTCTTTTCGCAGCACGTGGTCGACCGCGTGGATAACCTCGCAGGTCACGTGCTACTGAAAAACACTTTCCACACCGAAAAACGGGCCGGAAAACCTCGCGTCCACTTCGCACTTAACACACACTTGTAATTATCACGCTTTTAACTGTTTAAAACCGTATTACACGCTCGCAAATAATTGCGACACGTGCACCCGGGAAAAACCACTTTCTCGCCGAGAAAACGGCGGAAAAACACCGCGTCCAAGTCGCACACACTGCCAGAAGAAAGTTAAAATAAAATGTGCAATAAAAACTCGAAGAAAGCAGAAAGGGTAAGTACTAGAAAATTGTATCGCAGAGCGCACACAAAACACGTCCGTTCGCCTCGAGAGCCGAACGTCGAGAAGAGTCAAGAGTTAGTGGATACAGTTGGAACGGTAGTGTCATTGACCGGAGGGGGCTGCAATTCATCTTCCCCACTCGTGATCTCTCCGTGGTCATGCATGTACTGCCGCCGTGACCTCGGTAGTCTGAACTCCGGGAAGGGTCCTCCGCCGAGGTTCACAATGGCTATGCCGTCCTCGCCTTCTTCTTGAATTAGTTGATTGAGACCTCTCCGACGCGATTGGTGTTTGGTCTGAAATATTGGAAAAACATTATTTTACTAAAGAATTATGTCAATTTTAGGTGTCAGTTTGATTAAAGAAAAGTGAGTGGGAAGAAAATGAGGCTGACTAAACGGGTGGATGAAGGTGATAGAGCAGCATCAATTTTATCTTCAAAAAAAGATTTCCACAGGCGGCGGTAATCAGTTACCATCAGATGAGCCGCCTATACGTTTGTCTCCTGTAATAAAAAAAAACATTAGAACTTATACCCGAACCCCGGGTTGGGTTTAATTTTGTTCGAGATTCTACAACATATTAATGGTATTTCGTCCTTAAGGTTTGAACCCTACATATTATGACATAATTTAGTGACGATGTTACACTGGTGCCCCGGGTAAGAATATTGTGGCGACCACTTTAGGAAATCTCAATTGAATGTTAATTTTCTGCTTAATTTTTTTATACAAGTGTAGCGACATCTATGATCCGCTACAAGAATCAATACAAAGACAGAATCGCGCTATATAAATATTTCGGAGCGCTGAGTATATATACAACATCTCGACTACAACCGCTGAGGCCGTCACCCCATCACGCGTCCCCCTAACATCGGTACTGACACAATAAATAGCATTTTCACTTCACCAAACGTCTTACCTTCAGAATCTTATATTTCACAGGCTTAGGTTCCGATTTAGTTAAATGTCTATCATCTATGTAATATAGTAAGTCGTTTTTAGAGATGCTGCGCGCGTCGCTTCCCTCGGCCAAATCGTACGACATTCCACTATCTGCCGCCGCAGAAACATTATCTCTTGCCAAATTTATCATTTTGTCCTGTTTATTTACGCTTCTTTCTTTTCCTTCTCTATATTCTTGTTCAGTTGGTCTGCTGATATTTTCCCTCGATTCTGCCCGTTTGTGCACGTTATTACTCTCCTCAGAAGAGTAGTCATAGTTATTTTCCATTAATTTCTTTCTTAAACTTTTAACAAGCCCTTCAGATTTATTTTCGTGTGATTTGTCTGGAATTATTAAAATTATATCTTATTTATTTGGAGTACACAGAGATGAATAACACATTTCTATTTTAATACTAGTTGTGTATACTTGGTACTAGAGCGTACAATAAATATAAGTCAGTGTCAAAGGGCAGCGATTTAAAAAGTTATTTCGATCAGTCTAGCCTGAAAGACTGACTCGTATTAACAATAATTATTTTGTATGTATGTATATCGTACGAAACAGGCGGTAGGTCGCTAAATTATTTTGAAAAAGTTAAATTAAGATTACAGTTTTTTTTATGTCAGATATCGACAGACGAGCATGAAGTTGAGTTGATGGTAGGTGATATCTCAGCCACAGAACATCAGTCATTGATGCGCTGTCGACCTTTTTACTTCGAGAAAAAATACATGCAGTCATATAAAATTAGATTATTTTAATCTACATATGTATATATTGTAGGTACTGTATAACACGAGACCTTTCAAGATAATTAAATAATGTGTTCACTAATACTAATAAACAATTTCAGAGAATTCTTATTTGAAAATGTTCAAGTTAACCCTATAAATTTTTAGTAAATCTGACATTTAAAATGAAACCAGGTCTATACACAGAACAGAACTGTTCTGTGGGTCTATAGCATGAATTTAATAATACAATCGACCTATTCCTACTTATAGTAATTATTCACTACTAGCTGCCTAACCCGGCTTCGCAAGGCTATATATATATATATAAAGAAAATGAGACCAAATCTTGCATAACCTAGCTGAAAATTTATCTGGCAATATGTTTAAAGATACATTTTAATATTAGATATTCTGAAATTATCCAATTTTCTGCTCAATTTTCTTTTCGAAAGTGAGGATAACGCTGCTCTATCGATATCTGACATACAATTGAAATATGTATATTGCTTAAGACTGAATACCTTGATGTGTAGTTGCAACAGAGAGAAGATAAGCAGACAACACGGCAGACAGAAACATCTCGTTACATCCATATCGCGTCATTATCACGATACAAATATTAAGATAGCGCCATCTTTTTTTTTCTGAAAAGAAAGAGAACAACTGTTTGAACTATCAACATAAACAGAGCTTAAAAACGTGACAATAGGTAAGTATACCGTCTGCACACCACAAAGGTTTTTAAATAAATGTGGCTAAATAAGAATAGAATAAAAAAATGTTTAAACATCAGAAGGAAATTTAACATTTTAAGTACATAAGCACCTCTGATGAAAAGGCCACTGGACTCATGGTGTGGTGAGGTTTAGGTAAACTCACCACGCTATTTTTCATCCGTGGCCCACGCATTTATGTAAAAATTGATTTAGACTTTTAAAATTTTATAAGGTCTCGACATATCTAAAATTGTAAGTTTCTCTATCGCTTTATCCAGGTAAGGATTGCCTGGAAGAAATGATGCTGTAGCGACATCTATAATCTGCTACAATCTGCTAATCCAGAATCGCGCTATATAAATGTTTCCGAGCGCTGAGTATATATACAACATTTCGACATCAACCACTGGGGCCTTAGGACCGGCCAGTCAGTGGTTCGACTGGTCGAGGATCCTCCCTTTAGGTTGGAGGAACATCACACCTCACCTCCACAATGCTTATAAGCAAGAAGGCCGCCTTTAATGCCTTAATTAAGATTATATTTTTTAAGTTGTTTCTGTTTTTATTATCGTCTAAGGGTTATTAAAGAGTTAAATAATATTGTAAAAGCCTAAAACGATCATCGAATCAAATAAAATCCATGAATGTTAAATACTTTAAAATTAATATGATCCCCAAGGTGTCCACTATTACCGATCTGGTGGATCCTATCCATAAAAACGCAAGGCAGTGTACCGTCTACCGTACATTGAAACTTGGCTAATTAAAAAAAAACATTCTCACAATGTAACACATTAGCTGTTCGTCTCTGGGGGGCGGAGGTGTGAAGAGGAGTCTATGAAAAATCACGTCTTAATTACGTCTCCGGAGGCCGCTGAAGGTCGGCTCTGCTTGTCTAACTCATTTAGTATAGAAGCGCTTCTAATCAACGTCCCTCCTTTCGACGTTGGCTCGTAATACCTCAGTGGAAATATAATCGATTTGTAAAGTAATAAAATGTTTATGGAAATTGTTGAATATTTGTGTGCTAGTTGTAAAGATAGGCACGCTAGTTATAAAGTTATATTTATGTTGTTGTAAAGAGTGGTTTATTTTTATAGATCATAATTGTATAAATATTAATTGTAATTAAATGTATTGTTAAACACACTAGAATTCTTGCAATCCTAAATGGACGTACTCAAGTTTGCGAAGTACAGTTATGTATAAATCTCTACCGTCGTAGTTAGTGGACATTAGTCTGATAACAATGTATTATTATATTTTTATACTTACAGAAATAATATTTTTTTAATAAACAACAAAGTATTATATTTTCCAATTAGATTTAGAATACTACCATATGACAATGATTTTACCATAAGACAAAAATTAATCTTGAGACGAAACTACTGTGCGTCCAAAAAAACTTAACTCTTTTTTTTGATAAGATAATTCACAGAACTTTTAGGTACAGCTATGGTAATTCGTCCAAAGGCCCAGGCCAGGTTCTAGTCTGTCATTTTAATGCAGTATAAATTGATATCTCATCTAGGGGTACGGAAGTGTGCCCGCCAAATCCAGTACGGGTGTAACATTCTTTTCTGTTTCCAAATTAGATTAATTTGAACCAGTAGTTTAAGAATTATTTCAAATCAATGTTCTAATTGTTACTGCTTCACTCACATATCATCAAATAAGGTACTTCTAGCAGACCCACAAGTTTCAAATTTTGAACACAGACAATAATGTGCGCTAATACGAGATAGATTTTGTAATATCTACGTAGATTCTTTTGTCGTGTGCCATTGCCAAGACACACTATTTATTAAAGATATAAAAAATGTATTATTGGTATGGTTACTATAAAATGTTATTAGCTAACTAACGAGGTATCAATTTATGACAAAGTGGATGGATAGCTGCTCCCATATACAGGTAGGTACTGAATTAACCGACTTGTCTTACATTCGATTTCACAACTCTTTACTGTAGAAGAACTGCGTTCAGAGAATTGGGCATTTTTGTACATGTTACGTTTTTCATGGGATACAACTGACAGTTTACAAGTTGTCACTGTTTGGGCCTCAGTTCTCAGGTGTAGTAAATATTAATTAAGTTAATTTAATTAAATTTTATTCAAAAGCTGTATATCAAATCAAATCAAAAACACTTTATTGAACACCACACGTGAAAATAATTATAAAGATACAAAAGTTAAAATGAGTAGCGTACAAAAGGCGGTGTATACCTTCTGGCTACTACATATATTTTTGAACAAATGAGCATTAGATAAACAGTATGTAGTAACAGTATGCACCCAATTACATGTATGTGAATACTGAAATAATGAATAAGAGGTTCGCGATTAAATTCTCTTATCGCGTAGGGTTAAAATCTTTTTAATTAAAATGGCATTGAATTTCTAAGCAACATTGTTTAGGTTCAAAGCGCCGGGAGACAATGTGGAGCCACTCTCATTAAGACCTCTTCCTCTGTGGAGTGCGGACGCGCTGCTAGTACTCCATTGCGCAACGGAAATCAATTGGTACTAAGATCCACCGTACTTTGTAAAGTTTGCTTTAAAATAGTATCTGTTGTTTTTCATGAACCAAGCTTACTGGATATGCTACAGAGTTTTAACAACACACCTTAGCCATTTTAATTTTAGCATTTTGCGGATGTTGACTTGAATTACAATGCATTTTTATGATGTCATTATGCTGGTGTGGTTTTTTTATGTTAGACATCGACAGATGAACACGAGGTTCACTTGCTCAGCCAAAGAACATAAGTCAATGATTCGCTTTCTACTTACCTCATTTTTACTTTGAGCTTTCTGAAATCTATAGACCGAAACACGAGTGTCACCCAACTTTGTGAAATTCAAATCAGACAACTGTCACATTTCTGTCTATCCGTTAATACGGTTGCTGGTGAGCATCCGAAACGTCGCGTCGCGATAAATCTTCTAATACATAAAGTTTCCATGTCACAATGTTAGTTACCGTACTCCTCCGAAACGGCTTTACCGATTTTTACCAAATTTTATATGCGTATTTAGTACGTCTGAGAATCGGCTACTAATCTATTTTTCATACCCCTAAGTGATAAGGGTTGTTCACCCTTAAAATTTCTTTTTTAATTTTTGGACAAATTTTTTTGTTTTTATTTTTTTATAATGAGACATTAAAAATACATACAACCCTAAATTTTTACTTTTTTATCACCAACCCCTGCTTTTTAGAAATTATTTACATGGCAAATCAACATTTGCCGGGTCAGCTAGTAATATACATAAATTACAAATTGCGTTTTAATCCGGTAAAAGTGAATTATATTTAAGGTTTTTTTTTATAAACCTTTCACGTTGTTATATGCATGATTTCTGTATAAAAATAACATTATTTTATTAACTCCGCGCAAAGAACTCCCGGAAAGTGAATAGTTGCACAAATATTTAGTATCGAATCTCTAAACTGACTTCGTTATTAATCATGACTTTTTGTATGGAAAACGAACCACCTTAACTTACTTAATGAATATTGTGTGTTGTCAGGCTTGAAACAAAACCATTATCATTTTTTTATACATGCGAATAAGGTCGTCCTTTGATAGAACAGTCAGGGAAGGTCTTCAATAAGTAACAAGAGATGCACAGTAACAATGATGGCGCAATCATCAGTGTGCACTGTGCAGTCGATTCTCTTGTATCTCGTATCTGAGCATTCTTACTACGTACTGTACTATAACACATACAGTATACACGATACTTGTAGTTTATTGGGTAGCTTTCATTTACATTGTCGCGAGAGTCCGACATAACCCGTCACCGCCCTCAAGGTGGCGGGTATCATTGATGATTTCCCCACGAAATATGTCATCATATATATCATAGATGGAAAAGCCGTGAAGTGCATATTGCGCGTTTCGGTTTCAGTCTATGGATTTCCGAATGCTGGAAGTAAAAATTAGGTCGACAGCGCATCATTGACTGATGTACTGTGGCTGGGGTGTCACCTACCATCAAGTGAACCTCATGCTCGTCTGTCGATATCTGACATAAAAAAAAAAAAAAATATTTACTAGATTATAGAAAATCTGTCAGTTGTATGATAAATCATTTGCAATTTCAAAGTGTCAACGTGCCTGAAACGTATGAAAGATCTTCATACTTTTTAAACATTTCATATCTCAGTACAAAGTACCTATGACCTACTTAATGTACCAAGCCTGTGCAATGCAAACGAGTCTCACCTACTTGTCTGAAAATTGTCGCTATATTTCATTCAAACGACGATCTACGAGCTCGTCCCTCCCCGGAGAGCGGGGGGCAGCGGGAGGGGGGTGGCTTTACAAATTGTGAACATTTGGTACGATTCATGGTCATAAGTCTTTTTTATATTCAAAAACAGAACAGAAATACTTTTATTCGACTGCCAAAAATCACCAACTCTGTTTAGTAAGTTCAGGTTGCACTCGCGCCTGAATTTAAATTTTATTAAACCATTTTACCTGTAAAACTTAGGATTACATCGAAGCAGCGCTTAACATTCTTAAGGCAAGAGTGGATTTGGTATTGCGTGTATCTTGTGATACTTTGTTCTTACACAGCGGATGGATTTTTTTATAGCAAACTAGTGGACCCCGCAGACGTTGTTCTGCCACAATTTTGGCTTCGAAATTATATAATTATTCTTAAATTTGAATATGCCCATTTACCCACTATAATTGACTTATATGTCACTGATTGCAGTGGACATCTGTTATTCCACAAAAGCTAAAAATGCATGACGTGAGCTGTCAAGATGGCGGAGTTCCGAATCTAATTTATTTTATAATTAATTTTATGCATAATATATTTTTTCCTGATTTTTTTCCAATATTTTAATAGCCTATGTCTTATTCCGGACATAGAGGAATCCAACAAATAAGATATCGTTAAAATCGGTACAGCCGTTCTTGAGTTATAAACGGTGTAACTAACACAACTTTCTTTTATATATACAGATGTCGACAGACAAACGTAAGAGCCTTACGTTTGTGTTTTGGTGGCAGGTCATCTATACTAATATTATAAGGAGGAAATATTTGTTTGTTTGTTACGAATTAACTCAAAAACTACTCGACTGAATATACATTGTACCCGTGCGAAGCCGGGGCGGGTCGCTAGTAAATAATATTATGCTAAAACTGATACATCAAATCTGTTAAATTGTATGTGTATTATCGTCAAACAATCTCTCTGAGAGTCGAAATGGAAAGTTTTATTGAGCTCGATAGCTCCTTACGATTACTTACAAAGCCAAATTGCCAACTGACCGTATACTTTTTATTTCGTTTGATACGTTTCTAAGACCTTTTGTGTTTACATTTCGTTCAATAAATTTTTATTTCCTTTGTAGTAATTTTGTTAAATCTAAATTAAATTATAATTACAATATTTAACATGAGTATATCTATACTAATATATTAAAGATTTGTTTTTTTGTTACGATTTAAGCTAAAAACTTTTAAAAAATTTTAAAAATTCTTTCACCAATAGAATGCTACATTATCAGCCAGTAACATTTTTGTGTAAAGTACGTACATACATTGCACACGAAGCCGGGCCGTGTTACTAGTTTGCAATAATTCTGTTAAAAAATGTGGTATTTTCAAGGAATTACAATAAGTGAGGCAGGGGGCACCATCAGTAGGTACTTTGTTAATCTTACTGGCAGTGTTGTTTTACTGGACATTTGAATACTGCCAGACAAAATGTATATTTCCGGCAAGCGAAATCGGGTCCAGTACAGCACCAGGCAACATGCATTCATTTAAATAAAATAATGTATACCGGATTAAAACGCTATTTATTATTTATATAATTTATCCCGACGTTTTGGATGCTTGTGACAGCTGTCTGATTTGAAATATCACAAAGTTGCCATATTAACGCCATTTATTCCTACGGAGTTGATATTTACTGTGATTTTCTTTATTATGACAATATTGACAAACGGTGTCCTCTCGTTATAACAAGTATTTAGTATTTTATTTAAATGTGTGATACTTGCGGTAATAAAAGACAGTAACATGTTTTCTGTTGCCCCGAATACTGTACCCCTTCTAAATATTTTTATTTTTCTTCTAAAGTCGTAAAATAATACCTTCAATAATTTCTGCAGTTACTAAATGACTTATAGAGTATACATATATATATATCGTCTATTCGCAAACCAATCATCCGGCTTTTCTAAAGAGTTCAGGCATCTTCTAGCAGCGTAAGTCGCATCTACAGGAATATTCCATCAGAATTATTGATAAGTTGTAAGTTCACTTCGATCCTCTTTCAATTTATTTCGCTCAAGCGAATGAATTTTTGAACGCTCCTCAAAGAGGCGAGTTTAGAAATATTCGGAACGAATGTCTGCTCAGACATCGGTCAGCTGACTGGACGCACACATTTATCGCCCTCAGAACGAATTATTAAAATATTAAAGCCATTTTCCTTTTGAGCGTAATCTCATCAAAAGCATTTTGTGGAGAAATGAGGCCAACGCGTTATTTAAGTTACAAAGTCACAGAGCTTGTAGCTTCTTCAGAGATTTCTAACTCCTCACTTACAATTGTAAAAAAGAAATAAGCATAATCTATATATATAAAAGAGATTTCCACCTATATAGTCACTCATCACGATATCTCTGGAACCATAAGGCGTAGCGACTTGAAATATGGTAGGAATATTCCTTTCGCCGAGTAGAGGTCAGCTAAGAACGGATTTTACGAAATTCAACCCACAAGGGGGGTTGGGGGGGGGCAATTGCTAGATATGCATATAATCTATACTAATATTATAAAGAGGAAAGATTTTTTTGGCTGGGGAGCCACAAAATATCAGTCAATGATGCGCTGTCGACTTACTTTTTACTTCGAGCATTCGGAAATCAATTGACTGAGACCGAAACGCGCAATTTGCATTTCATGGTTTTTCCATCTTTGAAAGGTGGTTCGTTAACCTGTTGGAAATTTGATATCATCACCCGTTCAATACCCGAAGTGACCAGACGTGGGGAAGAGTTGCTTACAGAAAATTATAAACATGTCATCTCGGCGGGATTCGAACCCGCGACCCATTGAAGCGCAAGCTTTAAGAGATGACGTAAAGGACAGAAGATTTTTTAACAACCGCTGTTTATCAGCCGGCCTAGCATGACAACCCCGACAAAATTTTGTCGACCGTTTTCTCGGGTTTTAATCGATTATCGCTCTATTTCTTTCGTGTCTAACATGATAAAACTTAAAACTCGACTTTTAATATCAAAAATAGATATATTTGTCGATCGAGATATCTTTTCTATATAAATTGTCGATGTCGAGATATAATATATCTCCATATCTTACACCTTAGTTTGTCTTCTCTCGTCCGCGAGATATCTCGTGGCGGTCATGCTAGGCCGGCAGCAGTATTAATTGCTGATACGAAGTTGACAGATCTGATATCATAACGTATTAAGGCGGAGTTCAGTACAATATGCAACTATGTAAATACTAAAGCATGTCGGATCTGACTGAGAAGTGAAGTGATTGTAATGACGTCGCGGCGTCGCGTCTTTTTAAACGTTTTTATACCCAACGACTTCAGCGACGACTCGGAAACGACACGCCTTAAGCAAAGCTCTTAATGTATAACTACTAGTATCACCGTCCGGTGTAACTCGCACCCAAAAACTTAAAAGCGCCTTAAATATACAATAATAGTTCTATTAACGAATAATATTGTTATGGTACCACGGTTTTATACGAATTCGTCTGTTAAGTCAGTGTACACAAGTTATATTTCCAGCATAAATCAATATTTCACACGCTTTAATAAAGAACTAATTTTGTTCTTAGAATTTAAATAAAATAAGAGAAGTGAACTCTAGAAGTTCCTTTGTGTTTCAAACATACAACTTGCGGGCGAAAATACCCAAGATTTTAGAGAGATTATGAAACCTTGTGTCAAATACTTTTTCGGTCATAAAACATCGCACAGTGTAAGTTCGCTCGGAGCTAAGCGGCGTATCTCTAATTCAATCATCTCATTCTTCGTTCACTAAATTGAAATCTTATGAAATTCGTAGAGACAACGTCACTAGCACAATAGCTCTGAGTCTTGCCTGTCATAGTCGGATTTGATTCAGTTCTATTTTAACGGCTTATTGAACGACCGCGACGGGCTGGTTGGCGAGATGGGTGATGTTTAATGTTTAGACGAATCATAGAATCAAAAACCAATGGCGTAGCTATTATAGGGCAAAGTGGTGCAGTGCACCAGGGCCCGAAACTGAGAGGCCTCCCTGGGCTTTGGAAAGAGGGACGATTGATGTCTGTTTTTTCTCTATACACCGGGGGCCTTGTCCACCTATCTACGCCACTGTCGAAAACCCGCCGGTTCTCTCTTTATATTAATTTTTGTTGTGGATATTCCCCGAATCCGCATAGTTCGCTTCGCATCCTCATTTCTAATTAAAATCTTCTATCTTTGCGGACCACTATAATTTGGGTATCTTTAAGACCAGGGTGAATATGCTTCTTCTACGCAGACGTGCCCCTTCATAGATCGCATCACCACTTACCATCAGATGGGATCGCGGTAAAACTATTATGCATTTAAAAATAATATAAACATATGTAATTCAGGGAGCTATTCCAACGCAATTAAAGTACCTCACTAAAAACGCCAAACAGGCTTGCAAAATGCCATAGCTGTTAAGTATAAATAGAGAGGTATTTGTGTTCTAGAACCGTTTATCTACAACAAGTAATGATAACAATATAGACCGAAATGGCAAGGCTACATGCTTGATATAGCACTTGTTTTAGGACCTATTATTGGATCAGTGCAAAGCCCTTAAAGGACCCAAATATGAGTTGACTATAAATATTTAGAACAGATGTTATTCGAGAATATAATTTGAAGAATCAGAAATTTAGAGTAATTGATATTATTTTATGATTTTTAGCATTTCTTCACATATTTATTTTTGAAGTAAAACTTCTATATGTACGCTGGGCTTGGGGAGTGAACTGGTGAAAGTGTGACGGGAACGTTACGAAAAGTGTGATCGGCCGAGGTGAACGAAAGTTATAATTTTCTTTATACATCTGATACGTCAATGTTTGTGGTAACAATGTACGATTTGTATTTTGTTATTTTTATTTCAACATAATGAAAATCATGAAATGGTGAATGAAAATAATGAATAAATAAATATATCTGTTTAGCTGCGAAATAAGTTTTACTACAGTTGTGTGGTTTAAATCACACTCACTTTTTTAATTTAATATAATGGTATTGTATATTTATTATAAACTTTATGACTAAAAGCTCACATATAACTTCGAATAGTAATGTCATTAATTCACGAAGTCATGGGCTCACGTTTTCCATTTTAGTATTATTTCTGCGAGCTTGTAATTTCCATAATATAACATACGAATGTTTTTTCACTCGGGGTTCATTTGATTTGATTAAAAACATCGTTCCGTCTCGCTCGTTATGAATATTACAATTTGAACTAGATTCACTATTGTTTTGAATAATATGCATATAGATCACGAGTCGCGAGGGAATCTCACACGTTTTTCACTGTAATACAAAAATTCATATGACATAGTGTGTGGAACTTACAGTGAAGACCTGATTTTGGTTCAAAAATTCAACTCACTGACAATTTGAATAAAAATATATTTGAAATGAAATGAAATGAAAAACGTTTATTTAGCCAATAAAAAAAAATACAAATGAATGAACTCTTATAACTAAAATAATTAAAATCTAACTAAACTAAAATTATAAAACTAAGAATAAAAAAACAAAAGAAAAACAAAAGAGTTATATTAATAAATGATGTGGCTTAAAGAGACAGCCACTCAGCATTTGCCACATCATTATTTAATGGTGTGGCGCTGATTTTCAGTGACTGCTCTGATTTGATTTGATTTTCGCTTGGAGCGACATAACAATTGTACTTACAACACAAACAAACATGCATTAAAAACAAAAAATTGTAAAAGAAACGGAGTAATAATCACAACAATAAAAATAAAAAAATAAAAAAAATTGTAAAAAAAAAAACAGAATAAATATTATAAATACAATATATGACAATTTGAAATATTAAATAAGTAGTCAGCACAACCAAGGCTGGTTGCGAAATTCTATTTTGCTACTATTACTCATTTGAAGAGTAAACCTACGGTCAGAATGAAGAATTTATTACGTATTCTGGTCCATAACAAAACTATGAGGCGCAGTACACACATATTAATTGGTTCTTATCTTACTTCTTCTGTTCTGTGGTTCTTATCGTAAACGTACGATTAAAATAGGCAATAGTAGCAAAAATATTTTGATTCAAATTTTGCTTTTGACCTATTTTTTTACTTTAAGCATACGAAAATTTATAGTATGAAACCCAAACGCCTAAAATTTTATAAAAACAAAAATATATAAGATAACTTTCAATTTGAGACATAAAACTTTCTCGAAGTAATTATACATATACTTCAATAGATATATTTTTCCTTACTTTGTTCGGTCTTCAACAATGAGATGGGTAAAATATTAAACGACTATCCCTTATAGATGGAAATTTCCTTGAAGCTCTGACAATATTTTCAGGAAATTAACTACACTTTAGGTTACTTGTGTTAACATTGTTGAATTGTTCTTTTTAGTTCCTCCATTCCAATATTAATTATATTACAGTTTTACTTTTAATATGAAATGAAATGAAATGAAATACATTTATTCGGGACGGCACAGAAGTAAGTAAAAGTACATCATAAATAATACAACTTAAAATATAAACTTACAATTAATAAATATAGGAAGAAGTGCCGCCACGAAAAGGGGAGGTACTCAGCATATGTCAGAGCATAAGCTCTGACGCTGATTTTCAGTAGTCCCCAGTGTGGCAGAAGACAGTAGTGGAAGATAGTTAAAAAAAAAAAAATAATAATAATAAAAAGCTATACATATAAACTAATTCGAATTGAAAGACCTGGTTTTTTTTTATATAGGATGAATATCTAATGTATAAAATTCTCGTGTCACAATGTTCGTTCCCATACTCCTCCGAAACGGCTCGACCGATTCTTATGAAATTTTTTATGCATATTCAGTAAGTTTGATGATCGGCTACTATCTATCTTTAAAACCCCTACGTGATTTTTTTTTTGATATCTTTTTATTATGTGTCATTAATAAATACATCCAATCTTATATTTTCACTCTTCTATCACCAACCCCTGCTTTTTAGAAATTATTTACATGGCAAAACAACGTTTGCCGGGTCAGCTAGTATTATTATAACTACATCCAGAAAGTCTTGAACTCCTAAACACCTCTTACAGCTAGCTACAAAATACCATCATTTGCCTAAGTTTATTGAAAAGGCACCTTTCATACGCGGCTAGACCACTTCACATAAGCGATACTTAAGTACAAGCCAGAATAAATAGTGTTTACAGTCGCTTATAGCAGCGTTCGTTAATGTTAATGAAGTTACAGCGCCGGGGAGCGAACCCGCGACCCCCGCCGTGCGCTCGAGGGTCGGTACTTTGTGATATATCACTACACTTGGGAATGAATTAAACGTGTGTGGTGTAAAGGCTTGTGTACTATGACGCATACTTTATTTTAATTTCTATGCAGAAAAACTTTGTCCGTCTGTGTCTGTTTGTTCACGTTAATATCTGAAACTATTTGTGTTATTTGTTCGTGGGTTTCAATATACGTATAAGCTATGTTTCATCGAAATCGGATGCCAGGAAGAAAAGTTATCGTTATTTAAATAATTGCGTGCGAACGAAGTCGCAGGTTTCAAAGTATGATTGGGAGTAATATAAAACTATTATTAACTATGCAAATAATCAAAAATCGCTATTTTATTGTGCATTTGCAATCATTCTTTTTATTAAATAAATAAACAAATATAATATTTATTTGGTTACTATAAATGTTATTCACTAACAAAGCATCATAAGACAAAGTGGTTGGATCGCTGCTCCCATAGATAGGTAGGTACTGAATTAACCAACTTGGTTAACATTCCATTTTACATTTTTGTACAGCAGAATAACGTTTTTGTATATGTATTTAGTATCATCTAACGATTCTATGATGACGCCCTCGTTTACAAATTAACTTGTCAAGTTGTGATCATTTCGTTTAGTAAAGGATCTTTTTTTTTATGTAAGATATCAACAGACGAACATGAGGTTCAACGGATGGTATGTCATCAGCCACAGAACATCAATGCGCCGTCGACCTACTTTTTACATTTCATTTTTAGACTTCAGTTCATAGAATTTATCAAGGGATATTACCTATTCTTGTTCTGTTAAAGGCACCAGCTAGTTGGTTAGTTGTATGTGCGGTCACAGACGTGGCGTTGGGGTGAGTGTGACCGGGACAGTCCGGTCGTGTTGTTGCCGTGTGAGACGACGCGCGGTAATGACGCTTTAATGATCCCGCTACGTGTGGTCTCGGTCATAAGACGTAAAAAAATCTAAATTTGAATATGCTATTTTCCCACTTATTTCTTTTTTTTTTTTTTTTTTTTATTAGAGGAGGCAAACGGGCAGGCGGCTCACCTGATGGTAAGTGACTACCGCCGCCCATAGACATCCGCAACACCAGGGGTCTTGAGGACGCGTTGCCGGCCTTTAAGAAAAGTATATGCTCGTTTCTTGAAGGTTACCAAGTCGTATCGGTTCGGAAAAACCGCCGGCGAGAGCTGGTTCCACAAAGTGGTAGTGCGTGGCAAAAAGTGCCTAAGGAAACGCGCAGTTGTGGATCGCCAGACATCGAGGTGGTGAGGATGGAACTTCGTGTTTTGTCGCGATGTCCGATGTTGGAATTCAGCAGCCGGGATTAATCCAAACAATTCCTCGGAACACTCCCCATGATATATGCGATAGAAGATGCAGAGTGATCCAACATCTCTACGCAGCGCCAAAGGATCAAGCCGTTCGGATAGAGTCTCATCGTCGACGATTCGAGTTGCAGTTAAATTTAAGTAAAATAATAATAATAAATCGCGGACACTCTTGCTCTGCGCCGGACATCAATCGCGTAATTCCTAGAACAATATGTAGTGGCAATTACAGGTTTTTGCGCATTTCACTCATTTATGATATTTTTGTGCAATTTGCATTGTTTCAAAGTAAATAATATCCTTTCTGAGAATTTTACATTTCAGCAAATTTTTAAACACTTACCAATACGTTCGTTACATAGATTAATAGGCATTTCATTATCACTACATAGTACGTATAAAACAAAGTCGCTTTCTCTGTCCCTATGTCCCTTTGTATGCTTAAATCTTTGAAACTACGCAACGGATTTTGATGCGGCGAAGATATTACAGATTTAAAAATTGCGGGACGTAGCGTTTGCGGCGGTATTTTTTTATATACAACGTTCACAGTTTTTCTGTAGTGTATTTAGTAACAGCATTGCACCCATGCGAAGCCGGGGCGGGTCGCTAGTCACTTATAAAAAAACAAAGTCCACCGCCGCGTCTGTCTATTCGCGATAAACTCAAAAACTAGGTTTTCACGAATAGATAGAGTGATTCATGAGGAAGGTTAAGGTATATAATTTGTCAAGGTTTTGTGTAAATTGGTTGAAATATAACGATAATTGTTGGAAGTGTCGGGAAAAGTTAAGCCGCCGCGCCTGGGAGCTTTCATCGAATACGTTGCCTAATCCCTTTGAGGTATAACAAAACAATGCATGGAGGATATTCCTCTTTTATAGATCTAAAAAAATTCCGTGTTGGTGTATACTTATCTATATTCTAAGGATAGCTTACTGTATCCATTTTATCTTCTAAAAACATGGTCACGTACAATGCGGTGATTGAAAGGCTATTTAGACGGATACAGTATTAATTCTTATCAATTTACATAAATAAGTTACCTTAAGTATGTCATACACATTATTATAATAGTTAACACCATATAATTTAAACGAATATCTTAGGAGTTGTCGCAAAAAATTCGCGATTGCGACCCTACTACATCCGGGCTAGCATGACCGCCACGAGATATATCTCGCGCGAGACAAGACAAACTAAGATGTTAAATATCTCGATATATTATATCTCGACATCGACAATTTTGATAGAAAAGATATCTCGATCGACAAATGTATCTATTTTTGATATTAAAAGTCGAGTTTTAAGTGTAATTGTCATGTTAGACCCGAAAGAAATAAAGCGATAGTCGATTAAAACAAACGGTAGACAAAATTTTGTCGCGCTTGTCATGCTAGCCCGGCATAAGACATGAAGTAGAATTAATTATGCATCTCCGCCGCTAATTGTGTGATTTGATTATAATTTGATGTAAACCACAAAACATTAATTTGACCCAGGTTGTGCGGGCACAGTACCTTATGTAAACGTCCTCCATCGTTTCTTCCACATTAAAAAATCCATACATTTGACAATGCACTTGTCTTGCTTTTTAGTCATTGATCGTTATTTTAGATTAGGTCTGGCTAATTAATAGACATTGAACATACAAGTAGATTATATGAGTCGTATAGAATCAAAGGCGGCTATCTGACATTTTTGGTCTGGCAATCTACAAAAAAAATAAGTTCTTGTCGTTTAGACTGTTATGTTTTTTTATATATTTGGTTTTATCTTTAATTGTTAATATTAATAGATACCTTAAACATGCAATGAATGATACCTAATACAAAAATAAAGGAGAAAAACGTATTCTTTTTTAAATTGCTAACAATCAGCCATAAGTCAGTCAGCCGCCTTTGATTCCATACGACTCATATAATCTAACAATATTGTAACAGATTAATATTTAACTAATAAAAACAATAAATTCAATACAATTATACATAATACAAAATAATAAAAGTATATTGTACACGTATATATATATTTTTAATATTATCTTGTATTGTAAGTACCATGGCGGCGCTCAAACTCGATAATTCCTGGTTTGATTAACATCGATGACTTAGCTATTACTTAGTGTATTATTGGCGAATATCAGTGGGCCTAGCACAAACAACTGTTAGTTTTTTTGAGAGAGATCAATAATTATGCGTCTTTGTGATATGTCTATCAGTATAAAATGTTATGTGGGAAGGCGCCATTGATTTTTAAATAAAAATGTCTTCTATAGATTTCTAAGTATTTCGAAATACATGATATGATATGATTACGAGGAGGATTTTAATTGTATTAAATATCAAAATAGGTATAAAAGGGCAAAATTAAAATAGGTACATTACCACATCAGCACTCAGAACATTCTTCTCCATATTAGAAAATAAGTCCATAACACGCACTATATCACAAATTAATTATTTAAAACACTACGAAAAACTTGTATCGCGGGCGTGAAGATTTATAATGAAGCGACCGTTTCTTCAATACGAAGCGTTTTCCGTCATCGTTAGAACACACGAGCCTATACCAAACTAGGTTAGAAATATTTAATGTCACTCGGCTCGACTGACAAGAGTATGCGCGTCATAATTTACCTACTACCCTCAATATTATATTTTATTAATGTTCTATTCCGAACAGTATTGTTATAGATGTTAAGTTTATTATGTTCTTTTTCTTCCTGCCTTTTCCCCTTTTTTATTTGTGGTCGGCGCAGTATGTTCTCTTTTTCCATTCTCTCCTTTCACTCGCCATATCATCAGTCACACCTCTCAAACAGATAGCATTCTTCACGGTCAATCCATGTTTTGTTTTGTTTGTTTTTTTTTGTGTTGTTTGTTAATTAGTTAAATGATAATTACATAATTTATTATTAGTGACTCTAGATTGTTATTATTATTGTTCATTTTTTTATTTATTTTTTAATTAATTTGTAAGTTATTTAGTTTCTTTTGGAATGGAAAACCTGAATATCCTGACAAAAGTATTTATTATGTACTAGAAAGGAAGGAAAAAATTATATAGGATAGGATTGAGGAAAATAAAAATTGTAGCTTGATTTCAAAGCATTTGAAATATGTTCCTAACAAAAGATAGAATATGAAGTGTTAGTTACGTGTTTAGCAGGTTTTGCTTTCATAAAGTTGTAGGCGCTTCAACAATTATCTATACTAATATTACAAAGAGGAAAGATTTGTTTGTTTGTTAAGATTTAACTCAAAAACTACTCGACTGATTTTAATTTTATTTCACCTATTATAACATATTATCAGCGAGTAAAACAGGCTATTATATATTTTTTAGTACTTCTACATTGCTTCTGTATGCAACCGTGGCGGCTTGCTAGTTATGTATATATCTAGATTTAAAAGGTATCTGCCGAAGTTAAAACATAAAATTAGTAAATTTTATTCCTCCTCTTCCATTGTATATCAGTTTTCTATAGAATTATATAGTAAAGCCACGTGGCACAGAATGTAGTGACGAGAGACAGTTGTGCGACACAGGAAGGCTTTTACGCGAACTCAGTGGCACTTCCCTGCTAGCTCCCGTTTACGTTTACCCTAGAGATTCGAGCTTTTGATAATTTGCCAAATTATTGGGTAAACCATAACAATACGGTAATTTCTAAAGTTTGAATGCAGTTACATACCTTACATTTATTATATAGTTGATAAAATATTAAGCGCTGTCGACTTACTTTTTACTTCGTGTATTCGGACATCCAAAGACTGAAACCGAAACGCGCAATGTGCATTTTCAATGTGTTTTTCTATCTATGAACGGTGGTTCGTTACCCTTCCCGGAATTTCGATATTCTTCCCACCCGTTTAATGCCCGAGACGTAATCAAAACCCAATGACACCAACGAATGGATATTTGCGGAGATTTAATTATCAATAGTTTTAATTACATATATTTGAACACATTTGAATAATAATGTTGATAAATCTTCTCAGTTGAAGAAAAAATCCGAATATTCCGTGGTCGCTTCATAATAAAAAAAATGAACGAATGAAATGTCTGCTTCATTCACCTGTGCCGATGGAAGTTATTGTAGGAACTGTATGGAGGTATGTAGCTCGGAGGCGAGAATGTTTTAATCATCTAAACTGTCAGTCCCGCGGGCGGCTAATTCGAACGGAATGTATCTAGCTAATGATTTGAGTGCATCTCCCGCTCCCGCCCGATACCCACTGAGGCGATAACCTGTAGGGCTGCCTCTACAAGAAAATTAATCCCAGATATAACAGACCGGAGAAAATAAAAATTAACCGGTACTACACAAGTACACAGTACACAATATGTCTGTCCGCCTCCGTAGCTCAGTGGTAAGCGCGATGCGTTTAGCACTGAAGGTCCGGGGTTCGAATCTCGGGGAATCAATATAAAAAAATTTTCGGTCGGGCAGGACGCAGAAACCTAATCACCTAATTGCCTGTAAAGATAACTGATCAGTGAAACAGACACAGAATTATATCTGCCCCATGCCCCATTAGGGGAATTGGGAATTCACTTTAATTACTGTAAAAGTATGCCTAACAGTGTATTTCAACTACTATATATGTTTTTAAGTTATTTACGTAAAACTAAAACACCAATTGTACGTAGGTTAGCAAAAAGGATCCAACCCACAATCCCAAGACGCTTGCGCCTATGAATGACTTGAAGAAGAAGGCTACTTCTCAGTGGATGTATGGCGCCTGCGCTGGTAAGTAAATTAATCACATGATCATATGTTTTGATTTAAGAGGGCCCAACCCGTCTTACTTTCCATACAAAAGCTCGTACGTGATTATAGCGATGTAACCGATTTTTCTTTAAAACTTTTGAACTAATAGCTAGGTATCTCGTGCACTATATCTAGGTTTCTGTCGAAACAAAATCTCAAAATGTTCAGAAATAAATTCAGTATAAGCCTCCAAAAATCCGCTTTTTTGCAGAAAAATTACCTGAACTTTGGGCGTTTATAATGTACTCATAAATTGTGAAAGTAAATATTTTATTGTGATAGAAACCTTGCAAATATAATGGAGATTCTAAATTACAAAAAAATATTTCACAAACTTGTAAGGACTAATGAAAAACACGTATTTCCTAGAACAAGTTTTATGAAATTTCCGCACACTATTTTTGGTTCAATGTTATCGCGTTCTCACTCTCTCGTTAGCGGTAGAGGTATGCGCTGCATGAAACAAAAAGCTTTTCAACCATGCTCGCGTTGACGATAGACGAACCGGGAAGGGCCCTCTTAAGTTGGGTTACTGCTCGATTAGTTATAAATTATTTTTTAAAAAGTTGCAACTTATGCGTGTGTATATAACGAAGATATATGGAATCTCTTAGTACTAAAATAGTCGACATATGACCGCCACTACAGTGCTGAGAGTAGGATTAAAGATTAATTCGTATTTAAAAGTGATGGTAGCACTATCTTTAAATTAGTACTGTACTGACGGTATGGTCAGCTCATTTCTGAACACACTCTTAGTTACTAAAGACTTTTTTAATTAGTACCTATGTAGTACTTTTTTATTGTTATTGTGACTATTTTTACTAATTACTGTGTATTATTGTAGTGACGAAAGCTGCACGGTGTTGACAACATTTGAGCATTTTATTTCTAGAATAAAATTGTATCGATAAAAAATATTGGATAAAGCAAAAACTAATTTTAACAAGTTGACACCCCTAGCGCCCCCCCTCGGAGACGCGCCGGTAAAATCAGTCATTGTTATAGCAGATGTTTTAGCGCTGAAACTGTAATTTGCTAAATTGTCCCTCTCTATATTGAGAGAGAGTGGATTTTCAAAAGATCGAAGAATTATTTCTAATTAGCTAAGTAGGGGTCAGAATTAAGCTTAATTGATAGAACATTTCGACTCAAATTGAATTTTTATGAAAAGATTTTGTAAAAATTATCTTGATATTATCGAAACAGGGCGCGAAACTTATTTTAATGGAATTCTTTAAAGGATGAGGCTGTCTAGACAAACTGGCTCTTCTAGTTGAAACGGAGACGAAAAACAGTATTAAGACATATTTGTTTTTAGACTTGACTGTATGCTTTCATCAAACATGTGAAATCAGTTTGCATGCGAGACTGTGACTGAAGATGTGTATTGAAATAATTGTAATATGTAGGTATATATGTATTTATCGTATCAATTACTTCTGAAAAGTACTCCGGCAGCTAGTCAAATATTTGTTTAAATACAGACGAGCGTAAGCTTCACTTGATGGTAGGTACCTCAGCCACAGAATATCAGTCAGTCAGTCAATTGCACTCTCAACAATGCAGCATATCGACTGTGACCTGGCAACCGGTTTCATCCCAATTTTTTGAAGAATTATCTTTTTTATACAATGAGAAAAGTATCCAAATAAAAAGGGAACACACCAAAATTTGAGATAGGACCAGTTGCCAGTTCACAGACGATCACCGCTTAATATGTTTTAATGTATTACAATTCATCAATTCAATTTTCACTCAGCGACGAAGTACGAGCCCGTCGCCTCACGCGCCGCTCAATGGGGCATCAAATTATCCCTTTTGTTATGTCGGTAAATAACTGCAAATGATTGATGGGAATTTTAGCGAAATGACAGAGACATGGTGTTTTTTAGGCTTCGAGTCTACACTGTCCGTGAGCCGTGAGCTGATCTGGCATTTGTATGCGATTTAAATTAATTTCTCATACAACATACATATTTATTATATGAATACTTTCTCGCAACATTAGTTTATAACCTTCTGCATACATGTTATCTGTTTATTTCGGGCATTTCGGTGGGAGGAATTCCGAAATTCCCACCGCGTTATACATTATCACCGTTCATAAAAGTAAAAACCGTAAGTGTATATTGCGGGTGTATTTTTCCGAATGCTCGAAGTACGAAAGTTCAACAGAAAAATAAAAAGGAATATCTATAGTATGCGAGAAAGTATTCATATAATGAATATGTATGTTGTATGAGAAATTAATTTAAATCGCATACAAATGCCAGATCAGCTCACGGCTCACGGACAGTGTAGACTCGAAGCCTAAAAAACACCATGTCTCTGTCATTTCGCTAAAATTCCCATCAATCATTTGCAGTTATTTACCGACATAACAAAAGGGATAATTTGATGCCCCATTGAGCGGCGCGTGAGGCGACGGGCTCGTACTTCGTCGCTGAGTGAAAATTGAATTGACTATGCATAATGGAAAGGAAGGATTTTACAGTGTCTGAAGTTTCCGGCAAAACCGTGTATTTGCGTCGCCATCATTAAGATAACAGGGGTTATAATCGTTTGTTATCAGATGAATTGAACGTTATGATTTTAAATAGAATCATTGGGTGTGTTTGGAAGACAGAAGGGATGTACTTTCGATTAGAACGTACCTCCGATCGATCTAAATTTTGGTATATCCATGTATTTTGACTCGCTATTCAAGAATATGATATTGAAAATACCCGCAAATTTTATTTTAAAAGTCAAGCCTTGAAAATACTTTATTTCGTTTTTCACGTTTTTTTTTTCATTTCATTTCATTCATTATTAATTTTATAAATAATCGTAAATTATTAGATTACATAATGACATAATTTTTTCATTAGACTTTATAAAATGCAAACAGAAATGATTCGGCATTGACATTTCGACATAAAAATAAACCTTAAAAAATAAATAAATGTATTGCGGATTTGACCTTACATACAACCAATATACTTTCAGCTAATTTAGGATGATCTTTAAATGTGTTAACAGGTTGAATGGACAGTTTCATTCGGTTTTCCGAGCCGAGTCGAGTATAAACACGGGCAAAACACTAATTTTCAGAAAGCAACTCACGTTATTCTTAAGATCACTGTTTCTTTTATTTATTTTATTTTATTTTAAACTCTTTATTGCACGAAAAAGTAGTGTACAAAAGGCGAACTTAATGCCTAAAGGCATTTTCTGCCAGTTAACCTTGACTTTGTGGAGAGGTGTGTAGGCAGTGCAATAGTAAATAAAAAGAAGAAAATGGAAAAAATTAAAAATTATTTTCCTTACATAAAAAAACAGAAACAAATAAAAATGTGTAAAATGAAAAAAAACTTTGTTGTGGGGAAAGTGTAACTTGACCTTCTTTTACCCAAACATTAAGACAATATTCAAAATAGATCTAGTCGACGTTTTTTTTTGTTGCTGACTGACTCACCTCAGGATGAGAGAGAAACTTAATATTTTCCTATTGTGTAAATATAGTGAATCTATACCGTGTTCCCTAAGCATTGGACGCTGCATTAGTCATTGCTATACTAATATTATAAAGAGGAAACATTTGTTTGTTACGATTCAATTCAAAAACTACTGGACCGATTTACAAATATTTTCCCCTATAGAAAGCTAAGCTAAGGTGTATAATACATCTATATTGCACCCGTGCGTGGCCGGGGCAGATCGATAGTTTAATATAATTTTAAAGTAAGGAAGTCAATCGTAGAGATGTCGACAACGCAAGAAGAAAGAGACTGGTCACTAGTGTTCGAAACTACTACATTTGTGATTTTCGCAGAATGTCAGCTCTCAAGTTTGAGTCGCAAATATACAGAACATAGTACATTTGCAAGTGAACAATAAAAGCGAGCACTCAAAGTATGTAAGTTGTCTGCGAAGTTGCGCAGACAGCATAGCACTATACAAGCTGCTAGCGATGGGTCAACGGAGAAACTTAATTTTACTATCGTGTAATTTGCTGTCGAATTTAAAAAAAAAACATCGTGCCTTTTGTAACGTTATTTTGCTCATGTTTTGCTCAATATTTGTGTTTTTTCGTAAGTCCCGTTTGCACATGGACAGAAGATATTCCTTATAATATTGTCTTTTATTAACGCGAGTATCACACATTTAAATAAAATACTGTATACCGGATTAAAACGCGATTTATTATTTAAATTATTTATCCCGACGTTTCGGATGCTTTTCAGCAACCGTGGTCGCGGGAGACTGAAAGATGACAGTTGTCTTATATTTGAAATGTCACAAAGTTGCCATATTTAATTCAATTAAATTAAAAAATAATCTATTAATTTAGGTAACACAATGTACATCTATGAACGTCATTAAAAATAATACATATTAAATTACTAATGTTACTAATATTAAATGCTTCTAATTTTACATTTACTACCAGTTCACAAATCAAGGGCGTAGAGCGGACGAGAAGAACTGGCAAGAAACTCGCCGCCACTCTTTTTAATCGCCAAGTTTTTGTTTTACAATAATTACATATTAACGCCATCTATTCCTACGGAGTTGATATTTACTGTAATTTTTTCTTGTTTTTTAGTATGTTGGATTTGGGGCTTTAGATTTTTAATTACTGGATCCCAGGTATTGGAAAGTCTCAAACCATCTCTCGTGCGGAATCAATGGCTCTAAAACAACTACGGGCCAATAAAGATATCATAGTACTCCGAGCGGACAAGGGAAACGCGACGGTCGTGATGGATACGTCAGATTATGAACACAAAATGTCCCAGATCCTTGCAGATGTTTCCACCTACAAGAAAGTTGAAAAAGACCCAACAAACAAGGTAATAAAAAAGACATCTGAATTGATCAATAAACACAAAAAGACACTTAATCTTGACAGTAAATTCCTCACACCTGCATGTGCAAAGCCTCCAAAAATGTATGGGTTACCTGAAATTCACAAAATAAACACACCTTTAAGACCTATAGTGAGCCAGATCGACACACCCACACATAAACTGGCTCAACACATGGCTAAAATACTTTCTCCCCTCAGAGGGAACAGTAGTGCTCATGTTAAAGACTCATACCATTTTGTTGAAACTATTAAAGATCTCAAACTCTCCAACAATGAAACCATGGTAAGCTTTGACATTGAGTCTCTTTTTACTAATATTCCTGTATCGGACTGTCTAAATATTGTTAAGAAAAGGTTATCAGAACACAACATGTCACCAGAATATGCAGATATTTTAGAACATTGTTTAACATCTGGCTACCTAATGTGGAATAGTGAATTCTATATACAGGTTGATGGGGTGGCTATGGGCTCTCCAGTCTCCCCTGTTGTCGCTGACATTTTCATGGAGGACTTCGAAGAAAGAGCCCTAGCCACAAGCCCGGTTAAACCGAGGCTTTACAAGCGATATGTAGACGATACCTTTACTATTCTGCCCACGGAACACATATCTGTATTTCTAGACCACCTTAACTCCATACATAGTAACATTAAATTCACTATGGAGAAGGAGAATAATAACTCACTGGCCTTTCTAGACATTTTAGTAGTTCGGGGAGGGGATGGTACACTTGGCCATACTGTGTTTAGAAAAATAACCCATACTGATAAGTACCTCAATGGTGATTCCCACCACCACCCTTGCCAACTCTCTTCTGTCGGTGTATGTTTGTTTCAGAGAGCCCACCGCCTCTGTGATGCTGCCCACCTCAACGGGGAACTGCAGCATGTTAAGCGAGTACTCCGTGACAACAAACTGCGGGTGCCTCCACAGCATCACAGAAACAGGAATAAACCACAAACAGTACAACGTCAACCAGCCTACCTGCCTTATGTGAAGGGTGTTACAGACAGGATTGGAAGAATCTTAAAACGAGCTTCTATTAATACAGTTTTCAAGCCACACAAGAAGATTCAACAGTTCTTGAGACCAATAAAAAGTAATATTCCTTTGCAAGATTCAGGTGTATATAAACTGGATTGTGACTGTGGTTTATCCTACATTGGGCAAACTAAACGTAGCATTTCAAACCGACTTAAGGAACACATTGCGGATATCAAAAACAGACGTCACTCTAAATCAGCAGTATGTGAACACACTCTGGATAAACCAAACCACTACATACGTTTCGACCAACCAAAAATCCTTGCAAAAGAAAGTAGATTCTTTCCCAGACTAGTACGTGAGGCTATTGAAATTAAAAAAACATCCTAACTTCAATAGAGAAGATGGTTTGAGACTTTTCAACACCTGGGATCCAGTAATTAAAAATCTAAAGCCCCAAATCCAACATACTAAAAAACAAGAGGACACTGTTAGTCAATATTGTCATAATATAGAAAATTACAGTAAATATCAACTCCGTAGGAATAGATGGCGTTAATATGTAATTATTGTAAAACAAAAACTTGGCGATTAAAAAGAGTGGCGGCGAGTTTCTTGCCAGTTCTTCTCGTCCGCTCTACGCCCTTGATTTGTGAACTGGTAGTAAATGTAAAATTAGAAGCATTTAATATTAGTAACATTAGTAATTTAATATGTATTATTTTTAATGACGTTCATAGATGTACATTGTGTTACCTAAATTAATAGATTATTTTTTAATTTAATTGAATTAAATATGGCAACTTTGTGACATTTCAAATATAAGACAACTGTCATCTTTCAGTCTCCCGCGACCACGGTTGCTGAAAAGCATCCGAAACGTCGGGATAAATAATTTAAATAATAAATCGCGTTTTAATCCGGTATACAGTATTTTATTTAGATATTCCTTATGTTGATCGTCTCGAATCTCAACATCAATGAATTGAAAGAAAAATCTAAACCGATAAAATTATTTTATTATTGCTTTATTGAATGGTTATGTCATTGGGCTAGTCTGATAAATAAATAAATATATAAATAAATGTCACGTGAAGTTGAATTTGGAAGGTGGAGACATAAACTTCATGATACAAAAGCCAACCCTATAGCCAAAAGCCAAAATGAGCCATGTATGTAGCTATCGAAGCGGATATCTAGTAGGTATAACAATGGTATATAAAATTATTTAGAGATATTTATAATTTTTAAGAAATAAGAAATATTTATTCGATGCCATATGTAGCGTTTACTGTTTGTGTCCAATAGCATGGTGTCCAACAGCATGGTGTCACAGGCTCGGCACGCACACAACACGTCCACTATCGCTCACGGCTCTCGTGATACTGACGTGGTGCGCCAGAGACAGTGTATACATAGACTTTGTGGTAGCACTATATATGTGTATTATATGACTGTGTGTCAGTGTGTAATTCTACAAACACTACACCATACACATAACCTATACATATATAGGGTTCTATTACCATCTGTTGTCCCACTTGTAGGCTCTCAAGGTTACAGATGGGACATACTGTAGATACTGGTCACTTCACTAAATTCTGACATTAGTTCCGTAACTATTTGGTGTTTTCAGCGAGAGAAGTGCCGAGAAATTACTTGATAGTTTCGATTGCGGAAGAACTCACACGCCCTTTCCCATTGAGGTAGGCAGAGATCACGGAATTCTCGGTCCTTACATACCACTTTCGCTTCTTTCACTTTCAGCGGTTTCATACGAGTGTATGAAAGCGTTGGCGTTGATATAATAACTCATCAGTTCTCTCTGTCCTTTACGTACTACTAGTGGACCCGACAGACGTTGTCCTGCCAGAATGATGATTTTAAAAAAAAATAAAAATTCTACATTTAAAAAAAGCTATTTTCCCATTTCTTTTGGAACGAAGTTCCTTATCGCGCGTTGTGAAAGGGGGCTAGACGGAAAAAATTCTTACGAAAAATTGTCACGACACTTTTTGCTATAGTAAGCTTTTGTAAGCTGTGCGGCGTCGCATGTTTCTCTGTCTGTCTGTCTGTCTGTCTCTCTCTCTCTTATAGAAAGCAAGCCAGATATTTTCATTTCTATTTCGCATTGAACAGTGTGGTGTCGCGACGATTATTTTTGTTGAGTGTATACAGGTTTTTTGTAAATAATAAATAATAATAATAATAATGAATCCTGACAGTGTTTCTGCACAAGTTCCGGATATTGCTGATGGAGTTAGGTAAGTAGAGATTATATACCTACAGATAATAATCTATACATATAATAAAAGAGTAGGATCGAAATTACGCTTCACTAAATATTTTTACCAGAAATTAAGAGGGGTGATAAAAGAAGGGTAGCAGAATGCATAAATGCAATTTTTAAGATTCTTGTCTGTCTGTCTGTCTGTCTGTCCGTCTGTCTGTCTGTCTGTCTGTTTGTTCACGCTAATCTCCGAAGATACTGAACAGATTTTCGTGTAATTTATACAAATATATTAAGCAAAGTCCGGGGCAACATATAGGCTTTGTTTCATCGAAATCGGTTGTCGGAAAAAAAAGTTATCATAATTTAAATATTATTTTAAAGGCACCATTTCAACAAATTGCAATGAAAACTGACTCGCGTTGAACTTTTTCGATTTGTCAGATGTCATCATAGTTTGATATGTAAATGAAATAGTTTGATGATTTCGCCAATTTTGATATGTATTCGTAGAATAGTGGATATGCAGTCCCATTGCGTAACTGAAGATGGAGTTCGAACCTAAAGTTGAACTTTATGAAATATTTTTTTGTATTTATTTATTTATTTTTTACAATTAATGTACTTTATGAAATATTTTTTGTATTTATTTTTTACAAAAATTTAAGAAACTATATTATAACAACAGAAAAAGTATTATTGAAAAGTATTTCTAATGAGGTCGTTTATTTTATCTTTTCATCAATCCTTTCTCTTAAACACGATTATTCGAGATTGCTTTTATTGCTTCTGACTGCCGGGTAGGAATCCCGAGACAAGGGAATTTAAAAAATAATCCGAAAATGAAAATGATCAATTAAATAAAATAAATATCGAGGTGGATACAGTATCTTCCCCACTAATAAAATTTATAAAAAAATAAAATTTTAAGTGAACCCCACGCGAACGAAGTCGCGGGCATCAGCTAGTAAATAATAAAATTTTATTACAATTCCTTCACTAATTAATCGAAAGGAACTTCGTTCCATCCGGGTGTCCCTTGACACCTCTCAAGTTTTTTTATTTGCAGTGGACTTCAGATTTAGAGTTAGTTGTCATCTGCGGAAGATGGCGGAGTTCCGAACCTAATTTATTCTAAAATTACTTTTCATTAAATTTTTAGATATTTTAACACTCATTCTGTTATTTGGGACATAGACGAATGCTATAATAAGATGAATAATAAATAAGATGAATTTTAAATGGTGAACCTAACACGACTTTGTTTTTTATATAAAAATTTCACACTAAAACTAGTAACTGTCAAAAATTGCACCTTCTACTTCTTGTTTAGTAAACACGTTAGGGGTAAATCAATTGCAATGCTTAGAGAAGTATAAACATCACACTTGGGTGTAACGAGTGGCGGGCGCAGGGCGACTGGAGTTGGGCTGCTTTCCGTTGAGAATAACGCATTTGATACTAACATATTTATTTCCGAAATGATTATCAATAGTCGAATAAGTTAGACATAACTAAGCATACAATAATATACAAAAAACTTAAAATAGGCTCAAAAATCAGAATAATCAGCGTTCGATATGTTTAAAGAAGGTCTTATCATATCATCTATTTCTTCCAGACAACCCGTGATGGAAGAAATCCTGTATATATGAAAATAAAAAGGACGTGCAAAAAAGTATAAAATTAAAAAAAAACAGTGTAAAACACTAAAAAATAATAATAAGAAAAAGGCAATTTAAATTTTAAAGTGATACACAATAAGTTTTCACAAGAGAATCAAAGCTAGAATTGGTTTGCGTGTTTCTGACGTTCACAGGCAAAGAGTTTCATAAACGGATAGTTTTAACAGTAAAGAAGGAGTCAAAAAAATACACATACATACTGAGAAATATTATAGATATCGATTACAAAAACACACACAAAGATTTTTTTTAAAAAACTTTTCTAAGCTTTACATAGTTGACGTATATCTTTATGGGTCTCTCCCACTGAAGTGCTAAATACGATGTACGTAGCGATAATCGCACCGAACACCACGTTCACCGAATTTAGCTGAGAGAATGCATCGTCCGATGCAGTTATTCGATTTCACCACTCACTACTCCCCGCGCTGTTAGAATTGTATTGAATTGTCTGCTCCGGGATATGTTCAGGTAACAATATCTATTTTTTCATGAACAAGCGTTAAAAATACCTCGATTTGACGGGCTCGTAGGCGCCTTCGGTAGAACACCTGCCGTGCGCGTTCGGTAGAATTTAGGTTTGAATCCCACTGGGACGACATGTTTAAGCTTATCTTCCCCGCGTCTGGTAAATTCGGGTATTGAACGGGTGGGAGGAATATTGAAATCCGATCGGGTAACGAACCACCGTTCATAGATGGGAATACCATGAAGTGCATATTGCGCTTTTCGGTTTCAGTCTATGAATATTCGAATCCTCGAAGTAAAAAGTAGGTCGACAGCGCATCATTGACTGATGTTCTGTGGCTGAGGTATCACATACCATCAAGTGAACCTCATGCGCAACTGTCGATATCTAACATAAAAAATACCTAAATAAAGTTGATTTTTAACATCTCAGAATACATTTAGCAGTATTCAAAATATTTCACCAATAGAAAGCTTCATTATCAGAGAGTAACTTAGGTTATTTTTTGTGAATAGTACATCTACTTTGCACCCGTGTGAAGCCGGGGCGTGTTGCTAGTATTTTATAAACACAATAAAATGTGAAATAGTAGTGACGTCGGTTCTGAAACACGCCTATTCCTTGTTCTTGTTTCGGTCCTACGTCTACGAGCCCTTGCTGAGGGGTAACTAAGCATTAAAATTTCCTACATTTATATTCTTATGGCGCTCTGCTAACTACTTCTTATTTGATATATTTCTAGTTGGCTTCTATTTATTTTCTATATTTTAACGGTGTAGTTTTGAGTAGACCTAGTCTTTCTCACACTTACCTACATACTTCTCGTATATTACCTTCATTTTCACAAACAGAACACCGTCTCAATAATCAATGTTCGAAATTCAAAATTATACTTGCCCCGATCACTATAACATGAATAAGTTCAAAATTATATAATGGGGCAAAGTATACTTATATGCCATCAAAAACATAAATTGTAAAAAAAGCCAAGTCTTGCAACTCAGTTCTTCTATCGTAAAAAGTTGTGAGATCCATATAATACCAAGTCGGTCAATTTATTCAGTCTCTACTGAAGGATCCTTCTGTCTTAAGTAATTACATGATAAGCTAACCTAACAATATCTTATAGTGATCGTATCAATGCCAATATTAAAAATCTTTGATGTTTAAAATAAATAGATTGGCTCGGCTATCGCATGAAATCACAATGTATCTTTTTTTATTTTATTAAAAACATAATGTATCTCACAAGTAATACATATTATATTAAATTAGATTGTTTAGTGCGATTGCCAAGTCAATCTATTTATTTTAAACATCAAAGATTTTTAATATTGGCATTGATACGATCACTATAAGATATTGTTAGGTTAGCTTATCATGTAATTACTTAAGACAGAAGGATCCTTCAGTAGAGACTGAATAAATTGACCGACTTGGTATTATATGGATCTCACAACTTTTTACGATAGAAGAACTGAGTTGCAAGACTTGGCTTTTTTTACAATTTATGTTTTTGATGGCATCTCATTTCTTTTTGTAGATAGTCCTTTTCTTAGTTTATTTGGATAAGAATTAATACAAAGCTATGGATAACATAGTCTGATTTTGATCGGCATTTTTATCAACTTTTTAATGTAAAAAAGTAGTTATAGTGACATAACTACAATAGTTGAACATATGGTCTCGTGAAGTTTTTTGTAGATTTTGATATGTTCTATAATATTGTAGAACGTTTTTTTGTTCTATCATCAATACTTTCCGCAGCACATGCGGTGAAAGACATTTTATGGCTAATTTTTTTACACCTTGGGTTGTTTTTAGTAGGGATTTCTAAGGATCTCTATTTTTTCTAGTAATAAATACCCTATGTTACTCAGTGATAATGTAGCTTTCTAACGGTAAAAGAATTTTTAAAATCGGTCCAGTAGTTTTTAAGTTATTCATTACATACAGAAATACAAAAAAAAATTGTATATCTAGAAAACTGGACCGAAATTTCAAAATATTGTAGTTTTTCCTTGATTTATAGACTAAACACTAATTGTATTCTAAATTTCAAGTTTCTATGTCTGCTAGAAGTGCCTTAGAGTTTTGATGATCGGTCAGTCAGTGAGTGAGTGACAAATTATCAAACTTTGACTAGTTATAATTCTTAAACTACTGGTTCAAACCGAATGATATTTGAAATATACCGAGTTTATACAATGTCTGCTTAGTGACTGAAAATTCAGGATTCTAGTTTTATCCACAACGAAGTTATAGGGGGTCGAAAATGGCCCGAACTACTTCGAGAAAAGGATAGTACGGCCGTGCCACTTTTTGCTCGACTTGGCGGGGGCACTACCGTGCCCCCAGATAAGTTATCATAGATGATTGACTGAGTATTCATCAAAATAACATATAGACTACTAGCCATCCGCCCCGGCTTCGCACGGGTGCAATGTAGATGGTCAAAAATTCTAAGCTATCTTATCTCTTAAGTTGGACCAGACTGCTCACGGTGTGCCAATTTTATTTAAAATCGGTTAAGTAGTTTAGGAGTCCATCGCCGACAAACATCGTGACAGGAATTAAGATAATTTACAGGAATATTGAGTTAATTATAACGTTGTGTGTCAAGTAAATCGGATTATTAGGTATTAGCTATTTCAAAGTGCGGTGCATAAATCGAAAGAGTTACTTCAAAATATATATGATAGAATAGGAGTGTAGTGCACTAATTAGAAAGGCCTAAAAACAGGTAATAATCGAAGTCTGCGCTGACGAAGTCGCAGGTAGGGAAGTTTTTTAGGGTTCCGTACCCAAAGGGAAAAACGGGACCTTATTACTAAGACTCCGCTGTCCGTCCGTCTGTCTGTCCGTCTGTCACGAGGCTGTATCTCATGAACCGTGATAGACAGTTGTCACAGATGATGTATTTTTGTTGTTCTATAACAACTATTAATATACAATAAATATTTAAGGGAACTACAAACGTAATTTTTTTTTCTTTTTTATAGATAATGGTACGGACCCTAAGTGCGCAAGTCCGACTCGCACTTAGCTGGTTTTTTATAAATATACACTCATGCTGAAAGATATTAATCGAGATATATTACGAAACCATTACGTAAACTTAATTATTTTGCATATTATCGAAGGTTCTGAATATTCAGTACTTCAGAAATTTCATTAAATTCGAATATTAAAATTTATAAAGCGTAATATTTTACGATAAACACTGATAGTGTGTGTCTGTGTGTGCAATGTACCTTGATTTGTATGTGTTGGTAACGAGCGGTGCTCTATACGTTGTGAGTTGCGATTCAGAATACTAATTAAATTTACTTTTTCTCTTTACTTATAGTTTTTATATTTCGTAATTAAAATAAGTTTTTTAAAAATAAATCCATCTCTCCTAAAAAGGTAATGGATATTTACTCTATACGTCCTTGATTGGGTTTTTGAATTAGTTTCTGTAGGCCTATTACCAAAATACGAAGTATGGGCTGACGAATAGTACATTTTTCTATTACGAAAATCTTTCGGATTCGTTGATCGACTCGTCGCGTCGTTCGCAATTACACATTATGTTTTTCGTTTGGCATTACTGTGATCGTAATGTTTTAATAATAAGTTAAAATACGAAGTTGGTTGTTCTTTTATTTCGCTCCAAAATTCGGCGTTCGATTTTGGTAATATACCTTCTGGTATATGTAAAGATCAATAGTGATTTAAATATATTTTCTTATTTATTTATTTATATTTTAAGTTTTTTAAGCTTTAATAAATACATAATAAATGGAACACCCCTCTCGCATTAGCCGAAACAAAACTTAAAAATATATCTGAGATACCTTTATCTACTGTGTTTCAATTTTTATCATCCAGGAGTTTTAGGTTAAATATACAGTAATAATATAAATAGATACTAAATAATAGGCGGACCTTAGGGGTTCCGTTTTTCATGTACAAAGCCCTATCCTAGTCTGAGTCCAACCAAACTTCAAACTAGTTTTTCAAAAGCCACATATGTCAATAATTTTGCCAAAGTAAAGTCTGAACGTACCCTACACTGACATGTCCCACACTCCACAGAGCGGCACACATATATTTACTTTGGATAAAGATTTCAACAAACTGAAGACCGACGAAGCGCTTTCTAGACATGTAAGTATTTTTGAAACATTATCCGTCTTTATCCAGACAAATATTCTTATTCGTGCTTCTACGAAGAAATAATTTTTTCTTCTGTTTTTGTGCTACTTTATCACTTTTTTTATTTTAGAAAAGGATAGAAAACATTTATTTCTCAAGCTTTTCAATATTATAAAGAGAAAGGATTTGTTTTTTTGTTTGTTACGATTAAACTCAAAAACTATTCGACCGATTTTAAAAATTATTTCACCAACTGAAAGCTACATTATCAACGAGTAACGTAGGATATATTTTTTGTGTTTAGTACTTACATTTACACTGAACCCGTGCGAAGCCGGGGCGGATCACTAGTACACGATAAAAATACAATAACAGACTATATTTTTTTATCTGTATTCATCCTCAGAAAAGGGATTATTGACTCAGCATTTTGTCCGCTCGGAGCTGCGACGCTGTTTTCTGTCATTTTTGTTACATTTCGTTTATAATAACGGGAATTAATTGATTTTTCGTAATCCCCCAGCTATCTACTATGGGAAGCACTGCTAGTTTTAAATAACAACCTAGTAATTGCTTTACCGCCTGCCCGTTTTCGTATTCTATAATAAAATTGTAAAAATATTACCTACGTAAATAATTTAGATTTGACGACGCGTTGTGAAATTGCTTTAATAAAGCTGTAGGCGCTTTAAACACAACTATTATCTCTATTTGTAGCGTGATTAATGTTCACGAAATCCTATTTAAGTTTTCAGTCAAACAATAATTTGTAATACGCGTATTATTCGAAAGCTTGTTACTGTTAATGTAAATTTCTAAATAGTAAATATAGTTCCACGAATTCGAATTCTAAAGAAGGCTACAGGAAATCAATGTTGTTTTACATTGAGCTTACGGCAATTCAGAATCGGAAACATTTCACGGCTTGATATTTCTCCCATCTCATCCATACAAGAGCTTATTGAGATAATCTTTATTACTGATATTTTACATTATTTTTAAAACCAGACTTCTGATATGTAGCTTCATAAATCTTTTTCGTTGCATTAGCACATACCCACATGTAGCATTTAGTCCCTTAGCATTAGCACCCAGGGCCACACAAACTCACAGTACTATTATCCCACACACCATTGCAAATAAATAACGTTTGTCTAGGTGGGTGAAATAGTGAAGAAGTTAAATACGTTCAAAGTGGCGGTGCACCCTCGCATCCGCCTGTTCTACCAGCTGCTCAAACGGGGGATGCAGGACTTCGCACAGAAGAACTCGGACTCGCTGTACAACCCACAGGTCTACCAGACTGAAGAGAGCAATACAGTCCTAACTTGAACCATGTGTTTTACTTATTTCTTTAATCTGGGAGCAAGCTACATTATCACAAGACAACCTAACCTAACAACATCTTATACTTATAGTGATCATATCAATACCAATATTAATAATTTTTGATGTTTAAAATAAATATATTGACTTGGCAATGATGGTACATATGAAAAGTCACTCATAAATTCGATTGCAGTATCAGAATAAAAGCTCAGCTTACACCTCGCGACCTGTACGTGTCTAGCAGGAGACGCCCTTAGGCGTGTCGTAGCAAACCCCCTAAACAAAACTGAGCCACAGTGCTCCCCACTCTTGTTCCTGTTAAGCTGTAGAGGTCAATAGGGCCAACAGCGAAACTCCATACAAAAAAAACAACCACTGGGGCCTTAGAGCCGGCCAGTCAGTGGTTCGACTGGTCGAAGATCCTCCCTTTATGTTGGAGGAAGGGCACATCTTTCTTCCTTCACATTATCGGACTAATCAAAATATATTACAAAGTTTTGGATATCGTAATATACATACCGTGAAAAAGACAATTCACAATCGAATCGGAAGAGCCCTTGTATAACACAGTTCCTTAATTAATTCACACGTATTTCGCTATTTACGTGTTGAGAGAATGGACAAAAGAATGTAAAATAATTGGTTGCATCGAGCGTCCAATTTGGGAGGAGTCGCCAATTATTGTGGAACAAGCCGCTCCGGATTTTCGCATTGAAGAGTATTGGAATCTCCAAGACCGATGATAGATTTATTTAAAAATTGTATTATGGATATATCATATCTGGGGGCACGGCAGTGCCCCCGCCAAGTCGAGCAAAAAGCGGCACGGCCGTACTATCCTTTTCTCGAAGTAGTTCGGGCCATTTTCGACCCCCTATAACTTCGTTGTGGATAAAACTAGAATCCTGAATTTTCTGTCACTAAGCAGGCATTGTATAAACTCGGTATTTAATTATCACAAAAATATTAAAAATTCACTTATATATTTTTTAAAGAGGTCTTTTTAAAGATATATTAGCAATTAAAAATATTATTTTAAAGGCCGGCAACGCATATGCAAGTCCTCTGGATGTCTATGGGCGACGGTGATCATTTACCCATCACGTGAGCGATTTGCCCACGTTTACCCCTATTCAAAAAAAAAAACGGTGTTGCGTTAGGAAATCGAAGACTCTCCACACGAATCCGATTTCGATTTTTGTAGGTGTAACGAAAACACAGGTTGTAAGCGATCATTAATTTTTGAAATAGAGTTACAAAAATGTGTCTGCCCCATACCCCACTACCACGGGACATGAGAATTAATCTATATCTATACTGTATTCTATACTAATATTATAAAGAGGAAATATGTAAATTTTTGTATGTTATGAATAAACTCAAAAACTACTAGACCGATTTTAAAAATTCTTTCACAATAGAAAGCTACATTATCAGCGAGTGACATAGCCTATATTTTGTGTATAGTACATCTACATACATTGTACCCGTGTGAAGCCGGGGCGCGTTGCTAGTATTTGATACAGATAAAGTTAGTATTCTAATAATTGTGTAATTGAATTCGCGGTCGGGTCAGCCGTTACGCGGGAATTTTGAGTGAAATTCAAATCGCTATTTTCAATTGAAATATTCAAATTTGCCCGTAATATTGGTATTTTGGACGTCGGTATGTGGTTTTCGATAACTGTGGTCACAGGTTCGATTTCCGCTTTAATTGAGAAACAGGGAACTGGAAAGGATTAGAAAGCTATGGTTTGTTTATAGGGGTTGCGATTATGAGTGGCTTTTTTGTTTACGTGAAATATACTCGTAATATGACAAGTTTACATTTACAATTATGTAGCTAAATTTAACTGTAATTATAATTACAGAACCAATATTCTATAAGTTTAAACTTTCGGTTGAAAATAAAGGATTTTTTTTTGACGGGCTCGTTGGTGCGTTTGGTGAAACACCTACCTTGCGCTTCGATGGGCGCGGGTTTGAATCCCGCCGGGATGTATATATAATTTTCTATAAACATGACTTCCCCACGTCTAGTCATTTTGGGCCCGTTCTTAACGAACTACCGTCCAAATATAGAAAAACCGCGAAGGGCACAATGTGCGTTTCGGTCTCAGTCTATAGATTTCCGTATGCTCGAAGTCAAATAGGTCGACAGCGCATCATAGACTGATGTTCTGTGGTTGGAGTATCACCTACCATCAAGTGAACCTCATCGATCAGTCGATATCTAACATAAATACCTACTATCGTATTCAACATCACATAAGAAGTTTCCACTCGCTAGTTCATTAAATAAAAGTCGAGTAATTGTGAACGTGTGAAGAACAAATAGAACTCGCTTATCATTCTCAGAGCGCGGTACAGTAGGCTCGCTACACGCTGCTGAGGTATCCAGCCATGTAATTAAACACGCACAGACTTATTCCGAGCGTTTACATCGGTTCTATAACGTATTTATATCGATATTGCATTGCAATGAGAGTTGAAAGACCTCCTCTGTATGTTGACAATGCGATTAATTAAAAAAATTGTGAATAATGAAATCTTTATTTGATAATAAAACAAACAAGAAACATTTAACCACAACACTTCTTTTTTAAAAAAAAGAGCTGCACACGATGATGATACGCAAAAACAGCATACTATGCGCCGTGGAAATACTGGACGCAATACTGATTTTTAAGGTTGCACAAGTCACGGGCTCGAACTCACTGGTGGGCGTCGCCAAAAAGCATGCTGTTCTCCCGCACCGCACCGGGGCAGTCATTATTAAGTGAGATGCACGATAATTCGTAGTAAAAGGGGCGTCTAAAAAAATACGAAAAAGCCTTTGGAAAATCGAGTTTTATGAAAAAACCACTGCATAAATCAATTACAAATAAAATTTATTGTATTCTTCGATAATCGTGCTTTGTTTGTAGCGACTTTGTTTTGAAAATTTGATACTTCTTTTATTACTAATTTAAGCCCAAAGTTGTGTTAAAAAATGGCAATAAAAACGAATCTTTGGTAGCTCGTAACTTTTTAATGGTTTTTTATTTTACCATTCTGTTTCTGCACAGACAAAATTAATAATGAGACAAAACGATATCATGTATAACTTTGCATATACGGTGCTAAATAGTGGAGTAATACCCCCCCGAAATTTCTATGGAAAAAATGTCGACTAGTGTCACCTTAAGGGCTTTCTCGTCTGATGTGACATCCTAAGCAAGTAGCCACAGCCCTAAGGTTGGTAAACTATTGAAAATCAGCGTGACCAGTTTATTACCTGTCGCTGGTATACTGTGTTATTTATTTATTTTATTTTATTATTTTTAAGAATAACAATGGCGGGATATAAATTGCGAATTTATAATTTTCTTACTTCAATATACATATAGTGCGATCTACTTGATACTTCAAAATCTATCATGTATTGATGAGAAATATTATGTAACTTATAACCCAGCCGATGTCTTTAATTCCGATGTTTACAACCGCAAAAAAAAACCCTGTTAAAACACTAAATTCAATTTTAACTAAACACAATGTGAATTAAACTAGACATGGGTAACTCAGCGAAATTCCCTGCACCAACTCAGCAACTCAGGCGCAGTGTAGTGTGTCGGCTCCTTGAGTCAACTCAAAATTGCGCCACGACGCAGTAAAAATGGGACGCGCAAAGCGAGCAGTGAAACCTCCGAAACGCACGCAACGTCATGCTCATAGTTCACTCAGTGAGCGGGTACTGCGCCGTGCGCCGACACATTATGAATGTGTGAGCTGACTCACCCTGCGCAGTGAAGCGTGCCGGCGCAATTGCGCGGCGCAGCGCAGTGTTACCCATGTCTAAATTAAACGCATTCGTGTTCATACTTCACAAGAGAACTCTTTACGACGCGATATCGCGACAATGTTGCGATCGTAATGCGAGACAGTTTCAGGAATATGACCGCGATTGCTATTCAAGTGGTGACCCCTACCTTGTTCTCGGAATAAATCAGAAAAGAGATACAGTTTAGGTTTATTGTGATTAGTTTTATCTCATTTCCTCGCTTTCTTCAGTTGCGATCGGTTCATTAGCGAAGCTTAGTTCATTGTCTTAATGTATTGGATATAATAATAAGTTTATCAATATATGATCGAGCTTAGTAAATAGTGGTTAGATAAACACAGAGCCTTTTAAAACTATAATATTTTTATATATAGTTTTTTTATCTCGTAGATATGACGAGCATGAGGTTCACTTGATAGTAGGTGATATCTCAGCCACAGAACATCAGTCAATGATGCGCTGTCGACCTACTTTTTACTTCGAGCATTCGGAAATCCATAGAATGAAACCAAAACGCGCAATGTGCATTGTGCACTTCACGGTTTTTCCATCTATGAACCACTCGTGACGGGTGGTACGTTTCCGACCGGGCCGGAATTTCGATATTCCTCCCACCCGATCAATGCCTGTAGTTACCAGACGTGGGGAAAACATACAGAAAATTATAAAGTTGTCCCGGTGTGATTCGAACCCACGACCCATCGATGCGCACGGCAGGTGTTCTACCGCACACGCCAACGAGCCCGTCGAAAGCTTTAAAATAATATTTGATCACTACTTGTAGTACATGAATGAAATTATTTTCATTTATTTAAATTCACTTTGCGTATCATTCCATCCTCTTGTTTAAAAAAATAAAGATCCAACGATAATTCTTATTTTATTTTATTATTATTATGTTTTAGTGCACTAACCGCGGAATACTGAAACGATAATCATTTGAGAGCTTCTTAAAATGTTTCCGTCTTTCATTTTACCTTCGTAATGAAAGGGTTAGATATACTTTTAAGCAGGGACTGAAACCGGTTAATTTTTATTTTTCAAAATTCGTGTCTGACTGAGATACCATCATATTAGTTTTAAAGAGGAATCCACCCTAAGCTTACCACAGTAATTTGTTTCAGTAAATATGAATAAAAACGAAAGAATATTAACAAAAACCTTTATTATATCGGTATAACTCCCATAGTAAATTAACCGGTATTCAGTCCCTGCTTTGAAGTACACCTCAATGTTGATTAGCGTTCAAGAATTCGGCCATAAGACACTTACGTTAGAGAAAGTTTTCCTTTGCCTAATATAAAGGATGTATGGAAGATCGGTTAGCCTATTCGCTTCCAACCCGAAACATAGAACAATAAGATACAATAAATCCATTTAAAGGGTAAACTCCAAATAATAGCCATAGATTGTTAGGGGCCGAGCTCCCCGCTCCAAATCCTAAACGGCTTACGAGCGATATCTAAGACATATTTACGATTCAAAATGGCGGCCACTTTATGGTTTTTCAACAAAATCGTTTACATAGGATTTGCTTGGGCCGCAGTAAATAATGCTATCGTGTGATAGTCACTCGAAATGGACAATTATTATTTAAATGATGTCATTCGCTGCGGGTTAGAGGTCAGTAAAGAGTGTTTTTTTCGTAAAAAGGAATCTCTTACCCATCCTTTAGTTACTTATAATACTTAATTAGCGTTTTAAATATTCATGATACAAATTCTTAATGCATTCCATCTTTATCATTTATTCATTTAGGTAACACAATGTACACTTATGAGCGTCAATAAAAAATACATATTAAATAAAAATTTATTAGACAATTATATTACAAGTGATTAAAGAACCTAAAACTAAAAACCTTAAAATATATACTATAAAACCTAAAATATATTAATAAAAGGGGTCCCTTTAGGCAAGGTTCCGAAGATACTGGCAGCGTTCCCCCTTTGAATGGCAAGACTAATTCTTTGTCCGAGGTAGCTGCCAGCTCTTCGGTCTCCTGTGATGTCGACTAACCTTTTTGCTATTTCCTTAAAAAGCTTTATAGCGCTAGGACCCCACGGACCAAGGGTCTCGACACCGAATGGGACAAAATCATATTCGGAGCCTAGACCCCTGTATTTGCAAGTTTTAGCTTTTTCAGCCGTTTCACAAGCCGCACCAACTCTGTTATTGGTTCCATGTAGATGGGAAGGGGCCAGCGTGTCTGAACAAGTTGCATCCCATACCAGCACCCGGCCCATCTTCCATGGAATCAAACTCATACCGTCCGGTCTCTTGCCATCGTCTCTTGCAATACCAGTCGGCTCAAGTAGACTTGGCACGTTGACGGTGGCAAGGGACCTGCGTATGATATCGTTAAGTGCGGCATGTCTCGAGAAGCGGCCTGCACTTTTTAGGCATGACAGTCCGTGATGTCCTAGCTTATCGACATCACTGCCGCAGGGACATTTATGTGGAATGCAGACCGGAACCCCAAGCCGTAGACAGGCTGCGATTCGGAGCGTGTCTGGCTCGAGAAATGTTCCTGTATTTGAAGAAGGATACGCATGAAGCCAGTAGCCGGCCTCATGTGCACCCACGGCCAAAAGAAAATAATAATACAATAATATACTTATAATTGTACATTGACATAGTATTACTACGTCTATGAATTGTAAGATTACTTTCTTAAAAAAAGATTTTTTTTAAATATAATTTATCGGCACTATACATTAAAATCATTGCAGCTTCCAGGCAGACAACTTTTATTATGATGATTCTATTACTATGCTGAATTTCAGCAATTTCAGTACCATCTATTAAACTGAACATCAGTTTTAATTGAAATTCAAATACTACTTTTTTATATTAAATATCGACAGACGAGCATAACTTCACTTGATGGTTGGTGACACCTCAGCCTCAGATCATTAGTCAATAGCTACGTACTGACCAAGCGAGCGGCTTCGCGAGGCAGCCTCGGACATTTGCCGCAGTACGCATGCCGCGCGAGGCGGCCTCGGTCTGTAAGTTTTCTAATCCGAGGCTGCCTCGCCCGGCAAGGCCGAGCCACCGTGAGCATCGACGCTCAGTTTAACTTGAAGTCAAAACTCGAATAAGCGAGGCAAAACACTACCGTCTTGAGTGAGCGCGGCAAACGTACCGAGGCGCCTTTGAGCATCGACAACGCTCGGCTCGGGCCGCGGCACGCTCGGGCGAGGCAGCGCGTGCGTTTGCCTCGGGCGAGGCACGTCTTGACCGACCGAGGATCTGCCTCGCGAGGCTGCTAGCTCAATCAGTACGCGGCTATTGATGCGCTGACGAACTACTTTTTACTTTGAGCATTCGGAAATCCATATACTAAAACCGAAACGCGCAGTTTTTCCATCCAGTCCGATCGCCTCTCAAGTCAATGTTTTCATGTCATTGACAAATCAATTATGTAATCTCCAAAGTAATTAAAAGCCAAGTGCAGTAATTTACAATTATTAACCAATCATTTTAACAAAGCAAACAATTATGCGAAATAACGTTTTCCTAATAATATCATTTTATCCTTGTTTCACAAATACACTTCTGTATTAATATGAAAGCAAACGCAAAACGTAACAAACCGCCTCTACGATTGTTTGATTTCCGCAGCGGTGCGGTGCTACCTGACTCACTAAATACTTTATCTAAAGTGATGTGTGTGTTGCGTTAACTTTTATCGATAAAAATGTATTAATGAAAGAAAATAATTAATTATAGAAAGACAAAACTAATCTTCTATCAATACTAATATTATAAAGAGGAAACATTTGTTTGAATCAAAAACTACTCGACCAATTTCAAATTTCTTTTTTTTTTTCATATACATTGCACCCGTGCAAAGGCGGGACGGGTCCCTAGTATTTTATATTTACAATATTTAAATTCAAATATTACTTTATTCAAGTAAACTTTTACAACCGTTCAGCATTTGTAAATTTAGTGGCTACGTTTTGGAATGTTGCTTCTCTTGAAATGTACCCTTAATAGTCTCGATAGTCTCGATAGTAAATCTTTGAAAATCTATAATTAACAGCTGTGAAATACAAATACAAACATTTCAAAATTACAACTATTTATTATTTATATAACTAACTAGTGGACCCCGCAGACGTTGTTCTGCCATAAATTTGGCTTCGAAATTATATAATTATTCTTAAAGAAAAAAGATTATCCCGCTTTTCTGTTGAAATTTTTCCTGAATTTTCTTCGCTATAAACCTCACGGAGAACCGAGACCTTTCCAACGAATGCAAAACCGTGGAAATCGGTTCGTGGTTTCTGGAGTTATAGCGTCAGGAAGGAAAACCCAACTTATTTTTATATATTAGATATAAAATAAATTCGAGTAACAAGTTAGACCTTTGTGATCATTGGTACTGATCATTTTCATAAAGGCAAGTTAAGTATCAAAACATCTTTTTCGGTTTCCCTCGGGAATTGAACCCAAGACACTAAAATCATTGTGGTACATGCCTATTTCTTATATATAGCCTTATACTAGGGTAGACAGGTCATCTGATCGTCACCTACAACTATTGACAATAAACCTATACCAGACCTTCAATCGATATCGAACAAAACATCGATAGTTCAATATCTTACTCGATAATTGGTCGCGGAATGCACATCACTAGCGCACACCTCTGTTCCCTCTTCCGTTTTCCGGCGCATCTCATCACTCGAGTTACATCTCGTGAACAATTCATTATTTTGTTTGTTTCGTAATGATTCTTTGAATATTATTTAAATTTAAATATGGATTAAATCAAATTATCATTTTCATTTAGATAACACAATGTACACTCCTAATTTGAAATTGACTAACGCGAAAAGGTTATTTTCAGGATTCATGTACTGATGATTAATGTAAATATGTTTGTTCCTGCTTTTATAATATTCTTATATATTCAAACAAGATTGGCATTTTTGTATGTGTGTTTAAGGTTTGGGTATTTCATGAATAACTGAAGTTTTTCACTGCTACGCGTCCGCGTCGCGCGTAGCATACCTTATCCTCGAAATGCGGGACAGAATTTTTTCCGCGCGGTATATACAAGTTTGGGATTAAGATGTCATGTGGGACATGGTGTAATGGTTGAAGCTCCTTACCAAAATTTTGCAAAACAAAAAACTTGGTGAAGAGTGCTCGAGAGTTTATTGCCAGTTCTTGTCGTCCGTTCTACGCCTTTGAGAACTGACAGTAAATGTAAAATTAGAAGCATTTAATATGTATTTTTTTTATTGACGTTCATAAGTGTACATTGTGTTACCTAAATGAATAAATGATTTTGAATTTGAAACTTGAATTTGGGTTTGACGTCCCGCCATAATCAGGACGTCTGGCAATGCGTAAACATATAATACGTACGTTTCGTGTTTTATTCGGTCGCCGACGACGGTACGCTAGATACACTTCACACGATAATATAGTGTCAGCTATAATTCACTTTTCTCTTCTAAGTAAAATTGTAGAATTTAATTTAAGAATTGAAAGTATTGGCTACGGGAAGCCATGTCACATTGTCACAACTTGCACAGTCAGCTAGCTTAGGAGATAGAAAATGAACGTTTTATTTAAATTCAATTTCCAGAAAACTATCTCGAACGGTGGTATTGTTACTGAGCGAAAGGTAACATTTTTATATCGTTTTATAATAAGATTTTTTAAGTTCGTTTGACTTGGTATCTGTCGGTAATAAATGCTATAAGGTTACTTTTTAACCGACGATGAAAACGGAGAAGTTTTTTGAGATGACGTGTACATATATTTTTTTATATATGACTTACATATATAACTGTTTACAGATTGGTCCAATTTTGATAATTCTGTTTTTATTGGATAGGGTATCGATGTTGGTCCCATATAAATTTGAAAAAAGAAAAATCCTACGCTAGGCGTAGTAAATAGGGGTGATTTATTGTTCACTCATAGATTTTAATGCCGAGTTGTGTATTACAATCATTAGTCGACTCAAAATTAATTAATTAATTAACATTAGTTTAAGAACTTAGTTAAATAAAAAAAGGTTTATTATTTTTTTACATTTCAGTTTTTATTTTTTTTAATCATAAGGTTTTTTATTTGAATATGCGTTTTATTATGTTAGATATTGACGAGCAACTGTGCGAGGAGCTTGATGTCTTCTGCCACGCCTTAAATAAGTATATTATCCAGGGCCTCAAGATACAAGGATTCCATTTGGGGCTCCAATCCAAATGGTTACAATGTGATGTCAAATATTAAATTAAATCTCCTATTATTTTATTTCTCGGTTTCTCTATAATTCTAACCGGGATAAAACCACTTAAAGTTTCAACATAACAAAAATAGTTGGTATCTGGAGACTGAAATAATAAGCTCAATAAAATACGTAGTATAAGCTGTGGCTATGACGGTAGATGACAGCACTGATTTTCAGTGGGCCACATGTTGCTGGAGAATTTCTACGTATATTAAGCTACTTCTGCAACTATATCAAAATATTCTATTGCGCTTTTCAGCCATAACATGCCTGATTACTTTAAGGAGAGATTTGAGTTCAGAGATGATCATGGCAAGCTCTTACGTCTTGAATTGCCAAAGTACCAGGGTACTTTTTACGATCAGTCATTTATGCTTTAAACTCTAGGTAATCAAGCTATGGAATGCCACTTCTATACTTATACTAGCGACCCGCCCCGGCTTCGCACGGGTCAAGATTTTTTGACAAAAAAAGCAGGGGTTGTATGTATTTTTGTATGTTGTATCATAAAAAAATAGAAATTAAAAATTTTGTCTAAAAAATAAAAAATAAAATTTAGGGGTGGACTGCCCCTAACATTTAGGGGGATGAAAAATAGATGTTGGCCGATTCTCATAGATACCGGATAAGCACAAAAAATTTCATCAAAATCGGTCAAGCCGTTTCAGAGGAGTATGGCAACGAAAACTGTGACACGAGAATTTTATATATTAGAGATAAATTATTATATATACCTATACTATAAAGAGGAAAGATTTGTATTTTTGGATGTTTGTAAGTTATGAATAAACTCAATAACTACTAGACCGATTAAAAATTCTTACGCCATTAGAAAGCTACATTATCAGCGAGTAACATAGAGTGCATAATAGCACCCGTGTGAAGCCGGGGCGTGTTGCTAGTTCCTGAATAAAGCTGTATGATATGGTTGTCGCTAGTTGTACTTTTTCTTTGTGTTTTCTATGTATGCGTATAATTATTATCTACACTAATATTATAAAGATTTGTATTTTTGTATGTAACGAATAAACTTAAAAACTACTGGATCGATTTCAAAAATTCTTTCACCAATAGTAAGCTACATTATCGCTGAGTAACATACAAGAACTTTTCGAATTGTCTGATGTCAATAACAGATGCCATCAAAAACATAAATTGTAAAAAAGCCAAGTCTTGCAACTCAGTGCTTCTATCGTAAAAAGTTGTGAGATCCATATCACAATGTATCTTTTTTTATTTTATTAAAAACATAATGTATCTCACAAGTAATACATATTATATTAAATTAGATTGTTTAGTGCGATTGCCAAGTCAATCTATTTATTTTAAACATCAAAGATTTTTAATATTGGCATTGATACGATCACTATAAGATATTGTTAGGTTAGCTTATTATGTAATAACTTAAGACAGAAGGATCCTTCAGTAGAGACTGAATAAATTGACCGACTTGGTATTATATGGATCTCACAACTTTTTACGATAGAAGCACTGAGTTGCAAGACTTGGCTTTTTTTACAATTTATGTTTTTGATGGCATCTCATTTCTTTTTGTAGATAGTCCTTTTCTTAGTTTATTTGGATAAGAATTAATACAAAGCTATGGATAACAGTCTGATTTTGATCGGCATTTTTATCAACTTTTTAATGTAAAAAAGTAGTTATAGTGACATAACTACAATAGTATGGTCTCATGAAGTTTTTTGTAGATTTTGATATGTTCTATAATATTGTAGAACGTTTTTTTGTTCTATCATCAATACTTTCCGCAGCACATGCGGTGAAAGACATTTTATGGCTAATTTTTTTACACCTTGGGTTGTTTTTAGTAGGGATTTCTAAGGATCTCTATTTTTTCTAGTAATAAATATATGTTATGTTACTCAGTGATAATGTAGCTTTCTAACGGTCTAAAATCGGTCCAGTAGTTTTTAAGTTATTCATTACATACAGAAATACAGAAAAAAATTGTATATCTAGAAAACTGGACCGAAATTTCAAAATATTGTAGTTTTTCCTTGATTTATAGACTAAACACTAATTGTATTCTAAATTTCAAGTTTCTATGTCTGCTAGAAGTGCCTTAGAGTTTTGATGATCGGTCAGTCAGTGAGTGAGTGAGTGAGTGACAAATTATCAAACTTTGACTAGTTATAATTATTAAACTACTGGTTCAAACAAAATGATATTTGAAATATACCGAGTTTATACAATGCCTGCTTAGTGACTGAAAATTCAGGATTCTAGTTTTATCCACAACGAAGTTATAGAGGGTCGAAAATGGCCCGAACTACTTCGAGAAAAGGATAGTACGGCCGTGCCGCTTTTTGCTCGACTTGACACTGCCGTGCCCCCAGATTGATATGTAAATGAAATGGTTTGATTATTTCGCCATTTTCGATATGTATTCGTAGAATAGTGGATATGCGGTCCCACTGCGTAACTCCAGATTATGTACACTGTATTTTTTTTTGAAAGTACTATATTATAACAATAGAAAATATATTGTTGACGTATTATATTTATGTATAAAGTATTTTTATGAGATCTTTCATTTCGCCTTTTCATCACTCCAATTAGATCGTAGAAGAAACTGTCAAAGACTACTCTAATAGCTCTTTCCCTCAAGAAATCATCAAGTACAGAGGATGTAGGATATATCATATGAAAAAAGCTTGCTCAAACGCTCAGTTTATGATGAAGCCCACGCGAACGAAGTCGCGGGCATCAGCTAGTTTTTAAATAAATAAACACCCACAGTTAGTATAAATTCAGCATCTCTGAGCATACATCGTGACGAGTCCAAACATCAGGTCACCCGCGTCGTGCGAGCGAGGCAACGGTCTGGACGAATTTTTTGCGATCTTAGTCCGTTGTGATGACTTTCCAATAAAAACATTTCCAACAATCAAATGTCACTGGTTTTTGGAAAAGGCTATTTCAGTTGTAGTTTCAGAGGCTGTTTTTATCAAAACTTTTTGTCCGAAGTAATTTAATTTAAAAATGATTTTACAAGAACCGTTATATATGTAAGGCAGGTAAAGGCATAAGGCATTTATCAGTTACTTGATGATAGTTTTAGGAGACTGATCTGTTCATAAATATAATTACTGGATATTATGTATTTTTATTTTATGTTAGATATCGACAGACGAGCGTGAAGCTTAGTTGGTGGTATTATAGGTAGGTAGGTAATAGCCTCAAAACATCCGTTACAGCCGTAAAACATCAGTCAATGATGCACTGTTGACCTACTTTTTACTTCGAGCATTCGGAATTGCCTAAGTTATATAGCATATATCGCCGGCTCCGGAGAACAAAATGATAACTGCTTTACATTTATATGGCAACTAGCGACCCGCCCCGGCTTCGCACGGGTCTAGATTTTTTTGACAAAAAAGCAGGGGTTGTATGTATTTTTTAATGCCACATAATAAAAAATAAAAACAAAAAAAACGTCCAAAAATAAAATAAAAAATTTTAAGGGTGAACAACCCTTATCACTTAGGGGTATGAAAAATAGATAGTAGCCGATTCTCAGACCTACTGAATACGCATTTAAAATTTGGTAAGAATCGGTCGAGCCGTTTCGGAGGAGTATGGCAACGAAAACTGTGACACGAGAATTTTATATATTAGATTATCATTTTGTTCTCCGGAACCGGCGATATATATTTTTGTAAAAACTGCCTTACAGACAACTAATCTACGGCAGCTCTAATATTGTGAATGATATAACGTAATCAATTTTAACATAAAGCATTTCATTTGGTGCTTGGAGCTAGTACCGAGCTAAGTACCTAAGTTAGATTGCTAGAGCTGAGCTCATCAATTTATCGATGTCGACACTAAGAAAGACCATACTCGACTTTGTTTATCCATTTAAGTAAAAAATATATTTATTCGATGCCGCACTAAAGATGAGACGTATTTACGCCACCAGGTTTTAAAACCAGGGCTTTGCTTGGAAGTAGGGCGCCCTGGTGCGAGCGGGAAAAACTTGCAAGTATGAAAATACTTGCATAGGAAAACGACCCGTAATTTGTTACTAATAAGGAGCACAATCCTGTGCAAGTATTTTATGCTTTTAAAGTATTTTCTTGCAGATGCGATTATGATCATTATTTGTATGGCGTTACGGTTCGTTTTCCTAAGCAAGTATTATGAAACCTGGTTTTCGACCCTGGTTTTTTTACGGACTCGTACTTGGAAGCCCCGGTATCGAATTTTGTAAGTATATCTCATCGCTATGCCGCAAACGTAAACTACATTGTAAATAATTACATTCTTAATCCTAACTTAAAGTAAATATACATGCTGTGTGGTAAAAGAAAAGGCCGAGGCTCAGTTTGCTACAGCGCTGATTTTCAGTATCTGCCTGGGTAACAGTTGGAGTGCCAGAAAACACGAAAAGAGAATTAAAAAAAAGAAACCTCATTAAAAACAATTAAATGCCCGCCATCATTAATATGTTAAAGAAACAATGTTGTAGACAAACTATGTTCAGATTAAAAGATAGTAGTTAGCCAGGTTCAATAAATTAGAATTATCATTATTATATTATAGAATATAATATAATAATTAAAAAAAAAAGGTAGGTACAAAAATCAAAAAAATACCAAAAAATATTTTTTTGACTCGGCGCGGTGGTTGGAAGACACTTTGTTCACTTATTCAGACTGAGCTCGAAAATCGATAGACCAAAGTCGAAACATGTTTCTCTGCTCAACGGGTAATAATAGATATTATGTCTATGTCTAGAAAAAGCCTATTCACCCTGGCTTAAAAAAATCCAAAGTCAGGAAAGATAGAAGCTCATAGGGAGTTGAGTCAAAATAATGAAAATAATCTGATAATAAAAAATAAGCAAAATGAGCGTTTTCAATCTGTAAAAAGTATTTCTGTACATAATATCCAGTATGTCGAGTATGTCCGGCGAGGAGCGAGGTGCGAGTACTAAGTTCGCGTCCAACTCAGTTGTCGATAGTTTTATTGTTGTTGCTAATTGTTCCACAGACGAACTAGATTCCGTTATTTTCGGAGATATCGTTATTTATTAGATACTAGCGACCCGCACCGGCTTCGCACGGGTGCAATGCTGATACTAAATACACTACAGAAAAACTGTTATTATTATACATATAAACCTTCCTCTTGAATCACTCTATCTATTAAAAAAAACCGCATCAAAATCCGTTGCGTAGTTTCAAAGATTTAAGCATACAAAGGGACAGAGAAAGCGACTTTGTTTTATACTATGTAGTGATATAGTTATAAGGTTTATATCAGATCACATTTTTATTCATATGCTGTTTTTTATACTTATACAAAAACATAGATGGACTGTTTCTTTTTGTATAATAAAGTGAACTTGGTCGTGATTACTTACCATCAGGTGGGTTACCTGATGGTAAGTAATCACCACCGCCCATGGACATCCGCGACTTAAAAGTCTCAGATGCGTTGTCGGCCTTTCAAAAATTTATAGGCTCGCTTTTAAAAACAACAAGGTCGTAGTCGGATGGAAACACAGAGGGTGGTAATGGTGGTGGTAGTGGATGACGCATTTGGTAGTACACCTTGCGCTCCAATGGGTCGCGGGTGCTTGACATGTTTATAGTTTTCTGTAAGCATGTCCTCACTACGTCTGGTCACTTCCGGAATTGAATGGGTGGGAGGAATTTCGAAATTCCGAACGGATAACGAACCAACGTTCATAGATGGAAAAACTGTGATGTGCATATGTTTCGGTTTTAAGATTTCCGAATGCTCGAGGTACAAAATAGGTCGAGAGCGCATCATTGACTGATTTTCTGTAGCTGAGGTATCGCCTACCATCAAGTGAATCTGTCGATATCATAAAAGCAAAGATTTTCTAGTATAAAAACGGAAAGTTGATTCGAAGAGATGATGATTCGATTAATTTAATATACGTATTAGCAATCCAGTGCGGTATCGTTTGCGCCCAAATAAAAATCTTTATTACGCCTTCAATTCAGCTTTCATTCGAATTGAGGACTTTTTTTTTTGAATCAATTCAATTCAATATTTTTTTTAGTATGAAAATATATAAAAAGGGAAGTAAGTATTTCAAAATTCAATAAACAGAATTATACATGAAGGCTTTAAGGGAAGCTATTTCAAAATTATCAAATAAACAACACAATCAATGTGCGGCCCCATGAAAAGAAGAGGACGGCCGGCCTTTAAGGTAGGAATAGGCTCTCTTTTTCAAAGTCCTATTGGTTCGGAAAATCGTAAATTGTTTCATCACTTTTATGTAAACTCAACCGTTTACTTAATAATCATAGTAGTCGTAATAATAATAATTATCAGTGTAATAAATAAACAAATAAGTGTAGATTTTTAAATAATAGAACAAGATTATATTTAGTCGCTATAACTATGAGACGATTATTTATTGTTACGTACTTAATGTACGTGACCACAGACGTTCAAGGAAGTTTATAGGAATATTCAAAAATTATCCTTTCTCTGAAGTGAATGACCATCAACAACGATCATTTGTTCAAAGCATATTATACATATGATAAAAGTATGCTGAGTTAATCGTTATCATTATTTAGTCCATCAGTAAGGACCAAGTCTAGGATCAATTCATGGACGCAGAAAGGGAATTATATTAAGCTCGAAACAGACATTGTAAAATCGATGTCCAATTTTAATCCACCTAATGGCGTTTTCCATCGAAACCAATTACATCACTAGTGTAATCGAGTGACGTCACTCGACATCTGCCTCGACACGACGTTTAGCACTTTTTACGGCTAAATTGGATCAATGAAAAACATTGCTAATATTAAGCTGGTTTTAAATGTCGATAACATGATTGCCCCTGTATTTTTCACAGAATTGAAGAAGTAAGGTGTTCTTAAACTAAAAAACACGATGAAATTGATGATATTTATTCAGAACTCACAAGAGTTCTTGACTTACATTACTCGTAAAAAAAGGTAATATTACGACTTCATGTCGCTTTTTCCAGATATTATCGCAATATTTACCTTATCAAAAACGTATTATTTTTATTATCCAATTCTAGTAAATCTGTTTATAGAAAAAACATGCGTTCGTCGGTGTTAGGAATATTTTAAGATTAGAGAAAACATTACAAAGTTATGTCGAAATTTCATTTACACATATTTCTTTATATTATTTTTATAAAAGGTTTTACAGCGAATACCGATATAAAAAAGAAAATAAAAGAATTGGAAAAAGAAAAAGATAATCTTTTCAAAGAAATAAATGATGCAATAGATAGCAATGTAGGGTCTTTACAAAAAGCAAATGCAACGGATGCCCTACTCGCTGTCCATTACCTGAAAAGTCTAAAAGAACAGATAACAGAACTTAATCATTCCGACATCAGATATGTTGGATTATATCCTGATATAGCTAATGATACAGATAGCTTTCGCCGGAAAGCGAAGACAAAGAAATCACGAGACGATTTTATATATGATCTAGAAAAGATTCTCAAACCACAACACGTATCTGAGAAAAAACTGAAGCAAATACTCGATAACCGCGACGTTATAAAGAAAAAGTTAGACGACTGGATTCTGGAGAGGAAAAAAGAGAAAGAGAAGATAAAAAAGTATAAGATGCAGACTAAATACCTTCAGAGGGCGGGGAAATTTGAGAAGTGTCCACGATTCGGTTATGCGGGGAGGAAGAGAAACAAAATAGATGACTATACGAGTTGTAAGAAGAAGTACAAGGACAGATACGATAAGCATTGCAGTCCAAATCGGAGTAAGACTGAAAAGACTCCGAAGACGCCATCCGGTGGACGGAAGATGTATCCATGTTGCAGGAAGTGTTGTAAAAAGTCCTATATGGGATGTCTTTAAATAAATAATATTAGTTGCGTGATTCGTCATTTTTTTAAAGTAGAATAGGAAATATAATTTTTGCATACACATGCAAAAATATTTACGCATATTTCCTATTCTATTAAACCTCATAATTACTCCGATGTGATAGCCTATGTTACTCGCTTATAATGTATGTACTCGTATGTATGATGCGCTTAGCATCAGAGGTCCTAGATTCGAATCCCGGGGAAAAAAGATTTAAAAAATATCGGTCGGGCAGGGCACAGAAGGCAGATTACCTATATGCTTGTAAATAAAATTTATCAGTGAAATAGATACAGAAATGGGTCCGCCCCTTCCCCCTTGGGGATTCCCGATAAACCGAACCGACTGATATGGTTTCGGAGAAAGAAGAAAAAAATCCTTGGCAATAGTTTTATTGAGAGCTATGGCAGAAGGGGTTTATAAAATGAAACTTCGGAGCTACTGCTCCATCCAAGTAATACATGACTAATTTACATACATACATATACATCACGCCTCTTTCCCATTGGGGTAGGCAGAGATCACGGAATTCCATATGCTCCGATCCTTACATACCACTTTCGCTTCTTCTACTTTCATCAATGCTTTCATACACACTCGACGGTTACGAGTACTTTTGATCTGGCCCTTTTGCAGAACGTCCCCGATCTGATCGAGGTACGTTCGCCTAGGTCGACCACTCCCTAATTAAATTATGACTAATTTAATTAAAGTTAAAAGTACAGTGCAAAGAGTCTTATAACTACAAATTTATTATTACTGTTAGGATTATCTCTAGATGTAATAAAAAGTTATGGAATTTTAATGTGTCCGGATTAGCTGGGTTACAGCTATGTAACTCAATCCAAGAATTTATTTAAACTAAAATCGTTTGTTATACATAGTAACCAAATAGAAAGGAATATCTGAGGCCTCTAAACACCCATAAATAATTCAAAGAGAACCAGTCGGATGAAGATAACCGCTTATCCAGAGGCCGATATTAAGATATTGTCGCGCACTGCGCTCTGCGCACAATGAAAAAACTGGGAATTTCGGGCGAGTCAGTGAGCCAGGCGATAAGATAGCGACCGTCTAACCCATTTGTATTATTGGCTCGGTTCACTACTACGGGACTCATACTTGTGAGAAAATCTTAAACTTTATGTTATAATAGCAACACGCCCCTGCTTCTCACGGGTGCAATGTAAATGTACTATACATAAAAATATAGCCTATGTTACTCGCTGATAATGTAGCATTCTATTAGTGAAAGAATTTTTAAAATCGGTCTAGTAGTTTTTGAGTTTATTCATAACATACAAAAATTCAAAAATACAAATCTTTATAATATTAGTATAGATAGATATAGATTATTTCGCTTTGAAAAAATTGGACTGGACGGGCTTGTAGAACACCTAGCTTACGCTCCGATGGGTCACAGGTTCGAATTCCGCTGGGACGACATGTTTATAATTTTTTTTATAAGTATATTATATTGCTCACGTCTTGTCACTTCGTGCATTGAACGGGTGGGAGAAATATCGAAATTCCGAACGGGTAACGAACCACCGTGCATAGATGGAAAACCTGTGCAGTGTACATTGCGCGTTTTCCAAATGTTCGAAGTAAAAAGTAAGACAGCGTATTGAGTATTTACTGATGTTCTGTGGCTGAGGTATCACCTATCTATCATCACGTAAATCTTATGCTCGAATGTCGAAATGAAAAAAAAATATGGTTTATTTCTCATATGTTGATGTACAAAATGCTACATCAGCGTGAGTTTAACTTATTTGTAAGATACATCAACCACATGTTATTAATTAATGATACAATGTCGATCTATTTGTATCACGGATTCTTCATCTGTGATTGTTGTTAATACTTATTGTCTTTTATTAACGCGAGTATCACACATTTAAATAAAACATTGTTTTAATTTAGAATTATTTATTACAAACAATCCCATGATACATTATATTCTTGTAACTCAAACAGTTTAGGCAGCGCACGTCAGGATAGCTCTCACAGGGCAGGAATTTTTCCGACTTACTGGATACTTATCGTAATATTATGGCCAAATTACACAAAATCTTTACAAATTATAGCCTATATGTTATTCTGATATATAAGCTATATTACTGTAAAGTTACATCAAAATCCGTTAGGTGGTTTTTGCGTTAAAGAGTAAAAACATCCATCCATTTATAATATTATTGTAGTAAGAATATAAGATAGTAAGAAGTAAATGAAAATTATTTTAACGAAACGGAACATTTGGTGTCTTCAAGTATCCCTCAAACGTAGAGTTCGCTAGTGGCTAGTAGCTAGTAGGGGTAACGTATAGGGATGCGGACTGAGGCTCGCGGTTAAGACATTACCCAGATTAATTTGGGGCCGTAATGAAGCGCGTCGCTCGAGCGAGCCACCGGGCCCGGGCGGTCGCAAGGACCACATTTGCTACGTTTAGATTTGATTGGACTTATTAATGTTCCTATAAATACCCCTTCTGGTACAGGATAGAGGAAACACTACGGCCCAAAATATATAGTTGTCTATACTAGTATTATGAGGACGAAAGACTTGCTTGTTTGACGATTTAACTCAAAAACTACTCGACTGATTTTAAAAATTCTTTCAATAATTCAATATTAAATTCAAATTCAAAATCATTTATTCATTAAGGTAACATAATGTACACTTATGAACGTCAATAAAAAAATACATATTAAATGCTTCTAATTTTTCATTTACTGCCAGTTCTCAAATCAAGGGCGTAGAGCGGACGAGAATAACTGGCAATAAACTCGCCGCCACTCTTTTTAATCACCAAGTTTTTTGTTTTTTGTAAGGAGCTGCAAACATTACACCATGTTCCTTTGACACATGACATCTTTAAGTAATTAACTATTAGCGAGTAACATAGGCTATATATGTATTTATATTTATGTATAGTACATCTAAATTGCACCCGTGCGAAGCCGGGCGTGTTACTACTGATTATTTCTCAATAAAAACAAACAAATTTCTATCTCGGTGTTTTAGATAAAATTTAAACAATTTTCGAGAACAAAACATCAATCTCCTTATTAAGTGTCGACAAACGATATTCGATTGGGAAGTTGTTTCGGCGACAAATTGTTAAATTTCCACAATTGAGTAATAGGGCGGCGTTGCTTTGTTTACCGGAACTGGGAGCTCTTGGGCGGGCGGGAAGTTCATCGGTTCACTATTTTTATGACAGACTAGCAACGCGCCCCAGCTTCACAAGGGTGCAATTTAGATGTACAGCCGTCCTAGCATGACCGCCACGAGATATCTCGCGGACGAGAGAAGCTAAACTAAGATGTAAGATATCTCGATATATTATATCTCGACATCGACAATTTTGATAGAAAAGATATCTCGATCGACAAATATATCTATATTTGATATTAAAAGTCGAGTTATAAGTGTAATTGTCATGTTAGACCCGGAAGAAATAAAGTGATAATCGATTAAAACACGAGAATACCGTCGACAAAGTTTTGTCGCGATTGTCATGCTAGACCGGCTGTACCTACACAAAACTTATGTTACTCGCTGATAATGTAGCTTTGAATAGGTGAAATAATTTTTAAAATCGGTACAGTAGTTTTTGAGTTTATTCATAACATACAAAAATTCAAAAATACAAATCTTTCCTCTTTATAATATTTAAAGTATATAAGTAAATAAGTAATAAGTAATATAAGTAATAAGTATAAGTATATATAAGGATACATAGATATCGACAGACGATCATGAGGTTCACTTAGGTGATACCCCAGCCACAGAACGTTATGCGCTATCTACCTAATTTTCACTTCGACGGAAATCCATACGCCGAAACTGAAACGCACAATATGCACTTGACGGTTTTTCCATTTATCAATGGTGGTTTGTTACCCGGTCGGAATTTTGATGTTCCTCCCACACGTTCAATGCCCGAAGTAACCAGACGTGGGAAAGTTATAAACATGTCATCCCGGTGGGATTCCAACCCACGACCCATCGATGCGCACGGCAGGTGTTCTACCGAACGCGCCAACGAGCCCGTCAAAGTTGGAGGAAGACCACACCTCCCTTCCTCCACAGTACTGTTATTATAACGCTGAGAAGAGGCAAATGTCCATACAGTTTACCTTTTTTTTTTAATGCATAATAGACGTTTGACCGCGATTCCACCTGGTGGTAAGTGGTTATGCGATCTAAGAAGGGGCACGTCTGTCTAGAAGAAGCCTATTCACCCTGGCCTTAAAATACCCAAGTTATAGTGGTCCGGAAAGATAGAAGCCGGAAGGGAGTTCCATTCTTTCGCAGTTTTAACAAGGAATGAAGATGCGAAGCGAACTGTGCGGATTCGAGGAATATCCACAACAAATGGATGGAGTCCTGCCGATCGTCTGGATGTGCGAGAGTGTAATGGAGACGAAGGAATGAGGTTGTGAAGCTCTAATGAACCTTCTACCTACTTCTATTTTGTTAGACGCAAGGTGAAATCAATTGTCAGTGGTATTTAGCTTTAAATAATCTTTATTTTTCACTAGCGGACCGACAGAAATATACGTAGAAAGTCTTCAGAATAGCTAAAATTTAATTCTGAAATCGTAACAAGTCAGAAGAAAGGCGTAGATTGGCTGTAACGTGGAATCTTCAAATCCAAAGAAATATTTAAAAATAGAGTTATTACTAATTACTGAAAAAAATATTTCGTAAAATCCTGAATTTTGAACTACTTAACCATTTTTATTAATTTAATAACAGTTTATATTGGTCTCGTTAGCAACCTGCAACGCGGGACGTTTTAGATTTTACCATTTCAGTGGAAGTACGTGTTTTTTAAATCATTCTGTATTTATTATTTTATAATAAATTGCAATTAAAAATAGGTTCTTATTTGGGATGAAATTTACAAATAAAATATTGTAATATAACATTTTTCGTCTATATTGAGGGTATAGTTCTGAAAAGTATGATATTAAAAGTTAACTATAAAACTTAAATAAATTCAAGTTGAGGTTTTTGTTATGATTGTCCCAAAATTTTAGTTTTAGCACTATATTATCGAAAAAGTTTATAAGTAGCTCTATAGGAATTTAGAAGGAAGTAATATCTTCCACTTGGAAGATATTTAAGCACCTTCTGGAGTCGAGAAAAAGCGTATATTGCTAAAATTCTATAATGAAAATGAAAAGCAACCCTCCATGCTAATTAATGGAATTAAAAAAAAATATTAAACATAAACTAAAGACCTATCTATTAATTATTTTAAGGAAACACCTACCTAGATATCTATATATATAAAAATGAATTGCTGTTCGTTAGTCTCACTAAAACTCGAGAACGGATTTATCTTATCTTAGTCTTGAAATGTTCGTGGAGGTCTAGGGAAGGTTTAAAAGGCGAGAAAAAATATATATATAATTTGTGGCAGAACAACATCTGCGGGGTCCACTAGTGATTTTATAAGAATATACATATATTGCAATAGCTAAAACTCTGTTTTCGTGAAGATTTTCAATACTACACTGTAAAGCTTTGTGGTTTTGTTAAACAATAAATAATTTAAAAAATACATAAATAATAAGTGCGATAAAGAAGTCGGCGAATAAATTAATCCTAACCAAACTTATAAATGGGAGCAACAACTGTACAACTACTCCTGACGGGCCCGTTGGAAAAAAATACGGTAAAATCCACGAAATGTATATGGGCTGTAGTGATGGTTAGCTATTAATTACAAAGCAGCGCGACCGCAAATCAGGCTGATACAAAATGTAGCTCAAACAAGCTAAATTACAAATAAAGTGTTCAAACAGCGACCAGCTCGTCAGGTGACGGTTGGTGTGGGTGGGGTAAGTGCGCACATCTACGACATATTATGTGTTACTCTAAATATAATGAGATGACTCTTCCCGTCCGTTCTACGCCCTTGAGAAAATGTAAAATTAGAAGCATTTAATTTTTTTTTATTGACGTTCAGAAGTGTATATCGTGTAACCTAAATAAATGATTTTGCATTTTGATGATCTGCAAGCTGAGTCACTATTCGCTTAGTTCTCCTAAACTACGCAATAAAGTTTCATGTCTTTCGACTGTCATTTAGAATATTCGATTCGATATATTTATAAAATAACTGTCCGAGTGCGATTCGGCTCCCTACAAATGAACAAGTAAACAAATTCTCAATGAAAAATGAAAATGATAAAATGAATAAGTAAAAATTAGTGCTCAAAAATAAGACTTGGCTTAAAGGTCTCGTTACCAGGGTATAAAATATTTTTTTATAATAATAGTAACACCAACTATAGAGGTATTTACCCGAGTAGGGCCATAACACTGCGGTACAGTCGCGCACATTAATTGTTTAACGTTAATTTTGATTCACCGGCAAATGTATTGGCCGGCGCGACTGTAACCAATGTATTTCAATGCCATTATTTATAAACCACTAATTTAGTTGCTATTCTGCCTATTGGTGGTGAGAGGAGCGGCGCAGTGGCTAGTGAGTCGGATTATATCTAATAACTAGTGATCCGCCCCGGCTTCGCACGGGTGCAATGTAGATGTACTATACACAAAATATAGCCTATGTTACTCGACGATAATGTAGCTTTCTATTGGTGAAAGAATTTTCAAAATCGGTCCAGTCGTTTTTGAGTTTATTCATAACATTCAAAAATACAAATCTTTCCTCTTTATAATATTAGTATAGATAACTAGTGATCCGCCCAGCTTCGCACGGGTGCAATGTAGATGTATACAAAAAAGTAGCCTATGTTACTCGCTGATAATATAGCTTTCTATAATAATTGGTGAAGGTAATCGTTTGGCTTGGTATGGGCATGTTATGAGGAGAGATGAAGGGCATGTATCTTAAAAAGTTTTGAATATGAAAGTGGATGGGTATAGGGGGAAGAGGGAGGCCAAAATAAACATTGAGTGACTGTGTGAAGAATGAATGTGCTTGAGAGTTGTGACTGATGATATGGCGAGTAAAAGAATAGAATGGAAAAAGAGAACATACTGCGTCGACCCCAAATTAAAAAAGGGAACAGGGCAGGAAGAAGAAGAAGATAATTGGTGATTTTTGAGTGAAATCGTAACAAACAGACAAATCTCTCCTCTTTATAATATTAGTATAGATATAGTTTTAAATATGTTTATCTGTTTTTAAACTTTCACCTTTACTATTTACGGCTCAATTCTAACGGTTAGGTTAGTTTAAAAATTATTATAGTTCATCCCCAATAACGTACGCTACGTATACTCTAGAGATTTCATAAATATAAAGACAAGATAAAAATTGTCATAAAAACGCTAATAACGTACCAACCCAATAATTATATAAGGTAATTAATTGATGAAATTTCGTTAGCGCGGGCGTATAAATAATAATATTATTTATGCCGACGTTTCGGATGCTTTTCAGCAACCGTGGTCGCGGCAGACTGAAAGATGACTGATGATAAATCGTTTTAATCCGTATTAAAGTATTTTATTTAAATGCGTGATACTCGCGTTAATAAATGATAATATTAAAAAAAAAATTTTTGGGATGGACCACCCTTAACACTTTTTTATTTTTTATAATATAGGGGGCAAACGAGCCTGCGGCGCACCTGATGGAAAATGAACACCGTCGCCCATGAACATCTGCAACACCAGAGGACTTGCAGATTCGTTGCCGGCCTTTAAGGTAGGAATAGGCTCTCTTCTTGAAGGTCCCCAAGTCGTACCGGTTCGGAAAAATCGCTGGCGATACTTAGGAGTATGAGAAATAATTTACGACCTATTTTCAGACCACATGAATATACTCACACATGAGAATCAGTTAAACCGTGGTGGTAAATACTGTGGCACGAGAATTTTATATATTAGAATAGGTATAGAGAAAACTTAAATCCTAGGAAAGCACTTTTGTCCCTCATATAAAATCGACAGTTGATAGACGACCTTCCTTTATTTATACGAGCTTAAGAGGAAACACTAAGGGCGAGAGAATTGAATAATATCTATTTGTAAAATCTACTGCTGTCGCGCAGTGCCCGAACAACCGAGCTAGTTTGCGAAAGAGACAACTGCAGCTTGGACCGAAAATACCTATCAAAAGTACGTAAAATCATCGTTTGGTAGTCCCCAGATTTTTTCATCAAATATAAAATTATTTTTAAGCAAAAAACAAAAACCGACTTCAAAACCACAACTTGCACTAAAAATTAAAAAAATAATATTTTAATTACTTCAAAGCATTATTTATTACCAGTTATTTTTGAAATCGATGCCGCTCCATACAGTTCCAAAACTTTTTGCAAAAGCAGGATTAAACTGTCCTTCTTGGCTGGCACCGACTCCAAAAATAACTGTTAATAAATAATGCTTTGAAGTAATTAAAATATTATTTTTTTAATTTTTAGTGCAAGTTGTGGTTTTGAAGTCGGTTTTTGTTTTTTGCTTAAAAATATTTTTTTTTCAAAATTTTTGTAGGAAGTGTATGTATCTAAGTTCATTAATCAGTGTTGCCAACTCAGTGGATTTTCCACTAGATCTGGTGGTTTAGATCTCCCTTTTAGCGGACAAATTTTGGTTTTAGTGGCTAGTGGATTTTCTAGTGGTTTAGATTTTTCCAGTTAGTGGTAAGGAGCAATATTCAACCACTAGTACGATTTACATGAATACTACATACAACCACTAGTACGATCTAGTTAGGAAATAATATTTTAAAGAAAACTATCTTTTCGGATTTTTCGCAGACGTATTTGGATTTTTGGTTGCCGATATTTCGAATTCTTTATAGCTATCATCACTGGAGAGCCTAAGGTTTTAGACGTCTCAAAGTTATTATATGGACGCTGTTAAGTAATACAGTGTCAACCCACAAAATGATAAAAATGTACATTTTGATACCAATCGCTTCCTTATGAGCTGGAGTACATTTCTCAAAAGAGATATATATAATTTAAATCGTTTTAATAGCAAAAATATTGAAAAAACTAGCGGCCATGAAACCTTAAAATGCTTAAAATATTTTACAGTAATGCACTAAATTCTATTATTTTGATTGCTACAAAGAAAACCGATTTATATTTAGTGTAATAATAATAATTGCAAAAAAATCTATTAGAACTGCCGTGGCCATAGAGTATACCTTATATAGGGCGGTGGCTCTGGACAGTGTTGCCGTTTAAAGAAACTAAAATGCGTTATACCCTTATCAAAAATGCGCTATATCTTGCTAACATCCGGCTTCTAAAAAGCACTAGTTTCTGCTAAACGATTTGTAAATATGTATAAAAATAGGTAGGTTGGGTATATCTATAAAATAAAGACGTTTTCATATATTATGATTTAAAATTATATTAGTTACAAATAAAAAAAAAACTAAAATAAATAATAACTGTTTTTTATCAACTTAATTAATCATTTCTACAACATTTTTATTGTTGTTATTGTTGTGATGAGACAGATGTTGATAATGAGCCTACACAACCTATTTTCCTTTTTTCCTCAGAAGCACCTCTATTTAAAATTCTCACTTTTCATTTATTTGAACGTTTTACTTTCCACGAAACAAAACAAAAAGAAACTACGACAAAACTCCAAAGGAAGAAACACCAGTACTTCTCTCTTAGTTACGCTAAGATAATATTAAAGCGAGACAGACATATAATACCATAATGATAAAGAAACAAACATGAACATGAACAGGACATGAAACAATAAACACAACATTTTGGTCGGGAAATATCCAAATGAAATCAACTCGGTACTTTTATTTCTATATGGTTTTAGGCGTCCGAAAAACTATCATTAGCACTAGGTCTAGCGACAAATCCACTAAACCGGCAACACTGGCTCTGGATTAGTGGTTTTCTGGTGGATCAGGATGCCACATTTGGTGGATTCGTAAAAATAAAGTTGGCAACACTGTCATTAATCCTTAGATAATAATTTACTAGACCTACCACTAACCGTGCTGCTCAAATGAGACAGCGCCGTGATAAGAACCACAAAGCATAACATCATCTACGTATAAGTAAATTTTTGTTATTGTTGATTTCCTAAAAAAGTACCAAACCAATGCCGATAAAAATTATACCTCTGAAATATTCCCTACCAAACAAAAAAAGAATCATCCAAATCCATCCATTACTTGCGGAGTTATCGCGTAACAAACATACAAAAAAAAAAAAAAAAAACAACATACAGACGAATTGAGAACCTCCTCCTTTTTTGAAGTCGGTTGAAAAGAAAGGCTTTGGCCGTGTTCCTATGTTTTCTTTTTTTTATTTAATCAAGTTAAATTTGTTTTCTGGATGTTTGATCACAGCGCAAAATCTGGCAATTTTTTTAGGTTTTTGAAGGTTCATAACTCTTTTAATTATTAATTTATGAAAAAAAGGAAAACATAGGGACATGCAAATAATAAATATATTTCTTTACTGGCATTATCCAATTTCCAGGGAGGAATATACGTTTGTATGGAAATACGGCCCTTGTGTTTCCTCTTAAGGACATCAATCATGATGCGCATTTGTTTTTCGTTATAACGTTTTGATATCAATAATGCGATGTGTATAGAGATAGCCCAGTTGGTGTGCATTCGCCCCAGGCTGAGGAGCGCCCACAAACTAAGATCACTATTAGGTACTATAGAGTACACTCGCGCTGATCGCCGACATAGTTATTAAGATCAGTTGCTCTGAGTTACACGCTGAAGCGATATAGTTGCATTGTAACTGCCGTTATTTATTAATTTATTGTTATAATTGTTTTTTTTTCTTTACTACACTATCCCTTATACATTTCTAAACTAGCACATCTTTCAACTCATGTCTCTTAACGATAATAATATTAATAGTTAAAAAAAAACATGTAATTTTAATTTAAAACAGACTGAGAGCAGACTGTTCGCTCTAAATGTCAAATTGTCTGAGGAAGTCGCTGAAAATCAGTGTTGCTAACTCCCACGGCGCAGACGCAACGAATGCTGAGCGGCATCCTTTTGACAGAAGTATTGTGTTGTCTTTTTATATTTAAATTAGATTAATTAGTTATTTGTTTCTGTCAAATAATATATCATACATTCATTTCATTCATTCATATAGTGCCTCATGCCATCATAGAGTTTTTATACCCCCAATATTTTGACGTGAAACTCTAAACGATATTTTAAATTATTAGTTTTAGTAGTCCACTACAAATCACACAAGCAGTCTTCTGGGCAAAATATGAGAATGAGTATCATCATACCTTATACAGGTGAATTTTTGAAACTATGAGGAATAGCAAAAAGTACTCAAAGGAGTCATGAAAACTAAAACAGCATTATTCGATTTCTGAAAAGCACATTCTTTATTATTACACCATTCGATAGTGTCGCTAATAAGGAACGAATTTTGGGAAATAATGACATACGGCAAACTTAAGGAAAATGTTGAATTTTAATAAACTACTACATATTTAAAACCTCCTTAAAGCACTCAGATTGATAAGTGTGATGTTTCGTAAATGCTTTATACAGTAGAATATCAAAAAAGTGTTTCTCTTTGTTTAAATATATTAAAATTTAGATGTCATATTATCTTTACCCTTTCGCCTAATAGTGATCTTAGTTTGTGGACGCTCCCCAGGTTGAGGCAAATGCACACCAACTGGGCTATCTCTATACATATTGCAGCATTGTTATTAAAACGTTATAGAGAAAACAAATGCGCATCACTGATTGATGACCTATTATACCCTTTCGCCTTTAAAAAAAATATTCATTAAAATATCATCTACCCGCTACTGTACACATCTTGACGCTGTAATAACCGTTTGACGTGGTTCTTGAGCGGTAACCGCAAAGCTTCTCCAATGAATATTAGTTCAAAGCGAGTCCGTGTTGTTTTTGAAGTGTTATTACAATAAACATTACAATATTATGTTTAATTCCACTTAATTGTTGCTTCTTAGAAATAATGAAACATCTTGTTGTAAGACTTTATGAAAGGAGTTAGTGCTTCTACGTGTTGTGGGAAATTTAACATATTATGAATAGACATCATTATCGTGGGGGCACGAATCATTTGTAGATTATGTAACAGAGTGGACAAACTACATAAAGTCTTTTGAGAGTACCTAACCTGTATCGACATTGGGACTTTTTGCATCGTTTCTGCATCAATTCATATCCTTTCAGTAACAAGGCCAAGGAGATTAAAAACCAATAAGAGGAGCCCAATGAATAAACCAGGTCAATCTGAATAATTGTCAAAATCGTCTAGTCAATAGTTTAATATTGTATTCTATTAAAGAGAGTATCGCACATTCAAATGAAATACTTTATAACGGATTAACACGCGATTTATTACCTATCCCGATGTTTTAATCCGGATAGTATTTTATTTAAAAGCCAATAGTTTATTCATTTTAAAATACGTATGTAGATCTTTTTGAATAGAACACTACTGGCACAAATAAAAACTCTCAGAGGACGCGTAAAACTATGTATTACATACTAATTGTCTATTATAGATAGATATTCTTTGAAATGTTCGTTTGTGCCCGCGCGATAACGATGTCTAATTATGAACGATAATTATAACTATTTGTGTGTAAGTTACAACACATTATAAGACTTTTTCTTTACCGCGATTTATTAATTATATTATTTATTCTGATGTTTCGAACTTACTTTACAGCAAGAGTAAACACGCGAAAGTTCCGGTAATAGTCATTTAAATGTGTGATACTCGCGTTAAAAATCGAGAACAAACTCTATTCAAATTAGTAAATTTTTTTTATTTAAATATAAAAGTATAACAAAGAGTTTTACTTTTATAAATAAATGATTCAAAAATTCTTAAAAAAATAAAGAATTCAAATAATACCTAAGTACAGTTTCATCAAAATAAACCCTCTACTTTGAGTATTTCTCAATGTTCCCTAAGAACAATCAATAAATCAGGTAGTTCATACTACAACTGCGGTGAAACAAGCGGGCAAGCTCTGAAACTTACGTTTCGAATGAGTTACCGGTAAAACTTACGCGACGTCTTGCGTGACGAGCGATCTTGACGCGAACGCGAAGCGGCGCGGCGCGGTGCGAAAACAACAAACAGTCAATACCTATGTAAGTGGCCTACGTGACCAAACGCACGTAGAGTGCAGTGCGGCGCGGCGCGAAAGGAAGCGAACGCGATCAGTCGGTTTGATATTTTCGCGCGGACTGGTTGCGGTGCCATAATTTATTTGTTTTAAATAATGGATGTAGAATTTTTTATTAATTCTATCCAAGAACGTCCCATATTACGGGATAAAAGGAACAAAAATTATACATATTAGTTTCATTTCTCTGCCGTACATACTTTTTGAATATTTGATATTTAAGATATGAATTTTCCAATAATATTCGCTTGCGTCCGTCCATGACAAATTTACAGTGCCGACTGAATGGCGGCAGCGGTGCGGGACGATTCGCGCGCATGTAGGACAAAGCTGCCGCATCGCACCGCATCGCGTTTCACCGCATCGAATCGCTTCGCAATCGCGTTCGCTTTGAATCGTCTACGTAGGACGAAGCCTAACATAGCGTATACACTAAGAGTTGCAGAGCAATTGGCCGTCGTAAACATTAGACGGTTCATTGATTATTAAAATACATGTTAAAATATACTTATAATAAACATAACATATTAATAAAATTTACAATAAAATAGAATTCAAATTTCAAATCATTTATTCCAGTAAGTAACATCATGTACATTTATGAACGTTAAAAAAAATTAAATGCTTCTAATTTTACATTTGCTGTCAGTTTTCAAATCAAGTGCACAGAACGGACGAGAAGAACTGGCAATAAACTCCCCGCCACTCTTTTTAATCGCCAAGTTTTTTGTTTTACAAAATGTTTGCAAGGAGTTGCAACCATTACACCATGTTGGTTCTACATGACATCTTGAAGTACTAATTAGCTATAGAAAAAAATAAAAAAGCATGGTGAAATACAACACGCAAACACATAGTCGAAATAACTAATATCACCGCACACATACAATCACCACAAGTAGCACCCGTTCACGAGTACGACGAAACATACAATACACAATATATTATTATATTTCGGACATGATTTAGTCATTGATTAATTTATTATATTAGTATACGTAAAGTAAATTAAAATGTTGAAAAGGCGTTTTAATAGGTAGTATTTATAATTTTAATTGTTTTGACATAATAATGCCTAAAACATATTCCAGAATAATAACTAAACGTAGAATTTTGAACCGACGCGCGACGTAAGGATCCAGTAATCCGAACATTACTGTAGTATATACATATTTGTATGACAAATAATATCAGCAGCTCCTCGCATGTGGTTTCACAAACAGATCGGTATGCAATAAGCCGCGCAGGTGTGTGCAGACCGTTTAATTATTGAATACCGCACACAATTCATACTGCGTCCATACACATTATCAAATATAACAGATATGTAAAACAAATAGAGCCTGAATAAGGGCATATACTAAGATACAAGGTCTGAGATACAATAGTAATATGAATAAGACAATTCTTTCATTTTTAGCGGCGTTAATAAATCAAAAAGTTATCTATATCTATATATCTATACATATAATAAAAGAGTAGGATCGAAATTACGCTTCACTAAATATTTTTACCAGAAATTAAGAGGGGTGATAAAAGAAGGGTAGCAGAATGCATAAATGCAATTTTTAAGATTCTTGTCTGTCTGTCTGTCTGTCCGTCTGTCTGTCTGTCTGTCTGTTTGTTCACGCTAATCTCCGAAGATACTGAACGGATTTTCATGCAATTTACACAAATATATTAAGTAAAGGCCGGGGCAACATATAGGCTTTGTTTTATCGAAATCGGTTCTCGGAAAGAAAAGTTATCATCATTTAAAAATGCACCATATCACCAAATTGCAATGCAAACTGACTCGCGTTGAACTTTTTCGAATTGTCAGATGTCAATCACAGTTTGATATGTAAATGAAATACTATGATTATTTCGCCATTTCCAATATATGTAATCGTAGAATAGTGGATATGCAGGCCCATTGCGTAACTTCAGATGCGAGTTCGAATCTGAAGTTGGACGGAAATATTTTTTTTTGTATTTATATTTATTTTTTTAAATAACTAAATTATAAAAATAGAAAATGTATTATTGAAATATTATATGAAAAATTATTTCTTATGAGATCGTTTATTTCACCTTTTCATCCATCCTTTCTCTACAGAATTACGATTATTCGACATTGCTTTTATTGCTTCTTAAGGACTGTCTTCGTATCTTAGAGGTTTCCGCATTTAGCACCGGAAACCCGAGTAGGAATCCCGGGAAAAGGGAATTTAAAAAAAATGTCTCAAAATGAAAATGATCAATTAAATGAAATAAATATCGAGGTGGATACAGTATCTTCACCACTAATTAAATTTATAAAAAAAATAAGTAAATTTCTTTAAAGTCAGGTTCATTTTTTCAACAATGGTATTTCTATTGAATTTCTAATCATACTTCGAACCCCAATCTCAACCACCATTAAACGTGTCGATAATATGATGCAAAATCAACCGTCAGTGACTAATTTGATAGCTCTTTCCCAAAAGAAATCACCAAGTACAGAGGATGGAGGATATGTCATTTGAAGAAAGCTTGCTCAAAAGCAAACCCCACGCGAACGAAGTCGCGGGCATCAGCTAGTATAATATATAATAATAGGAAATTAATTTAGATAAGAAATGACTATAACATAAGAGGAAGTTTGAGAGTAGCGCCAGTGAATGAAAAATTGAAAGGTTTGTGTGAACTTGGTATGGTCATGTTATGGGATGGGGCATGTGTCTAAAACAGTTTTGAATATGAAAGTGGTAGGGTATAGGGAAAGAGAGAGGCCAAAAAGAAACATGGATTGACTGTGTGAAGAATGATGTGTGCTTGAGAGGTGTGACTGATGATATGGCGAGTAAAAGGATAGAATGGAAAAAGAGAACTACAAATAAAAAAAGGGGACAGGGCAGGAAGAAGGAGAAGAAGAAGAGTACCTTAATTTAATTGAGGATTAAATTTGCTGGAGCTTAATGTTTTATATAATTTCTAAGTAATCATCCAGAGTGGTCGATAGGAAGGCAATCGGACTTGACACCTGTGGTTTAAAAAGCCTTACCTAACCATTTAATATACGTATTTTCAACTGTAGCTAGGATCAATTCTTAATAAAAAAATGAAAAGACTCAATATTTGCAGACAGTGAGAGAGCTGCTTTCTCGCAGACTTAATGTTATTATTCAAATATTTTGATAGTTGAAGGTGAGTTCTAGTCAGTTGATATAATTGATAGATCCTCTCGTGGGAGTCTGCGCGGCGAGATGAGCTAGATATCTTAATCTCATGAATTCTCTTTACTTTGATTTAAAATTATTCGTTGTAATTTTTCATAAAGCGCGCATTAATACTACTAAGTATTTCAGACATGGCAATCTCTACTAATATTATAAAGAGGAAAGATTTGTTTGTTACGATTTAACTCAAAAATTACTCGACTGATTTTAAAAATTCTTTCATCAACAGAAAGCTACATTATCAGCGAGTAAAATAGGCTATATGTTAAGTGTATAGTACATTAAAATTGCATCCGTACGAAGCCGGGGAGTGTTGCTAGTTTTTGATAAAAAGTAAGCATATACATATAACTTATACCTATAACTTAATGTCGCGTAGCTCGAACACGTATACGGGCTGGTTGGTGGATTGGGTAGACTTGACTTACGTTTCAGTGGGTCGCGAATTCGAATTCCATCGAATGGTAATCTACCAATTCAATTAAATTTGTTAGGTTACCAGGCGTAGGGAAAACATGCTTGCAGAAAACTATAAACATGTCGTCCCGGTGGGATTCAAACACATCGAGGCGCACGGCAGGTGTTCTACCGAACGTGCCATCGAGCCCGTCAATGTATGTATGATTAGGCTAGGGGTCTCAGGAACCCAAATACAAGCAGCAATAATCCGGTCCACGTTAGCGCAGTGAGAGCAGTTGGCGCAGTATGAGCAGAGCTTGCAGGGCCATCATGTATTGTGTCAATTAATTAGCTATGTGAGCTGTACAGTCACGGACACAGGCGTTATATGTATTTTTATTTGTAATCAAAGTTACAAATACATAATATACTAGTATAGTCAACAAGGGTAATTGTAAACGGGGAGGGGGGATTGGAAACAGTCATCATAACTTTTTGTTTTATGAACAAAAAAATGCCTATTACGGAATGCACCTTTGTTCTGTTATCCGTAATAAATACATCGAGTTCTAATTCCTTAAAAGTATTTTTATTTAGATGTGTTGTGATACTTTAACAAAAGGCGTGCCGTTAGTTGTATTTTCATTAAATGAGGCCTGTAGTATTTAGCTTATATAGTAAACTAGCAATTGCCCCCGCAACCCCCCTTGTGGATAGAATTTCGTAAAATCCGTTCTTAGCTGACCTCTACTCGGCGAAAGGAATATTCCTACCATATTTCAAGTCGCTACGCCTTATGGTTCCAGAGATATCGTGATGAGTGACCATATAGGTGGAAATCTCTTTTATATATATAGAAGATATACCTAGCTAAATCTCAAATACGAAGTTTGATAGTGTGGAACCAAATATTGTCCCCGATATTGGTAATTGAAATTATATAATATTTTGACCGTAATACTTACCTGTCTGACTGTACACGAAGTAATTGAGCTATGAATGCAACCGAACTAATACTTGATTTCACTAAACATAGTCAGCACAAGTTGACATTGAAGTGGGCATTCACTAAGATTGGAAATAGGAAAAAAATGCGATCAACAGAAAATTAGGGGAAGAAACGTCGACTTTCATTTTTGTTTTACCTTAAATTTATGATATTTTTGGAATTTCAATATAATATATCTAGGAATTGGGAAAACGTTTTTATGTTCCTTTTTTGAAGAGCGAATACCAGATGGTTTGCAGGTGCGTTGTCGGCCTATAGGGCATGACGGGTGTCTTGAAAATTTGTAAAAAGAAATAGATATGTTTTCCCAGAATAATAAATATTTCAATTTTTCTCTACACAAACTTTCACCGAAATCAGTTCAAAATGTTTATCTGTAGTTTTTCATTGTCATACTTTTGAAGTCCCTTTATAAGAGACAGTAGCAATCTATTTATGATTGTCAAATCTTATGGTCATTGAACCAGCAACCGTTTATATCGAAATTCCGACCGGGTAACGAACCACCGATCATAGATGGAAAAACCGTGAAGTGCACATTGCGCGTTTCGGGGATCAATCTATGGATTTCCGAATGCTCGAAGTAAAGAGTAGGCAGATAGCGCATCGTTGACTGATGTTCTGTGGCTAAGGTATCACCTACCATCAAGTGAACCTCATGCTTGTCTGTCGATATCTAACTTAATGTATTAATTTATAGTTTGATCCGTCTAAACTAGTTGAATAAAATATGAAATAACAAATGGAGTCTGTAGCAGTTGAATAGTCCAAGTATTGATGACGTAACTTCTTAACTATGTGGTCGGTGAGAGCGAACTTCGATGTCACTGTTATAGAGCTTTAACGAGGTCTTCAACTATCATTCGACAAGCTATAGTGTAGGTTAACGAGTTGCGTAAAGACTGAACCTGGAGATTCAAAATTAACATTAATATCGTCAATATTCTGGGTGATAGTGACATAGTGTTTTTATCGTCAAGAAAAACAAAGTTACTTACTCAAGCAAACAAACTCTACATTTGTATCTCAACTTACTTCTTTATATTGACAACTAGCGACCCGTCCCGGCTTCGCACGAGTCAAGATTTTTTGAAAAAAAAAAGCAGGGGTTGTATGTATTTTTTAATGCCACATTATAAAAAAATAAAATCAAAAAATTTCGTCCAAAAATTAAAAAAAAAATTTAGACATTTAGGGGGATGAAAAATAGATGTTGGCCGATTCTCATAGATACCGGATAAGCACAAAAAATTTCATCAAAATCGGTCAAGCCGTTTCGGAGGAGTATGGCAACGAAAACTGTGACACGAGAATTTTATATATTAGATGGTTTGATGCAGTTTAACTATTTAAATGAAAGATAAGACTAAAGAGTTTCTATCTAGAATAAAAAGCTATGTATGCTATGTTATGTACAGCAATCAATTGTCGGCACGTTGTGTAGTATTCTTAATTTCATTTACCTATTTCACTGATAATTTTCGTTAAATAGTAGTGTGCGTAAAAGAAGGATTCAAATGGTTTAAATTTAGATATGTTTTAATTATTATTGGAACGAAGTTCCTTATCGCGCGTTGTGAAAGGGGGCTAGACGGAAAAAAATCTTACGAAAAGTTGTCACGACACTTTTTTGCTATAGTCCCGCGCATCTATGACGTGTATGAAAGAATAGACAGACAGAGTACATATATATATATAACTTCGTTCCATCCGGGTGTCCCTTGACACCTCTCAACTTTTTTTTTGTTTACTAAGAGGAATTTAATCATTTACATTTCTTGGAACATCAGTTTCAAGCTGTCAAAAATAAAAATAAAAAATACCCTTATTATCATCCCTATTTTTTTCCGAATGTAAAATAATTTACCCAGTTTATAAGTTTACATACACCTACGTAGCATGACGTCACATTCGTAGCTTCGTAGCTACGTTGCTACGAGTGCTTAATTGCTGTGCCTACGCGCTACAATTATCGCTGTGCCTACGCGCTACAATTAGAATTGATGCATAAGAAACCTTTTGAATATTATATATTTTGTAATATTTTTATTACGTATTAAATTAATGTAAATGTTTTTCATTTAAACAGTAAATATCGAGTTTCTTGCCGTTCTCTTCTCAGTAGGTGTAATATTCCAAAATCGACCTAGATTTTAAACAAACTAATTCATAAGTGCTTCAATTTAAGCTAAGCAATTTAGTGTATATTTTTTTGAATTTGAGTTATGTGACTTTCGTACCATACAAACAATTCTATAAACATATACATACATACGTATATATAAACAAAAAGAAGGAGAAGAAAAATCCTACTACGATTCTTTTATTTTAGGGAAGGAGTAACCAACTAATCTATTATAGTAACATATTTAAAACTAGCTATACGCCCCGGCTTCACACGCGTGCAATGTAGATGTACTATTTACACTATATACGCTAGATAATGTAGCTTTCTATTGGCGAAATAATTTTTAAAGTCGGTCCAGTAGTTATTGAGTTTATTCATAACATACATAAATACAAATCTTTCCACTTTATAATATTTATATTTATTATATTATGATCATAATTATATTAAGTTAAATTAAAGTATCAGGACGGATATAATGGATAGTATGAATAATGAAACGACAGTTACTCAGAACCCAATTACATTGAAGTGGGTCCGAGTTAGAACTAGGAACCGAATGGCCAATAACTTGTTTAATTAATGTTTGAATTGATTAACAATAAAATAACTTCGTCGTTGTATCAGAGAATATTACAATATCAGCAGTAGACCGGACAATCTCTTCCCCGTTTCGATTTGACTTGAACTTTGACATCGGTTGATATCTTATGAGAGTTCAAGCCTTGAGGTTTCAAGTCCTAATGTATCCATAGTTTAATATTGGAAGGCAACATAGCAAAACATTTTTGTATTAACTGACACGCTTTCGTCAAGAAGCTTCTGAATCATTTTTGTATTATCTAAGTCTAAGTAGCTTCGGAATCTCATTCTAGAGAAACTAGATAACATTATTTTGATCTGGCAGAGGATAGAAGAGAGACCTTTAAATAAAATACTGTATACCGAATTAAAACGCGATTATTATAGTATATAATAAATCACGTTTTAATCCGGCTTATTATATAATAAATCGTAAAAAAATTGTGAACAACTACTACGTATTCACTACATTATTTATCGTCACCTCTTCCTGGTGTTAGTAAATGAATTTTAAAATTACAACTTTCCTTTTCTCGGTATTAAAGACGTTATAACGCATGCAGATACGGCTAACGTTAAACGATTGTTTTTTTAAATGTTAGATATCGACAGTCAACCATGAGGTTCACCTGATGGTAGGTGATAGCCACAGAACATCAGTCAAAGATACGCTGTCGATCTACTTTTTACTTCGAGCATTCAGAAATCCATAGACTGAGACCGAAACGCGCAATGTGCACTTCGCGGTTTTTCCATCTATGAGCGGTTACCCGGTCGGAATTTCAATATTCCTCCCACCCGTATAGTGCTCGAAGTGACTAGACATGGGGAAGACATGCTTATAGAAAATTATAAGCATATCATCCCGGCGGGATTCGAACCTGTGACCCATCAGAGCGCAAGGTAGGTGTTGTACCAAACGCTAGTCTGATTTTATAGAAAACTAGACTAAAAATACAATACATATGTAAATCATTTACAAAATCTATTAAACTAAGCGTAACTTGCGAGCGAGCGCGGCATGTTGCGTCTATTTGAATTTAGTTAATGTTATGGTATTATTATTAATATTAGGAATATGTAAAATATTTTTTAAATTAAGTGAATTATAATAAATAAACTTCTAAATAAACCTAGCTGTGATCAAACCCTTGGCTGGCTGCACGTAAAGAAAGGTACTTATTATATTCGCTCGGTCTGTGTCAGTAGCGGTCCAGTGATCAAAAAGCTTTGCAAATAAACTATTCAGAAACCTTTCTCACTTCATATATCTGATAAAATCATTTGAATGTGAGGTAAATATAATTTGTGTGTTGAAAAGGGTTCATACACTCCGGTCACGTGCTAACAGCTTGGGAAATATTCTGATCGGAGAAATGGGTAATTCAGTAAGCTTTGTGAGATTTTTTGATATAGATCTGATGGTTTACCTGAGCTAAGCTATCATATTTACCTTGGAAATAGTTTGAATTGAAAAATCGTGTCTAAGACTTCAGTCTTGTGAAGTTTCAGGAATAAATGAAAGACAAGATTCGTTTAGCAATTAAATCATGATAGCGTATAAAAATAGTCAGGCGTACATGAAATAATATCGTTAATTCTATAGTTAAAACAAATTAATAAACACAGCCAGCCCTTTGTAGCACATAAAATACCACTTATTATACAATACTTAGAATTACATCTAATATATAAAATTTCCATGTCACAATGTTAGTTACCGTACTCCTCCGAAACGGCTTTACTGATTTTTACCAGCTACTATCTATTTTTCATACCCCTAAGTGATAAGGGTTGTTCAGCCTTAAATTTTTTTTTAATTTTTGGACGAAATTTTTTGTTTTATAATGTGGCATTAAAAAATACATATACAACACTAAATTTTTACTTTTTTATCACCAACCCCTGCTTTTTAGAAATTATTTACATGGCAAGTCAACGTTTGCCGGGTCAGCTAGTATATGTATAAGAGCGTTAAAATCTTTGATATTATATATATAAAAGAAAGTCGTTATAGTTACACCATTTATAACTCAAGAATGGCTGCACCGATTTTAATGATATCCTAATTGTTGGATTTGTCTATATCCCGAATAACACAATATTCAGATCTAGAAATATTTTTTTATTTCAGAATAACGTATGTCGTGTCCGCTAGTTTAAATATAAAATGAACCAGTAAAACCCCAAAAGCAAAATGTCGCCACTGAACTATTGGGACCATTAGCTCATTTGTTAATTAAATAAAATTAAAACCTGTGCATTTTGTTACTTAAATATAATTATTTTTGCCAGTTCTTCTCGTCCGTTCTAAGCCCTTGATTTGAGAACTGGAAGTAAATGTAAAATTAGAAGCTTTTTATTTACGTTCATAGTGTACCGTATGTATACATTGTGTTACCTAAATGAATAAATGATTTTGAATTTGAATAATAGTAATTATAACATTGTTTAATAAATTCGTACAAACAATGATGTAGCTACGAATATCTGTGGTATATATGTTTGAATGTGAGCAGCCACGTACAGACATACATTCATATCTCAAATTATGAAGATATTGATGTGCAGCGCGTGCGGGCGAGTTACGTCTTTTGTGACCAAGCTTGTGGGTTTTGTGGGACTATCACAGTATAGTGAATTTCGTTAGGGCAGACATAATATTTCTGTGTCTGTTTCATTGATTTTTAAAGGCAAGTAGGTGATCTTTTGTGCCATGCTGCCCAAACGTGTGCCTATTTTTTTTAAATTTTGTTTTCCCGGGATTCAAATTCGGGAAAGAAAATTCCAATTAATCATAATTATATATCATAATATCAATTAATCAGAATATATTATACATCCCTCGAGTAAATGACAATACTCAGACATCTCACACACGGCCAGGATTAGGTTTGTTACGGAGAATATTTCTTCTTCTCCTGACAAGAGTAACTACCGATTTGTTTCCCATCTCTTCTCGATAGGAGTAACTCCGAACCGATGGTAATAAAGTTATATTTGAATTTGCAAAGTCATATTGTACAAATACCCAAAGACAAATATAAGAATATACATACATATACATCACGCCTCTTTCCCATTGGGGTAGGCATAGATTACGGAATTCCATATGATCAGGATCCTTACATACCACTTTCGCTTCTTCCAGTTTCATCAATGATTTATAATAACACATCCTCGTGGGTTTCGAGTACTTTTGACCTGGCCCTTTTGAAGAACATCCCCGATCTGATCGACGTATGTATTATAAGACTATAATAGTGTATATCCTTATTCGTACACAATGTTGGTCACCCCAGCCCTCTTATGATGGAATATCACCCAGATTATTTACTACATTCTGTTCTCGCTTTATTTTATTAACACACGTCACCGGGTTACGACTTCGCCTTATATTATCAAGTTGACGCAATATGAGACTTCTGAACGAAAGAACGACTGATATAATAACAGAGTGAATAAAATACATTACTGGTGTAAACCATTATTACAGAAAAGTGCAGTAAAAGAAAAACTTGTTTACAAATAGTGGCCAACTTACTAGAAGTAGGTATACATACAATACATACAAAACAACATACAAGAAAATATTTCAATTGTTGATCTGTAATTTGCATGCAATTTCTAATGAAATTGACGATATAAACATAAAAACTCAAAAAAACGAGCATTCGGAAATCCATAGACTGAAACCGAAACGCGCAATATGCACTTCACGGTTTTTACATATATGAACGGTGGTTCGTTACCCGGTTGGAATATCAATATTCCTTTAAATAAAATACTGTATACCGGATAAAAACGCGATTTATTATTTATATTGTTTAAATTATTTATATTTTATATTATATAAATAATAAATCGCGTTTTAATCCGGTATTCAGTATTTTATTTAAATGTGTGATACTCGCGTTAATAAAAGTTCAATATTCCTCCCACCCGAAGTTACCAGAAGTGGGGATGCTTAGAGAAAATTAAAATTATGTCGTCTAGGTGGGATTCGAACCCACGACCCATCGATGCGCACAGCAGATGTTCTACCAAATACGCCAACGAGCCCGTCAATATTTTCTCGCTAGTTGACGTGACATTGCTTCATGCGTCATGATTCAATGAATGAAATATAAACATAAAATAGGTTGACAGCGCATCATTGATTAATGTGATATGGCTGATATCTGTTTTCATGAAGGTAGGGAATATATTCTAATAATAATTGTTAATTTTGTTAAATTGCAATTAAAATACTTATTCGTTTTTTGTTGAAAGAAAGAAAGAAAAAATAATTCACACAATCACAGGAACCAATTAAAAATATACAAAAATATCAACATAATAAATTTGAAATAATGAGTTCAACTGTGGAGCGAGGGAAATGGGTCACCCACTCCACACTGATTATAACTTTATGTTAAAATAAATAATTAAAGATACATTATATCATTACTTGTTCGTTCCCAGAAACTCAATAAATTAATTTCGAAACACACACATCGGATCCCGATTGCGTATTTATTGAAAAATACATTTGGAAGTTCATGAAATTAATCGAGAAAGTTGTTATGTCGAAAGTTGTAAGATTGGTAAAAACATTGAACAAATATTTGATAAGGAACGCACTCCAAACATCAAAGTAAGATGCTTACGATTGTATTTCCTTTCGTTAGGGTTGTGCCTAGATATATATCTAATATAAAGGCAGAAACATTTCCTAGTCTGTTTTAACCATTGGTTCTTTATAGGCAAATAAGCGTGTCTGTTTTTTTTGTATTTTTCCCGTGATATTTAATCTGCAGTAGGCAGTAACTAAGTTGTCATTAAGAAACAAATGAGCATAGAATATTGTGATGCGTTCTTGACTTTAAAGACAAATTAGCTGGGAAAAAAACACAACTTTTTACTGCAGAAGAACTGCGTAGCGAGACTTGGGCATTTTTGTATAATATTTTGTTTTTGATGGGATACATTAAATACAATATGTATCGTTGTGTGTAAGGCTCTTTTGTATAATATGTTGTTTTTGATGGGATATATTAAATACAATAATATTATATAGTAAATTATAAAGTATAATGTATATATTATAGTAGATGAGCTTTGATTTCGTTTGCACGAAATAACGATATAACAACCGATTTCGAAGCTTAAATAATAAAGCTTCTGTTGCCTTAATGAGCCTAATCATCCTTACGCGAAGAAACAGACAGTCATACGAAAATAAAAATATTTTTATGTAATTTGTAACGCTTCTTTTCCCCTCTCAATAATTTATGATATATAAATGTAATATATAGGGGTTTTATTATAGTGTAATTTTTGAGTTAAATCGTAACAAACAAAGAAACAAATTTTTCCTCTATATAATATAAGTATAGATGTATAAATTTGTATAAGAAGCAGCCCTAGAGTAAACTTATTATTTGTTTCATATTCGAATGTAAATATAAACCGCTCTTCGATTGTTGAGATTCCGAACTGTTTACATTATTTTGTGGTCGATATTTGTTTTGTGTGAATTTCTATCTTATATAGACCTTTCGGTCCAAATAGATTCTAACGAGAACTCTTCAATTTTAAATAATACGCGTGAGGTTGGCATCGAATTCAGAACCTCTCGGGTCGATTTGAGGTGACATCTACTCGTATCTCTGATATATAAAATTCTCGTGTCACAGTGTTTGTTACAAAACTCATCCGAAACGACTTGACCGATTGATATGTATATTTATATGAGAATGTATGTCATTAAGTATATTTGAATCCACTAGGAGATTAGGGTCTATCTAGATTTTTTTTTCTATTTTTTTTTTGTCAAATTTGGTCTCATTTTCCTCATTAGTTTTAGAAGGTACAGTTGTTTCATCAGTTGAAAAATTATTATCGGTGGAAGACACAGAAATATCAGGCATAGTCTAGCGGATAGCCCCAGTGGGCGAACAGGAAACCACTTTCATTAGTGGGTCAAGTCAATACAAACAAACGTTTTCAATCAATTCCCATGTTTTCATATGGAGCATGGGTCAGACACATTTCTGTATTTGTTCACTGATCATTTTTCTTTGTAGGCAAGGTTTGTAGCAAGGCAAGCAAGTTTTCTTCTGTATTCAACGCATTACTGATTGATATATTGTGGTTTAAGTATCAAATTACTGGCTGTCTACATCTTATTCTTATATCGATCTATATACAAGAAAGTTGTGCTAGTTACACCATTTATAACTAATTTATACTTATAATGTTATTCGCTGATAATACAGCCATCTATTGGCGAAATAATGTTTAAAACCGGTCGATTATTTTTGAGTTAAATCGTAACAAACAAACAAACTTTATGATATAAGTAGGTAGGTATAGACATTTAGCAGTGTTGGGAACTTACGCGGATCTTCAATATAAACTGAGTGGTATATGGTGGTGGATACGCTTCAGGTATCATCACTGCTTGTAATATTTAACTCGAATTGTAATGTTTCCTTATTTTAAATAAGTATAAATTACTAGCGACCCGCCCCGGCTTCGCACGGGTCTAGATTTTTTGACAAAAAAGCAGGGGTTGTATGTATCTTTTAATGCCACATTATAAAAAAATAAAAACAAAAAATTTCGTCCAAAAATTAAAAAAAAAAATTAGTGGTGGATTACCCTTAACATTTAGGGGGATGAAAAATAGATGTTGTCCGATTCTCAGACCTACCAATATGCAACAAAATTTCATGATAATCGGGAAAGCCGTTTCGGAGGAGTTTAACCACAAACACCGCGACACGAGAATTTTATATATTAGATAATTAAACGTAGCATACAAAACTATATGCATTGAATAGCTAAAAGTTAGTATGTACTCTTACTGGTTACTGAATAAAGTTCAATTCTATTCATATACAAAAATAAGCGCCTGAAATATATTGATGAGCAAATGTGACTATTCAAAATATGAAAACAGTGCTAATTTATTATTATTTACTTGCACTAAAGAAAAAAGATATTTATAAACACAGGTTTAATGTAGATGTAGGATGCGAGTAACATAGGACACGAATATCCTATTTTACTCGCTGATTACGCTTAGCTTAGCTTTCTATTGGTGTAAGAATTTCAAATCAATCGAGTATTTTTTGAGTTAAATTGTTACAAAAAATTCTTTTCCCTTTATAATATTAGTATTGATATAACATCAGACTTACTCTATCCAGTGAATATAAAGATGTTAATTCTCATATCTATGGTAGGTAAAATATCATAAAACTAAAACGCAGAAATACGTTGAGTCAGTTTTGCTTTTAATATAAAAAAATACAATTTAGGATAATGTCCTAAAAATATAACTGATATAAATAGATATAGGAATAATATCTTTGATCTAATATTGAGATTTGAAAAACCCTTAAAGAGCACATTTTTCGTTTTCGTTATTGCCTACTAGCCGACCCATGTCCAATTCGCTGGGTGAAATAGCTCTCAGATTGCACGGTGTTTTTCCGACTTACTTGACACTCATCGATATAATTTGGAAAGTTAACTCAATATCGTTATAAATAATAGCCTATATGTAATTCTGGTGTATAAACAATAATACTGTAAAGTAACATCAAAATCCATCCATCGATATATTCTATGTTAGATATCGACAGACGAGCATGAGGTTCACTTGATGGTAGATGATACCTCAGCCACAGAACATCAAGATGATGTGCTGTCGTCCTACTTTTCATTTCGAGCATTCGGAAATCCATAGACTGAAACTAAAACGCACAATGTGCACTTCACGGTTTTTCCATTTATGAACGGTGGTTCGTTACCCGGACGGAATTTCGATATTCTTCCCACCCATTAAATGCCCGAAGTTACCAGACGTGGGGATGACATTGGAGCGCACGGCAGATGTCTACCAAACGCGCAAACCAGTCCTTCAAAATACACGCTCACCAAATTTATATTTATACAAATATACATACGTACATATATTATATAATATTACGTAAAGTATATGACTTATATCTTATATTACCTACAAACAGAGTCTTACACTCTTCTGTCTAAATCTTAAAAAAACAAATAATCTGGTAAATAACGTGAAATGCAGTGACTGAATGAAAGATGAGATTCCTCGTACCAAGACCAACACCGCGTCTATATACGTATTTTGAAGAAATTTTTCACAAAATATACACGTGAAGAGTATAATAACTCTTCATCTAAAGCCTTACCTAGGCAAAGGCACAAGGCAGACTCCATTAAAATAATTATAAATTTCTTAAATAGCGCCATCTCTCTTGGCATGACCTAGTTAGGCAGAATGCAGGTGAAAAACACAGTAAATGAACTTTCCGATAATGTAAAATACTATTTAAATTTTTATGACATAAGTTACATTTTCTATGTAATTTGCTTCGTTTACAAAATTAATATTATGTTTTACAATTTTATTAATAATATTTTCTTTTATTAACGAAAGTAGATATAAGTTCATGAAATGGACTTTTACCCGATGAAAATAAAATTCATTTTATATTATTATGCTATGTACTATGCTACGTTTGAAGGAGGATTTACAGCATTTGAAGGAGTTATTAATCAGGAATAAATGTAATTTGTATTGATAATGATGCACAATGAGAGTAATATTTTTAATTATTTTTAGAACTAAATTCATATACTTACATGTTGTTTAAGAATCCAAAATGAATTGATTTATGATTGAAATCTTGGTAATTATAAGAAGTTTGTAATAAATAATTTAAAAGTAGGAAATATTGTATAATATAATGATAATTTTTTTTTTATGGCAGCAATCAAATTTTGCTATTCTGAAGTCGCAGGCACGACTTAAGACGACTTTTATGCAAAGCTATTACGCTACTAGATGTCGATAGGTACTGGATACTGACATTTTAGCTATGGAGGACAGAATAGTCAAATTACCGTATTATTCTTTACGGTGGTGTCGTGTTGAAGAAATTAGGCGCTTCAGTATCATCGCACACCTTGTTTGCAGAACAGAGAAACGAATGGGGCGGTGCGGGTACGGAACAAGGATGGGTAGAGCTGCATTTTGTATAGAATTTGAGAAAATTACCTTTGAAAATATATCTTATAACTAGCAACACTCCACGGCTAAACACGGGTGCATTTTTTTATGTTAGATATCGACAGACGAGCATGAGGTTCACTTGATGGTAGATGATACCTCAGCCACAGAACATGGCGTAATGGTTGCAGCGCCTTACAAACATTTTGTTAAACAAAAAACTTGGCGATTAAAAAGAGTGGCGGAGAGTTTATCGCCAGTTCTTCTCATCCGTTCTACGCCCTTGATTTGAGAACTAGTAGTAAATGTAAAATAAGAAGCATTTAAAGATGTGTTTTATTGACGTTCTTTGTAAATTTTGTTGTAAATAAATAAATGATTTGAATGAATTTTACATAACATGAAACAATAAATGTAGCCTCTCGTAAATAAAAACGCTAAAAAAATCTCGTAAAGTATTTTTTTGTCGATGTTTTTTTTATAATTTTTTTTTTTACTTAAATATATGTATATGTGAACATCCGTTAGGTCACTAAGTCACGAATGAAAAACACCGTGGTTTTTTTATGTCAGATATCGACAGACGAGCATGCGGTACACTTGATGGTAGGTGATACCTCAGCCACAGAACATCAGTCAATGATGCGCTGTCGACCTACTTTTTACTTCGAGCATTCGGAAATTATGTGGTGAATTAGCCAATACCCTAAATATAATCCCTACTGATGAATAAACGTATTCTATTCTATTCTAGTTCATGTTAGAGATCACGTTGTCGATGCCACACGGGGAAGGTATGAGGTTATGAGCAAATAGGTTGTATCCCAGTATCGGCGGTCGGCTGAGTGGCAGCTTCATTTGCGATCGCGACGCGTGCGGTGACGTCACGCGCCAAGCACACGCCTGACGTTTCAATCGAGTAGGTACCTACCTACATACGAGCGATACCAAGATAATTACTTGCTCTAAGAATGTACAGGAATTGCTTTTTTTATTGAAATTTATAAACTGATTGGAATTGGATTCAATCTCAATCTAATCGTATAAACACTAAAAAAGCTATTTTTTTCTTTATATATACTTTTTTCGTTTATATAATATGACTAGCTGACCCGGCAAACGTTGATTTGCCATTTAAATAATTTCTAAAAAGTAGGGGTTGGTGATAAAAAAGTAAAAATTTAGGGTTGTATGTATTTTTTAATGCCACAAAAAAATTCGTCCAAAAATTAAAAAAAAATTCAAGGGTGAACAACCCTTATCACTTAGGGGTATGATAGATAGTAGCCGATTCTCATCAACCACTGGGGCCTTAGGGCCGGCCAGTCAGTGGTTCGACTGGTCGAGGATCCTCCCTTTAGGTTGGAGGAAGACCACACCTCCCTTCCTCCACAAGAATGTTTGGGGGTAAATATCCATCCATAAAGTATGTCACACTAATTTCGTGATTTTTTGACCCCTCCCCCTACCTTATCACAGTTGGTCACATTTGTATCACCCTTCCCTATATTTATTTTTATTCTTCCAATCTTCTCACGCATGACGCAATGTGTTTAATTTCCTTCCCCATTCATTCTGGTGACCAGAGGATGACTAGGAAAAGGCTATCTCTTGCTAATAGTAGTTGTTTATTCTAATGCATCCGGGGAAACAATTTAAAAAAACTGTTTCAGCCAGGCAGGGTACAGAAGACTGATCACCTACTTGCCAGTAAAGAAAAATGATCAGTGAAACAGATACAGAAATGGGTCTGCTCCATGCCCCACTTGGGAATTCACGTTTTTATTCTTATTCTTATACATATATTTATTCACAAATGTGAGTTAGGAAAAATTAAATAACGATGAGCCACTTTCTACTAGGTTTGACTAGTAAATATTTATGAAATGGTCAATCTATGCTATTCATTTTTGATACAATTTTTTTTTACAAATATTATAAGGTTTAATCATCATAAAGTATTATAAAACTATGCTCTATGATAGTTTTACAATACTTTATTACCTACTTAACACAAGTAAGTACTAGGGACACATGAAATCTAGTCTAATAAAGTTAATACAGTAATTTCTATCCTAAACTAGCTACATTATAAACTCCTTACTAAGCTAGTGTATTTTACACTAAGAGTTTTTACGAAGATAGTTTACTTTTCTTATTATCTCTATCATAGGGGCGACACATTATCATTGTGTTCGCAGTATAGTGCAATAAACTTAGGCCCGTATTCCAAGAGTAATCTATTCTTGAGAACTGTCAATATGTCAAAATTCTATAGAGAAAAAATGTTTTAACAAGTCTCAAAACTAGATTCAAAACTGAGACACGTCTTGGAATCCATATTCCAAGACGTGCCTTAGACGTAAATAATAAGAAAATTACAATTAAATCTCAATATATTTAAGCCTGCCTCAAAGTTAGATATTTACGATAAAATAATATTTATTTAATAGTAACTATATTGTGTAAAATTTCTAATTTTACAGTTGGGTCCTTTACTAAGTACACTTTTTGAACAATTCAGTCTATTGAAAGTTATTTAGTATATTACTTATTTAATTTATTCGTATTGACTGTCTTACAAAATAAAGGTCAAACTTTATCTGAAGACGTCTACTGGGGCGACAACTAGGAATAATTCAGAAATTAATCAAAAAACAGGTAAATATTATATATCTACAATATAAAAAGGATTGATTTGTATTTTTGTAGTATGTTTGTACAATGTACATATGTTTGTAAAGAATAAACTCAAAAACTACTGGACTAATTTTAAAAATATAGTATATTTCAAATAATAAGCTACATTATGAGCGAGTAACATTTATTTTTTGTGGTTAGTACATTTAAACGGTTAGTAGCGTTGTATTCTAGCACACTTCTAATGTACGCATAATACAAACAAAGCAGTACCCGATGATCAGAAAAATAGGAAGCCTGCCTTGTAACAAATCCTAAAGACTTACGTGCTTTAAGGCATACCTTTTCAATATGCTGAAGGTAAGTCCTCTGTCAAATAAAATTCCTAAGTCCTTAATTTCATTCACACGACTAAGCATTTGTGTGTCCATCTTGTAATCATACAACTGAGGTGACCTCGCACGAGAAAAAGTCATCACCTTACACTTAGTTATGTTAAAGTCTAATTTGTTTACTTTACTCCATTCATAGACGTTGCTAATATCAGTTTGTAAGGCTATACAGTCTGATGAGTTCTCAATTTTGAGATAAAGTTTTAAATCGTCAGCAAACATGAGACATTCAGCATAATTTAGGAATTTAGGGAGATCATTAATTATTATGAGAAACTGTATGGAGCCCTCACGAGGCAAAGTACATTTTAACGATTGAAAAAGTTCAACGTAAGTTTGCGCGCTTCTTATACAATATACAGGCGCTTATATGGGTATTACCCGAACTATTTATACCCATCATCATTTGTAATGGGAATGGTCGGTCTAAATACGTTAGAATTAAGAAGACATTTTTTAAAGATGTTTCATTATAACCAACTATTAAACAATTATATCAACAATCCGAAAGTGTTAGAGTCGTGTGGCCTCTGGGTGCCTGAATGCACTGCAACTCTGCGCACACGCAGACTGTTCGCGGAAACCGTGCAGCGCACACAGGTGGCTTATCACGTTCCAACACAGTCGGCCCTGAGGCTGCGTAATAAATATGTAGCTCAGTATAAAAATGCTGAAATATTTGGTATAACGGCCGATATTTTTATCAAAATGTGTTTTTCCTATTTAGAGAATATGTAGTTTTAAAAATTAATAACTGTATATGATTTGGCTAATTGCTGTTAATATATAGTTTTGCAAATTGTAATAAATAAATAAATAAATAAATTGCATCCGTGTGAAGCCGGGGCGTGTTGCTAGTTTAGTATAAAGTGGGTCCAAACACCTGTTAAAGCGTATTATAATATACTAGCAATACGCCCCTGCTTAGCTATACTATACACAAAAGCAGTAACATAGACTCGCTGGTAGCTTTCTATTGGTGAAAGAATGTTTAAAATTTGTTCAGTAAATCCAGAGATTATACCCTACAACTTCACATACTCACATGTATGTAATTATCAACGTGTTGACTGACCTTGGCTTGAAGATAACATTATGGTGAATTTTTAATTGTTTAATTCTTATTAAACTAGAAAGTAGAGTTTCATACTTATATAATTACGTTAGTTTATTAAAACGAATAATAGCGAAACTTAAGTAGGTAATCTATTCAAAAAGCGACTAAAAACAAATAAATAAATATATATAATAAATAAATTCTAAGACAACAAACGACTAAAAACTTAAAAAAAAATTCACACTTGATCGCACGCGCGCCCCATCTGTCAACACAGACTAATTTAATTGCAAGCAACACTTTTACAAACTGCCAGTAAACCAGCCATATGTTGTGTTATTAATTTATTCTGTGGCGTTAACCGTTACAAGGCACCTGTCGTACGTTGTCAGGTGCTATAGTTTTTTTTATATAAGCGGGGTGATAGCTGAGTTATAAGCAACTAAAATAAGCATTTCATCCTAAATTCTATTATTTTTTAATATTTAAAGCGATTTTTACGTTTTTAAAAATACTTAAAATGGGGCTCACTTCTGTGTATCTTTCATTGGTAAGTAGAAGATTTATCGTCTTTATTTTTTTTGTCCGGAATTTGATCTTGGCAAATTTGATCTTGAACTGTGCTGCAATGGAGTCGGATTTAAGTTTAAAATAATATTGTTTTAAGTTAGATGTAAAGTTATTAGCCAAGGACTATTTTGTTGGCTAGATATAATACATAGATAGTCAATCCCATTCAGTGGCGGCACCACCATACAAGCCCAAATGCCTGTTTTGCCTTATTAATACATTAAAAAGAAAAATAATAATGTCATTAGTTATATATAACTTATACGATTACGTAATTATATACGTTATATAAATACATATATTAACACGTATTGCGTTAAAATCGGCAAGACGGGCTTTTGGGCTTGTATGGTAGTCCCGCCACTGATCCCATTAGGTATTGCAAAACTTGATTGAAAATGGTGTTTGTATTAGTTTAGTTGAAAATATTTTTCTTAGACTTTCTTTTATTTTGGACAATTTACTGCCAAAGACATAAAACACGATTGATTCTTTTTTTGTATCTATACAATGTATATTAAATATACTTATCTATAATATACATAACGCGGTTCTGATTTATTTACATGTTAAGCCCGATGGGATTCAAACGCGACCAAAGGAAACGGGTTTCTTTTTTGTATATAGTACATCAACAACAACATCCCGTGCGAAGCCGGGACATGTTACTAGTTTGTATATAAGGTTTTCTTTCTTGGGAGAAAACCTTTTTTATGTTAGATATAGACAGACGAGCGTGAGGTTGACTTGATGGTAGGTGATACCCCAGCCACAGAACACCAGTCAATGATGCGCTGTCGACCCAATTTTTACTTCGAGCATTCGGAAATCCTAAATCCAAAACGCGCAATATGCACATCACAGTTTTCTTCATATATGAACGGTCGTTACCCGGTCGGAATTTTGAAATTCCTCCTACTCATTCGAAGTTACCAGACGTGGAGAAGACACGCTTACTGCTTACAGAAAACTATAAACATAATATCGTGCCGGTGGGGTTCGAACCTACGACCCATCAGAGCGCACGGCAAGTGTACCAAACGCACAACCTACAACTTATATCACTATTCATTTGACTTATTTATGTACGCTGTTTGAAGTAAATAGCAAAATATATTCAACATAGAGCCTTTCAAATATACTAAAAGAGATAATAAATTCCGAAATTATAGAGGCTTTTTGATTTAAAATACTTTCTAAAACTGTATTACTTGATAAATAATTTACGTAGGCAGGTTTATTATACAATTATTGAAGAAATAGGTTTACTCTATAAAGCAGCAGATTGTATTTTTGATTCAGTATTTTTTACACTATGTTTTCTTTACAGATAAGTAGAGTTCTATCATATGGAGTATTGTCAAATAGATAATATTTTTCAGGTCTCCAACAGGATTCGAATCTATGACCTCATAGTCTACACTAAGAACGTAATGTAGCGATATTTCCTATACACATAATGATGATACATGCTTTTCGGCATTTCAAAACAAATGAAACTTCCCGACATATTCAGACTTGTCAAAGGTAATGTAATATATATAAGGTTTTTGTAGCGTAATGTAAATTGTTCAGGGAAATCTCAAATAATCATAATATATGTATAATGGAGCTATACTTTACTGATGGTATGCTATTAAAACAATGATATGAAGTAATAAATAAAAATGTCAAATTATCCTAAGGATATAGCATGTAGGGCACACCACTTCACATCGCTTGTCTTACCGAAATTCTAGTGACCTGAGCGCGCACATGCACAAAACCACCCAATTCATACACGCACACAAATGAAGTACAACCCCCGGTTTGAGCTTAAAGCTTTAGTATCGGGCCGCCCGTTGCGAGAGACGGGTGTATCTTAGTCGAACGAACCGAATGCCGCGTGTGTAGTGATTGAGAAATATTTTGAATGATTCAGTGATGTGAGTGGTTTGTTTTGGATTGTGTTTAAGGATCAGGTGAGGATATATGAAAAATTTAAATGAAATTTCCACAATTTTGGTGTTTTTATCGAAATATTTCGTTTATTTTTACGTAATATTATGGGATTCGAAATTCGAATGAAATTATTGCGACTTCGAAGAAAAATTGTGATTTAACAAAATATAGTTATCATGTTACACATATTATCTAAGAAGCCATTTATTACTTTTATGTTTATTCTATTACAATGAATCGTTTATATCATGTGCAGATGTAATATAGAAGTAGGTATATAATATAATAGCCGGAAAATTCGAACACAATATTATAACCTATAGAATTCACGAAAAATCAAATAAAAATACTATATTGAAATGTTACGACATTCAGGCATAGAAAAACATAAAGTTTTAAAAATAAAATGCACTTTATACTAAGAATAAAATTGAAATTCAATAGATTTTTAAGAATGAAAAGAAGGTTTTAAAATTTTTCTTTTTAATCAATTTAAAAATATAACATCAAAGAGTTAGTTTGTTTTTGTTAAAACTACTTATAAAATATCAAATAAAAGGTGAATTCGACGGAAAATATAGAGTAGTTATGAAGTAATTCAGAAGCAGAGACACGAATTTTCGCATTGATGGTTTGAATGGGTTGCAAGGTAATTCCGTAGCATCTGTTCAATGCTAATGGCGCCGTGAGACTTATAAAATGTAAATTAGTTCAATTTCACGAGAACTTCGCGGAATTTTAATGTCGTTATTAGTAAATAGGCTTTGTGGGTCTCCTCTTATAAATATTGGCTAGGCGGTTTTGAATAGTGAGGTGTTCCATATTTAAAGAGACGAGATTTCCTACTTTATATTCTGATGGATTGGAATTGGTTTTGCTATTTTGCCGCCTCCGTGGCTCAGTGGATAGCGCGATACGTTAGCACCAGTGGTTCTGTGTTCGAATCCCGGGAAAACAAGATTTTAACAAATGTTTCGGTCGGGCAGGGCACAGAAGGCATCACTTACTAGCCAGTAAAGATATATGATCAGTGAAACAGACACAGAAATGGGTCTGTTCCATGCCCCACAAGGGGACTCGATATTTCACTTATATTCAAAATATGTATGTACCCGATAGAAGTTTTCCTACCTGTTGGCTTTAAAAATAAAAATTCTAGATTTGCGTATCCTTCCGAAAGGCTTGGACTATTCATATAATCGTTTATTGTGTTTAATTCAAGTGTAAAACGTATGAGAGTAATATCATAATTCCGAATTAGTAACGAGCGACTGTCCATAGATGAATGATGATGTTTTTGTCTATGCCTTTTCTAGCAAAAAGCATCATTGATTAAATCGATGTCCCGTGGTTGACGACTAGGAAATTAATGGCCTCAGTAATTAATAAATAGCCCCAGTAATTTCAAATAATATGTTATTGTTAGAGTAAAAAATGTTCTGTGTAGCTTTCCAAAACCGTTCGAGATTTTTAACGGTTTTAATATACTCATTTATAATGATTGTGTTTTTTATTATAAATATTTTAATATTGTATGTGTATGTGAACGAATATATTTATTTTAATTGCAGTGAATATAATGTGCTAAAATAATAATAAAGCGTGCGTCATCAGTCCCTGTTTTGCATAAAAATAATAATAATCAAAATTATTCGTATTTAATATGTAATGTAATGCATCAAAATGAGTGATCAACTATAGTTTTTCAACATATTGCATCGTAATGTTTATTCATATCCAATAGAATATACTAGCAGAGCCATTATAGTAACTTTGTATTATACTTGCACCGCGCCCCGGCTTTACACGGTTGCAATGTAGATGTACTATAAACAAAAAGCCTGTGTTACTCGCTGATAATGTAGCTTTCTATTGGTGAAAAAATTTCTAAAATCGATCCAGTAGTTTTTGAGTTTATTCATAACATACAAAATACAAATCTTTCCTCTTTATAATATTAGTTTAGATTTAGATTAAATTAATCAGGCTGACATAAAAACGCTAAATGTTATACATATACTTACATTTATATTTATAAAAATGAATCCCTATTTCCCTTGGTCACGCCATAACTTTAGAACGACTTTAGCGATTTCATTCATATTTTTTTTAAGTTTTCAAATACTTCGTAGAAGGTTCTTACGGTAAGAAAAGTTAAGGAAGTTTCCCAGAAAATTGGATGATTTCAAACAACTTAATTTGTAATAATTAATGTCCACTGTAAATCAGTGACATACTAGACATTATAGAATTGGGAAAATAGCTTATAGAATCTACAATTTTTATTTTTGAAGCCAACATTCTGGTAGGACAACGTCTATTGGGTCCGCTAGTTCTAAATAAAGAATCATGTCGTGTCAATGAAATCAATTAATGAAATTGAATTTACATGGAAAAATGCCTTAATAACTAGTAGCTATAATCCACGCGGACGCTTCGACAACAATTTTTATCTCCTTAGGGTAATATCGTCAAGGAAAAGAAGGGATGTGTTAAATAAATCTTCTTTTCAAATACATCATAACTTCAGCAATTTTGGTTCGGCGTCTACAATGCCAAGAAAAGTAAAAAAGTGTTTGGTTACTTTTTTCATATGCCTATATGCAGACTGAAACGCGCAATGTACACTTCACGGTTTCTCCATCTATGAACGGTGGTTCGTTACCCGGTCGGAATTTCGATACTATACGACGCCCACGTATTACCCGAAGTGCCCAGACGTGTGGAAGACATGCTTTCAGAAAAAAAAAGAATAAACATGACATCGAGGCGGGATTTGAACCCACGAAACATTGGAGCCCATTGTAGGTGTTCTAGCAAACACGCCAACGAGCCCGTCAAAAATGGGGTATTTCTTAAATGTCTATCTCTCATATTATGTATGTTAAAGAAAGTGACAGTAAATACTTTTGGAAAGTACAAAGTTAATATTTGAACCGACCTATTCAGTATTCAGAATGTTTCTATGAGCAAATGTTGAACCCGTAACCTTTATAAAACCACAACGTCGATGCGAACAAGCACAACATATTTAGTTGGTCTATTTCTGTATTGCGCGTGGTATAATGTTTATATGCGATTCGCTCTGTGGCGTCATTGTATGTAGATGATAGACAGTCTGAATCTGGAAGACAAATGTTTGTCTATAAGCACATGGTGTTATATTATATTGGTTTTCGTCATTTTTAAAAAAAAATAATAATCATTAAACCTTTAAAAGTGAGTCAAATATATAATAATAATTGATCTTAGGAACATAGAAAACTGGACGAAAAAATAAATTACTGGTATGGCTCAAATGGCATTATTTTGATAGCCCAGATGTTTTGTACTGCTTTAAATGTATTGTTTTTTAGAATTAGTAATGTGGTGCCTAACTGTAAGTTAGATTTTTAAGTAGTCATAAGCATTAGTAGTAAGTAAAATTATGTATCTTATTGGTAAGCCTTAAATGATATTGTCTTTTATCAACGCGAGTATCACACATTTTAATAAAATACTTACTAACGGATCAAAACGCGATTTTTCATTTTTATTATTTATGCGGACGTTTCGGATGCTTTTCAGCAACCGAGGTTGCGGCAGATTAAAACGGTTGCTGAAAAGCATCCGAAACGTCGCCGTCGGCATAAATAATATATACGTAAATAACTAGTGGACCGCGCAGACGTTGTTCTGCCATAATTTTGGCTTCGAAATTATCTGGGGGCACGGTAGTGCCCCCGCCAAGTCGAGCAAAAAGCGGCACGGCCGTACTATACTTTTCTCGAAGTAGTTCGGGCCATTTTCGACCCCCTATAACTTCGTTGTGGATAAAACTAGAATCCTGAATTTTCAGTCACTAAGCAGGCATTGTATAATCTCGGTATATTTCAAATATCATTCTGTTTGAACCAGTAGTTTAAGAATTATAACTAGTCAAAATTTGATAATTTGTCACTCACTCACTGACTGACCGATCATCAAAACTCTAAGGCACTTCTAGCAGACAGAAACTTGAAATTTAGAATACAATTAGTGTTTAGTCTATAAATCAAGGAAAAACTACAATATTTTGAAATTTCGGTCCAGTTTTCTAGATATACAATTTTTTTTTTGTATTTTTGTATGTAATGAATAACTTAAAAACTACTGGACCGATTTTAAAAATTCTTTTACCGTTAGAAAGCTACATTATCACTGAGTATACATTATTATTACTAGAAAAAAATAGAGATCCTTAGAAATCCCTACTAAAAACAACCCAAGGTGTAAAAAAATTAGCCATAAAATGTCTTTCATCGCATGTGCTGCGGAATGTATTGATGATAGAACAAAAAAAACGCCTACAATATTATAGAACATATCAAAATCTACAAAAAACTTAACGAGACCGTATGTCCAACTATTGCAGTTATGTCACTATAACTACTTTTTTACATTAAAAAGTTGATAAAAATGCCGATCAAAATCAGACTGTTATCCATAGCTTTGTATTAATTCTTATCCATATAAACTAAGAAAAGGACTATCTACAAAAAGAAATGAGATGCCATCAAAAACATAAATTGTAAAAAAGGCCAAGTCTTGCAACTCAGTTCTTCTATCGTAAAAAGTTGTGAGATCCATATAGGTAATACCAAGTCGGTCAATTTATTCAGTCTCTACTGAAGGATTCTTCTGTCTTAAGTAATTACATAATAAGCTAACCTAACAATATCTTATAGTGATCATATCAATGCCAATATTAAAAATCTTTGATGTTTAAAATAAAAAGATTGACTTGGCAATCGCACTAAACAATCTAATTTAATATAATATGTATTACTTGTGAGATACATTATGTTTTTAATAAAATAAAAAAAGATACATTGTGATTTCATGCGATAGCCGAGCCAATCTATTTATTTAAACATCAAAGATTTTTAATATTGGCATTGATATGATCACTATAAGATATTGTTAGGTTAGCTTATTATGTAATTACTTAAGACAGAAGGATCCTTCAGTAGAGACTGAATAAATTGACCGACTTGGTATTACCTATATGGATCTCACAACTTTTTACGATAGAAGAACTGAGTTGCAAGACTTGGCCTTTTTTACAATTTATGTTTTTGATGGCATATAATTATTCTTAAATTTGAATATGCCCATTTGCCCACTTTTATATAATTGTCTAATATGTCACTGATTTGCAGTGGACATCAGCTGTTATTCCAAAAAAGCTAAGAATGCATGAAGTGAAGAACCTAATTTATTTTATAATTAATTTTTGCATATATTTTTTTCTTGAATTTTTCCGATATTTTAATAGCTATTCTTTTATTCGGGACATAGAGGAATCCAACAAATAAGATATCGTTAAAATCGGTACAGCCGTTCTTGAGTTATAAACGGTGTAACTAACACAACTTTCTTTTATATATATATTTATATATAGATAAATAGCGTTTTGATCCGTTAGTAAGTATTGTATTTAAAAGATTTAAATAAGTACTTAAATAACTTTTTACCAAAAAAAATATAATCTAAAATATAAATATTTTAGTTAAGTTAAAGCAAATTATGAAACGCAAGGTGTGTGACAATACTTATTTACATCAAGAGTTCAATAGCATTGCATAAAGAGTTATGAATATATACTCGTAAGACGAGTTCATTGGCTATTAATAGAACAGTTCTGAAATACACTGAATTCTCGATCAAAATAATCTACTTTCACTCAGAGATTCATCTGCCGTTTATCATTGACGTCACTGCACTGTAACGTCTCGATTGGCATAATCATTTCCTGTAAATTACATAATCTATATATATAAAAGAGATTTCCACCTATATAGTCACTCATCACGATATCTCTGGAACCATAAGGCGTAGCGACTTGAAATATGGTAGGAATATTCCTTTCGCCTAGTAGAGGTCAGCTAAGAACGGATTTTACGAAATTCAACCCACAAGGGGGGTTGCGGGGGCAATTGCTAGTCTTCTATATACCTAAATAAAACAAAGTAGTGTTATTTACCCCATTTATAACTCAAGAACGGCTGCACCGATTTTAATGATATCTTATTTATTGGATTCGTCAACGTCCCGAATATCAGAATAGCTATTATTATCTCTATTATCAGGAAAAAGAATATCTCTATTAGTTTTGGATATTTTCCTTTACATGAGTTAGGTATATGTCATTGCTTCATGCCTTTCATGATCCTAGATCAACGGGAAGTACCCTATAGGTTTTGATTCTCTTGCGAGTGTCAAAATATGTGGCGTAAACGGAGCATAAAAGGCCGTATCTTTTGATTACGTCGACTTATTGTTATAATTATTCACTGCTGCAAGGGATTGCAGACCTGAGTATTTGATATTAATTGCAACTTGATAAAACATTGAGGATTCTTCTTTTTCTGGCAGGAGTCTGCTACGTTTTTTTTATTTTCTGCCTTCGAGAATAGCCGCTCAGAATATTTTTCGCACTAAAAAAACTCATGAGAGAGAACTCGTCCTTATCATTAATTTACCAATCATAAGGAGTAAGGACCCAATGTCTAGATAAATACAGAAAATGCGTCCACCTAGTTCATCTTTTAGTGACAATCAATCGAAAAAGCGTTGTGAAAAGAACCGAATTTCGGCCGAAGTTTGAATTTAGACCGAATGTTCGGCCGAACTTCGTATTCGGTTCAAACCACAATCGGCCCATCCCTAATTCCTGAGAAAAAGTGTCTTGACAGACGGACATACAGACAGACGGACAGACAGACGGTCAGACAGACAGACGGACAACGAAGTCCTATAAGTGTTCCGTTTTTGGGACGGAACCCTAAAATGAACAATTCGAAAATACTTGTAAATGTTTAGGTATAATATATAAAATTCTCGTGTCACAGTTTTCGTTGCCATACTCCTCCGAAACGGCTTGACCGATTTTGATGAAATTTTTTGTGCTTATCCGGTATCTATGAGAATCGGACAACATCTATTTTTCATCCCCCTAAATGTTAAGGGTAATCCACCCCTAACTTTTTTTTTTAATTTTTGTACGAAATTTTTTGTTTTTATTTTTTTATAATGTGGCATTAAAAAATTCATACAACCCCTGCTTTTTTTGTCAAAAAATCTTGACCCGTGCGAAGCCGGGGCGGGTCGCTAGTCTAATATATAAAATTGTCGTGTCACAGTTTTCGTTGCCATACTCCTCCGAAACGGCTTTACCGATTTTTACCAAATTTTATATGCGTATTCAGTAGGCCTGAGAATCGGCTACTATCTATTTTTCATACCCTTAAGTGATAAGGGTTGTTCACCCTTAAATTTTTTATTTTTATTTTTGGACGATTTTTTTTGTTTTTATTTTTTTATTATATGGCATTAAAAATACATACAACCCTATATTTTCACTCTTCTATTATGAACCCCTGCTTTTTAGAAATTATTTACATGGCAAAACAACGATTGCGGGGTTAGCTAGTATAGTATAAAGTTCTATTCGAATTGAATTTACCTCCTACCCTGAAGTACCTAGCATATAGTATGAGTAATATGTTTTGTCAAGTTAAGAGTTACACTAGTTCTATATGACAGTAATGTTACGAAGCAATTTCGTAAAGTGCTCATACATTTGCATTTAAATCGTGCCACTGTGCCGGCGGAGTAACTGTGATCGATTTTCATACTTTCAAAAGTTCTTTGCGACGGGATGTTTCTAACTTTTAATAGGTTTAGTGGTTTGTGTTGTGTGTTGAGGTTCTGAGTTCGATAAATTGGGGAACGCCATACAAACCCAAGAGCTAGGTTTGCCGAATTTAACGTAGTACGTGTTTATATAAGTATCTACTAGTAATACGTCCCACACGGGTGCACTGTAGATTTAAAATATTTATTAAACGTCACCTGTCTTGACAGTATACCCAATGCAACAAGTAACTTATACACTACAAAATTAGAAACACCCAATATAAAATTAATATAAAATAAAAAACCTAAACCATAAAATATCATATCTAATCTATTACTACAACTAACCATACGTTACAATAAATAAAACTATTCTTGTGAGCTCACTGCTACGATAAACACACGTGCTATACAAAAAAAATAGCTTATGTTACTCGCTGATAATGTAGCTTTCTATTGGTTCAAGAATCTTTGGTTAGCTATTAGTTAAATAATTAAATTTGTTCCAGTAGTTTTTGAGTTAAATAGTAACAAACAAACAATGTTTATTTCTTTATAATATCAGTATAGATATTTACAAAAATCTCGTGTCACAATGTTTGCTACCACAAACGCTGCTTGCTCCTCCGAAACGGCTCGACCAATTTTTATGTTTTTTTTTGTATATTTGGTAGGTATGAGAATTTCATACCGCGAGGTGATTAGGGTGTCCACATGTTTTTTGTATTTTGCATCAATATAGGTACTTATAACCCCAAATTTTCACTTTGTCCAGCTTATATAATTACGTTGTCTATACTAAAATTATAAAGAGGAAATAATGTTTGCTTAAAAATTATTTCACCAGTAGAAAGCTACATTATCTACGAGTAAGCTACGAGTATCATAGGCATTTTTTGTGTAGTACATCTACAATCTACATATATTGCACCACGGGCTCGTTGGTGCGTTCGGTAGAACACCTGCCGTGAGCATCGATGGGTCGTGGGTTCGAATCCCACCGGGGTCACATGTTTATAATTTTCTGTAAGCATGTTTTCCCTACGTCTGGTAACTTCTAACTTCGGGCATTGATCGGGTGGGAGGAATATCTAAATTCCGACCGGGTAACGAACCACCGTTCATAGATGGAAAAACCGTGAAGTGCATATTGCGCGTTTCGGTTTCAGTCTATGGATTTCCGAATGCTCAAAGCAAACATTAGGACGACAGCGCAACATTGACTGATGTTCTGTGGCTGAGGTATCACCTACCATCAAGTGAACCTCATGCTCGTCTGTCGATATCTGACATAAAAAAAACCTGTGCGAAGCCGGAGCGAATCGCTTGTGTATGACCTAAATATTTACGTTAAAGGCATTATTATTTTTCTTTTATCGTCGAATTAATAGGATAAGGTGTGCTTTTGTAATAAATGTAGTGTTTATTGAGACAAATAGGCCAGCCACGCAACTGCGAGCTCTTTGGGGACAGTTGTCTGTTGATGGCGGTGATCACTTATCATTAAATACCTGCCTAGAGGCAGGCAAGTATTGTAGACAATAAGGAAGGATTTTTGATAGCTTCCCTTGGATAGGGAAATCGGGCTAATATTTTTGTGAGAATAGAGTCGAACCAATTTAAAATTTAAAATTTTGAACACATCGGCGGAACTCACGACTCATATAACACAAGGCGATACTACCTTACATTGCAGTGAGCTCGGGAAAAATGTACCTTATTTTCGAAATTTCGGATTTAAAAGTTTTGAAGCTGAAGTGAAAGAAAGTTAAGTCTGAAAATTTAAAATGTATAAGGCTCTCGAGGAAAATAGCTCGTCCAGCTTGTAGTGTGGTCAAGGGGAGCTTTTTAAAAGGTTACTGAATAGTATGAATAAATAACACGAAGTTATAATGAGAAAAACTCAGTTTTTGTTGTACGATTCTCAGGTGTTCCTTATTGAAAAACTCAAATATTTCGTATTTGAATAATGATAATTATTTACCTTAAAGAGAAAAACCTTATTTTATAGTTTGGTATAACATTGGTAAATAGGTCGACAACACAGCAATTACTTATTTTATTTTATTTAATCTATATTGATATTATAAAGGAAATATTTGGATTTTTGTATTTTTGTATGTTATGAATAAACTCATAAACTGGACTGATTTTAGAAATTCATTCACCAATAGAAAGCTACATTATCAGCGAGTAACATAGGCTATTTTTTGTGTATATTCCATCTACATTGCACCCGTGTGAAGCCGGGGCGCGTTGCTAGTAGTTCATAAGCTAAAACTTTCACTTTTCAACTATAAACGACGAAGTAGCTAGACGTAAGTTAAAAAACTGGCCAAGTGTGAATCGGACTCGCGCACCGAGGGTTCCGTACAAACTTTTAGTTAAATAAAGAATTTCCCAATAAAAAAACTACAAATTGACGGTTTTCTGATTTTTTCAATTACTTGTGCTACATGACATTGCTTCTTGTCAAGTTTCATGATTCAACGGGAAGTATCCTATAGATCTTCATTTCCTGGCGAGTGTCAAAATATGCGGCATAAATGGAGCATAAAAATCTTTTGATTGCGTCAATTTATAAGTTTTTTTTTTACTGCTGTAAGTGATTTCAGACTTGAGTATTTGGTATTAATTTCAAAATGATACTTCCACGCGTTCCTGAGAAAAAGGGTCTTGACAGACGGACACACAGACGGACAATGAAGTCATCTTATAAGTGTTGCGTTTTTAGTACGAAGTACGGAAACCTAAAAATAGTTTAAAAATAATTATAATTCAGATCCGGTGTGTCATCGGAATCTATCAAACCTCTTATATTCTCACAAATACATCTTAATAATATAACTATTTATATTATTTATCACGACCAAAGTTGTTGAAGCATCCAAAACGTCGGGGTGCGTTATAAAGAATTTTATTTAAATGTGTGATACTGGCGTTAATAAATATAATAAGTACTGTGTATATAAAAAGTATTTGTTCCTTTTATGTTAGATGTTATATACCTCTATTATCTAAAAGGGCATGGCTCTCCGTTCATAGGGGTGTGTTGATCCCAACCTTGATGTGTGGACGCTAATGTTGGGTATGGCAAAATAATGTAGGAAAAATACATAGAAATGAAAGCATTGAGAACTATGTATGTATAGAGTGTCTCTGAGAACAGATTCGGTCAAAGTTGTTTTTTTTCTATATTAGATATCGACAGACGAGCATTAGGTTTACTTGATGGTAGGTGATACCTCAGCCACAGAACATCAGTCAATGATGCGCTGTCGACCTACTTTTTACTTCGAGCATTCGGAAATCCATAGACTGAAACCAAATCGCGCAATGTGCACTTCACGGTTTTTCCATCTATGAACGGTGGTTCGTTATACGTTCGGAATAAAGGAGGTGTGGTGTAAAAGACGATGACGTTAGCAGAATCGAAAAGACATGGAGATAATATTGTCTTTTATTAACGCGAGTTAAATAAAATACTTTATAACGGATTATACGCGATTTGTTATTTATTTTATTTATCCCGACGTTTCGAATGGTTTCCAGAAAACGGGCAGACTGAAAAGTAAAAGCTGTCTGATTTTAATTTTCGCAAAGTTGCCATATTAACGCCATCTAGATGGGATGAAAATAAAAATAAAAATCGCGTTTTAATCCGATAAAATTAATTTTATTGAAAAGTTCACCCTAATTAAAGTCCAGCAACGTACCTGCAAGATTTTCCCCCTCTGTAAGAAAACTTCCTTTGAAGTAGACAAAATTGAGGCCCTAGCTATAATCACACAAATAATCTATTTCTATTACGTCACAAGAAAGCCTTATCAGGGCATGGCAACACAATAATACTATACAATTCAATACGTAAAATACAATTTCAATTAAGTTATGAGATTATTATTGAAAAAAATGGATACAGCTCGTCATTTTTGTGGTTATGAGTAAATTATATTTTATAGATATAGATAGCGATAAGGCCGCCAGTTGTACTTTGCCTTTGTATTTCTATGTTTGTATATTTTTGTACTTCTAGTGCAATAAAGTTTTAAATAAATAAAATAATAATAGCTTTAAGGGTTCCATAGAATGTATCATTTTTGGTTCATTTTTAATAGTTTTTGAGGCAGCTTATTATAAAACATTTCTATACATTTATAGCGCGGACCGCTTTTATAAAATCCCTAGTTTCTTTGATACGCGTTTGCAAAAGAGCTTCGTCATCCCTACAGCATTATACCATCGATCATAATAAAATTGATTTCGTGACGTCACACCGTGTGTACATACAACTCATTACCCTACTTTATAATGCCTTCATGATTACTGAACAAAACACTGGTGGCAAGGCAGACCTAACACATGGCATTGTTATTTCCTTTCTCAAACTCTTACTTACATTAATTTATAATACTAAAATAATAAATACACTAGACATGTGGAAGGGGAACACAGCATATGCTCTGACATTTTTTTATTTTTTTGTCGATAGAGCGACGGATTTCAGTGTGCCCCCGGTGCGACCTCTGGACAACCAGCTATTCTACAAAAAAAGATAAAAAGAACAAAACAATAAAAATCTTATTATATAGTAACATAAATCTAATCAATTTGCATCTCAAAGCTTCTCCATATAGTGGGCAGAGTTCATAATATGTGTTTAGACCGGAAATGAACCTATCTACTTTACCGTGCAGACGTAATATAGATCGAAGATGATACAATATTTGTGTTATCTATTTACAAAAACAAAATAGTATTGTATTCATTCAAAAAATACATAAAAATTGATATCGTAAATTGAGATTTTCTTAGATTTAGGATTTAAAAAATAACAAACGCACATAGGAAAATACACACAAATAAACTGCGTACACTTGCTTTTTATGCTTGTATGAATTATCGTTTGTACCTCTGTTTTGTTAAAGTCACCAAATAAAACATGCCGAATACGGTTTGTGTGGTGGCCTTAGGGCATTTTCCCTACATCGTGTTAGGAGAGTTTTTAATATTTTTATCAAGTATTTTTTCATTAAATAATTTAATTTAAGGCGTAATATAACAATAATTAACACGCTTCAATACTAAACTGGTATTCTTATCTATACTAATATTATAAAGAGGAAAGATTTGTATTTTTGTATGTTATGAATAAACTCAAAAACTACTGGACCGATTTTAAAAATTATTTTACCCATAGAAAGCTACATTATCAGCGAGTAACATAGGTTATTTACATTGCACCCGTGGGAAGCCGGGGCGCGTTGGTAGTTAAAAATATAACAGGTTTTTGTTAAAACGTCAACGTTCCAAACATTTCACTCAATTTTTACTATATTGTCCGGAAAATCAACATCCTAAAGCTAAAATACCGGTATATTCCAGTGAAAATTAATTTGTCTAACTTGACAACCTTTATACAGCCTTAAAGGCTTTGATAAAAATCCGCTTCGACGTAAAACAAGAATTTAAACCTTTCTGAGCTGACCTGAAAACTATGAAAACAGGGACTTTCGAAGTGCGCGCGGAATTTACCACTGGAATCATGGATGAATCTGATAGAGGAGAATTTTCTACTACTTAAAAGCTTTTAATTGAATTGGAGTATCCTGAGAGATTGGCTCTTGTTAATTTTTAAACTTTAAAAAAGGTTTTTTTTACATGACTGTTTTTTTGTCTCAGTTACGCAGACTTGACGGGTTCGTTGGCACGTTCGGTAGAACAAATGCCGTACGCATCGATGGATCGAATCCGACCGGGATGATATGCTTATAATTTTCTGTAAGCATGTCTTCCCCACGTCTGGTAACTTCGGCCATTGATCGGGAGGGAGGTTATTGAAATTACGATTGGGTAACGAACCACCGTTCATACATGGAAAACCGTGAAGTGCTATGGATTTCCGAATCCTCGAATTAAAAAGTGGGTCGACAGCGCATCATTGACTGATGTTCTGTGGCTGAGGTATCTCCTAACATCAAGTGAACCTCATGCTCGTCTGTCGATATGTGACATAAAAAAAATTACAATTAACTAATTACATAGTTTAAAAATAATCCTTAATTGAGGTCTGTTTTTGTGAAATTTAAATGGGGAGATGCGGGTGGAGGGTGCCGGATTAATGGACGTGTTGGTCTATTGAAGAGCCGGATTAGTGATATTCTACTGTATAGATACTTATACAAAACATACAAATAATGTCACACAATATCTTAGTGTTACAATTATCCTATAGAGAAAATAAAATACAAAAAGTCTAATCTTCTAGTGCACGCTACACACTTGGAGCGAAGCACGGGGAAGCGCTTGCCGTCTCCCTGGACATCTCAAAGGCTTTCGATATGGTCTGGCACGACAGCCTTCTAAGCAAGCTTCCTTCTTATGGATTACCCCCTGTCCTCACAAACTGGATAACTGACTTCCTGAGAGAACGATCGATCCGAGTAGTCGTAGATGGCTGCTCATCTGATCAAATGGCAATTAATGCTGGGGTACCTCAGGGGTCAGTGCTCTCCGCAACCCTATTTCTGCTACATATTAACGATATGCTTAAGCCTAATATATTTGGATACGCAGATGATAGCACAGTTGCAGAGAGATACCTATCCAGTGCTCGTGCAACGAAGGACCAAATTATGTTAGAGCGCGAAGCTATGGTTGGGCGAGTGAATCGTACCCTGCGTGAAGTATCAGATTGGGGTAACGCTAATCTGGTACGATTTAACACCACCAAAACTCAGGCGTGTTTGTTTACCGCAAAACGGAGTCAGATCCAACTCACTCCAACTTTCCAGAGTGTAGATTTAGCTATGGCCGACCGTCTTGAGCTGTTAGGCATCACTTTATCGCCGAATCTCAATTTCGGACAGTTCATCGCATCCAAGGCCCAACTAGCAGCCAAAAAACTTGGCATATTGTCTAAAGTGAGACAGTACTTTACACTGGGACAGCTCTTAAATTTATATCAAGCTCAAGTCCGGTCGTGTGTCGAGTATTGTTCTCACATCTGGGCAGGTACTGCCAAATCCCACCTTGGAGCTCTGGATGCGATGGAAAGACGGGCCAAACGCCTGATAGATGATCCAGAACTTGTTGATCGTCGCTTACTATCTTTAGAACATCGGCGTAAAGTGGCTAGCCTTTCGGTTTTCTATCGACTACACTTTGGCGAATGTGCATCGGAACTTCACCAACTTATTCCGCCATCTCCTTTCCATCACCGGACATCGAGGCGCACGGCGGGTTTCCACCCTTACCTGGTAGACATACCGCAAGTACGTACAGGGCGCTTTGCGTCCACTTTTATAATTCGTACAGCTAAGGAGTGAAATTCTCTCCCTGCGTCTGTCTTTCCGGACCGTTATAACATGGATCTTTTCAAGAAAAGAATTAATAGGCATCTAATAGGTAGGCGTGATTCACCATCGTAGCCCACATCTGCACTTTCCACCAGGTGTGATAGTGGCAAACGCCTACTTATTCAAGAATAAAAAAAAAAAAAATAATAATAATAATTGAAAACAGTCTTGTCTCAAAATAGTTTTCATATTCATAACATTTTCATTCTGTTTCAGAGTGACGTCATTCAATGAGTTTCTAAAGGCGCCCACGAATGTACATCGACCCAATTTCTTTCTAAATTTAATTTTGTCCATATTAAAAATAAGACAAAATTAAAAGCTATTTTGCGAGAGGAAAATAATATTCTGTGTTTTATATAATACGTCAATTATTTTGTTTATTGCGAATTGTGAAAATCTTCTTACTATCTTATCTTATCTTACTTTTCTTACTAATATTATAAATGTGAAAGTTTGTGAGGATGGAGGGATGGATGTTTGTTACTCTTTCACGCAAAAACTACCAAACGGATTTCGATGAAACTTTACAGTAATATAGCTTATATATCAGAATAACACATAGGCTATAATTTTTAAACAGTTTTTGTATATTGGCCATAATATAACGATAAGTATCAAGTAACTCGGAAAATTTCCTGCCTTCTGAGGGCTATCTTGGCGTGCGCTGCCTTAACCGTTGGAGTTACAAGAATAATATATGATGGGATTGTTTGTTTTAAATAGTTCTAAATAAATGTCCGCGATAGCATATATCTACCTTTTATGTGGAAGCCAATATACCCTAACTAAACTATGAGCCATAAATACATTTAAATTTGATTAATTTATTCAATTGCAATTTCTAGAGTATTTAGCTAATTCTTATCAAAATTGATACATTTATCGCTTTCAGTATTTAATATAGATGAACTTTGTCTTTTACACCAAGTAATTTGGACGAACCGTTTAAAAAATATCACGATATTATTGACTTGAGTGCAGCGCTATTAAGCGGAGAATGATGAAAAAGCAGCTCGTTTCAAAAATAAGCTACCCTTAGTGCTAATTCTACGCAGACGAAGTCGCGGGCAGAAGATAGTTTTCTATATTATGACAATATTGACTAACGGTGTCCTCTTGTTTTTTAGTGTTTGATTTTAGATTTTTAATTACTGAATCCCAGGTGTTGGAAAGTCTCAAACCATCTTTGTTAAACATTTTATTACGCTAAAATACTTGAAGAGTGGAGGAACTTTTAATGTCGAAAATAGCTCTTGCTCTTTCTACTCGCCTGAATTCTTATATAATTTATGAAGTCATAATATTCTGCAACGTTAATATGAAGTTAAAACTAAAATTAGCGCATGAATCCGCGGATATTAATGTCTAAAATATAAAATATGGGATAATATAATCCACTTGCATATAACCGTTCTTTATATTCCAAGAGCAGACTCAGTGCATTAAGAACGGTGTTCTATATATGTTACTTAGGCGATTTATGCACGAGAAGGTGAAACGCGGCGGTCGAAACGTTCTTGTATTTCTTGATTCAAAAGTATAATATCTTAGTTTTACGGAGCGAGTGAAGTGTAGTACCTACGTATGTTTTTGTTTGTTAGGCGTAAACTTGAGTTTTTTTATGTAAGATATCGACAGACGATATCTTAGATAAAAAAACACATGATGATAGGTGATACCTCAGCCACAGAACATCAGTCAATGATGCGCCGTCGACCTATTTTTTTTCATTGCATTCGGAAATCTATAGACTGAAACCGAAATGCGCAATATGCACTTCACGGTTTTTCCATCTATGAACGGTATTTCGTTACCCGGTCGGAATTTCGATATTCCGCCCACCCGATCATTGCCCGAAGTATTATAGTTTCGATTTTTTTGTAATTTGCTTAACAGTATAGCACGTATTCAATATACATAAAAAAATATTTGAAGACTATTTAAAAGTCAGGAAGTCGCTGCTGAATGTTCTCATTTAAAATAGATATAGTCAATGCTTATAACATTTTACTGAGAGGAATGGTGAATGATCTGTTGAGAATTTAAAACGGGCATGCGTTTTGAACGGTGTTTACAAGAGCAAAAGCTTTAATATGTCAGCGAATTTTTACTGCGCCACGATGAGTATTGTCTCCTGCAGCTTGAGATTAATGATGATCGGCCAAGCCGTTCGTTAGTAAAACACCTATAGATTTTTCAAATGCACTTAATATAGGTCAAGTCTTAAACTCATGTTCTATCCAGTCACGGGAGTCGGTTAATTGAGATTTTTAATTTTGTTTTGTACTTGCGGGATGCGACATAGCGCTTTGTATTGCAGGCTTAAAAATTAACATTATAAAAACAAAATTATAAAATTGTAAATTTTGATACCAATCGCTTCCATATGAGCTGGAGTACATATTTCAAAAGAGATATGTATCATTTAAATTGTTTTAATAGCAAAAATATTGAAAAATCTAATGGGTACGAAACCTTAACATGTTAAGAATATTTAACAATAATGCACAAAATTCTATTACTTTGATTGCTACCGAGAAAAACGATATACATTTAGTGTAATAATAATTACAAAAAATATCATTATTATTGCACCTGAGACCTTCAAGTCATAGATGTCCATGGGCGGTGGTGATTACTTGCCATCAGGTAACCCACCTGCTCAGTTGTCTGCTCTGAAATAAAAAAAAAATAAAAAAATCTATTATTTCTGTTATTTTTTAAAAGAAATGTAATAAACCTAATTAAAACTACAAACTGAATTTTCTCAAAATGGCAACCGTGTGGGTTGACACTGTATTGCTTAACAGCGTCCAAAACTGTAAAATAAATAATGTGATATTTTTTAATAAGGTTTACTACACTGTTAATGTGCAACTAAAATAAAAACGCATTGAATCTCAACTCTTGATTCGACTTAGCGAATAATTTCATCTATACTAATATTATAAAGAGAAAAGATTTGTATTTTTTACTCAAAAACTAATGTATCTAATAAAATAATATATGTAAGCATAAAATAGTAGTCCCAAAGTATAGATTAGCAAAATCGAATAAATCGTTTCTTGGGAATTGTGTCAGATTCTACAACAGGCTACCGAAGTGTGTAACTGATCTTACGAATAAAAAGTTCAAAAACGTCATCAAATGAATCCTAATTAAAAAAGCGCATTATAAAATCCAAGACTATGTTGACGATAAAGATGTATGGCGCTAATTCATCTCTGCATGTGCGGCTTCCCTGGCAACTTGCGCTGTGCAAGTGTGTGTATCTGGGGGCACGGCAGTGCCGCCGCCAAGTCGAGCAAAAAGCGGCACGGCCGTACTATCCTTTTCTCGAAGTAGTTCGGGCCATTTTCGACCCCCTATAACTTCGTTGTGGATAAAACTAGAATCCTGAATTTTCAGTCACTAAGCAGGCATTGTATAAACTCGGTATATTTCAAATATCATTCTGTTTGAACCAGTAGTTTAAGAATTATAACTAGTCAAAGTTTGATAATTTGTCACTCACTCACTCACTCACTGACTGACCGATCATCAAAACTCTAAGGCACTTCTAGCAGACATAGAAACTTGAAATTTAGAATACAATTAGTGTTTAGTCTATAAATCAAGGAAAAACTACAATATTTTGAAATTTCGGTCCAGTTTTCTAGATATACATTTTTTTTTTGTATTTCTGTATGTAATGAATAACTTAAAAACTACTGGACCGATTTTAAAAATTCTTTTACCGTTAGAAAGCTACATTATCACTGAGTAACTTAGGGTATTTATTACTAGAAAAAAATAGATATCTTTAGAAATCCCTACTAAAAACAACCCAAGGTTTAAAAAAATTAGCCTTAAAATGTCTTTCATCGCATGTGCTGCGGAAAGTATTTATGCTAGAACAAAAAAACGTTCCACAATATTATAGAACATATCAAAATCTACAAAAAATTTCTCGAGACCATATGTCCAACTATTGTAGGTATGTCACTATAACTACTTTTTTACATTAAAAAGTTAATAAAAATGCCGATCAAAATCAGACTGTTATCCATAGCTTTATATTAATTCTTAACCAAATAAACTAAGAAAAGGAATATCTACAAAAAGAAATGAGATGCCATCAAAAACATAAATTGTAAAAAAAGCCAAGTCTTGCAACTCAGTTCTCTCGTAAAAAGTTGTGAGATCCATATAATACCAAGTCGGTCAATTTATTCAGTCTCTACTGAAGGATCCTTCTGTCTTAAGTTATTACGTAATTAGGTAACCTAACAACATCTTATAGTGATCTTATCAATACCAATATTAAAAAGCTTTGATGTTTAAAATAAAAAGGTTGACTTGGCAATCGCACTAAACTATCCAATTTAATATAATATGTGTTACTTGTGATACACATTGTGTTTTTAATAAAATTAAAAAGATACATTGTGTTTTCATGCGATAGCCGAGTCAATCTATTTATTTAAAACATCAAAGATTTTTTAATATTGGTATTGATAAGATCACTATAAGATGTTGTTAGGTTACCTAATTACGTAATAACTTAAGACAGAAGGATCCTTCAGTAGAGACTGAATAAATTGACCGACTTGGTATTATATGGATCTCACAACTTTTTACGAGAGAACTGAGTTGCAAGACTTGGCTTTTTTTACAATTTATGTTTTTGATGGCATCTCATTTTACACTAATAGTAAAAACTCAATTTTCTTTTGCATTGTATAGAATCTCTGTATACCTTGCATTATATAAACTTCTCAGCCGATTATTACTATTGTAACCGAGTCTTTGTAAGTTAAACCATTGTTGAAAAGAGTGTCTATGGAGTTTCTTGCCGGTTCTTCTCCATGAGACCCACTTTTTGGAACCGTGCAACTAGACGTTTCATAAGAGCCTGCAAAGGCCTATTTGAAATAAAAAACTTTTGATTTTGATATCAATTTCAAAAATTCTTTCACCATTAGAATGCTTATTTATTACTAGGAAAAAAATAAGGATACCTACTTTTTTAACATTTTTGAAGTTATACTTCTTTTGGCGCGTTTTGATGAGAAGTGAATTCATGACCTGTGCGCGCACGATGTCCCAAAAAAACGACGTGATGAAGTTGGCTACAGAATAGAATTTGATTGATTTTAACACTTTTCTTCGATATTTACTGCAGTTTTGATTTTTAAAATTTTTCTTCAGACGCCAAAGAAGTATAACTTCTAACGCTTCTAATATTTTTCAATATTTACACACATACCTTTTTTAACTATCGAGTTGGTTGGTTAGTACCTAAATGTTGGATTGGTTGAATTCACGATTTATCCTAAGTGAAAACAGGCCTGAAGTGCCTGCTTTTAGCTAGCAAAGCTCTTTTCTCAATATGTTATTAGAAGAATGATTGCACATTGCTTTTGCGACGTGTGTGAATACGTAAACATTAATTTAGCAGTCGGTATTAATGGATTATCGCGACATGTGATTAGCGCGAACTAATTAGAGATTACATTAATTATATTATGTAAATAATGGCGATGGCGGGATTTACTAGTGATCTCATTATCGCCGGATTTGAGAAGCCGCAACTGTGCACCGTGATTTTGAACTAACTAAATACTTATTGGATTGAAAGCGATGATTATGTTTTTACTAAAATGCGTAAGAGATTATAGATAGATAGATAGAAAATTTATTCAGTAACAACACCACTTAACTCTAATACAATATATGACTATTTATAATTAAATTTAAAAAAACGAAAAAATTACATAAAATAAAAAATAATAAAGAAAAAGCTAACAACAGTGGTGCCACCTGAAATGGAATACCACTCAGCATACGTTGGGGCTCATCATAAATCCCAACACTGATTTTCAGTGGTTCCGGTGGAGTAATTCAACCAAAACATAGTAGTTTATATCACTTAACCTTTGTTATCGATATAATTTTCTACAATTATTTCTAATATATACCTATAATGAAACGCCCCATCATTTATAGAACCGCATGTAACGACGCTTAGCCCCAGTTATCGTACCTCCATTGCGAGTGTAATCACGTCTATGCGATAGCAAAATTCAAATATTCGAATCTGAATTCAGGTCAACTATTTTATAAATACGCCGACACTGAACAAATAGCTTCCCAGAAAGCGTCTTCTTCATAGTCTAGGAGCTGGAGACGTATTTTTTAAGGTTACTCTTTTGTACATAATGTCATTTTTATTATAGTAGTTCTTTGTTTAGATTTTAGATTTTTGCTTTTAAAAACGATTACACGTACTTTCCGAATTCTTAACATATTTTCAATCCTCGAACCAATATACCATGTTATCCATTGTTAGGTTCATTTACACATTTCCGAGCTAAATACTGTTAAATTTTTGTCACCTTGGCCTTTAAAATTGTATGTTAAATTAATAGGGATATAAACTTCTTTGTTTAATATACCGTCTTTCTTTTAGACTTCTCTATGTAAGATACAGAAAACCGCCTTACGCTGGTAGAAAAAATATTGTTCCTCAAATTTTCTGCCTCCAAAATCTCCCACTCTCACGTCAAATCAGCCTGCTATTAGATCCAACTGTGGTAAATATGACGGACTATTATTCACTTTTTTATAATTCTCAAGGGTATTTTTGAAAGTACCTCTTTTAGAGCATGTGCACGGTAAAAAGAACCTACTGATTTAAAAGTTCTAATAACAATGGCTTAGTTTAATATAATGTAGAAAAAGGCACACTTTTACATATAACGCACAAAAACACAAATTAACAGAAAATTAGATTTGACGTCACAGTACCTTTTGTTGTACCCATTCAAAAAACCCGTGGCGTCGTTGGAATATATACAAACATTTAAGTTTAACACCAGACGTGTTTTAAAATTAATTATAAGCGAAAAGTTATCTAACAATCTCCTTGTGTTCACCTCGTATCTAAAATTCCCTCGTAAACCCATTTTTCATCATATTTATCGCAAGCTCCTGGCCTTGGCAACGCTGTTATATTCATACAATGGATATTAGATTTTTAATATTTAATTTTGTCGACTTATTTAAGGTACTTCACGTATTAAAGCGAAAATACGTCTTATACATAATTACACACCTACTGGAATTTTATAACACGTATACGGAGCTATTTTTTAAAAGAATTCCAAAAATGAGGAGGATGTCAAGTCATTTTGTATTTATTTACTGTCCTGCTATATGCTTTGAAAACAGAGCAGCAAAAAAGAAAAACATTGCTTAAGCATTTTTGAAAACTCTTCTTCTTCCTGCCCTGTTCCCTTTTTTTATTTGGGGTCGGCGCAGTATGTTCTCCTTTTCCATTCTCTCCTTTCACTTGCCATATCATCAGTCACACCTCTCAAACACATATCATTCTTCACACAGTCAATCCATCACAGAACAGAAGAAGTAGAGTGGGATGTGTCATAATTTGTACCGGATCGAATATCACCAAATTCACACAAATGAATGGAGTATTTAACACTGCACAACGTTACAATATTTTTTCAATTCGTTGTTGTTATTTAACTAAAAACTAGCTAAATCACACTGGTCCTATCTTCTAATATATAAAATTCTCGTGTCACAAGTTTGTTTCCATACTCCTCCGAAACGGCTCGACCGATTCTTATGAAATTTTTTATGCATATTCAGTAAGTCTGAGAATCGGCTACTATTTCATACCCCTAAGTGATAAGGGTTGTTCACCCTTATTTGTTTTTTTTGACGAATTTTTTTGTTTTTAGATTTTTTTAATGTGGCATTAAAAAATACATACAACCCTATATTTTCACTATTCTTTTATCAACCCCTGCTTTTTAGAAAATATTTACATGGCAAAACAACGATTGCCGGGTCAGCTAGTAATTTATAATAATCTTAGTGCTTTGCGATAACGGTTTCTTTGGCTTAGCGCACAAAGTACATACGACGTTTTGTAATATTAAAACAAACTAATATATAATTACTAAACTAAACTTTATGTGAGCGATATAAGGATGATATAGATTAAGAGTCACCATGATAATTGTGACATGCGTAACACGCCTACTTCGCACTTCCACTTATTTTTCTTGTGCAATCCATGTTTTTTGGCAACAAAAATTTAAATTTAGAACCATAAACAAATAATCCATTCCCGATACTTTTTTGACTGAATATTCTAAATATTCTAAACATGTTAGGGTTTCGTGCCCACTAGTTTTTTTCAATATTTTTGCTTTTAAAACGATTTAAATGATATATATATATCTTTTGAAATATGTACTCCAGCTAATAAGGAAGCGATAGGTATAAAAAGTTTTATCATTTTGTTGGTTGACACTGTATTGTTTAACAGCGTCCAACTATCCATATTGTTTTTCTTCTAATCTTCCCACACAATGTGTTTAATGGGGCATACATACATACATAACAGTATGGTCATACAATCTGATATCAGTTAATCAAGGGTATGATGTAAGCTGTGAATGCAGCTTGAATCGAATTGAATTAGCTCTGACGCGACGCAAATAGTAATGACTAAAACTAACTAAAAGTGACTAAATTGTGGAAATAATACGCTCGAGGCCGCTACGACGGTCAGTTGCGTATTGGCGGACGGCCAACAGTGACCTCAGCTTGGGAGCCGTCTAGATTACAAGCGGATGCGATCATCAATGGTTCGTTTTTATTGCGTGGCCTGCGATGTATTTTTATCCTAACCTAATCTACGTTAAATATCAATAGACGAATGTTAGAGATACATTATTCTATAGTAATACTAGCGACCCGCCCCGGCTTCGCACGGGTCTTGATTTTTTGACAAAAAAAGCAGGGGTTGTATGTATTTTTTAATGCCACATTATAAAAAAATAAAAACAAAAAATTTCGTCCAAAAATTAAAAAAAAAAATTTAAGGAGTCCACCACTAACATTTAGGGGGATGAAAAATAGATGTTGGCCGATTCTCATAGATACCGGATAAGCATAAAAAATTTCATCAAAATCGGTCAAGCCGTTTCGGAGGAGTATGGCAACGAAAACTGTGACACGAGAATTTTATATATTAGAAGATTATAATAAATTAATTACCGCCTTCAGTGTTCCCATCTGACTACGCCCTCGTTGGTTTTAAAAAGCGAGCCTATAATTTTTTTAAAGGCCGACAACGCATCTGAGATTTTTTATGTCGCAGATGTCCATGGGCGGTGGTGATAGCCCACCTGCTCGGTTGTCCGCTCTGTTATAAAATAAAGAAATATATAAAGAGGTAAAGTTTGTGAGGTTGTAGTAATCTGTGGATATTTTAAAAATTCTTTCACCAATAGAAAGCTACATTATCAGCAAGTATATGTGTATAGTACATCTACATTGCACCCGTGTGAAGCTGGGTGGATCGCTTGTACTGTATAATATAACTTATACAAATATACACAACCGTATATCGTATATCCATGTGGTCCGTGGGGTCCTAGCGCTATAAAGCTTTTTAAAGAAATAGCAAAAAGGTTAGTCGACATCACAGGAGACCGAAGAGCTGGCAGCTACCTCGGACAAAGAATTAGCCTTGCTATTCAAAGGGGGAACACTGCCAGTATCTTCGGAACCTTGCCTAAAGGGACTCCTTTCCCGCGACTTCGTTCGCGTGGGGTTCACTTTAAGCTGAGCTTTTGAGCAAGCTTTCTTCAAATGACATATCCTCCTCCACCCTCTGTACTTGGTGATTTCTTTTGGGAAAGAGCTATCAAATTAGTCAATGACGGTTGCTTTTGCATCATGTTATCGACATGTTTAATGGTGGTTGAGATTGGGGTTCGAAGGATGATTTGATATTCAATAGTTGAAATAATTAACCTGACTTTAAAGAAACATTAGGGAAATTCATATTAATTAAATTTTACGTGACCAAAATCCAGATATGTATGTGTCTTTTTTCTACTAATCACAGTTCAATCGAAGATTGGATTCAATACATTTTCTGTCTTAAATAGATGCGTGCGTTCATTTAATTGGTTATTTTCATTTTCGGACATTTTTTTAAATTCCCGGGATTCCTGCCCGGGTTTCCGGTGCTAAATGCTGAAACCTCTAAGATACGGAAGCAAAAAAGCAATGTCGAATAATCGTAATTCTGTTTAAGAGAAAGGATTGATGAAAAGGTGAAATAAATGATCTCATAAGAAATACTTTTTCATATATTATTTCAATAATACATTTTCTATTTTTTGTTATAATATAGTTCTTTCAAAAAATAAATAAATAAATACAAAAAAATATTCCTTTCATTTCAACTTCAGATTCGAACTCGCATCAAAAGCTACGCTATGGAACTGCATATCCACTATTCTATCCACTATTCTACGAATACATATTGTAAATGGCGATATAATCAAACTATTTCATTTACATATCAGACTGTGATTGACATCTGACAATTCGAAAAAGTTCAACGCGAGTCAGTTTGCATTGAAATTTGGTGATATGGTGCCTTTAAAATAATATTTAAATGATGATAACTTTTCTTTCCGATAACCGATTTCGATGAAATAAAGCCTATATTGTGTTGCCCCGGGCTTTCCTTAATATATTTGTGTAAATTGCATTAAAATCGGTTCAGTATCTTCGGAGATTAGCGTGAACAAACAGACAGACAGACAGACAGACAAGAATCTTAAAAATTGCATTTATGCATTCTGCTACCCTTCTTTTATCACCCCTCTTAATTTCTGGTAAAAATATTTAGTGAAGCGTAATTTCGATCCTACTCTTTTATTATATGTATAGATTTTAGTTTTTATTTGAACTTGTATGTCGACGTCAATAATGTTTCTTTAAAAAGTAAACTTCCTACTTCTACATTAAGGTTGATATACACATTATATCGTTTACTGGAGATATTATGGTATATTTGCTTAACTATACACAAAAAAGATTTTTTAAATCGGTCGAGTTGTTTTTGAGTTAAATCTACATTCAGAATTCACTGCAAGAAAACACATAGCGACTTCAATATTTTTGATTCCTGCATTGTCAAGAATACTGTGTATATAGTTATTTAAAACAAAAATACTAAAAATGACTACATTTTTGACACTATTATTTATTTCAGTTTTATAGGAGAATAGTATAAGTAATTAAAATAATACGCCCTATTATATACTTGCATAAGTAGTAAAGTCGAACGGAACTGCGCGCTCTAGAAAAATAAGAAAAGACTCATTTTTATACTAATTGCTCTCATTAACTTAAAGCCAGTTTCTTGAATGCCTGATGTTTCTCAAAATGTTCCTGAATTTTAAACGGTTCAATGATGGCACGTGAATTATGTAAGTTTTAAATAATTTTGGAAGTTATATGTATAATGTCAAAAATAGATTATTGAAACTATACATTTTCACAGGCTCGTTGGCGATTTCGGTAAAATACCTGCCGTGCGCATCTATGGGCGACATGATTTCTGAATGCGAAGTAAAAATCAGGTCGACAGCGCATCATTGACTGATGTTCTGTGGCTACTTCTGATGTCTATCGATATCTGATATAAAAAAAAATTGAAATATAACTACTTAGAGTGAAAACTCAGTGGTAGGTGGATTCTTCATCCACAGAATTATTTTTTGATGTTGATGAAATCAAATCAAATTATCATTTATTCATTTAAATAACAAAATGTAGCTTAGCGTCATGTCTTTCATGATCCTAGGCCAACGGGAAGTACCCTATAGGTTTTGATACCCTTGCGAGTATCTAAAGATCTTATTTTCTTCATTAGTAGGTATGGCCGTGCGAAACCTAGTAAACCTAGTAAAATAATAAATAAATAATCAGATCAATACTCACCTTAAAGGCCGGCAACGCATCCTCAAAACCCTGGTATTGCGTTTGTCTATGGGCGGCGGTAGTCACTTACCATCAGGTGACACGCCTGTCCGTTTGCCTCCTCTAATATAAAAAAAATATCTAAGTACTGTATTTAAACACAGGGAATTTGTAGATTTAATGTAGTAGTTAATTATTGCGATTGAAAAAATAATAATACAAATGGTGTCTCTTGACTTAAACCAACGTACACAAACTCAGTACCAAAACGAAATCCCAAAAGTAATGAAAAATTTTATAGTTATGAACGATATAAATAAAGGATATTAACTTCTTATATATTTGAAATAGACTCGAAATTGGCGGGCGTATTCCATTAGATATTAATTTGGCTGATAGATACGAGATGAAAGGATATCTTCGTTAATTGTATTATAAATAAGTTATTCGATGCGATTGGTTTGGTATTGTCAATATAACTTGAATGCGGTATATACGTTTGTATTTCAGAGTTACAGTTGTTATGTAAGGGGTAACCTGTTGATCAGATTTAAAAAAATCTTTTTCTCCTAGTACATGTCGGAGTTTGAAACGGATTTGCCATACACGTGTTCGTGTTCGCTGTCCTCCATTATTTTTCTCGTCACTCAGTGCACACACCCGGCGCGGGCGCAGCCTCGAGTAGCGATACGCAAAAAGTATCGATACCAAGTACTTTTGTTCCGATGCTTTTGAGGTATTGATACTTTCTCAAGTATGTAGATATTTTCTCAAAGAATTGATACTTTTCCCCATTTCTGATAAAGAAAGAAAAAAATATTGTTGATCGATATTTTAAACAAAATATTTGTCACATCACTACTAAACCTAAGACATGATTCGGCTATTAGTAGTTAGTGACCTTGACTGCTAAGCCGGAGTTCGTGGGTTTGATTCCCAACCAGGACAATTATTATGTGATGAGCACGGTCTTGCACGATTTGCTCTGGGTTTGGGTGTAATTTATCTATAATATGTATGTATTATAGGTATAGGTATATTTATAAGCAGCCTGCTTACCTGGTTATAGCACAGGCTCTCCCTAGTTTGGGATCAGACGGACGAGTGTGAGGTGTTTGATGTTTCCCACTGGGGTAGGCAAAGATCACGTAATTCTATATGCTCCGATCTTTACATATAACTTTCGCTTCTTCCACTTTTATCAAAACTTTCATACTCGTTCGTCGGTTTCGAGTACTTTTGACGTGGCCCTTTTGAAGAACGTATTACCTAACATACATACATACATATACATCACGCCTCTTTCCCATTGCGGTAGGCAGAGATCACGGAATTCCATATGCTCCGATCCTTACATACCACTTTCACTTCTTCTACTTTCATCAATGCTTTCATACACACGTATTACCTAACGTTAATTATAATCCTTGATTTAAAAAAGGGAACAGGGCAGGAAGAAGAAGATAATTCTTAATTAATTTAGTTAATTTTGTTGCATAATTTGTTTAACGATTTATAGCAAAAAAATTGTATAACTTTTTCTAGGTTTACAAATATTTAAATTAAGGAGTTTCTAGGTTTTACAATATCTCTGTTACTTGGAATATTTAACTAGAAAGACGATAGGTTGCAATGGAACCACTGAAAATCAATGATGGGGCGTATGTTATGTTCTAACGTATATATAACGTATATAATTAAGATGCAATAGATAGCCTTGTGTAGAGAAGAAATTATTATTATTATTATGTGTTTATTGTTCAGATAAAATAATCCATTATGTTAGTAGAAACTTAGAAACTAGTGTTAGTATACAAGTACATCTTTTTTTAAATCTAAAACATAAAACTCACTAGAAACTCTATGCGTACTAGTGTTGGGTAGTACAGGATTTCAAAAAGAGTTTGTAAGAGTAGCCTCTTTTTCACTCTGAGCCAGTCCAATGTCCCACTTCAAATGAGGCGAAGCGTATGAAGCTCGAAGCATAATTTGTACTAGCGAGTGTTAATATGACATTTGATGGTTTTTTTAAGGTTATTTAGGACCCAAATAGATCGAGAAAAACCAAGCGCGACATAAAATTTGAAGTAAGTAGTACATTTTATAATTTCGAGCCGCTGTTACATTTTGACGTCATGGCCGGGACAAATGTACCGCCTCTTGTATGTCCTACTCAACACCAATGCGTACACTATTCGATCCGAACCGACGAGTGTACTCACAAAGTGCCTCATGATAGGCGATGATAGATCATCTGCCATAGTCTTTAAATTATTACTCAAGCATTGCTGCTCCTCATTGTCATCGCTATTGGACTCGCCAAGCGGCTGACTGATGGCAGGTAATGATTTAGGAAATCAGATGGTAATAAATGTGATCTAAAGTGAGATCATATTCTTATTTATGGGCCAATCGAATCAATGAATATCGGTCCTCTATATTCTTTTTATACCGATCTGTTCAAACGTTTTTCTATATCTATACTAATTATAAAGATCCGAATTCTCGAACGCTAATCAACATTGAGGTGTATATAACAAGTATGTATATAACAAGTATCTCTAAGGCGTTGTCCTAATTGGCGACGATCGCACGATGACACGATGCGGTCTCGTCGTGCGATGAGTTCAAACATACAGATTTCATCAGAGTGTCCTATTTGACATCGCGCGATCTATTAGGACACCTGTTAGGTCATCGCACGACCACTTTGATCGTGAGATGAAAAACGCATCGCGCCATCGTACGATCGCTCCCAATTAGGACGCCGCCTAACTCTTTCATTACGAAAGTAAAATGAAAAACTGAAACATTTTAAGAAACCCTCAAATTTTGATTATCGTTTCAGTACTCCACATATAGGCATATATATTTTTTATGTATAGTACATCTACATTGTACCTTGCGAAGCCGTGGCGTGGCAATAGTGCAAATTGTAGGTTATAGCTAGTATTAAAGGAGTAGGAATAAGGTCTTGAGTTGTTTTTTGTTGATAATATAGAACTTGATGTCATTAAAGGGTCTCATAGAGAGAACGAAATATTTCAGCGAATTCTGTTTATGAAGTTGGCGCTCCTCCAAGATATAAACCGAACGATTTGCGATGACACGCCGTGGACAGGAAACGCTATCATCGGTATTATTATACACCCTGATTTTGTGACCGTTTTGGAAACGAAAACCATGAATTCTATGACAGTTTTAGATCCAAAATATAATATAGACATAGACATAGACATAGCATTTATTACGAACGAAACACACACACAGAATCACAAAATAATAACAAAAAACATCAAATCAAGGTACAATTTTTAAATTGTGTAAATGTGTGTGTGTTGTGGTTGTAATTGGCCCTGGCTCAGCATTATGCTGTGAAGCAGATGAGTTCCACAGCGCTGGTCATTCTGCCAGAGACCACAATAGTTTATTAGAGAATATCAGTTTCAATTTTTTTTTTATAAATATCAATATCGTTTACGAAGAATGCCGTCGAATTCGCGTACTGTTTCAAATCAAATCAAATTATCATTTATTCATTTAGGTAAAACAATGTACAATTATGAAGGTCAATAAAAAATACTGTACATTAAATGCTTCTAATTTTACATTTACTGCCAGTTCTCAAATCAAGCGCGTAGAACAGATGAGAAGAACTGGCAATAAACTCTCCGCCACTCTTGTTAATAGCTTATTTTTGTTTTACAAAATCTTTGTAAGGAGCTGCAAGCATTACACCATGCTCCTCATCACATCTTGAAGTAATTAATTATAATAATAAAAAACGAAGGTTTGTCCTCTATCAGCAGTAGGCATGGTAAAATAGGAACACGCACTTACATTATCGTGGGAACTACACAAAAACACATAGTCGAAATAACTAATATCTACTTTGGCTACGATCTAAATCCATTCAAAAAACTTTCATACCTTCTATCTGTGCTAGAAACTAGAAAGCGACAAATTAATATTCCCTAATAACGTCAAAGGCGCCGCCGCTACGCGCCGATCCGCGGTTGCCGGTTTGTCTTGGATTTCCCGCGGAACGGCAACGTCGCCCGACGCATACGCACAGGCCGACCGCGAACAGTCTTGGATTCCGTACTATTATACTTATTAAATAATCGCCATCGATATTTTGACGGGCTCGTTGGCGCGTTCGGTAGAACACCTGTCGTGCGCATCGATGGGTCGTGGGTTCGAATCCCACCGCATGTTTATAATTTTCAGTAAGCATGTTTTTCCCACGTCTGGTAACTTCGGGCATTGATCGGGTGGAAGGAATTTAGAAATTCCGACCGGGTAACGAACCACCATTCATAGATGGAAAAACCGTGGTTTCAGTCTATGGATTTCCGAATGCTCGAAGTAAAAAGTAAGTCGAAAGCGCTACATTAACTTGTTCTATGGCTGAGGTATCACCTACCATCAAGTGAACCTCATGCTCGTCTGTCGATATCTAACATTAAAAAATCGATGGTTGTGACGCTATAAAAGACGGTAGCAAAAGTGAGAATTATACCGATTTTCTTAGATTATTTATTTGTCATAAATAATCAAAGCCGATTTTATTACTACTGAGGATATGTAAATAAAATTAATTTCTAAGATTTCTAAGGATGAAACTAATATTCAAGAACTGATACTTGAAATAGGAGTTGTATAAACTGGTGTAGATTTTAATAACTATGAATATTCAAAATAATAAAATGTAGGTACTATAAATTTTTACAATTACTATCCTTTTATTTTTTGTGCTATCGTTTTCAAAATTCCTTAATCCAACCCTGTCCACGACCACCCCGCCTACCCTTCAGTTCTGTGTCAACTCGCGCGCATTAAGGTTGAGTCTTGTGTCATACTAAAATAAGTCGTACGTGCGAATATTCTAACGCTGAATACCTATATTCATTGAGGGTCATCTAAAAGGCAGCTCTTATTTAGAAATGTTACAAAATGTGATATCTGAGGTACTACTAACTAGTAAACTTGTATGTACATACGAGGAACAATATGTACTACCAGTACGACGGCCTAAATACTATGGGATTCAAATAAGAATAGGATCGACTTTGCGCCATATTGAGACGCCATATCTGTCAAATCAAACCAGGTATAGTCCGATGCAAACTTTTTGGCGGCTGGAAGTTAGAGGCAAGTACAAGTGCGCGCAGGTATAATCAAGTCCAAAATTATTTAGCTCTATTTGAATTTCTATTAAATTATGAAATGCTATTACAATAGATTCGTATCTGGAGAATTGTTTAAAATACTGAATTAGGTGAATATAGTCCTTAATCAAAGGATGCAAGAAAAAAAAAACATTTGATGAGACTATTATTAATTATTGTATTCATTATATTTATATATTTCATAGAACTTCCTTCTTTTTCTAGGCTTGATCAAATTTGTCTTCTTATTCTCTATCCTTTTTATTAATCAATCAAGCTAACACAACAAAAATGTAACATAAATAAATAACTGATGAAACTAAACATTCAATAACAATAAAAACGAAACAATAATAATATAATTAATAATTAACTCTTAAGATCTCGACTGTAGTTAGATAGAAATGTGCGCGTGTGTGCAGTATACCGATGTCACTCACACAAAGAATTAAGACGCATGAGGCGACTGCGGGGAAAAGAGGAGGCGCGCGGGGCGATTCCTCCGCCGCGCGTCACTTCCACGTCCCGCTAACACCTTATTCTTCCGTTCTGCGCATCGAAACGTACGATGTTCACAGCCGCCAATTAGTTTGAATTCAACTATAGGTAGGTATAATGAGCAAAAGTTTTTTAAAATAAAATTTATTCACCAAGCTTAGGTGAAAAAAACAAAATAAAAGAAACAGTATCAGTCCACGTTCCTATTCTTATTTGAATCGCATTTGCATTGTAATCAGTTTAATGATCGTTGGATAGGCCGCGATGATTCCTCCTGGATTTTTGGTTGTGGTCAGAAGAAAGGAGAACTTGTGTATTCCCGTAAACACGAAAATAATGACAAGTCACAAGTTAGTTATGCAGTGCGATGGTGAATGTGAATGATTTGGTGAGACATGACTTGAGTTAGGTAACTAAAAGATTTTTTTTAAAAAGTGCGTTTTATGTATCGAACAGGGCGGATTACATTACTTTTGTTAGGCGGATTTGTTATTAAATAATTTTTATTTACGCCTGGTATTAAAAAAAAGTATTTTCATATGTACCTACATTTATTTTATACATATTAAGCCTCTATAAGACATGACAAAAGAACGAAATTACACTTTAAAGAAAAAATAATAATAATAACATGTTCTTAATCATCATGACCCCACTCTTTCAATTTCCGCCATTTTTCTCGGTCTGATGCCACTCTATCCAGCTTCCACTCGTCATTTTCTTAAGGTCATCGACCCAACCATCCACTGGCCTTCCTCTTGCTCTCTCTCCCTTCGAACCCTTCCAAGTTGTTACTAGGACTTCACTTATACACGATGTAAATCATCAATGATACCAGCCACCTTGAGGGCGGCCACGGGTTTTGTCGGACTTTTGTGACTGCAAGGAGTCAAAACGTCACGAGGCTACCGTCTTAAGCCCCACATCGTCTTGTATGGTGGTTGACTTCGGCACAATAACATATTATCTATTTCTATTTTAACAAGGTCTGACTCAAATGAAGTAATTTTAATTTTTTTTTCTAAAAGATCGATATTTTGACTAGCGATGTAGGAGAAGAAAGAGGTTACTTTTTTGGCGGATCTTTTATTTTATTAATTTTCAATATATAGATGAAATTCCAATCAAATATTTGCCACCTTTATATTGCAAGTTAAATAAAGAAATGTATTCAAGGTCACGCGCATCGACACCGATTGAGTAAGAAATATCCGGATCTTGTCACCAAATATCCGATCTGTTTCAGCGGATATAGATCTTTAAAGCCGAACGTCCACTGCCGGCTAAACTAAGTTAGTTAGTCCAGTTTGCGGTGGACGCGCATGTATGAAAAACTGGCTAAACTATGCGAGCTAAGCTAAACTAACTTAGTTTAGCCGGCAGTGGACGTTCGGCTTAACGATCCGGTACATCACTTATTTTGAGATTTCTTTGGAATAGATTTTTAATTGAGACCTCTCTTGAGAGAATTCCAAGAGTCCTTAGGCCTTGATTATTCTGTACAATTTCATCGATAATATTCATAATAACATTCTAGTTCTTTTTTGACGATATAACAAACACAATTAATGATTGCTTTGTCCTAAATAAATATAACATTAACGAGTAAGCAATGGCCGGTAAATATTTGTAGCTCAAAACATAAGTAAATAAATACGGATTCAATTTTTTCTACAAAAAGGGTAAAAGATGCCATAATGCGAGTGTTTTTATTTGACTTGGCAATTACAGAGTAAACATATAACCCACGAACCTACATATCTATACTATATACTTATATATACTAACTAGCTTCTGCCCGCGACTTCGTCTGCGTAGAATTAGAACTAAGGGTAGCTTATTTTTGAACCGAGCTGTTTTTTCATAAATCTCCGCTTAATGGCGCTGCACTCAAGTCAATAATATCGTGATAATTTTTAAACCGTTCGTCCAAATTACTTAGTGTACAATACAAAGTTTATCTATATTTAATACTGAAAGCTAAAAATATATCAATTTTGATAAGAATTAGCTAAATACTCTAAAAATTGCAATTATATAAGCTATATTACTGTAAAGTTTTATCTAAATCCGTTTGGTAGTTTTTACGTGAAAGAGTAACAAACATCCATCCATCCATCCATCCATCCATCCATCCTCACAAACTTTCGCATTTATAATATTAGCAAGATTAGTAAGATAAGATATTATAAAGAGGAAAGATTTGTATTTTTGATTTATTGTATGTTATTACTTATGAATAAACTCAAAAACTACTCGACCGATTTTAAAAATTCTTTCACCAATAGAAAGCTACATTATCAACGAGTAATATATGCTTATTATTGAGTATTTTTTGTGTATAGTACATCTACATTGCATCCGTGTGAAGCCCAGGCCAGCAAGTTGCAAGTATTTTATATGATCGACGATCGTACTTATCCGATATGAGATTTTTTTAATGAAATGAGTTGATGGTTGTAGTAGCTGATTGCGTTGAGTCACTGTACTTTTAAATAAGAAAAGGCATACAACTATTATTTATACCTACTTTGGTCACGCCATCGCCATGGAGAAACACTACCGATATCTTTCATCTTTTTTTTTTTAAAGTTTCCTACTTTGTAGAAGGTTCTTACGGAAAGAAAAGTTCAGTAAATTGTATTATTTCAGAACTTAACGAATATTTTAACTTCACAAGTTTGACAGTTCGCGTGTTACATTGCACCCGTGCGAAGCCAGGGCGGGTCGCTTGTAAAGAACTAAAGACCTGCGTGTCATTGATAAAACTTGAAGGGCTTTGGCATTTACGTTTCGACGGGTCACGGGTTCGAATCCCACCATGAAGTCATTTTTATAATTATCTGTAAACATATTATTTTGTTATATCTGGTCACTGAACATGGGGGGAAAGGAATATCGTAATTTCGACTGAATAACCTGAAGTAATTTTCTGTGGTAGTCTGTGGATTTCCGAATGCTCGAAGTAAACATAGACCGACAGCGCATCATTGACTGATGTATTGTGACTGAGGTACTTACAATCTAGTGAGCTTCACCCTTGATCCTCATTCGTTTTAACTTTACAAGTAGTCACAAGATGGCCGATAGCTGATTTAAAGAACCGTTTTGTATATATGTGATTATTATTTAAAAGCCTAGTGACGATTCTATTAATTTTAAGCTAAATTCAATTAAGATATCTATTCTGATGTAGTAGAAATATAAATGACAACAAGATCATTATCATTACAGTACAATGGCGTGTCTGTTCGCAGTTTAATGATAATTATCATTATTTTGTGAAAATGCTATATTTCGAAACTGTCTAAATTGAGAGTAGGGTGAACATTCTTTTGTTTTTAGTGTGTTGGGACTTAACACTAAATAATTATTATTCATAAATTTAAAATGAGTTAGTTTCTTCATATGTTCGAAAGACAAGCGTGAGGCGCTGTTTTTTATAATATACAACCTCAGGCGTATAATGCCGACATTTATTAATTTTATTTATATTATATAAGGAAGAATTACAGCAATTTTGCACAGACACATAGAAAACACGATACATCATAAGCCAAGATAGTTTTCAGAATTAGACATATACACAATGCTGGTAAAATTAAGTTCACAAAAATAAAAAATATTTATTAAAAATTATAAAATATAATTATAACTAAACAAACATTAATAATAAAAAATCAAGATATATGCCAAAAGTATAACTATTAATTACAACACGTAGTACGCTCGCTTCTTGAAAGTTATAAGATCGTATCAGTTCGCAAAAATCATTATAGCTGATTCCATAATGAGACTTGTTCGTGGATAGAAATAGTCGTGAAGTGCATGGTGGTAGAATTATGTTTCATTTAAAACAACTTCGTACCGGATTCGAAAATATTTCAGGCTTTCAACCTTTTATTCATATGAGTCGTATCAAATACAATAATATAAGTCTCATTTCTTTCACTCCCGTGGTTGCCCTACATAAAGGGCTGTGCTTCGTATAATGAAACCCTCCTTATTTATAATCTCCTAAACAATTAAAGTCGTACATTATTCAGGGTTAGGTTTAGGGCGGCTGTTACGTAACAATCATGATGGTTAAACGTTCGTAGCCACAACCGGATGTGGATGGGGTAAATAATTAAACAAATTAATTTAGCTTATTTTCAGTTATTTCATTTGTTGGTTTGAATTTTATGCTTATTCTACGCGAATGTAGAAGATAATACTGAAACCGAAACGCGCAATGTGTATTTCACGGATTTTCCATCTATGACCGGGTACCTAACCCGGTCGGAATTTCGATATTACACCTACCCGATCAATGCCCGAAGTTACCAGACGTGGGGAAAACATGCTTACAGAAAATTATAAATAAGTCTTCCCGGTGGGATTCGTCGGACCTATTGGAAAGCACGGTAGGTGTTCTTCCAAACGCACCAACGAGTCCGTCAAATAATAAGTACTCCAGGAGAAGAGTTGCAGATGTTGTGTCAGGTTTTACATTCACGTCCATTCCTGTCCTGTTCCTGTTATTTTCCTTTCAACCTGCATACTTGGCGCGTCCAGAATTAAAGATAGTGTAGCGACATCTACAATCTACTAAGAAACAATACGAAGACGTCTAATCCTGAATCGCGATATATAAATATTTCGGAGCGTAGAGTATATATACAACATCTCGACTACAACCACTGGGGCCTTAGGGCCGGCCAGTCAGTGGTTCGACTGGTCGAGGATGCTCCCTTTAGGTTGGAGGAAGACCACAACTCCCTTCCTCCACAATAGTTAAAATGTAAAGATCAGCTCATTATCAACGAATTAATTAATTTATGATAATATTTTATGCTTTTACATATAACTATAAATATAAATAAAGATCGGCATCAACAAATAAACGTGAAAAATAAGCGAAAAACGTAGTTATTTCAGTAAATTATGAAGTACGCCTATCGCCATACTTCCCGACTCACCTTAATTAGAATTTCAGAGACAAATAGAACGGAACTTTCATTTAGGGCGAATTAGGTCAATGAAGATTCATTTTCGCCATTCAATGATTCTTTCATCCAACATAATGACGTGATTCGACATGAATATTAAAATAGAATACGTATGTAAAGTTGCTGATTTGACTCTGGAAAATGGTGCACTAAAATAGCATCAGACTTCCTGTTAGTTAGACCTAATATTAAGACAATGAATACCTATATATTATGCAAGTTGAGTTATTACGTTCTTCAAAAGTACTCGGAACCGACGAGTCTGTATTAAAGCATTGATGAAAGTGGAAGAAGCGAAAGTGGTATGTAAGGATCGGAGCATATGGAATTCCGTGATCTCTGCCTACCTCAATGGGAACATATATATGTATGAATGTATGCGAGTTACGCCCGCGTTTTAGATTCTACTATAATTTTTGTTTTATTTACTATACAGTCAAATAAACTTTTCGAATGAAATTATCTTCATTATGGCGAAAATAACGTCCTAATATATTGTGGAGTTTGAATATATTTAGTAGAACAGACCTTATCTAAACGAATAAATAGGTGTATGCAAGCATATATAGCAACCTTAAGTTGCATATGCAATCATAATAAATTTATATCCATAACATATTCATAAATTATGTCAGCATATAGCAACTATAGGCAAATCTATAAAAATTTAGTTCGCTGTAAATTGATAGTTATCATGGAACTGGAATCATTATTTGCTCAATGATTATTTTTTTTTTTTTTTTTATATCAGATATCGACAGACCAGCATCAGGTTCACTTGATGGTAGGTGATATCACAGCCACAGAACATCAGTCAATGATGCGCTGTCGGCCTACTTTTTACTTCGAGCATTCGGAAATCCATAGACTGAATCCGAAACGCGTAATATGCACTTCACGGTTTTTCCATCTTTGAACGGTGATTCGTTACCCGGTCGGAAATTTCGATATTCCTCCCACCCGACCAATGCCCGAAGTTACCAGACGTAAGGAAAACATGTTTACAGAAAATTATAATTATAAACATGTGGTCCCAGTGGGATTTGAACCCACGACCCATCGATGCGCACGTCAGGTTTTCTACCGAACGCGCCAACGAGCCTGACTAAATTTTATATTGCTGATAGTTGAATAAAGTAATTTAATTCAGGGCTCGAAACCCTGTTAACTTTTATTTTCCAAGACTAAGGTACCATGATATTAGTTTTAAAGACTAATACACACTAATCTTACCACATAAATTTTTTCAGTAAATATGACTAAAAAACGAAAGAATATTAACAAAAACCTTTATTATTTAGGTTAAAATCCCATAGTAAATTAACCGGGTTCCGAGCCCCGACTTAATAAAATAAAAAAAATTTCAACTACATATGTTAACCTTTAACATCCTTAATTTGGTACCAATAATGGAGCAAATATTGGTGCTATGATTGGTAGTGCTATACGCTTGGGGTATAAAATACAATTCTGATACACCTGCTCTCTGTGGCGGTTTCCTTTCCGGACTGGAACTGTGTGGTGTAAGTCACAAGATATTTTCATTTTGAGATTTAAATTATTATGTTTATCATACAAACACATACATGTAGCTCCTTAAGCAACCTAAGCAACGTCAAAAGAAGGCTTTAATAATGGAAATCTAGATTAGGGCGAATGCTCGAAGTAAAATTTAGGTCGACAGCGCATCATTGACTGATGTTCTGTTCCTTGTGTATCACCTACCATCAAGTGAACCTCATGCTCGTCTGTCGAAAAAGACAAAAAAGGACTGAATATCTTGTCAAATTCATTTGGTACGTCGGGATAAATAATTTAAACAATATAAATAATAAATCGCGTTTTAATCCGGTATACAGTATTTTAGTTAAATTCATTTGTTCAAGATTAGATGATCGAATGTATTGGTGTGACAAAAGGATAAAGGATGCAAAAGAGTTTATTTTCGTTCGCTGTATTAGTTATACTCAGAAACTAAATTTACCTATTAGGAAAGAATAAACATAAATAAAACAAGTTTTTATATAAAACCCTTTATTATTTGATAAATCGATTCATAAATTGGACCAAAGAAGCCCAAACTCGTCAGGAATATTGTTTTATCATTGACATCATATGGCTACCTTTCAGTTCAACCATCTCAATTACTTGCATACTGTAATAAAGTTCAAATGTCAAATTTATAAGATTTGATAACACAGACTGCAAGCTAAATTAAAGCTGTTATAAGCAGCTTTGACTACTAGGTCTGTTTGCGTTTCTTTACCTGTGGCAGGCGACGATTGTCATTTCTTTAAATAGTAGTTCTATTAATCCATTGGTATGGATTATTCAGCTGGCTGACTTCATTTGTCCACTTTCCTATGAAAAATATTTTAAAAGGAAAAAAATGAACTCGCGATCGCTTGTCACTTATGTCCCAATAAAGCCACAAAGAGTTAATATTGGTACGCGGTGTTTTTGTCACGTCACAGCGATACAATCCGCTATTTCTACCGTTTTTTTTATATTCTCTAATAACTCGTTTCAACCCTCTGGGAGAATTTGCAGTGTTTACATCAAAACATGTACACAGGATATGTTAAGATTTTATCTGTATCGTAGTTAATTCGTATTATGTCATTAAAATCAGCGATATTATTTTATTGGGATAATTCTTACAAGGAGACCCTCAGACGTGTGGGTTGGGGATTTCAATGTTTTTTGGTGAGGTTGGTAGAGGGGCATAACGGTATAACAACCACGAAATATTAAGGTCAGCTGTCTCCATATTGAAAAAATATTCAGAACACTTTTTACTAGTGAATAAACTATTCCCTCCCGGAACAATCTCTGTACTACGGAAATACGTGGCCTACGTCATAAATATCACTTGTAAATACATAAACCTAACTGTAACCCCACAACTTGGGTCAAAAATTTACTCTTTGTAGATCACATTAAAGTAAAAAACCCTCATATTATAACATGAGCAACGGACAAAAGAAACTAAACCCTGAAAATCATGTTTTTTATGAAAAAAAAACAATTTTTGACTAATACAGATATTTCAAAAACGAAAGAAAACCTAGTTATTACTTAAAGTGCCACAGCTAGTATATCGATCCCATATAAAACAAGTTCTGAATGCTTTCTATATTGATTCATTGAGACGAAGCTTGATGAGCTGATTTCTTTTAATATATGAAACTAGTAATACGTCCCGGCTTCGCACAGGTGCAATGTAGATGTACTATACACATTTTTAATCTACCACTAGTTCGGAATCTTACCTACCGTTTACCTTAGTCCAAAACGAATTTCCCTCTAATTTACCCCGTTTAAAGCATTGCTATTACGAGACTAGTGGCAGGTAACCGTAATACCATTGCCTATTTCGTGCTAATACGATGTACTGAGTAGTTGAATGCTGCGGACGTATTTGGGTCGCGGTTACCAGCTGAATCATTAGGGTCGATATATTTGAGTTTATCTGGAAATTTAGGAGATACAAGCTGTGCCAACAACTTTGAATGCACTGGCGTTTGTAACTGACGCTTAACTGACGCTTAACTGACACATTGTTTTTCATATATATACTCGACGGGCTCGTTGGTGTATTCGGTAGAACACCTGCCGTGCGTATCGATGGGTCGTGGGTTCGAATCCCACCGGGAGCACATGCTTATAATTTTCTGTAAGCATGTTTCCCTACGTCTGATAAATTCGGGCATTGATCGGGTAGGAGGAATATCTAAATTCCGACCGGGTAATGAACTACCGTTCATAGATGGAAAAGCCGTGAAGTGCATATTGCGCGTTTCGGATTTGGATTTCCGAATGCTCGAAGTAAAAATTGGGTCGACAGCGCATCATTGACTGATGTTCTGTGGCTGGGATGTCACCTACCATCAAGTGAACCTCATGCTCGTCTGTCGATATCCGACATAAAAAAAAGCTGTTCTAACATGTTTACAATTAGTACTTTAGGACCAATTTATGTGTATATGTGCCAAAATTACAAAAAAAATGAGGTTAGAAGGACATTTTTTAGGAAAAAAAATTTGATATAAAATGTTCCATTTTTTTTTTCATATAAACTGAATGATGCTTGCACCAACAAACTCATAAATACTTACGCATTTCATCATCGTATGAAGTTTAGAAGAAAAGGTTTGTTAGTCAAGTGTTCCCAAAGTGTGCGTTCCTGGTGCGCCGTAGGGAGTAGGTAAATATGACGTAGGCCTATTATTCTTAAATAATAAATATGAAAACTCAGCTTCATTTGGAGAATGTTTCATTTTTGTGCCTATCTACTTAGTATTATTGTACCCTGTTAGACTATTTTAGGTGCTGAAATACATAATCTGTCAGTGCTGTGTAAACTGAAAAAATTCGAGAACCTCTAGCGTATGTCTTTCTTGCGATATTTTAAAAAAAACAGTTCAAGATAAGGAATTAAATCCTAAGAACGTAAGTAATATATAAGGTTAAAATTAAAATCGATATAAAAATTAACGCAGACCCAAATTCCCAAAACGTGTGGTTTTCCGCTGCTTAAATATTAACAATGTAAGCCCAATGAATGTATGGGCATAATGTAATGTCGATTTGAATAGCTCCATAAATAGGATACTAATTATATGTGTGCATCAGGCGCGGATCCAGCCCTCAATGAAGGTTGCCATCCGAAAATCATACGCGTACAATTAATTAAGCATACAACAGACCCTTAAAAAAGTAGATTTCTGCGCACACAGTCATCTCGTTTTTGCCCACTAGGCGACTCGGGATTTCTAAGATGCACTAGACAATCTATAGATACTTTGCTGCAAATTCAAATTCAAAATTCAAAAATCATTCATTCATTTACGTCACTAAAAAATACATATTAAATGCTTCTAATTTTACATTTACTGCCAGTTCTCAAATCAAGGGCACAGAACGGACGAGAAGAACTGGCAATAAACTCTCCGCCACTCTTTTTAATCGCCAAGGTCTTTGTTTTAAAAAATGTTTGTAAAACAAAAAACTGCGTTCAGAATCACGCAGAATTAATTGCTTTTATTTTATTAAGGCATTGAATATACACAAAATTAGCAGCAAAATAAATAGATTGACTTGGCAATCGCACTAAACAATCTAATTTAATATAATATGTATTACTTGTGAGATACATTATGTTTTTAATAAAATAAAAAAAGATACATTGTGATTTCATGCGATAGCCGAGCCAATCTATTTATTTTAAACATCAAAGATTTTAAATATTGGCATTGATACGATCACTATAAGATATTGTTAGGTTAGCTTATCATGTAATTACTTAAGACAGAAGGATCCTTCAGTAGAGACTGAATAAATTGACCGACTTGGTATTATATGGATCTCACAACTTTTTACGATAGAAGAACTGAGTTGCAAGACTTGGCTTTTTTTACAATTTATGTTTTTGATGGCATCTATTTATTTTAAACATATAAGATTTTTAATATTGGCATTGATATGATCACTATAAGATATTGTTAGGTTAGCTTATTATGTAATTACTTAAGACAGAAGGATCCTTCAGTAGAGACTGGATAAATTGACCGACTTGGTATTATATAGATCTCACAACTTTTTACGATAGAAGAACTGAGTTGCAAGACTTGGCTTTTTTACAATTTATGTTTTTGATGGCATTATTAATTTTTAAACCGCGTTGGTAGCTACTTCTTAAATTTGTAAAATTCAATAGTATTCTTCCGACGATGAAGAAGTGATCATTAATTATCTTCAAGTGTATTTTCTTTTATAATTTTAATGTAACAGCCTTCTACTACAAGAATTTAGGACCGACACTGTCTATGTATGATTGTATAATCATAGGCCTATACCAAGTGCATCATCACGCTCGACTATGAAGCGACACGCAAACTTCTGTATTTCGGCACGCGTCAGACGAAAATAGACCGGGCGTTTGCGACCAATTTATTTATAACATCTGACACGCATTCTGTAAATATACATATTGAAACTACGTCAGTGGACACTTTCACGGAATTATCAAATAATGTTTGACGTTTTTTGAAGTAAAATTTCTATACGCTGGGATTGGAGAGTAAACTGGTGAAAGCGTTACGAAAATTGTGATCGGCAGAGGCGAACGAAAGTTGTTATTTTCCTTTATTCATCTGATACGTCAATGTTTGTGGTAACAATGTACGATTTGTACAAAACGAAAACAATTTCAATATAATGAAAATAATGAATAAAAAAAGAACTGTTACTATTGATTTTTTAATGAAAACCCCCAAAAAAAACTTTTATATTTATTTGTTACAAAACTTATACAAAAGAAGAAATAAAACTCCTAATAATAAGGTTGTTATCATTATTCTTAAGGTACATAATACATCTTTAATTGACATTTCTTTCATTTTACGAATATGATATAGACATTCCCTATGTAATATTTTGGCACTTTACGACGTCATAAATAACAAGACTTAAGCTCTATGAGATCGGAGAACATTATTTAGGACAAAATACATTATAATTTTTTTGAGTTTAACCTAAAAGTGAAGTTTTTCATTAAATAAGTATTAGATATTTTTAATGATAAGATAGATAATCAACTGCACATGTAACTTCAACTTAAATACAACTCAACTCAAATTAAATATGTCGCCATCATAATATCATAGATTTATATCATGACTAAGTTGTAATTAAGTGAACATCAGTTCCAGGGACTGAAACCGGTTAATTTTTATTTTCCAAAATACGGTTCTGACTGAGATACTATGATATTAGTTTTAAACACACTAAACTTACCACAGTATTTTTTTTCAGTAAATATGAATAAAAACAAAGGAATATTAACAAAAACCTTTATTATACCGGTATAACTCCCATAGTAAATTAACCTGTATTCAGTCCCTGCTCAGTTCTATCAATAAACATTCTGAAATACTCCTGAGGTTTCGTCAAACACGTCCATATTCATAAAATTATTTTTTCTTTTCCAGGTGTCGCACAATGGTGAACAAATCAGTTATCCAATAACTAGTAACTTAGACAGCTGGATCCTCTACTATCGTGTTGTGTAGTGCAGTGTAATGAAGTGTTTGTGACTCAAGATGGCGACGAAATTTTTGACAGTATTGCTGGCTGTCATCGCTTGCCAGGCTTCAGCTGAAAGAGGTAAGTTTATATTATTTACTAGCGACCCGCCCCGATTCCTCACGGGTAGTAGAGCGTATTATGCCTAGGTACATATTATGTCTGTCGTAGGGTCGCAATCGCGCGCGTTAAAAAATTTGCCATGACTCCTAAGAGATTCATTTAATGTATATGGTGTATAATAATATTTAAGTTGATAAGGCTTATACGAGTACTGTATCCGTCTAAATAGCCTTCCAATCACCGCATTGTACGTGACCAATTTTTTAGAAGGTAGAATGGATATAGTAAGCTATCATAAAATATAGGTATATATGTATATCCCGGAACGTTTTTGTAGATCTATAAAAGAGAAATATCCCACTATACACTATTTTGTTATATCTCAAAGGGTTAAGGCAGCGTTATCGATGAAAGCTCCCAGGCGGATTGACTTTTTCCGACACTTCTAACAATTATCGATATATTTTAACCAATTTATACAAAACCTTGACAAATTATATACCCAAACCTTCCTCTAGAATCACTCTATGTATTAAAAAGAACCGGAACCCGTGACCACGGTTATAGAGTATTTTATTTAAATTTATGATACTCGCGTTAATAAAAGACAATATTATTGTGTATCTTTTTTTATACAATATTATTCATTAATTTAGTGAAGCTTTTCATTTCAATGGGTCGCAGGTTTGATTCTTACGACCTATGTTAAAACATAAGTCGTCAGCGCATCATTTATGTTCTGTGGCTGACCTAGCTTAAAATGAGTAAATGAAAACATATCGAGTAAAAAGTCCACCTACCAGTATTTTTTTATTCAGAAATTTAAAAAGAAAAGAGAAAACTGTCAAATCCATTTAGGTTAACAAACGTGCGTATCTAAAGAACTTTTATCAAATAAAATCTAGTTTTTATTTCTCTATCAATCAAAACGAAACATGAAATAACTGAATTCCAGTGCAGACGTGACAGTTATTTTTATCCGAAATGACAAAGCGTGAGTTGGTTATGAATATTTTTTTTTAGCTTTTTTTAATGTTAGATATCGACAGACGAGTATGAGATTCACTTGATGGTAGGTGATACCTCAGCCACAGAACATCAGTCAATGATGCGCTGTCGATCTACTTTTTACTTCGAGATTTCGGAATTCCATAGACTGAAACCGAAACGCGCAATTTGCACTTCACGAACAACCGTATGAATATTTGTAATATTATAAATATTTATATGAGTCAGTCTCTTTAATTGTGACCTACCATCAAGTAAACCTCATGTTCTTCTGTCGATATCTGACATAAAAAAAAACTCGACTTTAATCTGGATAAAAGTGAAACCACGCGATGTTTATAAATCAAAGTAGCTATAGTTTGAACCCGAGTCCAAAAATACTAACATAAAACAGAAGTGGTTATTTTTATCGGTTTTCGAAATTTAAAATTAGGATTTCAAAATCTAATAACTAAGATTTATGAAAACCCTGTTTCACATATTACATTGCTGCTGCTAATGTCAATACACTCCTATGTATATCAATAGGAATCGATCTAACCCCATAGTTCGGCGTTAATTATTTTGAAATTGTTTCATGATTGACTTGGGTCGGCTTACGTGCGATGTTATTATGATATTGAAATATAATATTATGAGATCTTTTTAGAGAATATTTGATCAAATTCAATCTTTATTCGACCAGTGCACTGGTTTGAAACCGAGAAAATCTAAATTTTACTGTCGTGTTCAAAATGAAGACATGACTATTTTGCCTTGCACATGTATTGCTCACAAGCAAACATGTATTGGATAAGTACAAATATCGAAGAACATAATCGTATCTGCAAATAAATGATTTCACAGATACGATTTTGTTCTTGGGACCCGTCGATATGATATTTATCCGACCTTGGCCATGCGTCATACTCGTGAACGGGTCCTACTTGTGGCGACAAGTCGGACTTGAATTGTGTATGCGGTGATATTAGTTATTTCGACTATGTGTTTGCGTGTTGTTCCCACGAGAATGTAAGTGCGTGCTCCTATTTCAACATGCCTACTGCTAATAGAGGACAAATCTTTGTTTTTTTCTGGTTTATATTTTTTTATTATTATAGTTAATTACATAAAGATGTCATGTGGAATATGGTGTAATGGTTGCAACGCCTTACAAATATTTTGTAAAACAAAAATTTGGCGATTAAAAAGAGTGACGAAGAGTTTCTTGCCAGTTCTCTTCCGTTCTACGCCCTTGATTTGAGAACTGGCGGTAAATGTAAAATTAGAAGCATTTAATATGTATGTTTTACTGACGTTCATAAGTGTACATTGTGTTACCTAAATGAATAAATGATTTTGAATTTGAATTTGAATACATATATCCGTATCCGGGTCTCATATGCGCACAATTTCCACTATCTCAAGGCTAAGTAGGGTCTCATGCACAAACAACTATCCATATCTTAAGGTCTCATAAACAAACAATGTCACTGTCTAACATTAGAAGAATAATCTCTTTTGTACAAACACATACAAAGCATAGTCAGAAGGCGTGTCTTCCATCATCAATCAAAACTGACCGAAGATTCTTCATTGTTGAAAAAAGGTATTTATCATTTTCACTGTAACTTTTGTACTAGTTTGGAAACTTTAATACCTCAAGATAATTTCAACTTTATACCTTGGTAATAGAGATCATATTTTGCTGAGATTATTTGGGAAATAGTTGCTAAAAATATGATTAGTATGCTTGTTTGGTTATATACTCGTACGTCAACGTACACATAGCAGTAGTTATTGGAAATATCTGAACATTTTTGAACATTTTTTTTTTGAAATGTCAAAACATTTGGTTTCAATATTTTTTTTATAAAGTTAGCGTCCGGATACTGGATATGTATTATGTAATTAGTTTATTTTTAACATTTTCGGAGCAACATTTTCATAATTTACTTCCATACAAAACCAAAATTACAATTCAATTTCGATATCAAACAAAAAATAATTTCAAACAGAAATTATTAAAGCGATTTTTCCGCCGAATCGTGATAAATTACACGCATCGCAAACAAATACAAACATGCCCACTTTATTGAAAAAATATTGCCTAAATTAAGTTACAATTCGATTAGATGGAAAAGCAATATCGTAAAAATAGAAATTAGGCGAGTTTGGAACGAAATTCTCGTAGGCAGTGCTTTATACTTTACATACAAGGATAGCCCTAGAGGGATACTTATAATTTTAACCCGGCTTTTATACATTACATACGTGGATATATACAATATACATATTATATTATGCTTATAATAATTTTAACCTGGCTTTAATGCAAACTTGTATCGTTTTATGTGATGTATTGTATGCCTTTTGTATTTATCTATTCCATTCACTTTTTTATGTCAGATATCGACAGACGAGCATGAGGTTCACTTGATGGTAGGTGATACCTCAGCCACAGACATCAATCAATGATGCGCCGTCGACTTAGCTTTTAATTCGAGCATTCGGAAATTCATAGACTGAAAACGAAACGTGCAATATATGCACTTCACGGTTTTTTCATCTACGAACCTCGGTTCGTTATTCGGTCGGAATATCGATATTCCTCCCACCCATTCAATGCCCGAAGTTACCAGACGTGGGGAAAACATGCTTACAGAAAATTATAAAAATGTCGTACCGGTGGGATTCGAACTCACGACCCATCGATGCGCACGGCAGGTGTTCTACCGAAAATAGTGTTCTCTTGATGTCACTAGTGTGTTTTTCATTCCAACCATTTTATTTCATCTGTCCTGGTGTCGGTTTGTAATCAAACGTAGCGTTCAGTTGCACCAGTGTCCGGTTTTGCAGCATGTTAAATATATGCAATTTTATAGTAAAAGCATAAAATACTAAATATATACATACATACGTACATCATGCCTCTTTCCCATTGGGTTTTTTTTTTCTCATGAAGAATAACTAAGCATTTGACCGCAATCCTGCCTGATGGTAAGCGCGGATGCGATTTAAGGGGTTAGGTGGGTTTGAAAATTTCAATAAAACGATTTTTATAAACATATGCAATTTCTCTTTCGGGTGTTTTTACTCATGTACGCGAAGTATAAATGCGACACTCAAAGTACATAGGGTTTTGCCAATCTTCTTTGTTGCCCAGGGATTCCAAACTCTTTCCGTGCTTTAGAATCTTTACTTTACCCATATATAAAATCACTTAGTGGCGGTAAATACCAGTTACATTGGTATACGGATCCCTAAAATTTAAATAAAAGTAATGTAACGCATCGCAATTCGTAAAATCGATTTAATTCGAATCTCGGTCACGCATAAGATTGCCAGTTAAATATATCGAAACACCGAGTTTAATATTGAACGTGGGGAAATATTCAGATTTAATATCGTCCGGGTCAAATGCAATTTATGAAATGACTACCCAATTTTACTTTACAATTTCCGCGCAGTAATGTAGCGTTAGTAGATAAATCAAATTAAGTCAAAATGTTGGTTACGAAATATTATTTTTTGATGACGAAATATTAATCTATGAATCACACTTTCATGTTCGCTACTTGAAATCTACCCATATTTTATGTATAAAAATATTAAAATGTGTTTCACGTTAGTATAGATAAAAAAAATTGTGTGTGTGTACCAGAGTACACAGGTAAGAAGTGAAACTTCTTTACGACATATCATTTTTGTACTATTTGCAACTTCACGAAAATGGGGTAGATAAGGCTTAAGCCTTAAGAAAAAAGTTGTCACTTTCAAATTAATATATTGTTATTCTTATTTCAAACCAAACTTCAAAACTAATATATTATTGTTGTTATTATTATTATATATTACATTATAATATAATATAACTTATTATTTACGTCACTATACTAAACTTTGGTAAAAAAAGCAACATGGCGCGTAACCGAAAAACATGACGATACTTACAAAATTTCTCCCATACGTCGATAATGAAGTTTCACTTCAATAAAACAAAGTCAAATTACACCATTTATGACTATAGAACGGCTGTACCAATTTTAATAAGAGATTATATTTTGTTCGATTCGTCTCCACCCGAAATAAAATATCAGAAAAATTCACGAAATATAAAAGTACAGATTGAAAAAAATCTCCACAAGTATGTTATGCGTAAAGTTTAGAACCTGTTTTCTCGTAAACTTCTGGCTAGGACAATACATATAATCTGTATACTGCTAATCTGCTGAATCTCATCTCGATCTGAATTTCCGAGACCGTAAGGTTCTTTGTATGTTGATGGATATTTCCATTATACCTTTTTACTTATTGTATGTTATTTATTTATTAAATATTCTTCCTTTAATCTTAACCATAAATTACATCACACTGTTTTTTTTTTCACAAAAATAGAAAAAGTCTTGTAAAGAAGGGGTGAAATGTCCAAATTCGCGTGGGTAAACCACTGAAAATATTATTTGTTAAATGAAATAAGCACTTTTATCGGAGACCTGGTGCTGCTGCTTAAATGCCGCAAATATTCATCTTTAATGGGTTGTAAGAACCCATTAAATTTTTTTTTTATTTTATTTATTTGCGGCATTAGCATTTGAAACTTTGGGTCCTTGGTCGGCGCATACCAAAAAAATTGTGCAGGATTTGTCCGTGCGGCTGGTCCATGCTTCAGGGGAGCCCAGAGCTGGTACCTATTTCGCCCAGCGAATCAGCCTCGCCATTCAGCGAGGAAATAGTGCTAGTATCCTGGGAACCATACCGCATGGCAGTTTTCTTGAGGGTGTATATATGTTATAATTAGTTAAGATCTAGATAATAAACCATATTTTATTATACGCGTCGCAAACATTTGAAGCGCGGAGTTTTCTCATATTTTTTAACCTGGCGTTGAAGAAAATATAAAGTAAGGAATAACCAAATGTACCAAACCAAATCTTTTATCGTATTTTATGAGGATTTCAAGAAAATCTGAAATAAAATGTCAAAACCCTTCTTATCTTGATAATATTTAAATTCCACATTAAGTGAATCTCAAATTTCCAAACAAAATAATCGTTACACGCGGTAAACGAAATAAAAAAGGGTTATCTGAAAATGCAAATGACTTTCTCAAGTTTGTCGAGACGAAATCTCATTATAATAAAATACATAATAAAAGATGTTCAAATAATGGATGTTTACGGGGCTCTTTTTTAAAATTTTATTTTTCGCGAGTTGTCTAACATTTTTACACAGTTATCAAAAATAAAGAAAATGTGCTAACAGATACCCTTAAAGGTTTGTAACACACTGGCGACTTAGTGTTGCTTATAATCACTCGAATTGCGAACTGTGACGTGGTTCAATCCTACATTTACCTTGGCGCTTTAATATCAAATAACGGCGGTTGCATTGACGAGGTTAAGCGGCGTATGGCCATTGCCAGAACTGCAATGGACAAGTTGAAGAAAATCTGGAAGAGTAGAGACGTAACCAAGGCCACTAAGATCCGACTGGTGCGTACGCTGGTTTTTCCCATTTTTCTGTACGCCTCAGAGACTTGGACTTTACGGGAAATTGAAAAGAAAAAGATAGATGCTCTAGAGATGTGGTGCTGGAGAAGACTGCTTCGCGTATCGTGGACTGAATTTCGCACCAACATCTCCATACTCCAAGAGCTCGGAATCAATCAGCGCTTATCCACCTTGGTGCAAGCTCGTATACTAAAGTTCTTTGGACACGTTTCAAGGCGAGAAAATGACTCCATAGAACGCTTGGTTGTACAGGGCAGAGTGGAAGGTTCTAGGCCACGTGGACGATCACCCATGCGATGGACTGACCAGATTAAATCTGCAGTAGGTGGCCCCTTACATCATTGCTCTCGCATGACGATGAACAGAGAGAGATGGCGAGACATCGTGAGGCGAGCAACATCAGCCCCTGACAATTCATGATGACCACGACCGCTCTGTCAAGAGCGACACGAATAAGAAGAAGATAATCACTCATTTGACACCAGGTGAGCCGCAGCCTCATTCAGGGATATTAAGAAATTTAAAATAAGCCTTATAATATATAGTAGGCACGCTATATTTTTACAAAATACTATAAAATTATCTATATTCTTGTCAACGTTGCCAGATGTCCTGATTTTGGCGGAACGTCCCGATTTTTGTTCCGTTGGAATAGAATGTCCGACACGGGAAAAACTCTGTCCCCCTTTTCGGGGATTACTCTACGGCGCGACAGCAATACGTGCACAGTGCACACCCAGCAAGTGTGTGTACAGACAAAAGATTAACACGTTGACTGCCGTGTCACCTGTATTCGGGTGACAGCAAAAGTTCTCATCGGGCCGTTTCCATCTTACTTCCGTGACTCCTTCCAAAGGATTTCTGAAAATGCTTCTTACAAAGCATGCATCTTACAGTGGCACGGGTGGTCTGACGGGGATTTCGTGGTAAACACGGGTGTCAGTCAACGTGTTAAATAATTTATGCACATTATTATAATCTTTTACACCATATAATTTCATAGGAATTATCGCAAAAAAAAAAACGCGCGCGTATGCAACCGTACGGCAGATAAGACATGTAGGCATAATACGCTATATTAACCATGCGATGCTGGGGGTCACAAGTCTATATCTAGAATCTAGATAATTCCGAAGAATTATATTACTTTTTATAAATTTCCCCTTGTGATATGTCGTGTAGGCAAAGAAGTGGTAGCAGTAATGATAACTTATCTCTATGAGGCACAGTCACGTTTCGGGCATAACGTCCCGGCGTGAGTTATGTGCCTATAACTAGTACGAATTACATTGAATAGTTTGTATAACTTGCGCAGATCTATATGTATGAGGCGAGCTATGAATGATGTAGTGGTTTTCGGCTCAGAATCTTAGAGTATAGTAATTATTATCTATATAATATATCAACATTGTTGTAAGTACAAACTATTATATTACGACTATATCCGATATTACGATAATACGCCTCGGCTTCGCCAGGGTGCAATGTAGATTTAATATGTACAAAAAACTAAAAATTATTTTAAATCGATCGAGTAGTTCTCGAGTTAAATCGTAACAAACAAACAATTCTTTCATCTTTATAGTATTAGTATATATAAAATCGCTTAATTCCAGGGACGTTTGCGGTTTGACCGAACACCATAAAAATTCCGCGAATACATAATATGTATTTTTTCTTGGAGAAGATTTTTATGCTATTCTTTGTTGTAACTCTTTAAAATGCTCTAAAAACGTAAATTCAAAATTGTTACATTGTCTTTTTTTATAGCGATGGTAAGTGATCTGCGCCGTCTATAGACATGCGCAACACCAGAGGTTGCAGGTGCGTTGCCGGCCTTTACCGGACCTCACCCCAGTAGAAATAACAAAACAAAACCGCCGATATGTGAAATCTGGGAAGCCATGAGGGCATTAACAATGTCATCCCTTCGATTCCCGGGTGAAGCAGACTGAGACAATTCAATTTCACATGAGGGGGAGTTCACCGCTTATCGAGACATGTATCGCGTCACCGAATATGTATGGAAATTATTCTAAAGCTTTGTGTGGATAAACGTTTTCATTGTCTCAAAAGAATGTAGGTTATAACCTTAAAAGGAAAGCTTTCAGATATGAGAATAAAGTTTTTCACTAAAGTGCTGCAACATGGAGGTGATAGTTTCTGACGGGCTCGTTGGCGCGTTGGGTAGAACCTACATTGCGCATCGATTGGTCGCAGGTTCGAATCGCGCCGGGAATGTCCGAATGCTCGAAAATTAGGTCGACAGCGCATCATTGGCTGAGATCCATACCGTATTTCGTATTCAAGTCGTATCGATTTTTCCGAACCGATACGACTTGGAAACCTTCAAGAAGCGAGCCTACATCTTTCTTAAAAGCCGGCAACGCACCTGCAAGCCTTCTGGTGTTGCGGATGTGTATGGGCGGCGGTGATACTATAAAAAAAATAAATAAAAAAAAACCATCAAGAGAACCTCATGCTCGTCTGTCGATATCTGACATAAAAAAATGTTTATGGTTTTCTTTAAGCATGTCTTCCCCACGTCTGGTTACTTCGGGCATTACACTGCGGTAAGGAATATTGAAATTCCGACCCGGTATCACCGTTGTACCGTTAAGTGCATATTTCGCATTTCGGTCTCAGTCTATGGATTCCTGATTCATTTCCATATGATCTGGTGCTGCGGATTATTGCATGAGGCGATTTTGCTTCTCATCAGTTAAATCACATGCTCGTTTGCTCTAAACAACTTTATTTATTTAGATATAATCAAATAGCTTTAAATTATATAACAAAATAAACGTACACAATCTATATATATATACATATAATCTATACATATAATAAAAGAGTAGGATCGAAATTACGCTTCACTAAATATTTTTACCAGAAATTAAGGGGGGTGATAAAAGAAGGGTAGCAGAATGCATAAATGCAATTTTTAAGATTCTTGTCTGTCTGTCTGTCTGTCTGTCCGTCTGTCTGTCTGTCTGTTTGTTCACGCTAATCTCCGAAGATACTGAACCGATTATCGTGCAATTTACACAAATATATTAAGGAAAGCCCGGGGCAACATATAGGCTTTGTTTTATCGAAATCGGTTATCGGAAAGAAAAGTTATCATCATTTAAATATTATTTTAAAGGCACCATATCACCAAATTTCAATGCAAACTGACTCGCGTTGAAATTTTTCGAATTGTCAGATGTCAATTACAGTCTGATATGTAAATGAAATAGTTTGATTATTTCGCCATTTCCAATATATGTATTCGTAGAATAGTGGATATGCAGTCCCATAGCGTAGTTTCTGATGCGAGTTCGAATCTGAAGTTGAAATGAAAGAATTTTTTTTTTGTATTTCTTTATTTATTTTTTGAAAGAACTATATTATAACAAAAATAGAAAATGTATTATTGAAATATTATATGAAAAAGTATTTCTTATGAGATCATTTATTTCACATTTTCATCAATCCTTTCTCTTAAACAGAATTACGATTATTCGACATTGCTTTTTGCTTCCGTATCTTAGAGGTTTCCGCATTTAGCACCGGAAACCCGGGCAGGAATCCCGGGAATTTAAAAAAAAATCCGAAAATGAAAATGACCAATTAAATGAACGCACGCATCTATTTAAGACAGAAAATGCATTGAATCCAATCTTCGATTGAACTCTGATATTTAATTAATATGAATCTCCCTAAAGTTTCTTTAAAGTCAGGTTAATTATTTCAACTATTGAATTTCAAATCATCCTTCGAACCTCAATCTCAACCACCATTAAACATGTCGATAACATGATGCAAAAGCAACCGTCAATGACTAATTTGATAGCTCTTTCCCAAAAGAAATCACCAAGTACAGAGGGTGGAGGAGGATATGTCATTTGAAGAAAGCTTGCTCAAAAGCTCAGCTTAAAGTGAACCCCACGCGAACGAAGTCGCGGGCATCAGCTAGTATGCCAATATAGAATTGCAAAATAATTACAAAACATTAGTAGAAATACATCTACTATTATATTATTATGTTAGTTTAAGAGGTGTGTGTGGGTGTAGGTAAGTGTGTTTTCGTGTAGGTACCTACATGTTTTATACAAAATATTGAGATTTCGTGAAAGATTTAAAAAAATTGTAACAAAGAACTATTTCCAAGACCATTTTAAATGTTACACCAATAAAAAAAACCTACTTAATTTCTTAGTTTCAACGTGTATCGTTTTTGCCCCGAGGCGTTCAGCTATATAAGTATACGAAACTTTATTCTTTATTTTGGAAAACGCTAGGAAGGGTGTGAAGTAATACGAGGGGCATTATAATGCAATGAGTTTGGGTCATAAATGTCGATAGCATTCAGTAATCCGCTCTCCAAATAATGTTATTTGCAGAGTTTTATACGAGTGAGGGGAATAAGTGTTTAAGATTTGGGTAACGTTAATGCGGAGGACGAAAATTGTGAGGGTTTTAAGTTCTTATTGTAGGAAGGGATGCAAATACTCTAAATGGAAGGGCATATAAACGATTAGGCGTAACACATAATGCTAGAAGATTTAATATTTTATAGGAAAATTCATTAAGAATTATTACATTTAAGAAAATATTTGTTTATGTTCTGTTGTAAATAAAATCAAATCAAAATCAAAATCAAAATTGCTTTATTTAGCCACAAAAAAATAAAAATAAAAAAAAAATACAAAGAAAAAATACATTTGTCCTTAAAACTAACACATTTAAAATTTAATTTAGCTAAAATAACGCTCTAAGAGCAAATAAAAATAAAAATAAAAAAAAATTATAAAAATTCTAAAATATTAATAATAGCAATAAAAACAGAACAAAATAGAATAAAGATGTGGCTAAAAAAGACAGCCACTCAGCATTTGCCACATCATTTTTCAATGGTGTGGCGCTGATTTTCAGTGGCTGCTCAGTTTCGCTTGGAGTGACATAACAACTGAAAACAAAATCCAACATACATAAAAAAAAAATGAAGAAACTGATATCATCAAACGGAAAATATTAACATAAAAAAAAAAAATATATATAAAAAACTTAAATGTGTAAAAGAAATGGGTTTATAAGAAACATTATAGCAAAAACATAATAAAACAACGAGATATAAAACAGTTAAAACAGTTAATAAGTGTGAAAAAAGAAAGAAAAAGAAAATCATTACTATAATATAAATATGAGGTGTACAAAATACCACAAGTAAAGGTAAGGAAGTAAGGAAGTCAGTACAACTAAGGCTGGTTGCGAAATTCTGCTAACAAAAATAATTTATATTTTGTCTTAAATCCTCGGGTTGTTAGCGAGTCTATCAGAGGTGGAGGCAGATTATTCCAGCACTTAGTTGCGCTGTATTTGAAACTTCCGCGGAAAGCTGCTGTATAAATCCTGGGTAGAGACAACTTACACATATAGGACCTGGTCCTGTACAGTGTGCTTCCCTCTCCCATCCAATTGAGCTTTGTGTAAAGGTATGATGGGGCCTTGGACATGATCACATCAAACAGCATGGACGCAAAGTGAAGACGCCTGCGATTTTCCATGTTAAGGATGTTTTCCTTGATAAGATATGGAGTGATGTGAGCACGTGCAGGGATGGACCAACAATAGCGAGCGCATGCATTTTGTACTCTTTGTATCGCCGACTTACTACTCGATAGAAGTCTTGGGCCGTATACCACATCTGCGTAATTAAATTTGGAAAGCACTAAGGTTTCACATAATTTAATACGCATTTCCGTACTAAGATATGGCCGGATTCGATAGAGCAACCTCAGACGATAGAAACAGTTTGCAATAGTCTTGTTGATGTGTTTTTCGAAACGCAAATTTTCGTCGAAAAGCACACCAAGGTTACGTGCCTCTCTAACGCGCTCGATTTTTTTCCCCATTACGTTTATAGCTGGATTTTCCCGTTCTATCTTTTTTACTTGTTTTGCTGTACCTAAAAGCATATACTTGGTCTTGTCTGGATTCAGCACCAACGTATTTTTCTCTGACCACTGGACAATACGTGCCAAATCACTATTTATTTTTTCCACAGCATTTTGAGATTCAGATGGATCGAAAGATATATAAAGCTGTATATCATCAGCATAGAGATGATAATGGCTGTGCTTTATGGTCTTCGTGATATCCGCACAGTACAATATAAAGAGTAAAGGACCCAATATAGACCCTTGTGGAACTCCCCTGCTTACAGAAGTGCACTGTGAAACATAGTTTGAGCCATCTTCCCTGGTTACTACAACGGTTTGTGTTCGGTTTCGTAGATAGCTATCAAACCATGTCACTGTTCGTCTACTGAATCCATAATAAGATAATTTGGAAAGTAGAAGTGGGATATTTATTGCATCAAAAGCACGGGAATAATCAAGTAACACTAATATTGTGCCCTTTCCTTTATCTTGCGAAGTCAAAATATTGTCTACTACGTCAGTTAAACCACCTACAGTGCTCCTATGCTTTCTAAAGCCAGATTGCATTTCTGGTAATATGTTATTTGACTCCAGATATTCCATTATTTGATAGTGGACGATTTTTTCTAGAATTTTCGACATACAAGGGAGGATGCTTATCGGTCGTAAGTCCTTGAAGGTTGAGGGATTCTCTATCTTTGGTATGGGCTTAATCAAAGCTTGTTGCCACATCAAAGGAAAAACATTTGACTCAATAGATGTATTGATAATATGAGTAATTACGGGTAAAGTTTCCGATATGGTGAGTTTAATCATGTCAAGTGAAATATCGTCGACTCCCACTGCTTGTGTCTTTATTTCATTCAATACCTTTGCAACTACACTATCACTTACTGGTTTCAGTTCAAAAACAGCATCACTATGTCGATAATATTCGTAATAAGTTAAATTAGATAGTGGTGCATGTTTACTACCTGGTACATCTAGAAAGTGTGTATTTAATGCGTCAACGTCACGGAGATGGGACGGAATAGAGGAATCCTTCTTTGGCTTGACTTTCACCAGTTCTTTTACGTGCTTCCATAGAAGTTGGGGTTTATTAATATTAGAGTTGACGTAAGTCTCAAAATATGCGGATTTTTCGTTATTTAGGGCTGAGCTTACATACTTCTTCAGTTCGATGTAATAGTTTTTATGGCCAGGTTGTTTTGTCTTTCTCCATCTCATTTGTGCCTCATCACGACGCTTCATCATCAGTTTAATGTTGTATGTTATCCACGGCGGCTGTTTGTTTTTTATAAGAATAGATTTTCTTGGAGCGTGCAGATCAAATAATGCTAAAATATAAGCCGAGAGGGTAGCGACAACATCATTTACACTGTTGAGAATAAGGATGGAGTTCCAGTCAAGTGCCATCATGGATTCATTTAAATCTTCGACATTAATATCTTTCAGCGGTCTGAAAGAAATCCATCTCGGTGTTGGCTTATCTTTTGTGACATTTAATGTACAAGAGATAAAGGCGTGACTACTAAGTGTACTAATGTAGTCAACTTCCACGCTCACAACCGAGGAGTTTGTGCAGCAGAGATCAATTAGTGTTTCACTTACCTCTGTAAAATGAGTAGGAGAAGTAACTAATTGAGTAAGATTTGTAGATGTTAGAAAATCCTGAATTTTCCTGAAGTTAACGTGCTCTTTGTTTAGAAAATTGATATTAAAGTCGCCCATAAGAACTATTCTATCACACCATATGAACGAAGACACAGAATCTCTCATAGCATCAAGAAATACGTCCACGGCCAACCAGGGTGGCCGATATGCTGTACCTATTACTATGGATTTTCCTCGAATCGCAACTTTGATCCACATTTGTTCTACTTGTTCATTAACAGGATGTGCTACAACCCGGTATGTAATGTTATCTTTAATATAAAAACCCACACCTCCCCCTCTGGAGCGAAGAGTGAGCGGTCGCGGTATATGGCGCAAGCGGTATCCGGGCACGTGAGGTGCCCTACCTTCTTCCCCGCTGCGAAGCCAAGTTTCGTTTATCGCCATTAAATCGACCCTGTGACGGTCCATCGCGACTAAAAACTCATCGTGTCGAGTACTCAAGGACCCCGGGTTAAGAAAACCAATGCTAAGCTTATTTCTGTGGCCCATAGACATGTTTAAAAATATACATATAAGCATAGCGTATATATAAAAATGAGGTGTATCTAATAGATGTGTATAGTAAAAAGGCATAAAAGTCTATTTCATAAAGCCATAAATTTATAATCCGGATAATAGACCCATGATATAAAAGAAAATTATACTTTCTTATAATGTTACTTATATAAACCGTTATAAAGAATTGCAATAAAGTGAAAATAAATGTACAAAACAAATCGTCCAGTCTCGTTCTACAAATAACTGCACCGCTTAACTCTAATAGGAGCTTACATTGATTTATAATATAATCCATTATTTCACTATAAATAATATTCGTGAAAGATTTATAAAATAACAAGATTAAAGCAACTTCGAAATTCTCGCTTATTAATCCTAAAATAAATAACATTGAACAATAATAAAATTCAAAAACACAGGTTACAAAATCACAAAAATAACAATTTTGCTTTATTTTGCATGTAAAAAGAAAAATCCTTTTAAAAAATAATAGGCAAATATGATTATTAGAAAACGAAGTAGTAAAAAACAAGGAATAAAACTTTTTCAGTCTTACTAAATTCTTATATAATAAACATTTGTCAAAATAAATCAATTTTGAAAGATATTCTAACCTTAAAATATTACTATATTCACTGAAACTAAACATTAGCGAAAACCAAAATAATAATAATAATATTGCGTAACAGTTCCCTTTCAAAACAAAGTTATTCTGAATCAATAGTAAAACATTTAAATTATTAATTTTGTGTTCACGAAGAGCAACAATATTTTTTGTATGTGATTCGTGGATTACAAAAAGGTTCAAACATTGACTGTACCAAAAACCTTTTGCAGATCACCTTCTGTGCGAATAGCATAGGATCTGGAACCGGGTTCACGCCGCGCGTATACACGTCCACCTCGTGTCCAGATGTAACGCCAGTTCTTACTATTACCCATTTGACGAGCCATATAAAAAAGCTTGCGATTTTCCCTCGTTAAGCGCTCATTAATATAAAAACGAGCGGACTTTGTAACGACGCCGGCAGTGTCCGCGCCGCGGCGCACACGGGCCCCACGCAGCAGCTCGTCGCGGAGGTGACGCCTAGTCAGGCGAACCGCAAGGGGGCGGGGGCGGGGAGGAGCGGTCACACTTTCCCCCGAGTCATTTCCACGCTGTTGTCGCACTCCAATTCTATGGGCACTGACAATGTCACGCTCATCGATACTCACACCTATTTTCTGAGCTAAGGCCATAACTATATGAATTGCGTTTTCGCCGTTTTCTTCAGGGACACAGGTTATCTCGACGTCGTTTAAGAGATTTTCCTGTTCTGAATCATTTAAACGCATTTCAAGTCGCTGTATGGTCTCATTGACCTCAGTGCTTTGCTCCTGTGTCTCTTGGGGCAGGTTTTCAAGCCTGGTCAGCCTCTGTTCTATGTTTTCTAGTCTATTCTGGAGCTCCATGTTTGTAGAAGTGATTGTTGACATGATATCAGCACGTAGACTTGTAATCTCGTCTCGCATAAGTTTTAATTCTTGCGATATTAAAGGTGAAATTGTCGATTGCTGTACACACGTACTAGAGGCCTCCCCAGTATCATCATTATTTGTAGGTGTACTTTTGCACACCTTACAACACCATTTTAGAGTACCATGCGAATTTGGACTCGCATTTGCGCATTGTTTGTGATGCATTGTATTACAATAAACGCATTTAACTCCATCTGTCGACGAGATGAATTTACCGCAGCTGAAACACTTATTGGTCATGTTTATGTTTTTCGTGAATGCGTATAGATGGCGCTGATTGGTTTGGAAGAAATTATTTATTTTATAATTGCGAATTTTACGTAAATATTTCCTGTCTAGGATTTATTGCATCACTGTGTTTTTAATACAAGCATTAGTCCTAGATTACCTGCATCAATACGTGATAATATGGTTCCAACACTTATACTATGCGTTGAGGGTACTAATAAATAAGCTGTTAGTCAGCTGTTTTCTTTGTTCACCGAATTCGCACATTCACTGCACTGAGCACTTATATAACGTTTTTGCTAATAGTACTAACATTTATCTTTAAAATAACTGTATTTGTATAGACGAATATTAACTTGGACTATTTTTAAGAATTTAAAATATTACGAGATCAACTGTCATCTCAGATAATTTTATAACGGTCGATATATAATAATGGCAATGAAATGCTTAAGCTAATAATTACTTTGATATAAAAATGGTTGGAAAAGTCACAACTCTAACAATTTTCCTTTTATTTTAGCTTTAACTTTATTATGCACTTGTTACTGGCTGATAATATAACTTTCTATTGGGGAAATAATTTTTAAAATCGGTCGAGTAGTAGGTATTTCAGTTAAAAAGTTTGAGGATTTTCTACTTTATTTGTGCTACATGGTTTTTACTTGTCTTGACGGGCTCGTTGGCGCGTTCGGTAGAACACCTGCCGTGCGCATCGATGGGTTGTGGGTTCGAATCCCACCAGGAGCACATGCTTATAATTTTCTGTATTTCTGTAAGCATGTTTTCCTCACGTCTGGTAACTTCGGGCATTGATCGGGTGGGAGGAATATCTAAATTCCGACCGGGTAACGAACCACCGTTCATAGATGGAAAAGCCGTGAAGTGCATATTGCGCGTTTCGGTTTCAGTCTATGGATTTCCGAATGCTCGAAGTAAAAATTAGGTTGACAGCGCATCATTGACTGATGTACTGTGGCTGGGGTGTCACCTACCATCAAGTGAATCTCATGCTCGTCTGTCGATATCTGACATAAAAAAAAAAAAAATGGTATTGCTTCATACCTAATTTCATGATTCTAGGACAACGGGAAGTACTTTATAGGTTTTAATTCCCTTGCGAGTGTCATAATATGCGGCATAAACGGAGCATAAAAGGCCGTATCTTTTGATTGCGGCGACTTATTGTTAGAACATTTTTGACTGCTGCAAGGGATTGCAGACCTGAGTAATTGATTTCAACCTTATCAGGTCAGGTCAGGGTCTCGACAGACAGACAGACAGACGGACAATGATGTGATTCGATAAAGGTTTCGTTTTTGGGACGGAGTACGGAACCCTAAAAATTAAAAAATTGTTTAAGTATCCCTTATAAAAAAACATCAATAAAAAGATAAACTTTGAGCAGCCATTAAGTACCTACATAATAAATGTAGCATAGACCTGACATATTATTCTGAATATATTATATGTATACTGTATAGTGTCTTCTTGTAATAATCATTTTCATTTTCACAAAGCGTTTAAACTTATATTGAAACTACCGACACGCCCCGACTTCGTCTAGATTTTTTTACAAAAAAAAGCAGGGATTGATAATAGAAAAGTGGAAATATAGGGTTGTATATATTTTTTAATGCCACATAATAAAAAAAAAAACAAAAAAAAAAATTGGGATGGACACCCCTTATCACTTAGGGGTTTGAAAGATAGATAGTAGCCGATTCTCAGACTTACTGAATATGCTTAAAAATTCATATGAATCGGTCGAGTCGTTTGGATATGGGAACGAACATTGTGATAGGAGACTTTTATATATTAAGAAACATTCTTGAAATCTAAATAATTTTCTTTATAACATAGAACACTTATTCCTTTATTCATAAACGTATCATAAGCTTGATATAGTTAAACTATATTGTTTCTTTCGTTCTGTAGTCTTTTTATATTCGATAGAGCGAGACAAAACAAATTTTAACTAGATATCAAGCTTATAATACGTTTATCAATAAGACCGTTTATGTTTAGAACTTCTTTTATGTAGCAAAAATCTGAAATTCTAGCGATCTATACGCGTGACGTAATGTCTCGTGCCGCGTCGATTAAGTTGTGGAGCCGAAAATTGCTTAATAGTCTGTGTATATCTATTATCTGCGAAGGCTTTACTGGTCAGACAGGCGTGAAATGTGACGTCACAGCTAAATGCTTGTCAACCATTAGAGAGCGCTCGGCCGAAACACAGAGTGACGGGATTGGAAAAGTTTTATAGGTTATAGAGGTCGAAGTGATAAAAATACGATATAAAGATTTTTTGGTAGACCTACTGGCTACTTCACTAGACTTGTAATTGTAATGATTTAAATTTTATTTATGTATGACACTGAAAATCAGTGTTGGGACTTCTGTCCCAACTATATTAATTATACTAATTACTGCTAAGAAATCACCATTTGTCGTATCTCCTCGTTTTGAGAACACTTCACTATCGGCCGCAGCCAGTATCGGGATACTCGGCGTTGAAATATCGAGCGACGTTCAGTTTCGTGGTCATCTGGAAGGGAAGGCTAAATTAGCCTCAAAAAAGCTTGGTGTGCTCAATAAGGCGAAACAATACTTCATGCCGGCCCATCGCCTACAACTTTATAAGGCGCAAATTCGGCCTCACATGGAGTATTGTTCTCACCTTTGGGCGGGGGCTCCCCAGTACCAGCTCCTTCCATTTGACCGCATTCAACGTAGAGCGGCTCGAATCGTCGACGATGAGACTCTATCCGAACGGCTTGATCCTTTGGCGCTGCGTAGAGATGTTGGATCACTCTGCATCTTCTATCGCATATATCATGGGGAGTGTTCCGAGGAATTGTTTGGATTAATCCCGGCTGCTGAATTTCAACATCGGACATCGCGACAAAACACGAAATTCCATCCTCACCACCTCGATGTCTGGCGATCCACAACTGCGCGTTTCCTTAGGCACTTTTTGCCACGCACTACCACTTTGTGGAACCAGCTCTCGCCGGCGGTTTTTCCGAACCGATACGACTTGGTAACCTTCAAGAAACGAGCATATATTCATCTCAAAGGCCGGCAACGCACCCTCAAGACCCCTGGTGTTGCGGATGTCCATGGGCGTCGGTAGTCACTTACCATCAGGTGAGCCGCCTGCCCGTTTGCCTCCTCTAATAAAAAAAAAAAAAAAAAAAAAAAAAAAAACTATACTGAGTGGTCTTCCGTTTCAGGCACCACTTTTTTATCTATTACAATATATTATGTCTCTTACTTCGTATTTTATTTACTTTTATAACTGTTTTATATGTGAGTAATATTAGTTTTAAGTCGTAATCTGAATAAGCTTTTCTATTCTATTCTATAGGTATTCTATTCTATTTATATATTTTCACCGCATATATTATCATTTGCCAGAACAGCAAAATAGTTATTTAATTTATGGCAGACTTTTTTAAATATGGAATCTTAAATATTGGTATTTAGAGCACGTATTGCACGCCAAAGGGCATTTTTTGAGAGTTACGTACCTTGGCTTGAGCTGCCGTAGAAGGGGAGAGAGGCCACGGAGTGAAATGCGAAAGCGTTTCCATATATTTCATACGGCGAGACATGAGGGTCAAGAGAGTTTTAGTGGGTATAAGTCACCAGGCTCTCTGGTTAGTAGAGAGTCTATTTGATTAGACTCCACACTCCCTTCGCATTGCATCACCCGCTAGGGTGTGAGTCTCGAGTCTCCTAGTGGGGCATGGGGCAGACCCAATTTTGTTTCTGTTTCACTGATTATTTTACAGGCAAGTAGGTGATCAGCCTTCTATACCTGCCCGATCGAATCAATTTTTTTAAATCTTGTTTCCCCGGGATTTAAACCCAGAACCTCCGGTGCTAAACGCTTCGCGCTTACCACTAAGCCACAGAGGCGGTTACGGAACACGCTAGGTGGGGAAGGGATAAACCTCCTGCAAGTAGAAGCAAGAGGTCTATCCATTTTATAAGGAGTTTTCCCCTCTCTAAATAGGGGAGGGAGCCTGAAGGGCTGGACGGTAGCTCACTCACACTAGGGATGGGCGGAATAAGGGTCCTCGCCTTCGCCGGTGAAGATGCTGTATCGGTGCCGGTGAATGGTCTGTGGAGATGAGCGGTTCGGTCCAGTAGTTTTTACCTAATTTAGTAACACACATACATCTTATTCACAAATTCACAAAATCTATGATAATAATGTTTGATGTATCGTAATAAAATTTATGTACCTAAGCACAGGATATTGGATTCGTTATAAATGAGAACAGCTATGAAAACAAATGGAGTGGCTATCAATTATTCGCCAAGTTATTTCTTCCTGTGTTTACCTCATATTATTTCCGTTAAATATAAAACAATTTCGTTGATTTTTTGTATCGTTTTATGAGGTTTACATAGAGTTTATATAATTTATTAGGTACTTATTAATAAATATATTTAATAAATAAGATTCTAACATGTTATCCTACTAAAAATAGAAAGAAAAAGTTAATTACCTATATATATAGATCTTCTAAAAAAAATATTGTTAGAATACATTTTTCATTTTTTTTTTCAAATTCAAGTAAACTCAATCGTTTAGTTAGTGCATATCGATTAAGCCTCTGAAGTTTTCTTTCCAATTAATGTTAAAATATTCAAAAAATCTAACAGCATACTAAATGCTGTCGCTATCAGGAAGAGTATAGCGTTCAATACAAACTATTTCCGGTCAAATTGGTCACCCCATTTCCGGTAAAATCGGTCCACTATTTTCAGATATTACTTCTGTCAAAAAACGAACTTACCACTCATGTAAGTGCAAGATGAGTTCTCCAAAACATGACGGTAAGTAACCGATAATAATATAAGTAAGGATATAATTTTCAAGAAATACCAATATTATTATATCTTACAACCCTATAAAAATATATTTGAGAGTATCTATGCCACATATATCAACACAATCACCCTGCACCATTATATCAGCGACACTAAGGCTTTATTTAAATAAACGCTTACATCGCACCCTACCTCCAACGTCCTGTAGTAAATTATGAAATGGCTGAGTAATGTAAATGATAATACTATAAAGTGTCGTTTATGGGGTATCGTGGTAGAGGGTCGAAGAAGTAGGGGTGTCGAAATGTATCGTAAATGCTTGCTACGACTCTGACTGTATGGGCTTCTATTACACCATTATGTTTATGAGTGTGAATAATATTAATTTCACTCTATTTACTACTAGCAACGCGCCCCGGCTTCACACGGGTGCAATGTAGATGTACTATAATATACAAAATGTTACTCGCTGATAATGTAGCTTTCTATTGGTGAAAGAATTTTTAAAATCGATCCAGTAGTTTTTGAGTTTATTTATAACATAAAAAGTTCAAAAATACTAATCTTTCCTCTATATAATATTAAGTAAATAAGTACAGATATATAAACTTCAATGAACATGAGCAAAATATCATTATTAATCATGTTGTTTGATTATATGTATATATACTTTAATGAAAGACGCTTGGACGATTTGAATTTTTTTTGTGACGAAATAAACTTTTACTGAGGTTTTGTCGAAGCAAGATTAAAAAGAAATGGTTATGGCTAGCACTGCGGCCACCACGTTATAATCTAAAATTCGTTTAACTATCTAATATATAAAATTCTCGTGTCACAGTTTACGTTGCCATACTCCTCCGAAACGGCTTGACCGATTCTCATGAAATTTTGTGTGCATATTGGGTAGGTCTAAGAATCGGACAACATCTATTTTTCATCCCCCTAAATGTTAAGGGTAATCCACCCCTAAATTTTTTTTTTAATTTTTGGACGATTTTTTTTGTTTTTATTTTTTTATAATGTGGCATTAAAAAATACATACAACCCCGGCTTTTTTTGTCAAAAAATCTTGACCCGTGCGAAGCCGGGGTGGGTCGCTAGTGTTTTATAATATCGATCAGTATTTGGAGGGAAGCGAGTATTAAAATATCATACGAGTACAATGTTACACTGCGGTGTAAGTAGCGGCGTCTAACGAGATCAGTGAATTTGTAACATTGTAAACATAATGCATTTTATATGGGATCAAACTGTTACACAAAAGAGAACCATTTCACATTTTATTCACCGACTTTAAAGAGGTCAAAGCTTAATATTCGAGTGAAACCAATATTTGAAAAATGAACAATGTAATATTATTAAGCGACGACCGAATAAAACCATTAAGCAACTCGTCTAGATTCAGCTTACATATTATTTTAAGTACGTATGACGGGTCAAATTGTCATGCACATCAATGACCTTTGGACACTTACCAGACTCTTTGAACTCTAAAATTTTAAGTGACCTACCTCAATATTTTAGTGCTATAAATAATATCTTTTATTGTTTGGTTTAGATATTAAGTTTATTTTACTTTATTGTACAGTATTTTTGAGAGAGATTGTGTGTAGGAAAGTGATATATGTCGTAATTTTTATATTGAGAAAATACCCCAAATATCTTTAGTTTTTCAACGGAAGTTCAATTTAAATAAGGGGTAAAATGATGTTTCATTATACATATCACATATATGATTTAGAATATAGTGATATGATATCGCTCATTAAAATTAGTATTTGAAATTGTGTTGTATTCTATGCGCTCATTCTTATAAAATTAATTACTTTTTTTAGTTTAAAGTATATTTTTTATGATTATTACTAGATTATTTATGAAAGATATAAATATTGGCAAGTAATACTTGCTATTTAGCTGCATATAAACAGTACTATTATTTTTGAAAAAAAAAAACTAATACTAAGTAATGAAAGATGTTATAATTAAAAATACAAAATTGAGATTTCATCTTCAGTGGATTGGAGTCTGAAGAACCCAATTGAAGTGTATCGCTAGCTCTCGGACTAAGTGGAATTGGGAAAGGCATTTATTAAGAGCTGTTTAATCCTACCAGAGATTGATGGTCCTCATTCAGGGCTTGTCTCTGCTTTGGACCAATATACTTGTGCGGGGTGGCTCAGGGGTTAGTGACACTGGTTTAGTACGAATTTTAGGCTTAGTTCGGGGAATAATTCATCAATAGTCGCATCATTGATGTCTTGTGGCTCACAATTAGCTTGTTTTGTTTTTTTAAATGTAACAAAGAGCCGGAAATTGGAGAGATCGGTACGATAAAATTGTCTTGGACTTCCGGTGAAAACATGTTCAAATAATTTTCATTTTTAGGTTTGAATCAAATTTCAGTATTTTATTGATATAATGTAATAAAATAAATATTGCGTTTGTATTTTTAAAATTACCATTTATAATTAGCCAAGTGCGAGTCGGTTTCGCGCACCGAGGGTTCCATACAAACTTTTAGTTCATTAAAGATTTTTTCAATAAAAAAAACTACAAATTTACGGAATTTTTCCTTTACTTGTGCTACATGACATTGCTTCATGCCAAATTTCATGATTCTAGGTCAACGGGGCTATTAAAAACTGTTTTGTACATAATGTAATTTTTATACTTTTTATTATAGTAGTTCTTTGTTTAGATTTTCTTCTTGTGACTGATCTTAAAACAATTAGAAGTATTTTCCGAATTCTTGATTTTTTTTTCAATCCTCGAACCTAGTAGGTACCAGCGTAGTCAACGCCAACATCGTGATAGATGATATCCTTCCCATAGGTTTCGATTCCCTTGCGAGTGTCAAAATATGCGGCATAAACGGAGCATAAAAGGCCGTATCTTTTGATTGCGTCGACTTAGAAGTTTGATTTTTGCACTGCTGCGAGTAATTTCAACTTGATACCTCCAAGCGTTCCTGAGAAAAATATTCTTGACAGACGGACGGACAGGCAGACGGACAAAGAAGTCCTATAAGGGTTCCGTTTTTGGTACGGAGTACGGAACCCTTAAAATAACGTACTACGAGTATAACTCACATATATACATAATACATATGTATATCTTTCTTTATCCTTTTTACTGTACATGAGAGAGATATATTCATTCGACTCGGTTCAAGCAAACAGTATAGCTTGTATCACCGTACCGCTGGGTATCGTAAAGCTGTCTCTTGCTAATGGAAGCGCACAGACGGTCGCTGTGACGTATTGGCGTATCGGAGATTTCAATTAGTAGAGATTTTCTAAATGTTTCGGGAGAGTTTGGCCGTGGTACTGTGCATGGATTTGTTTTCTCGGCATAGCTGTTTTTTTTACGGGCGAAACGTAGCTTACGCGCTAATGAGAACGGATACGGGTATTCTGATGGACAGGAATTAGAATTCCACCAGTATGAAAATTTTTTTTAAATATGATTTGGTCACTTCAGTCATAAATCGGATGGGAGGAATATTGAAATTCTGACCAGGTAATAAAATATTTATCATTCACAGATGAATGAGCACACTATTTTAGTATTTCCAGTTATTTTTTTGCGTTTTTAATGTATATTTTCCGGTCCATACGAATCTTCTTTATAGTATACATTCCTCTGTAAGTGTGTATGTCACCGAACTTCTAAACTGCTCAACCGATTTCGATGATTTTTTTTATGTATGTTTAAGGATGATTTAGATTCGCAGTAGGTGGCGCTGCGATAGGATTCCAGTTCTTTTTTAACCTCCTTCTCTTCCTCCAACCTAAAGGGAGGATCCTCAACCAGTCGAACCACTGACTGGCCGGCCCTAAGGCCCCAGTCGATTTGATGTCGAACTGTTCTATATAATATAGTTAGTTACTCAGCGTTCGGAGAAACTTTGATAGCGCGATTCAGGATTATAAACGTCTTTGTACTAATTGTAGCCGCAGGTTGTAGATGTCGCTATAATTATAATAAGCAATCTTTCTTAAGTTCCCTATTTAAACTAAATTGTCCCTATGCAATAGATTAAGTCAATCCCTTACTTAGCTTTAGAAAGACGAACAAACCGAAAGACATTATTTCGGATTTATAATATTAGTAAGGATTTTTTGTTTACTTCATAAACTCGTGACCTCACTTAACCGTAATCGGGCAAAAATCCAAAGATTATCTCGGCTTACGAAGTTTAAGTTATTTCTTTAACTAATTCTCGACTAAGACGAAGTTTTAACTTTTACACGTTCGCGTTGGAGAGAAATGAGTTGGAGCTTTATGTTATTTTGTCTCTAAATAATGCGATTTCCCTTTAAATAAGATCATTTCAAGAAAATGTTACTAAATTACAAATTTTAAAGTTTCCAAGCTTCATATTTGAATAGAACTAGTCTTTCTAAATAATAAGAAATAAATTAATAAAAGTTCTTGGTTATACGAGTATATTCATGCTTTTATTCCCTAATTTTATAAAGTAATGTAAATAACCATATCTGGGGGCACGGTAGTGCCCCCGCCAAGTCGAGCAAAAAGTGGCACGGCCGTACTATCCTTTTCTCGAAGTAGTTCGGGCCATTTTCGACCCCCTATAACTTCGTTGTGGATAAAACTAGAATCCTGAATTTTCAGTCACTAAGCAGACATTGTATAAACTCGGTATATTTCAAATATCATTCTGTTTGAACCAGTAGTTTAAGAATTATAACTAGTCAAAGTTTGATAATTTGTCACTCACTCACTGACTGACCGATCATCAAAACTCTAAGGCACTTCTAGCAGACATAGAAACTTGAAATTTAGAATACAATTAGTGTTTAGTCTATAAATCAAGGAAAAACTACAATATTTTGAAATTTCGGTCCAGTTTTCTAGATATACAATTTTTTTTTGTATTTCTGTATGTAATGAATAACTTAAAAACTACTGGACCGATTTTAAAAATTCTTTTACCGTTAGAAAGCTACATTATCACTGAGTAACATAGGGTATTTATTACTAGAAAAAAATAGAGATCCTTAGAAATCCCTACTAAAAACAACCCAAGGTGTAAAAAAAATAGCCATAAAATGTCTTTCACCGCATGTACTGCGGAAAGTATTGATGATAGAAAAAAAAAACATTCTACAATATTATAGAACATATCAAACTCTACAAAAAACTTCACGAGACCATATGTCCAACTATTGTAGTTATGTCACTATAACTACTTTTTTACATTAAAAAGTTGATAAAAATGCCGATCAAAATCAGACTATGTTATCCATAGCTTTGTATTAATTCTTATCCAAATAAACTAAGAAAAGGACTATCTACAAAAAGAAATGAGATGCCATCAAAAACATAAATTGTAAAAAAAGCCAAGTCTTGCAACTCAGTTCTTCTATCGTAAAAAGTTGTGAGATCCATATAATACCAAGTCGGTCAATTTATTCAGTCTCTACTGAAGGATCCTTCTGTCTTAAGTAATTACATGATAAGCTAACCTAACAATATCTTATAGTGATCGTATCAATGCCAATATTAAAAATCTTTGATGTTTAAAATAAATAGATTGACTTGGCAATCGCACTAAACAATCTAATTTAATATAATATATTGTATTACTTGTGAGATACATTATGTTTTTAATAAAATAAAAAAGGATACATTGTGATTTCATGCGATAGCCGAGCCAATCTATTTATTTTAAACATCAAAGATTTTTAATATTGGCATTGATACGATCACTATAAGATATTGTTAGGTTAGCTTATCATGTAATTACTTAAGACAGAAGGATCCTTCAGTAGAGACTGAATAAATTGACCGACTTGGTATTATATGGATCTCACAACTTTTTACGATAGAAGAACTGAGTTGCAAGACTTGGCTTTTTTTACAATTTATGTATTTGATGGCATCAAATATTGTTTTGGAAAGAATAATCCAAAACATTTTCATGTAAAGTAACGCCTATACGAGTAGGTACGTATTGCTTGCACTGTAAAAGTTATCAGTTCTTATGGAAAGCCAGCTCTTAAGTTTTCTACGAACCTTACACCTTAATTCCAAGTGTTTCTTCTTGGATCTATTGTCACAAAATTAATGCCTAGTTAGAGTGTCTAAGTCACTCTTGCGATTGTTTTCTTTAGAACGGTATTTTGGTTTCCGAATAATGCCATACATTAACATGTTTCTCTACATTTTTTTTACCATAACCACCGCCAAAAGCTATCTGCAACACCATAAGGCTTGTAGGTATGTTGCAGATCTTTAAGGAATGAATACGTTTGAAGGTTTCCAAGACGTAGCGTTTTGGAATAATATCTGATGATAGATTGTTACTCATAGCGGTTGTGCAACATAGAGTATAAAGGCATACTAGCGCTACTTCAACCCTTAACCACTGACGTGTCATTTTGTTACACTAACACTGACGTACGTATGTCATACGTACATAATTTTGAAGACGTTCTGATGCATTAATAGGGTGTAATTCTAGTGATTATTGTAATGCGTTTGTTAAAACATATTTAAATGAAATAGGGATTATAAAAAAAGTAGTTATAATATTCATAAAAATATTGCCTTTGAGGTAATGTAATTTTTATAGACATTTTTTAAAAATCAATACAAAAATATTCTCTTATAATAGGAACTTGCTTTTTTGGTTAGTTCCTGCGCAAAATAAAGTTTAAACGAAAAACCGTTTGGATGACGTACCTACCACATACGTACGTCAGTGGTTAAGGGTCAAGTATTAATTGGGTGGTAGGAATATTGAAATTCCATTCGGTTTTCATTCCATAACGAACCCCCGTTCACTATAAGGCATAAAGTGCAGATTGTGCGTTTCATCTTCTGCCTACGGACTTCCAAATAAAATAGGTCGACTGCGCATCATTGTTCATTACTGATGAAAAGAGAACTAAGCCGCGGTAAGTACGCAGATCCTCCGAGTCAGCTCAAACTGCTAATTAACGTCCAACTAAAAGTTTAAGTAGCAATTTTAACTGGAAACATTAATCTGTTTTTAATTAAACAAGACGTCATCACGATTCAGATGGAACTTTTATCAAACGACCGAGTTTACAAGTAATTCAAAGTTACGAAAGTTACACATCTCGACGAATACTTCTTATTTTCGTTTTAATGTTTAGACTCTATGCTATTAATTGGACGCTAATAAGCCACAAATCAATAAAATGATTGGTTTTATATCATTACTAGTGGACCCCGCAGACGTTGTTCTGCCACAATTTTGGCTTCGAAATTATATAATTATTCTTAAATTTGAATATGCCCATTTACCCACTATGATTGTCTAATATGTCACTGATTTGCAGATCCAGAATCCAAAAAAGCTAAGAATGCATTACGTGAGCTGTCAAGATGGCGGAGTTCCGAACCTAATCTGGGGGCACGGCAGTGCCCCCACCAAGTCGAGCAAAAAGCGGCACGGCCGTACTATCCTTTTCTCGAAGTAGTTCGGGCCATTTTCGACCCCCTATAACTTCGTTGTGGATAAAACTAGAATCCTGAATTTTAGGTCACTAAGCAGGCATTGTATAAACTCGGTATATTTCAAATATCATTCTGTTTGAACCAGTAGTTTAAGAATTATAACTAGTCAAAGTTTGATAATTTTTTTTTTTTTTTTTTTTTTTTTTTTTTATAGTATAGGGGGCAAACGGGCAGACGGCTCACGTGATGGTAAGTGATTACCGCCGCCCATAGACATCCGCAACACCAGAGGGCTTGCAGGTGCGTTGCCGGCCTTTAAGAAAGATGTAGGCTCGCTTCTTGAAGGTTTCCAAGTCGTATCGGTTCGGAAAAACCGCCGGCGAAAGCTGATTCCACAGAGTGGTTGTGCGAGGCAAGAAGTGTCTCAGGAATCGCGCAGTTGTGGACTTCCAGACATCAAGATGGTATGCGTGGTATTTTTGACGCGATGTCCGATGGCGAAATTCAGCGGCCGGGATTAAACCGAACAATTCCTCCGAGCATTCCCCGTGATAAATGCGATAGAAGATGCAGAGCGAGCCTACATCTCTACGCAGCGCCAAAGGGTCGAGCCGATCGGAAAGAACCTGATCATCGACGATTCGAGCCGCTCTACGTTGGATGCGGTCAAATGGAAGGAGCTGGTACTGGGGAGCCCCCGCCCAAAGGTGAGAACAATACTCCATGTGTGGCCGAATTTGCGCCTTATAAAGTTGCAGGCGATGGGCCGGCATGAAGTATTGCTTCGCCTTATTGAGCACACCAAGCTTTTTAGAGGCCAATTTGGCCTTCCCTTCCAGATGACCCCGAAACTGAACGTCGCTCGATATGTCCACACCAAGTATTCCAATACTAGCTGCGGCAGTCAGGGGAGTACTCTCGAAATGAGGAGATACGACGAATGGTGACTTTTTAGCGGTAAACGCGCAGACTTGTGTCTTCTTGGGGTTGAATTGGACTAAGTTTAGTCGGCCCCACTCCGAGACTCTGGTTAACAAAGACTCGACTTCAGACACAAGTCTGTTTCGGCACTCGTCGACGTTTTCCCGAGAAATGTTGGCGCGGCCGGAGTATGAGGCATCTCCTGTGCTGTCGTCCGCATAGAAATGAATGCCGCTAATCTGCAGCATATCATTGATATGCAGAAGAAACAGAGTGGGAGATAGCACACAGCCTTGTGGTACACCAGCATTGACAGATTTGGAGTCCGAGCATGCACCGTCGACAACGACCTTGATGCTCCGATCTGCCAGGAAGCTGGTGACCCAATTGCATAATTTCTCGGGAAGCCCATAGGAAGGGAGCTTCGAAAGAAGCGCCTTGTGCCACACCCGATCAAAGGCCTTCGCTATGTCCAAACTAGCTGCCAACGCCTCCCCCTTGCTCTCAACTGCCTCCGCCCATCGGTGGGTCAGGTAAACCAAAAGATCACCGGCTGAGCGACCCCGACGTATTGGCGGTCGCTGATTAGCTGATGTTCCTCTAGGTACCGCAGGAGCTGGCAGTTAATAATGGACTCCATTACTTTGGAGAACAAGGAGGTAATCGCTATAGGTCTGTAGTTGGACGGATCAGAGCGGTCGCCTTTTTTAGGGATCGGATGCACCAAAGCAGTCTTCCAAGAGTTCGGGACGACGCCTGATGAGTAAGAATGCCGAAAAAGACGCGTTAGAACCGGTGCCAACTCTGGAGCACATGTCCGCAACACGATCGGAGGGATGCCATCGGGCCCACTCGACTTATGAATGTCCAAGGAAAGAAGTGCTTTACGCACTGCACTTTGCCGGAATTTAACCTCCGGCATGTTGGTATCACACCGCAAGATAGCCGGTGGTTGCTTTCCTTGATCATCCAGGGTCGAGTTGGACGCGAAAAGAGAGCCCAGAAGATCGGCTTTCTCTTTCGCGGCATGGGCCAACGAGTCATCGTCCCTGTGCAGGGATGGAAGGGAAGGCTGACAGAAGTTCCCTAAGACAGCCTTAGCGAGTGACCAGAACGCACGTGTTCCCGAAGGAAGGCGGACTAATTTCTCGCCAATTCTGCCGATGTGCTCCGATTTTGCCTTGTCAATAGCTCTTTTGAAGGACCTGGAGGCAAAATTATACTCCTTTTTGAGTGCGCTGGTGTTTAAATCACGAGACGCTGATGCATTAACCCAGGCTTGATAGCTCTCCCGCTTTCGGCGCGATGCCGTTTTGCAGGGGCGACCAAACCAAGGCTGGGACTTGCCGCCGATAGGCACCGAAGAGTAAGGAATGAAAAGTTCCATACCCTGAAGCACCACATCAGTGACAGAGTCAGCAATGACGTCTGGATCATCCGGCGAGAAGCAAATTTGCCCCCAGGGGTAGGACGCGAAGAAAGAGCGCATCCCGTCCCAATCCGCTGACCTGTAGTGCCACACGCGGCGGCAGCCCGCGAAGCGGGGCCGTGTTAGGCGCGTCACCGGCACTGTACTCCGGATCAGACAGTGGTCCGACGAACCAAGAGGAGGCTCGACGGAAACCGAGTAGTTGTCCGGATGAGAGGTCAGCAGAAGGTCCAACAGGGAAGGTGTATGATCCTCAACATCTGGGATTCGCGTTGGCGAGGTTACCAGTTGCGTGAGATCATATGTCAAGGCGAAATCGTGAACAGACCTACCCGCATGATCGGTGGTACGTGATCCAAGCCATTCGGCGTGGTGGGCGTTGAAGTCGCCAAGAATCACGATCTCTGCGGATGGGATCTGCTGTAGCACGGAATCTGTAGCCATTTGGATGTGCTCAACGAGTCGGTCAGTTTCGGCATTACCGCTATGGGACCTATATAGGCACGCATAGATGCGCGGATGGTCGTCGCTATCTACGCGTAACCAGAGGATGGAGAGGTCCCTACCTTCAAGGCTGCTGAGGCGACGAGAACAAATATCATCCCTAGCGTAGACGCACACTCCAGCCCGTGGTACAAAGGAATGTTCCAATTTGTACCCCGGGTAGGAGAGGTAAGAGGTATCAGCCGGAGAGGATATCTGCGTCTCAGTTAAAAAGAGCAGGGCAGGCTTCGCCGTCTCAAGGTGGTAGTGGACGGCGTTCAAGTTGGAATGAAGTCCCCTGATGTTGCAAAAGTCCACGGTAAGCGTGACTGGGGATGCCTTATGTTTCTTGCTCCGTTTGCCCCGAGCAGATGCATGAGATTCGAGCACAATATCGCCCCTCCCAGAATACGAAGGGCAGCCTGGGCGTCCACTCTCAGGCGATGCAGAGGGTCCTGAGCGTGGACGTCCAGAGAGGGATTCTCCACGGCTACGGCACGTGGTACCCTCCTGGGGTAGTATAACCGTATTTTGTGCTGCCATATGTGTGTGTGTGTGTTGGGGGGGGGGGGGGGGGGGGGATGGGCCTCCGGGACTCTCACAGACCGAACGAAACGCAACAGCAATGCCGTTACTTCACGTCGGTGTCAAGTGAGAGAGTGGTATTTCCCCGGTCGTGCCGGCCCATTCGGCTGTAAGGAGCACAGCATGGCACTACCACTAAGGTTGACTGACTGCACTGGTGGAATAATCTCTGTCACAAAGGTTATTCCACCAGCGGGCGATGGGGTCGTCACATCCCGACGCCATAAATTTGTCACTCACTCACTGACTGACCGATCATCAAAACTCTAAGGCACTTCTAGCAGACATAGAAACTTGAAATTTAGAATACAATTAGAGTTTAGTCTATAAATCAAGGAAAAACTACAATATTTTGAAATTTCGGTCCAGTTTTCTAGATATACAATTTTTTTTTGTATTTCTGTATGTAATGAATAACTTAAAAACTACTGGACCGATTTTAAAAATTCTTTTACCGTTAGAAAGCTACATTATCACAGTAACACAGGGTATTTATTACTAGAAAAAAATAGAGATCCTTAGAAATCCCTACTAAAAACAACCCAAGGTGTAAAAAAAATTGCCATAAAATGTCTTTCATCGCATGTGAATCGGAAAGTATTGATGATAGAACAAAAAAACGTTCTACAATATTATAGAACATATCAAAATCTAAAAAAAACTTCACGAGACCATATGTCCAACTATTGTAGTTATGTCACTATAACGACTTTTTTCAAAATCAGACTGTTATCCATAGCTTTGTATTAATTCTTATCCAAATAAATAAAGAAAAGGACTATCTACAAAAAGAAATGAGATGCCATCAAAAACATAAATTGTAAAAAAAGCCAAGTCTTGCAACTCAGTTCTTCTATCGTAAAAAGTTGTGAGATCCATAATATAATACCAAGTCGGTCAATTTATTCAGTCTCTACTGAAGGATCCTTCTGTCTTAAGTAATTACATAATAAGCTAACCTAACAATATCTTATAGTGATCGTATCAATGCCAATATTAAAAATCTTTGATGTTTAAAAAAAATAGATTGACTTGGCAATCGCACTAAATAATCTAATTTAATATTATATGTGTTAGTTGTGATACACATTGTGTTTTTAATAAAATCGAAAAGATACATTGTGTTTTCATGCGATAGCCGAGTCAATCTATTTATTTAAAACATCAAATATTTTTAATATTGGTATTGATATGGTCACTATAAGATGTTGTTAGGTTACCTTATTACGTAATAACTTAAGACAGAAGGATCCTTCAGTAGAGACTGAATAAATTGACCGACTTGGTATTATATTATGGATCTCACAACTTTTTACGATAGAAGAACTGAGTTGCAAGACTTAGCTTTTTTTACAATTTATGTTTTTGATGGCATTTATTTTATAATTAATTTTAAGCATATATTTTTTTCCTGATTTTTTGCAATATTTTAATAGCTTATATCTTATTCCGGATATAGACGAATCCAACAAATAAGATATCGTTAAAATCGGTACCGCCGATCTTGAGTTATAAACGGTGTAACTAACACAACTTTCTTTTAAATATATAGGTATATCATTTAAATCGTTTTAATAGCAAAAATATTGAAAAAACGAGTGGGCACGAAACCCTAACATATCGGTAACGGGTGGGAGGCATATCGAAACTCCGACCGGAAGACGAACCACCGTTCATAGATGAAAATTTGTGAGGTGCACATTGCGCGTTTTTTGGGTTTCTGTATAGAAATCCCTATTTCCGAATGCTCGAAGTAAAAAGTAGGTCGACAGCGCATCATTGACTGATGTCCTGTGGCTGAGGTATTACCTACCATATAGTGAACCGCATGCTCGTCTGTCGATAACTAACAAAAAGGAATCGTTTGGTCAGAAACGCTTAGATACATTTTCTTCAGTCTTTATTTACAAGTACCTACTGCAATTTCGACCTTATTATTAACTAATTTACCTATCTAAATAAGTAAAGCCTGTGTTTATCAGATGAATTTTTAGGATTTCAATTTCAAGGAAGGTTCAAGTGCGAGTCGGACTCGCTCACCGGAGGTCTCCGTATAAACTTTTAGTTCAGTAAAGATTTTCCCAATAAAAAAAAAACAGAAATGTACGTTCTTCGGATTTTTTCCTTTAATTGTGCTACATGACATTGCTTCATGCCTATGATCACCCTAATAGGAAAGTATAATATAGGTTTTGATTCCCTTGAAAGTTTCAAAAAATGCGGCGTTAACGGAGCATAAAAGGCCGTATCTTTTGATTGCGTCTTGTGACTTTGACTTATTCACTACTGCACAGTGGCGGGACTACCATACAGGCCCAAACGCCCGGTTTGCCGACTTTAATATTATATGTGTTTTTATATAACTTCGTACTCATATATGTAAGTTATATTCGACTTATATAATAACGTTAAGGACATTATTATTTTTCTTTTTTTGGTGTAATTAATAGGACGACAGGGCTTTTGGGCTTGTATGACAGTCCCGCCACTGCTACTGCAAGGGATTACAGATCTACTATTTTAACTATTTTACTATATTTTTATTAATTTCAACTTGATACCTCTTCCGCGTTCCTCTTTACGCGATACGCGTTCCTGAGAAAAACGCCCTTGACGTACAACAAAGTGATCCTATAATTGTAATTTTTGGTACGAAGTACGGAACCCTAAAAAAAGGACTCTACCATATTATTACAGTAATGTACTCGTATATTGAAAAGGTTTAAGATATGTACGCATAAATGTAGGTATATCTTTTTTTTTATGTCAGTTATCGACAGACGAGCATGAGATTCACTTGATGGTAGGTGATACCTCAGCCACAGAACATCAGTCAATGACCGTCGACCTAATTTTTACTTCGAGCATTCGGAAATCCATAGACTGAAACCGAAACGCGCAATATGCACTTCACGGTTTTTCCATCTATGAACGGTGGTTCGTGTCCCGGTCGGAATTTCGATATTCCTCCCACCTGTTCAGTGCCCGAAATTACCAGACGTGGGGAAGACATGCTTACAGAAAATTATAAGCATGTGGTCCCGGTGGGATTCGAACCCACGACCCATCGATGCGCACGGCAGGTGTTCTACCGAACGCGCCAACGAGCCCGTCAAAGAAGTTTTCTAAGTATTCCTCTCCGGTTTGACGATCGCTGTAGAGGTTATGCTAATGAGGCTTAACACATGCCTTTAAAAAACGAAAACGAGCCTTTTTGAAACTGCATCTCAATCTAGTGTCAGCAACTTACACTGCTCGACTATTATATTATATTCTACCAGGTCATGGATTCATCAACATAAGGTTTTAAGTTATTAAAACATTTTTTTTAATGTTTTGTTTAATGACTAGCTGATGCCAGCGACTTCGTTCGCGTAGGCTTCACCTTAAGCTGAGCTTTTGAGCAAGGTTTCTTCATATGATATATTCAATTGAAAGTGGCAAAATAATAAAACTATTTTATTTCCATATCAAACCGTTATTGACATCTGATAATTCGAAGAAGTTTGACGCGAGTCAATTTGCATTGCAATTTGTTGATATGGTGCTTTTAAAATAATCTTTAAATGATGATAACTTTTCTTTCCGACAACCGATTTCGATGAAACAAAGCTAATGTATTGCCCCGGGCTTTGCTTAATATATTTTTGTAAATTACATGAAATTCGGGTCAGTATCTTCGGAGATTAGCCCGTACAAACAGACAAACAAAGAAACAAAACAAAAACAGACAAACTGGGATTGTTCTATTTCTCTTCTTACATCTCCCTGACTTGGTTTTTATAACTTTTCTATGCACAGACATTTGATTTCTTAAAGTTTTATTACGTACGTATATGTATAGATTCTACCAGGTCATGGCTCCATCAATATAAGGTTTTAAGTTGATAAAACATGTTCAATTTTCGTGATTAGCTTTGGTAAAACCTTAATAAAGATAATCTTAATATATAAAATTCTCGTGTCACAGTTTTCGTTGCCATACTCCTCCGAAACAGCTTGACCGATTTTGATGAAATTTTTTGTGCTTATCCGGTATCTATGAGAATCGGCCAACATCTATTTTTCATCCCCCTATATGTTAGGGGTAGTCCACCCCTAAATTTTATTTTTTATTTTTTAGATAAAATTTTTAATTTCTGTTTTTTTTATGATACAACATACAAAAATACATCCAGCCCCTGCTTTTTTGTCAGAAAATCTTGACCCGTGCGAAGCCGGGGCGGGTCGCTAGTTAAAATATAAACCCTAGTTATTTCGTCTTTAAGAGTTAAAATCCCAGCTTAGCAGCCAAATGTTAATACATTATGATATTCAAATTGTCTCTACATGCAAAGTTGGTACAAGCAGAAATAGCTCGCGAGACAACTGAAGTTTGAATGGAAGATAAACATTGTACCGCATATATTTAATTTGTTACACGATGTCCTAAATTTCTTATTAGGTACATACTAGAGGTTGGTCGTTGACGGTTTTTGTGTTAACGAAATGAAACTGCTAATTACAAACTGATAACCTGTTAGAAAATCAGATAATTTTATTAGCTGGTTTGCAGTTAGCGACTACGCATTAATAATAATAATAATAATAATATATTTAATTCAGATCAATGTAGATCCATATTTTACAAGAATAAAAAGATATAAAAAGATATAAAACATATTAAAAATATTTATGTTACATAATATTGATTAATAGTAATACAAATTATTTACTAAAGAAATAGCTATGTGGCTATAGTCAACCATGTTCTATAACTTGTACTTGTTACCAGTCTCTCCGCCACACTTCGTACAATGCTATTATTACACCTGACAACTCTGGCCATGAAAGATGCAATGCGGTTTCTCTGAACGGCATTAAATGAGTTAACCCGATATTGAGTGTACATCTCAGAGGCGCTACAATAACGTTTTAACCCCATGAGATACCGAAATATGTTATTGTACTCAACTCTAATGCCATCGTGTGATTTTTTAGTGTAATTAGTCCAGAGTTGACAGGTGTATAGAGACTGACAGTATGTCTTAAACAGTATTAATTTTACTGATTCGGAAGCTTTACGGAACTTCCTTGCTATCATATTGCCGACAACACAAAGTGCACGTCGTTGTCGTTCTATATCGGCGTCATCTTTTCTATAGGATGTCACTATGTGGCCAAGATACTTAAATTTATCTACAATTTGTATACGCTGACTATTTATGCAGACAGGTGGAATGTTATCAGGCCCCTTTCCCGATCTAAATATCAACATTTCCGTCTTTTTTACATTGTACTTGAGGTCATGTGATAGAGCATATCTTTCACAGATACCTACAAGTTTTCTCAAACCTTTTATTGAGGGACTGAGCAAGACCATGTCATCGGCATAGCTTAAATTATTGACATATCTGCCATCTAATTTAAGCCCTACCTCAGTTCTACTCAGCTCCTTAATAAGATCATTCACGTATACGTTAAATAGATCGGGAGAGGTGACCCCGCCTTGCCTGACACCACATGGCAGAACATAACTATCGGAGAGTGTATTCCCCCATCTCACACTGTTGGTCTGATTACAATAATTTCGTTGAATTACAATAATTGCATTGAATGTTCGTTGAGCTAATCCGCGCGTTGCGTTCGAAAATCGTTGAATGAAACAGTTAATATATTTAACGGCTTTTGCGGTAAACGAAAAGCAGCTAATTCGTTAACATTAGAAAAGCGGCTAAAAAAGCTGCTTGTTGAATTAACGCTCACTCCTAGCACATACCCTATTTCAATGTATGCTTTATCTTCTGTTCTTATAAATCTTGCCTCAGATATTCGTTAGAATAGATGACAATTCATAGATTAAAATGTTTATTTATATAGATGTAATAAATTACATACATACATATACAATATACATCACGCCTCTTTCCCATTGCGGTAGGCAGAGATCACGGTGTGGAGGAAGGGAGGTGTGGTCTTCCTCCAACCTAAAGGGAGGATCCTCGACCAGTCGAACCACTGACTGGCCAGCCCTAAGGCCCCAGTGGTTGATGTCGAGATGTTGTATATATACTCAGCGCGCACAGAAACTTTGATAGCGCGATTCAGGAATGGACGTATTTGTATTGATTCTTGTAGCGGATCATAGGTGTCGCTACAGTACTCCCCCCCGAAGACCGGAGGTCGATCGAGTAGTTGAAACAGCTGTAAATTGTTTACAGCTGTTTGTTTGACGTATCAATGGCATATGGAAAGATCTCAAGACGAAATAATGAATTCAAATGATAGTGTCCGAGAGTCGCAAGGTGGCGTCGGGAGGGAGGCGGAGGAGAACTCGTTCACGCGCATCGGGGGGTTGTCGTGGGACCAGTGGTCGGCCCGGCTGGCGCTGCCGCTCGTGGCCGGCCTGCGCGCGGCGGCGCCCGGCCTGCCGCCCGCGCCCGGCGAGTCCAGCTTCACGTGCCCCGACTGCGGCCGAGTCTACAAACTGAAGTCGTCTCTGCGGAACCATCAGAAATGGGAGTGCGGCAAGGAACCGCAGTTCCAGTGCCCGTACTGCGTGTATCGGGCGAAACAAAAGATGCACATCGCTCGCCACATGGAAAGGATGCATCGCGAAGTAACCATGAAACCCGAACAGTACATAAAGCAGGATAACGTCGACGCCTGCACTTAGTTCGGCGGTAGTCATTCTTAATACTCTTTACTTATTATGATATTAATTTCGAACGCCGTTTATATTTTCTGAGTTTGCCCGATTGTGATAAATGTGATGTAATCCTCTTTGTGATAGTGGCATTCGGTCACGTTAGATTTAATCTCTATAAACTGACTGCGTATGGGCTAATATCTCGATTAATTATTATAATTAGTAACTAATTGCCTTTGGCTGTATTTTGTTCTAAGTTCAAATAAAATGTTTCCATATTCATAATAATAACTATATATACGGTATACAGAATTAGATAGCGCAAATAATTCGTCGAAATTTATTTTAAAAAATGTAGCCCGTGCGTAGTCCGCCTCGAGACGTTACCGGAAGCGGTCGCGTGACCACCTTATAACATGAATTTAATCTCAAGACGAATTATAGTATTCGCACTGATTGCAGCGGCAACGGTGTCCGCAACTGTTGCATTTATCGAGTATAATAAGTGGTTGTATAGTTACGCTTTTTATATTTTTATCTAAAGCATTTATTGTGTAAATTATCATTCCTGTTTTGATAGTGTACGCGTTTAGCTTTGCTAGTTCGTGAGAAATAGTTTAAAAGTTGTTACCATTTCAGTTACTATGACTAAATTTAGATTCCTTAAATGTCGGTACATTCATCGATATATTTGAATACCGGGAATAAACTTTTCATAAAAATCATTTATATGCGGTTTAAAGTTACACCGGTGTGTATAATTTAATTTAATGTTAATATAAAAATAATGAAGCTATTTTTTGCTTTTTAAGCAGTCTAGGTGTTTGCCATAATGCGTTCCATTATTATCGTAATACTCATAAGTTAAAAAGTTTTTGATTCGATTATTTTTAGATCTCTTTACGTGTATTGCATTTATATTGTGTACTATGACTTTGAAGTTATAAGTCGTATTAATTGTAAGTTCCTGGAAACGAATGTTATGAATTTGTTATATTTGGGGCCAATTATTGTTAGATTGGGATTTTGACCGGAATGAGTGCCTTATTGTTGAATCATGTATAAATTTGACACTGCCATCTTGGGGTCAATCTAGCCGAGCACAAATCGTATTTTTGGATGTTGACAGTAATCTTCCACGTAGTTAATAAGTATTTTATATTTTACCACTTAGCGATTATAAGTAATACGGCTAACGTATTCGTAGAGTTATTTTATTATGAAATGATTGTCTCAAATAACAAATAATGGAATAACTGTACAAATATATAGCTGTCTCATGACCGTTCGGAGTTACCATCGTACAATCAATGTGTAGAGCTCACTGAGTACAAGTCATTTACAGATACATAAGTGCCTTCTAAAATTAGTCATTAGGATTTAAAACGTTTTAATAAGTCGACTCGTCTTGAATCACTCGAATCATTGCCCAGGTTGTGATATTGCAATCTCGGAACGTGTCGGTACAAGAGAGCGGATCATAGGTGTCGCTACAGTACTCCCCCCCGAAGACCGGAGGTCGATCGAGTAGTTGAAACAGCTGTGTTGAGTTTTGCTTGCCAGTGCCAGATTGCCCGAGATTCCAGTGAGTCGGAATCGGATGTCGCAGAGTTCGCGGTGAGTCGGAACTGAGTGCAATGATGCTGCATGTTGCTCCAGTGAGTCGGAGAGCTGCAGTGTTCGAAGCTGGCTGCTGCGTCGACCAGGAGAGATGTGCTCTGCTTGCTGACCGGCCGAAGTGCAGTGTGCTGTGCTGAAGGTGGCTGAGGGTGCTGACCAGGCATACGCGCTCGCTGCATGCTAGTGGACAGGATACCCGTTGAAGCCGAAGGTGCTGGCTGGCTGTGACTTGATTGCTGCTGATGTTGTAGGAAGGAGTGATGACGTCATGCTTCAGAAGTAGGTGTTCTTCTGCGGGGTCACCAATGTGGAGGAAGGTGGCTGAATCACGTCGGGGTCACCAATGTGGAGGAAGGGAGGTGTGGTCTTCCTCCAACCTAAAGGGAGGATCCTCGACCAGTCGAACCACTGACTGGCCAGCCCTAAGGCCCCAGTGGTTGATGTCGAGATGTTGTATATATACTCAGCGCGCACAGAAACTTTGATAGCGCGATTCAGGAATGGACGTATTTGTATTGATTCTTGTAGCGGATCATAGGTGTCGCTACAACGGAACCATATGCTCCGATCCTTACATACCACTTTCGCTTCTTCTACTTTCAACAATGCTTTCATACACACTCGACAGTTACGAGTACTTTTGATCTGGCCCTTTTGCAGAACGGGCTTTTGCATTTTTTTTTAAATAAATTACTTGCAAAATATATTTTTTTTAGCCGATTAAAGGGGTGGGGCTCACCATTTATTTTATAGTCTAGCCACAACGCTGGTATTCTGCCTTAACCTAGGAGACTAGCCTTAGGACATTTTGACGGGCTCGTTGGCGCGTTCGGTAGAACACCTGTCGTGCGCATCGATGGGTCGTGGGTTCGAATCCCACCGGGACCACATGCTTATAGTTTTCTGTAAGCATGTCTTCCCCACGTCTGGTAACTTCGGGCTTTGATCACCCGATCTCGAATATCGAAATTCCGACCGGGACACGAACCACCGTTCATAGATGGAAAAACCGTGAAGTTCAATTAGCCTAACCGTTTGCTCACCAAATACGCTACTGTGCAGATTTTACTTTTCTTTTAATAGTAGTAATGGTTCTTAAAATCACATTCAAATAGACTATTTTGGGAGAAGATAAATATATGGGTGAATATACGCTATTTGAATTCCATTGGTCCTTAGACAAATTGTATGTTAAACTTATTATATTATTGTTTCGATATGCTTAAACAATAAAGAATATGGTCTTTTATTTGGGCCACACAGACTATTAACGATAATTGTTTAATTTAAGGCATTAATAATTAAAAATACCTGTAAATGTATACTCCTCTGGCCACCCCTTTTACTAGATTATATTGATTTTATAGCCAGATGCTTTATATACTTATGCGATCATGTTTTTTTTTACATGATCATATGCTTTAATAAACATCGAAACATATTTTACCAAAATACACTGAAAAAACATTTTATATAAAAAAATGACTTATATTCACGTGACGTTACAATAATGTCACTTCATCTGGCGAAACTCGAAGACTTAAAATATGACTTAAAACCGCATAGGTATATGTTTGTCCTTAAACTACGCATCTATAACAGTGTGAAGTTAGAAGCAAGCTTATAACGTTGAGCAAAACTTCAATAATATTGCGTCCATTTTCTATTCACTGTAGGAAAGCATGGTTGTGCCAGTCGTTGGAGTATTTCCTTTGGTAAGTATATGTTTTTGTATTTTGTCGTTACGAAGTTTTATATTTGCACAATACAATGTTTATTGTGTGTAGATGTCATGTATTACTTTAAAATGTGGTCAGAAAAGCAAGTGATGTTGTTTTTGTAGGTTATGCGCGATTTTGTCACTTCTCTGGCGTCACTTCTCTGGCATATTTCATACATTGAAGACATTGCTATGACTGTCAAGAACGGATATTTTGTACTTGTGGAAAACCATATAAATAATAAAAATACTGATATGCTGGCTTATGTTCGTCAGATTTTGATGAAGAAGAAGGAGAGATCAGTGTTACTTTTTTAAAGAACTCCAATGAAGATTGTACTTTTTTAGATTTAATGACAATGATATGTCTGTTAAATGGGAACATATTGCCACTGCCAAATATACTTATAAAGGGTAACAGAGTATTCTACAAGTTTCCAGAACCAGCTGATGTGTTTGAAAAGTAAACTGATGATTGTTTAGTATTTACTTATAAACTATTTGGTTTAGTAGAAATTATTGATTCTGTTCTTTGCAAAAAATGAAAGTTTTCATTTATACTGTGCATTGCTAATTTTTTTAAATTTATTTGTTTAGAGAGCTTCGAGACTGATAAGTGTATTATAACATACTATTATTGTTTTTCTTGTAAACGAAGTTTATCTTTTTGTTTCATTAAGAAATTTTATTCAGATTTAAGCGTCTTAAAAGTGGCTTGTAAGCTTTTTAACATTTTATAATTAAAAACTATCAAACAGTATGTACTGTAATTTTCATCTCAGATGAGACTAATAAGTAGAAAATATTAATTCTGTTATTTCTGTATGTATCTTGTATATTAATAAATATCCAAATACTATAATTTATATATGTTTTATTTAATATATGTCCATATTCTTAGCTAATAATCAATGGCATGTCACTTCCCTGCTTTAATTTGTCACTACTCTGCCAATAGTGTCACTCCCCTGGTAACAAATTTTCCTCTGGAGCTTATAAAATTAAAAAAAAATGAAAAATCTTCTGGCCCGCATCATTACAAATGCAAAAATAGTGTCAAAAAGAGAAATTATGAATTTTGAATGAAACATATTACATTTCCTTCAGGGACACAAAAAAAATCAAATACCGTATATTCACCCATATCCCAAAACAAAATATTTATGGTCAATGAAAGCTGTCGTTTTCCCTGTTAAGCTTCAGTAACAGACCCTATCTCAGTATTACGAAAGTAATCACCCTAATTCCGCAAATGAACTAGACACAACTAATTTTTCTCGACACATAATTCCCGATTACAACCTTCGGAGGCCCGAGATAAAGCGATTAGTGACTTGTCGACATGAATCATCTATATTGCGGTGCGACTCAGCGAGTTTTTATATTAGGGTGACCCCTAACCCCTTAGTGATGAGTTATACTGTCGGTTTTGATATGTATATGGATGAACTGATGATAACAAATAGGATGAACAGTTTATCTTATGACTGTTAACGATTCTAATTTTCATACAGTTTCATCGTAAGATCCTTAGTAAGCTGGAGTGTTGTCACAAATCGCAGTCGATCAAAAATAAAATGAATGTCACAGACAGGGACTGAATACCGGTTAATTTACTATGGGAGTTATACCGGTATAATAAAGGTTTTTGTTATTGTCTTTTATTAACGCGAGTATCACACATTTAAATAAAATACTGTATACCGGATTAAAACGCGATTTATTATTTATATTGTTTAAATTATTTATCCGGACGTTTCGGATGCTTTTCAGCAACCGTGGTCGTGGGAGACTGTCTCCACCAGTATTTTATTTAAAAGGTTTTTGTTAATATTCTATCGTTTTTATTCATATTTACTGAAAAAAAAAATACTGTGGTAAGTTTAGTGAGTATTACTCTTTAAAACTAATATCATGCTATCTCAGTCAGACACGTATTTTGGAAAATAAAAATTAACCGGTTTCAGTCCCTGGTCTGAAATATATAATTTTCTGTTACGAATAAAAAAATCGCGTTTTTACTAAAACTGAAGTAAACTTATTACAAAGGTCTCGAGATACCTTCTGTTTTTTCTGCATAGCATTTATTTTTCCTTGAATTATTTTTTTAAACTTAGGAATAGAGTGAATTGTGTGAAAGCCTTTACAAAATGCAGATTGAATTTCCGCAATAGAATAAAGAAAATCTTTTCACATTAATTTAAAAAACAAGGATCCAATGAGAAAAAATCTCTAAGGAGCAGAACGAGGGAAATAGTAAATATATCGCGTTACTTAGAGCTGAATGTAGACCAGCCTTTGTCTACGAACGTGACCTAATTTTGGAGAAACAACCCAAAACCAATTCACAAGATGCACTCACAGCCTAAACTCAATCTTATCACCTCGAAATAAGGCTTAATCAACTAGAAAATAGAATTTTGCCGTGTTGATTGGAAACAAACCTTGAAACATTGCAGCCATTCGAAATTCTACTTTATTGTTATGGCAATAGGCTTTAACGTTTCGGCGCGAGGAATCTTTGTAAATTTTCCAAATTCCCAACTTAATTCGGTTCGTGTTTAAGGGAAATTGAAGTTTATTTCGAGTAGGGCAAGGTCGAGGTGATGAGCAATTTTAAGGTTGTGCGATTGATTCGTCGAGGGCACTTGTTTTCAATCATTCGCAGAATAAAATTCGGGATTGGCTCGAGCGCCAATGCTTCCCTGATTTGGAGACAGTGACGTAGGTCATTTTATCTGTTCGCTTCGAAATTGCTGTATCAGATTACTGTAAAGACGTACCGGATTTCTGAACGGGAAGGAAATGTCGCCTTAATATAGACGAAACAAAAGGCTTTCAAGGTCTCAGAGATAATGGACCATAAAATCAAATTAAATTATCTGAATTGTTATTCGTTTTGGTGTAATTTTGTTATTTTTTTAGAACTAGCGGACGTTTTCCTGACAGAATTTCTATTCTTAGAAAATAAAAAAATATATTTATACTACACCTGCCTAGCATGACCATCAAGAGATATCTCGCGGAAGATTGAAGACAAACTAAGATATAATATATCTCGACATCGACAAGATACACAAGATATCTCGATCGACAAATATCTCTACTTTTGACATTAGAAGTCGAGTTTTAAGTGATTCATGTCAGACCCGGAAGACATATAATCGATAAAACACGAGAAAACGGCCGACAAAATTTTGTCGTGGTTGCTAGGCTGGCTGCTCGGAAAATGGTATCGACCAACCGAAAATCCTTGCAAGAGAAAGTAGATTCTTTCCCAGACTAGTACTATTGAAATTGCGAGGCTATTGAAATTAAAAAACATCCTAACTTCAATAGAGAAGCTGGTTTAAAAATCTAAAACCCCAAATCAAACATACAAAAAAACAAGAGGACACCTTTAGTTAATATTGTCATAATATAGAAAATTACAACTCCGTAGGAATAGATTGCGTTAATGTGGCAACTTTGTGACATTTCAAAAATCAGATGACTGTCATCTTTCTGCCTCCCCGCGACCACGGTTGCTGAAAAGCATCCGAAACGTCGGGATAAATAATTTAAACAATATAAATAAATTGCGTTTTAATCCGGTATACAGTATTTTATTTAAATAAAAATTTAAGTAAGACTGTACGTGATGAAGAATAGTTTAAAAATTCCCAACAAATGGGGAACGTTTCGCTCATAGATAGAAACAGCTTAAATATTAAATTGTAATAAAATGTCGGAGCGAATATCGGATACATAGCTCGTACGTGGACTGATTTCATGGGGCTTATTTCTACCAGATTTGAGGGTGGATGGTGAATTTTGCTTTTTTTCATTATTTCGCTAATATTACGGTTAAAGACATTTATTTTCTCAAAAGATTTACATTAAATCACTTACAGAGAAAAAACAAACAATTTTAACTTAATATAATTAGCGCAGCGAATTGACGGTATATTTGTAAAATTTATTTTGTGTTAATTATTGACAGCGAGTAAGCGTATTTGGTAGGTAGATTGAAATAGTTAACAATTATAATTTCTTAAGGCTTATCCATAGTGAATGAAGATAGCGGAATTTATATTTATAAAATTATATAGTGTATGAATGTGTGTATTAGCGAATAAATGTTTTTTATGTATTTTATATTAATATTACTGTTGTAAGATTAATTATTATTTTTTACCTAATACAATTATATGAGTGTATTTATTATATTTTTATACTATGCTTTTACTTGATACTTATTATTTAATATTGCTTATATTATATGTTGAAATAACGAATTTAAGCGATTATTTAGATCTCAAGTGGATAAATAATTGTCTTAAAGCTTAGGATTCCTCTAATGACCTTCAGAGTGTAGAAGCAGTACATATCCCTTTTTCAGTAAAGTATGGGTGGCACAGACTGATTTTATCATCTAATTCATAGAATACTGTTCAGGTAATTCATATAATTTTTTCATGTTCTTTGTCATATTTTACAATGTAAATATCAAACAAATTAGTCATTTGGGTTCAGAGGAGAAGGCAAATAGATGTCAAAGTCGATATATTTTTTTCATCGAATAAATGTGAGTAATCAAGAAACTCACAGCGCTTTGTTATAAAATTAAGTGAAAAATACAGTGTACATGAATAATAGTTTTCATATTAGAACAGCAGTAGGCTCAAAAATTCCAGAAGTGTTGATTTTTTCGAGAAGGTAGCCTTAAGTGGATTTATGAGTCTTCCAATGGCATGGTACAGATACCTTTATATGTTTGTTTCACTGATCATATTCCTCTTCAGGCAAGTATGTGATCAGTATTCTATGATATGCCTATACATACTAACGATTTTTTTACATATTCCCCATAATTCGAAACCGGTTTTCAAATAAACATGTAATCCGTAAGTAAAAACTTTACCTTGAATATAAATTTTGTTTCAAAAAGCTTTTCGTTACAAAAATATAGACAGAAAAACATGTTCACAAAAATTATACAAATCTATTATCTTTGTTGAAATCCGTACGCGTTAAATAGCGTTCCGTTAAAATATCTCTCTGACGGTAATTGAGCCGTATCACGTTTTTGTGAGGAGAAACAATAACACACGGGACCGTTTTTATATAGACATTTTAATTCCTCGCGAAATTCACGTGAACGATATTCTCTCTATTTGTACCATCAACACACCCTGATAAATCTGCTTAGCAATATATTTTTAGACCTGAAAACTAAGTATTTTCTGTATAAATTATATGCCCAAATTTAATATTACTAGCAACGCGCCCCGGCTTCACACGGGTGCAATGTACTATACACAAAGTCTATGTTACTTGCTGATAATGTACCTATTGGTGAAAGAATTTTTAAAATCGGTCCAGTAGTTTTTGAGTTTATTCATAACATACAAAAATACAAAAATACAAAAATTTAAAAATACAAATCTTTCCTCTTTATAATATTATATATATAAATATAATATAATATTATAAAGAGGAAAGATTTGTTTGTTTGTTACATATTAACTCAAAAACTACTCGACTGATATTTTTCCGGCTTCGCACGGATGCAATGTAGATGTACTATATACAAAAAGCCTAACAATAAGCCTATTTACTCACTGATAATATAGCTTTGAAAGATTTTTTTTAAATCAGACAAGTAGTTTTTGGGTCTATTTGTTAAAAATATTTCCTCATTATAATACTAGTGTTGATTTGGATACAAAGAAGCCTATTTTTTCTAATATTCATTCATAATAATAATCTTTAAGGTATTCTGAATATTCGAAGTATAAACAAACATGTCGACCACGAATTATTGTTTATCGTTCATGTCCTGTTGTTGAGACATACCGGTGTACCACATATCGTCTATCCACATACAGAAAATATATAATTCAAAGCAATATGCCTTCTAAAAGGCCAAAAACCATACCAACTAGTAATAACATACCAACTCTTCCCTAATCCGAAGACGATGTTTACATAGGGCTCAAAACCCTTCTAGCGGGCGCTAAGTATGGGCGGTATTACGGAATACTTGTGTAAATAGACTATTTTATATGGGTTTTAAATGAGAGACAAGTCGAAGGTACGGTGTAAATAACAGCAGAGTCGGATTTCCTGTCTATTGACGGGCTCGTTGGTGCGTTCGGTAGAACACCTGCCGTGCGCATCGATGGGTCGTGGGTTCGAATCCCACCGGGGTCACATGTTTATAATTTTGTGCAAGCCTGTTTTCCCCAAGTCTGGTAACTTCGGGCATTGATCAGGTGGAAGGAATATCGAAATTACGACCGGGTAACGAACCACCGTTCATAGATGGAAAAACCGTAAAGTGCACTGCGCGTTTCGGTTTCAGTGTATGGATTTCCGAATGCTCGAAGTAAAAAGTAGGTCGACAGCGCACCATTGACTGATGTTATGTGGCTGAGGTATCACCTACCATTAAGTGAACCTCATGCTCGTCTGTTGATATCTAACATTAAAAAAATATCCCTAGCCAAGCTTTGGCAGACGAATCTAAGTCTCTTTACTGGGGCCGATGGCTTGTGGTGACTGGTCGGACTTGAATTGTGTATGTGGTGATATTAGTTATTTCGATTATGTATTTGCGTGTTGTTCCCCCGAGAATGTAAGTGCGTGCTCCTATTTCACCATGCCTACTGTTGATAGAGGCAAATCTTTGTTTTTATTTGATTTTTTTTTCGTTTATTTTTAAATTAAATTGTTCCCTAACTTGATTGAGTTGTTTGTAATATAAAGTAGAATAATAAAAATCTCGTGAAAAAAAAATAACAACAAAATATTTGGTTTCATTCTCCTCATTCGTTTCGTTTCATTCATTCGCCGTACGAAGCCGGGTTGGCCAGCTAGTGTAGTATAATACTTTTTACTATTCCAGAACACTGAACAGATAACTTTTGATAAACTAGTCTAGTCGACAAGTTGAAAATGGTACAAAATAGAGATATTGCTCTTAAAATTATGTGCGATAGCTCATTGGATCCGGAATGACGCCTAGAAAAATGTGCCAAAAGCATGTAGGTTTCCTAAATATAAATAGTTAATGAAATATTGCCAAAAAATGAAATGCCATTTTGTTTTTCATCTTTAATTGTTTATAACTTTTGCAATTATTTATGTGCTAATACATGCTTTTGGCGCATTCTTCTAGGCGTCATTCCAATTTTAAGAGCAGTATCTCTATTTTGTACCATTTTCAACTTGTCGACTAGACTAAACGGTTTCTAGCTATATCGGGAGTCTGGGTTTAGTATGAATAAAAAAAAGGTATATTTTGGATGTGTAATTGGAAAATTCAAATCAGAGAGCATTCAGGCTGCTCGCAACCACACCTGCCAAAAAGTATTTTAATAAATCGAGTTTTGATCCGGTAAAGGTTATTTTATTTAGACAAAAATAGAGATTTAAATCAACCCACTAACCATACTTCATACTTAGCATATCAGCTTGGCACAGAACAGAACAAGCAGTCAGCCAAATGGTGTCGCGCGAAGCACATCAGTACATTTGTCTCATTTTACGATCGCAACGGACGTTGATATACTGCTGGTATTGTGGATTTAAAGTAAGCTGTGGTTTTTTTGAACTGTTATAGCGCGGTGGACCGCTGTTTGAATACTTGATGTGGATATGGTCTAATTGGTTTACTAATCTATACTTATATTATAAAGAGGATAGATTTGTTGATTTGTTTGTTACGATTTAACTCAAAAACTATCGGATCGATTGTAAAACTTATTTCACCAATACAAAGCTACTATATCAGTGAACTAGTGGACCCCGCAGACGTTGTTCTGCCACAATTTTGGCTTCGAAATTATATAATTATTCTTAAATTTGAATATGCCCATTTACCCACTATAATTGTCTGATATGTCACTGATTTGCAGTGGACATCTGTTATTCCAAAAAAGCTAAGAATGCATGACGTGAGCTGTCAAGATGGCGGAGTTTCGAATCTAATTTATTTTATAATTAATTTTATGCATATATTTTTTTCCTGATTTTTTCCAATATTTTAATAGCTATGTCTTATTCCCGACATAGAGGAATCCAACAAATAAGATATCGTTAAAATCGGTTCTCGTCGTTTTAAAACATCAAAGATTTTTAATATTGGTATTGATATGAACACTATAAGATGTTGTTAGGTTACCTAATTACGTAATAACTTAAGACAGAAGGATCCTTCAGTAGAGACTGAATAAATTGACCGACTTGGTATTATATGGATCTCACCACTTTTTACGAGAGAACTGAGTTGCAAGACTTGGCTTTTTTAAAATTTATGTTTTTGATGGCATAGACTAGACTACTAACAAAAGGTTATTCCATTTCACATCAAAAAATGAGCGATGAACATGCATATTTAAGGGGTAAGTTTATTGACCCCGCTTAGGGGTAACCTTGCAAGTTGACGACCAGACAAGACGAGACGACCTGCTCTACACTTCATTGTGTGCAATCTATTGTATAATTTAAACGAGAATAAATTGAAACCGTCAAAAAATTTAATGTTAATTCAAGAACAATTTGCGCTTGAATGAAAGAATTTCAATTGTCTCTTTACAAAGAAAGGCATTATATTTCTTCTAAATAGAATAAAATACAAATAAGAGTTATATATTCCCATAGAGCAACACGGGCCACCGGCGAACCGGAGGGGAGTAGCCATACGCAGGCGTTCCCCTCTGTCAAAGTACAAGTCCAAATGGTCCTATGCGTACAATAAAACTAGTTGTAGCCGCACTTTTCACTAGACTAAATCCAGATGCGCGACTGAATCGACCTCCTAAAAAAATGCCGAATTGTTTGTGTTTCTTGTTGCCAAAAAATATCTGCCACGTCAAATTTACAAAAAGATAGCGTTACCTTTCATATGTAGGTATTTTTTAATCATATTATTACTATTTACTTCTTTAAAACTTAAAAAATTACAATATTATCGGTCGTGTTGTTTCGGATTTTTTTACCAACACAGTCGCTCGACAGATCCGCGTATTGTATGAACCCTCATACAATACACGGATCTGTCGAGCGACTGATCCGAGTTTATTTCCGAGAAGTCGCTGTCACCGAGCGATAGTGTTGTTGTCGGATTGTTTTAAGTTATCGAAAAAAAATGGCAAAGGAGTCTTCTATACAGAGACAGTTTTGAGATTAAATTTTCTGATTCAAGTATTATATTGTGATAATATAGTTATATTGTTAAAATATAATATAATACTTACGCGCGTTAGCACATTTATTAAAATCACTTAGTGTAAACTTTAACCATAATGTTTTTTTTATTTCCTAAAAATCCAAAGGATATGGAAAATTGTGGGCACAAATTTAATAATTGCGATATGATCTAGAAAAATTACATATTTTTAATCTTATAATATAAAAAATCAGCTCAATTCTCAATCTGGGAGAGGAGAAATATGAGAAATATAGTTTTCCTGAGATTCTCGATTAATTGAATCGATTACACCATCCCAAAAAAAACCTTTGGACAAGGTAATTAACTCAAAAGTAATTAAATGCACTTTAAATACAATATATTGCATATAATTACAGTTATGTTATTAAATAAAATATAAATTATTAATTAAAGAAAATTAATATACATAATTATCGATTTTTTATCGATTAAAATCGATCTTTTATTTTAGTCTGTCATTGGCATGCCGCATGACAGTTGTTTACTCTGTGCTAATTCGTTTCGTGTTTTCAACGTTTTGAGTCTGAGTGCTTTCCCGATTGTCGTCATTTAGGAATTGTTACGATTTGACAACTACAAATATCATTGATCACAGATTTATGATATATTTATGTCAGTTATTGATTGTAACATAACCTTACTTTTACTACTTAAAACTCTAATAACTCGGCTCTCAGATTGTCAAAACTAATAGAATTTTCATCGAAGGACTGTTAAGTCTCAATCTACTAATTCACATCAATTTCATATTGTAACATTGGGGGCCCAAAGTTTTATGTAATCGTTTCCATCTCCTTTAAGGGATAAATGAAATATATATAATAACGAAGTATTTCTCAAATTATTTCGAAGATTTTATTATGTACCAACTCATGGTCCACTCTCCGTGACCTGCTACGTGCGCATTACCCGACAAGTTCATTTTGTATTATTGTAGTACGTAATAAATTAAGTCCTTTGTATCACTTATAAACCTAATTTCCCTAACCCAGTTCTTGAAATTATCGATACTGCGTATCGACAGTTGTTGCAACTACGGCTAAAAGGACTTGTCAGTGTAGTTGCGCCATTTATTTATACTGTTATGACACGGAATGTTTAAATGTGTGTGTGAAATTGTTAGTGTATTTTTTAATTGTCACGGTGTGAGTTTCGTAGTGACAGACGATTGCTTTTGTGTGCGAATTTGAGTACGCACACATAGCGCAGGTTTCCCCCCGCAAAAAATGACAGATTGTTTGGTATCGGTAACGAACGCTATGGCTACTCCCCTCCGGTTCGCCGGTGGCCCGTGTTGCTCTATGTATATTCCAATGGTTTATATATCATGTCATCATTCACGAAAATTAATATACTAAATAGTTTGAGAGCTAAATTTATTTGAAGTTCGCTATAGTATACCTATACTAATATTATAAAGAGGAAATATTTGTTTGTTTGTTACGATTTAACTCAAAAACTACTCAACCGATTTTAAAAATTCTGTCACCGTTAGAATGCTACATCTTTGCCGAGTAATATAGGCTATATATATTTCCATTCCCGAGATCCCTACTAAAACTTCAATAATGTAACCCAAGGTGTAAAAAAGAGTGTCCATGGAGTTTCTTGCCGGTTCTTCTCCATGAGACCCACTTTTTGGAACCGTGCAACTAGACGTTTCATAAGAGCCTGCTAAGGCCTATTTGAAATAAAAAACTTTTGATTTTGATTTTTTGGTTGTGGGGAGTAATCTCGGGATGAACAGAACCGATTTTAAAAACTATTTCACCATTAGAAAGCTTATCAGCTAGTCACTTATACTATTTTAGTTCATCTACATTGTACCTGTGCGAAGCCAGGGCATGTTATTAGTTTGAAGAATACATAAAATGTGCAATAATACTTCGATTCAGGTCATCACCAATATTGTAGTGCAGATTTGACATGTTTGACAGTGCAACGTAAAGATGTGCACTTTATGTGAACAACTAGTGGACCCCGCAGACGTTGTTCTGCCACAATTTTGGCAATTAAATTGACTCTAGAAAGCGTTTGTACGGCAAATAGAAAAGGGCTGTTTTTTGGGTTTTCTCGGAAATTATTCGATTTTTTCTCGCCTTTTAAACCTTCCCTAGACTTCCACGAACATTTCAAGACTAAGATAAGATAAATCCGTTCAGCCGTTCTCGAGTTTTAGTGAGACTAACGAACAGCAATTCATTTTTATATATATAGATAGATAATGGATTTTATTGAATCAATTTTCAGTACTCCAAATAAACTATTTGTATACTACACTAGCGATCACACGCGTTTAAATTAAAACCTTTCAATATAAAAACTGATATATTGAGCAATATTGTTGTAGCCCATTACTTTTAGTAAAACCCAACAGTTTAGTCAGGGAGGTCCACAAAGCTGTCAAACAGTGCAGTTTTTTTTTAATATTTTCTATTTCTGTATCTTTACTAATATTACAAAGAGGTAATACATGTTTGTTACGATTTAACTCCAAAACTACTGGACCTATTTAAACAATTCTTACACCAATAGAAAAACATTGCATCCGTGCGAAGCCGGGGCGGATCGCTAGTATATTATATATTGAAAAATGCGAACTTATAAATGATGAAATTAATAGTACAATAAATTTCATGAGAATTTTTAAAATAATAACGAAAAATCTTTTTATAAACATATTTTGTATTTTTACTATCTCTTAGACTATATGAAAAAAGATCAAAGCAAGGTTTATATGAAAACAATAGAGTCTGGGGTTGTTTAAGAGTACAAAATTAAATGAAAAGTGAATTTATTACGGTCTAGAATCTGTTAACGCCCTTTTAATGGGCGCATTGTTTTATTGATGTCTGTTGATGATTGTCTGAATATTCCTATTTATTAGTCCAATCAAAAGGAGGCAAAGACGGGAATTTTTCTGTACGCCCTGAAAAATTGGCCTTAGGTTAAGTCACTGACGCTAAATTGAATAGACTAGGGAGCCTGAGCCATCATCCACCGAGAACTGTGCATAAGATGCAGTTGCAGTTTGCACATGCGTTTTAATCTGAACATAGACGTTCAATCAAAAAAGTTTTAAACACAGGTTGTAGAGAATTAAAAAATAGAAAATAATATATTTAAAAAAAATAGGTATTTGCAAAAATAAGCGAGAAATATTAAAAAAACGAAACTTCAAAAGGAGGAGTTAGTTGACACCTCCTGGATATTGCCCCCTCGCAATTTAGGACGGCGTGGCAGCGTGAGACCCACCTCGCGTAACGCGTCGGCCAATCAAATCGTAGTGACGTGGCGGGTCTGTTGTGTGCGTGCGAGCATACACGGATGTACTAATCAGAAAAAAATATTTGGATATGAAATTGAATACATATTATTTTTAAGATGAAATTTAAAATTATTAAATGGTATAATGTTACAATTAATTAATTGATGAAAAGGTATTTAGGAAAAACAAATGAATATAAAAGTACATTCTCATTGTTTGTTTCTTTCAGTGCTGGCTTTTATCGATTACTAAGATATTAATTATTTAACAAATTAATGATTTGATCATACTTTAGTATTTCAATGACCGGAAAAATATTTATAATAACAAACAGTCAGTTACGACATCTTATATACATATAATTTATGTGCGATATGATGGGATGGATGATAGATAGATAGAATATTCTTTATTGTCACACAAAAAAAAAATATAACACAAAAAATACTAATAATGATACCTCAGCCACAGAACATCAGTCAACGATGCGCTGTCGGCCTATGGTTTTTTATGTTAGTTATCGACAGACGAATATAAGGGTCACGTGATGGTAGGTGATACCCCGCTCACAGAAACTCAGTCAACGATGCGCTATCGACTTATGGTTTTTTATATCAGATATCGACATACGTGTATAAGGGTCACGTAATTGTAGATGATACCCAACCCACAGAACATCAGTCGACGATGCGCTGTGGACCTATGGTTTTTTATGATTGTTATTGACAGACGAGTATAAGGGTCACGTGATGGTAGGTCATAGCCCGCCCACAGAAACTCAGTCAACGATGCGCTGTCGACCTATGGCTTTTATATATTAGATATCGACAGACGTGTATAAGGGTCACGTAATTGTAGATGATACCCCACCCACAGAAACTCAGTCAACGATGCGTTGTCGACCTATGGTTTTTTTTATCTTAGTTATCGACAGACGAGTATAAGGGTCACGTGATGGTAGGTGATACCCCGCCCACAGAAACTCAGTCAACGATGCGCTGGCGACTTATGGTTTTTTATATATATTTTGTTTTATGTTAGATATCGACATACGAGCATGAGGCTCACTAGACGGTAATACCTCAGCCACAGAGCATCAGACAGACAGACAGTTACTTTCGCATTTATAATATTAGTAGGGAAGTAGTGATATTCTTTTTATTTACAGGAATGTAGGAACGACTACAAAATTCAAAACAAACGATACTATTGAAAAAGGCTAAAAAACAATATACACCGCTCGCTATGGATGCGCATAATCAAAGTAACGCGCGATCATTGTCCGCAATGGATAGCCTCACTGCGAAACACACTGCCACAGTTCTTTCATTGCTTTGCGGTGATTCACTTTTGTATATTCAAATAGTGTTGTGCTCGATAAGACAATTATTTGTGTAATAATGTGATTGAACGCTTTCTTTGGCTTATATAAAGTTTATATACAGGTTCATTTTAAAAATAAGAAAAAAACAATTTTATATATAACCTTAAAATATCTCGTGCATGATTTGGTAATCTCAAAAAGATACTTTTGGGTTTCCCAAACAACCACGGCTACCAAATTCAAATCCTTTAAACAGATTTTTAAAAACAAAAAATATGGAATATATTTTATTAAACGATGAATAAACTTTAATTCATAGAAGAGGTTTTTATAAAAAAATTAAAGAGAGCGCAAACAGTTTGATTGTTCATTGCTAAAAATAACTATGTTTTTAGATAAATAAAATACAATCCCTTTTATGTAAGTAATGTAATGTTAGCAAAAGTATAACTTATCGATATCTATAACTATCGATAGGTACTTTCACATCCCTATGGAATGGCCTTCACGGCCGCTCGCGGCGTCCTTTGTGTTGACGCGGTATGTTTTGACTAAAATCGGCTTCTTTTGAAAAAATTTGCACGCGCGAAGTCGGTTTAATACAAAGGTGATACATCAAATGTATTAATGTCGGTTGCCTTAGTCAATTGCTTGTTTGCCGCGCTTGCATATGACGCTGCGCTCTCTCCGTATTATACCGGTACGCGTCTCGAGAATTAAGTTAGATAAGTGTTTTGTTAATTGTTTTAATTTAGTATCTAGTTGTGAAATTTTAGTTTTTTTTTATGACCGCACTGGACTTTTTTCTGTGGGGTTATGTAAAAGAAAGAGTATTTGACCGTGAATGTGATAGTGACGAGGAAATAAAAAAGAAGATTGTTAATGCATTTAACAAGCTACATACCTACGCACGAATTGTATTACAGAATAGAAAAAAGTTAGTCAGGTTAGGCAACGTCATAGACCGGGAGATGGTGACACAAAATATTGGGTCATTTGTACCAGTATGGCGGTTCCTCAGGGGTCTAACTACGTAAAGGCAAAAAGGAAAATGATGTTCATAGCGCTGGCACCGGCGGCCCAATCGCGTGGGCGTTAATCGAACGCGTCGGATAAATAACGAGTGTCGAACGATTTGTTCCACAAAAATGCTTGTATTTTCAGATAGTCGAAAAAAAAGAAGTAGGCGGTAGCGTAATGCCATACTTCTCGGGTGTGACTTACAGCCCGCCATACCGACGCGAATACATTAATTTAAATAAAACAATTCAACCATTTGTACCAGGCTAATTTTTGCATAACTAATCATCATCGAGTAGCCATTCACGAAAATCACCTTGCCATACTTTTCCGACAGTTCCCAATGGCCGCCATACCTCTGCAAAGGAGTATTTTTTTTTTTCGTCAAATGATTTGTACCAGTATTGCATTTGAATTTTTGGAAAGTATTTGACAAAATGTGACCGTTAATATTTTTCCCATACTTCTAGTAGGGGGAAAAAGTGCTGCCATACTTGAAATACTTACTTATTTGACACGTTTTAAAAATACGACTGTAAAATACGTAAACTCATTTTTTACATCATGACATCATTGTATTCTCGTCATTTGGGTGCAATTGTACCTAAAAAAATATTTCAGATTGTAACCATGGGGCGGATGACTGTCGGACTTGAACTAAAAGGTGAAAAAAATAAATAAAAATTAGACGATTTGTACCAGTATGGCATTTGGGTTTTTGGAAATTATACGATACAATGTGACCATTATTATATTTGCCATACTTCTAGTAGAGGGAAAAAGTGGCGCCATACTTGAAAAACCTGCCAAAGAGTATCTGCACTTTTCCAAAGTCTCTTCTTTAAAGTTAATAACCCGCGTTCCCATCATTATGTCTTACTAACACGATGAGCCAAGACCTCTACAATTCGAGAAATCATTCGAGTGGTGGGAGCCGCAGAATATTATACAACATAACATCTGCATATAAGACATGATTACCGCCACCTAGGTGTTTGAAACTTTGTATTTATATTCGTTAAACCTCAAACTTACAGGAAAAATTAGTGCCATACTGGTAGAAATCGTTCGAATTATGAATCTTAGGATTTTCAAAAAATATTGTTCTCATTCGCCACCTCCCACAGGTATGGCATTATCAGACTTCTATTTATGATCATACAGGGAACTGTTAAAAAAAGTTTCAGGGTGGTACAAATCGTTAGGCGAAAAAAAAAATACTCATTTGCAGTGGTTTGGCAGCCATTGGGAACTGTCGGAAAAGTATGGCAATGTGATTTTCGTGAATGGCTACTCGACGATGATTAGCTATGCAAAAATTAGCCTGGTACAAATGGTTGAATTGTTTCATTTAAATTGATGTATTCGCGTCGGTATGGCGGGCTGTAAGTCACACCTGAGAAGTATGGCATTTCGCTACCGCCTACTTCTTTTTTTTCGACTATCTGAAAATACAAGCATTTTTGTGGAACAAATCGTTCGACACTCGTTATTTATCCGACGCGTTCGATTAACGCCCACGCGATTGGGCCGCCGGTGCCAGCGCTATGACCATCATTTTCCTTTTTGCCTTTACGTAATTAGACCCCTGAAGAACCGCCATACTGGTACAAATGACCAAATATTTTGTGTCACCATCTCCCGGTCTATCAGTATTTTATCGTAGTATTTGGTATTTCTGTTGGAATTAATTTTAAGGTGAATCTTAACGCAATACCTACGTATTTTCTACGTGTATGTATGAAACTAGTATGTTTCATACATACATAAAAATATATAATTACTCGAACTGTTTGAAGAGCTCGGGTAGTTCGGGTAATTCGTATATTTAGGTACTCGGGTACGCGAACTGTTCGAACAGTTCGGACGGCCGGGCTTGAAGTGTCGAATGAGACGGGTCCGAGCAGTCCGGGTAGGCCGAACAGGCGAAAAAGTGGTAGCTCTAGAATGTTCTCATATTAGGATATCCAATAATACCCAGTCAAATAATAGTCAGCGACGTACCTATTAAACGCCGCGAAGAATAGGTACGCGAAGTCATAGTGCGACGTTGCCATACTTCTCATCGAATCGGTCGCTCGTTGCTACGCATCGATCGTTATTCCATGAGTTGTATAGTATACACGTCGCGTTTTGCATTTAAGCTTCGTGGATAAGCAAAGCGACAGCAAGCAATCGATATCGATTAAATATTAAAAATTGTTATATGAATATGCAATGGTATTATGGTACGGATAATAGGATATTATTTTAAAATGTTCATTTAGTCGTGTTTATGTTCAAATTGCGCATTCGTCGCAAAAAACATAAAAAATTAAATAAAATTATTTTTTAATTTTTTTTAATTTTGTAAAAAAGTATGAAAAAGCCCCTTGTACATCCAATATATTTTGTAGTGTGTAAGTTATTTGTATTTCTTAGTTCTTTTTTTTATTGTGTACAATAAAGTTTTTTATTATTATACTCTATATTCATAAAAAATCTCATAATGAAACTTTTTTATATAAAAATAATAATAATATATTAATATATATATGTTTTTAATTATTATTATTATTATTTAAAAAGTATGAAGGCTAATTTAATCACCCCATGTCTCATGATGATTTTTATATCAATGATATGCGCTATCATTATAAATAACGGTCAACCGTAATACGCAATATTCAAATATTGCGTATTATTTGAACTCTTGACTGTTATTTGTTGTGTTATCCTATTATTTGTAAAGCGTTATATTCGATAATAGGATTACGTACATTTGACACTAATATAACACCTCTAATTAGAAGAACGCGCATACGCGAATCATATAAAATCTAAGTTCTCTGCGCTTGTGTATTGATAAGACATAATAACAGAACATCGGTGATACGACACACGAATTACACGCGTAGGTAGGTATTATGATCGCGGCGGAAGTAAGAAGTGACAAGCCGGATATACGAATCTGTCAACGCTTGCACTTACACTAATTAGTTGCGCAATACGGTGATCCAAAGGGTGCGTGGACGGGGGAAGACGTCCGCGGCGCGGTGGTTGTTGACATCTAAGTAAAAGTCACGGGTACCGCGTCGTTATTGAATGGAATCCACAAAATTTACGATTTGTATATTACAAAGAAAGGTCAAAAATTAAGTACCTAATTTTATTACATAATTAGAACGAGAATCGAATACTGAGTACTCTCCTTAAATATCGTTAGTATCTCACCATTTATTATTTAGGTTTATTTGTCACTTTTATTACATAATCATTAATCATACCTATTTTAAAATAATGTGCTGATGAAATAGGTTTAAAAAATGTTAAGAACTGTTAAGAACGGTTTGATCTACATATAATTTCAAGTGTATTCTACCCTATTAATTAATTGGTCTCCTCCATGGCTCAGTGGTAAGCGCGATGCATTTAGCACCGGAGGTCCTGTGTTCGAATCCCGGGAAAACAAGATTTAGAAAAAAAAATCGGTCGGACAGGGCACAGAAGGCTGTTCACCTACTTGCCTGTAAAGATAAATGATCAGTGAAACAGACACAGAAATGGGTCTGTCCCATGCCCCATTAGGGGACTCGGGAATTCACTCACTATTAGTTAATTAATGGGAAAGTATTTTGACACTGTTCGTTTCTTTTAAAATTGGAGAGATACAAAACGCGCTTTGTAATAAAAAAAATGAAGCGGTACTATACTAAACGGATGTAATCTGTCTAAAAATATTATTGTAATAATTTTATGATTTTGCAAATATCAGTGACATAGTTTTGTACTTTTGGTCACCTAGTTAGAACAGTTTTAGTTTCTTTCTACGCGATAGAACCTAGGTACCTTTTATAAAAGTTGTGATAGTAACATACCTAACTCAACTTACTTTTTCTTTGTAGTTGGTGTTTTATAATATATAGGTAATATTATTTGTTTTAGTTATACCTACATCGTGATTTTGTGATCATTTTGGAAACGAAAACAATGACTTCTACATCAGTTATAGATGCAATATATTATAATATGCTTTTTCAAAAAATAACATTATTTTTTTTCATAAATATTAATATCAATGTCGTTTACGAAGAATAAATAAGAACACGTTTTAACACCACTCAATTTCACGTACTAGACTGTTTAACTACGATCGAATTCCATAATTCATGCCTACAAGCGACAAAATATTTCCTAATAAAGTCAAAGGCGCCGCCGCGCCGCGGCCTTTCCGCGGTTCACGGTTTGTCTTTCAACCTTAGATTTCCGGCGGAACGGCAACGCCGCGCCCCGCCCGACTCATACGCATAGGCCGACCGCGACCAGACTTGGATTTCATACTACATATATAATAATTATTCAATAATCGTCATCGATGGTCACAAAACTAATAAACTCATCTAACTCGTTAGTTTTAAAATAAGTATGATTTTATAATAAAAGTGACAAATTATCCTAAGTAATCATATTATAGAGTACGTTAGCGATCGACTGATAATGGAAACCTCTCTAAAATAGTTTTATTCTTTTAACTTTTCTTCTGTTATAACACAAAGTATAAGAAATACAAAGATTGTTTACAGAAGAAGTATAAAAATCTTTATGTATTATATACTTTTTTGTTTTATTATTTGACTAGCTTATTTTATTTTAGGCGCGTTTGGCAAAACACCCACCATGTGCTTCAATGGATCACGGATTCGAGTCCCGTCGGGTCGTCGCCGTGCATAGATAAAAAAATCGTTCATGGTTTCGGTCGCAGTAGGTATATGGATTTCCGAACGCTCGAAATAAAAAGTAGGTCAACAGCACATCATTGACTGTACACATTGTGAATGAATATATTTTATATTTTAACAATTTCATTCATTCATATCAATCAGGAGCGTGCCGTGCCACCCACAAATATTTTTGGCCAAGTGTGACTCCTTTTTAAAAATTAAAAAACATCTAATATATAAAACCATGTCACAATGTTAGTTACCGTACTCCTCCGAAACGGCTTTACCGATTTTTACCAAATTTTATATGCGTATTCAATAGGTCTGAGAATCGGCTACTATCTACTTTTCATACCCCTAAGTGATAAGGGTTGTTCACCCTTAATTTTTTTTTTTAATTTTTGGACGAAATTTTTTGTTGTTTTTTTTTTATAATGTGGCATTAAAAAATACATAAAACCCTAAATTTTCACTCTTCTAATACCAACCCCTGCTTTTTTTTGTCAAAAAATCTAGACCCGTACGAAGCCGGGGCGGGTCGCTAGTTTAATATAAATATGTATGTTAATTTTTAATTATGTTAATTTATGTAAAAAGAGTGTGTTATTTTTTTAGAAATAAATAATAATGAATGAAATACTTTAATGCACACAATGTATTTTTACATAATATGATGCTCAGGCTAAATAAGAAGATATTATGTTTAAATATCTTAATTAAGTAAACATAAAATGATTGAGGAGCGTCCTTATCAACTCGCGGCGATTTCATCCAAACAAATATTTGAGAAGATAATATAATTTTTATATAAAAACATTATCAGACGATTTTTTTTGTTTTTATTTTTTTATAATGTGGCATTAGAAATACATACAACCCAAAATTTTTACTTTTTTATCACCAACCCCTGCCCTTTTTTGTCAAAAAATCTAGAGCAGTGCAAAGCCGGGGCGGGTCGCTAGTTTAATATAAAACTACTAATATATAAACATAAACGCCAAAGACCGATCAATTGCCAAGGGTGTGTCGATCGATTAATTTAAATATTAATTAATTTATTATTAAAATACTTACTAGTTTTCTAATATAAAATGTCAAGTACTCGTATGTTTCGCCCATAACCCTCAATCCACTACTACACCCTCGTATCCTAAAATCGTCCCCAATATCCCAGAACTCCCGTGTTTGGACTCAAAAGACCCAGGAGGATGAAAGCAGTCAATTGGTCCAACAACACAGTAACCCTCTTACACGCCCAAACTTCTCCAATAGCTATCCCATAAAACCCCTTTTCCCTCTCCTGCAATTTTATTACCTTTCAATTCCACCTAAACCCAATTCCCTTCCCCTTCACCCACGTCCCCGAGTTTTGGCTCATTTCACTCGTCACTTCAAGGCGAGTCGATCAGCTCCATAAAATTTAATCGCCGACCCCCACCCTCCCACCAGCTGCAAAAAAATAAATAAAAAAAAAACATTAAACATTCAATAAGTTATTAAGCTAGTAGGTCCAAAAATAAAATCTAGTGAGCCTCATGCTCAAATTCAAATTCAAAATCATTTATTAATTTAGGTAACACAATGTACACTAAATATTGTCTTTATTAACGCGAGTATCACACATTTAAATAAAATACTGTATACCGGATTAAAACGCGATTTATTATTTATATTGTTTAAATTATTTATCCCGACGTTTCGGATGCTTTTCAGCAACCGTGGTAATATATGAAATGTCACGTCGTGACATTTCAAATATCAGACAACTGTCATCTTTCTGTCTTCCCGCGACCACGGTTGCTGAAAAGCATCCGAAACGTCGGGATAAATAATTTAAACAATATAAATAATAAATCGCGTTTTAATCCAGTATACAGTATTTTATTTCAATGTACACTTATCAACGTCAATAAAAAAATACCTATTCAATGCTTCTAATTTTACATTTACTGCCAGTTCTCAAATCAAGGCCGTAGAACGGACGAGAAGAACTGGCAATAAACTCTCCGCCACTCTTTAATCGCCAAGTTTTTTGTTTTACAAAAAATAGGTAAAAAAAACTTTTTAAGTTAAACGGTTTTATGTTAAACATACATTGCAATGTTTAAGATAAATGTACTAAAAACCAAAAAATAATAAAATAGATACAGTCGTGGGAATTATAAACATATGCATAGACTAGACTAAAATAAAACCGTGGGGCACGTCAATTGTCTACAAATTATCGACTTAATGTGCGATAGAAGAATCGTTTAATTCGTCGTTAAAATAGGCAGTTGGCCCGCAGACGGTGAGGAAATTACTTACTATTTTCTTGCTCATAGAAATTCCAATAGTTATACACTCCATGTAAATAAAAGAGATGTTTCAACTAGTTTATCGTTGGACATTTACACTGCTGGCTGGCGAGGAATCGTTTCACTGCTCGTAGTTTGTCTTTAATCGACAAAACATATGATAAAAGTACTCGCTCACCACTATGAAACCCTAAAACTCGCTTATAATCGAGCTTGCTAGCTTGTTTCCACATTCTAGCCCTACTTATCACACGTCCATCGTTGTCGGTTGAACAACTGCCTAATTATAGTGTAACATTACAAAACAAACATTTTAATCAACGATTGTAGACAATTGACGTGCCCCACGGTTTTATTTTAGTCTAGTCTATGCATATGTTTATAATTCCCACGACTGTATCTATTTTATTATTTTTTGGTTTTTAGTACATTTATCTTAAACATTGCAATGTATGTTTAACATAAAACCGTTTAACTTAAAAAGTTTTTTTACCTATTTTTTTATTTTTTGGTTTTTAGTACATTTATCTTAAACATTGCAATGTATGTTTAACATAAAACCGTTTAACTTAAAAAGTTTTTTTACCTATTTTTTTATATTTTTTTTTACCATTTTGTTCCCACGAGTAATGGACATTTAAACGGTCGACCCCCCCAGAGGTCCAATAAAGGGGCAAGGCTATGTACAACAAGATGCGCCTGAGTCTTGAGGGGAAAACGCTAACGACATATCATTTTTATCCACCCTAATGCCATACAGTTCTCGGCGCGTTTTAACCTTTCACCTTAACTTGGGTGGTGTACTGCTAACAACGTATCATTTTTAGCCACCCTAACGCCACACAGTCCTCAACACGATACAAAATCTTGACTTGGGTGGTGGATTCAGGCTGGATTAATCAGATACCTAAATTACAGATTCAATTTCTAAATTTAAATCTTGTTTAAATATTATACGCCATTTGGTGGCTGCGCCCATCTTAAATATTGAGGTTGAATAGTGCACTGTATTCTTCTTGTCAAGCCCTTTTATTTGATACCCATATTGGTGGGATTGATAAAAAATTGTTATCAGCCATTTGGTAGCAGCGGCCATCTTAGATTTCAATTTTGCATAGTAAATTGTATTCTACTTGTTGAGACCTTTCATTTGATACCCATGTTGATGGGATTGATAAAACCTAAGTTATCCGCCATTTTGTAGAGGCCGCCATCTTGGATTTTAATTTTATATAGTACATTATATTATACTGGTTGAGCACTTTCATTTGATACCCATATTGATGGGATCGATAAAACCTACGTTATCCGCCATTTTGTAGCGGCCGCCATCTTGGATTTCAATTTTGTATAGTATATTGTATTCTGCTTGTTGAGCCCTTTCATTTGATACCCATATTGATGGGATTAATAAAACATAAATTATCCGCCATTTTGTAGCGGCGGCCATCTTGAATTTATAATGATAATGAATAAACATAATTGTATTGTCACCAAAATCCAAAGTGTATACAAAATTTCAGATTAATCGGTTGACAGGAAGAGGGTGAAATTTGAATTATTAAATTTGACCCAAGAATAAAGAATAAAACAAACGGGGTGAGCTAAATAAAACCGTTTAAAAATGTTTGTAAGGAGCTGCAACCATTACACCATGTTCAACATGATGTCTTTAAATAATTAACTTTAATAATAAAAAAAATATATAAATATACCAGATACCTATATAAATGAAAAAAAACAAAAACCAAAGATTTGTCCTCTAGCAGCAGTAGGAATGGTGAAATATGAGCACGCACTTACATTCAATAAAATCAAATCAAATCAAAAGTTTTTTATTTCAAATAGGCCTTTGCAGGCTCTTATGAAACGTCTAGTTGTACGGTTCCAAAAGTGGGTCTCATGGAGAAGAACCGGCAAGAAACTCCATGGACACTCTTTTCCGTGACTCGTTACGTGACCCTTACACACGTCTGTCGATATCTAATATATAAAACCATAGGTCGACAACGCATCGCTGACTGAGTTTCTGTGGGTGGGGTATCACCGTCTAGTGAGCCTCATGCTCGTATGTCGATATCTAACATAAAACAAAATATATATAAAAAAACCATAGGTCGACAGCGCATCGTTGACTGAGTTTCTGTGCGCGGGGTATCACCTACCATCACGTGACCCTTATACTCGTCTGTCGATAACTCACATAAAACACCATAGGTCGACAGCGCATCGTCGACTGATGTTCTGTGGGTGGGGTATCACCGTCTAGTGAGTCCATGCTCGTATGTCGGTATCTAATATAAAAACGATAGGTCGATATTGCATCGTTGACTGAGTTTATGTGGGTGGGATATCACCTCCCATCACGTGACCCTTATACTCGTCTGTCGATATCTAACATAAAAAAATCATAGGTCGACAGCGCATCGTCGACTGATGTTCTGTGGATCGAGTATCACCGGTTAGTGAGCCTCATGCTCGTATGTCGATATCTAACATAAAAAAACCATAGGTCGACAGCGCATTGTCGACTGATGTTTTGTGGGTGGGGTATCACAGTCTAGTGAGCCTCATGCTCGTATGTCGATATCTAACATAAAACAAAATATATATAAAAAAACCATAGGTCGACAGCGCATCGTTGACTGAGTTTCTGTGGGCGGGGTATCACCTACCATCACGTGACCCTTACACTCGTCTGTCGATAACTAACATAAAAAAACCATAGGTCGACAGCGCATCGTCGACTGATGTTCTGTGGGTCGGATATCACCGGTTACTGAACCTCATGCTCGTATGACGATATCTGATATAAAAAACCATAGGTCGACAACGCATCGTTGACTGAGTTTCTGTGGGCGGGCTATCACCTACCATCACGTGACCCTTATACTCGTCTGTCGATAACTAACATAAAAAACCATAGGTCGACAGCGCATCGTCGACTGATGTTCTGTGGGTGGAGTATCATCTACAATTACGTGACCCTTATACACGTCTGTCGATATCTAATATATAAAAGCCATAGGTTGACAGCGCATCGTTGACTGAGTTTCTGTGGGCGGGGTATCACCTACCATCACGTGACCCTTACACTCGTCTGTCGATAACTAACATAAAAAAACCATAGGTCGACAGCGCATCGTCGACTGATGTTCTGTGGGTCGGATATCACCGGTTACTGAACCTCATGCTCGTATGACGATATGTGATATAAAAAACCATAGGTCGACAACGCATCGTTGACTGAGTTTCTGTGGGCGGGCTATCACCTACCATCACGTGACCCTTATACTCGTCTGTCGATAACTAACATAAAAAACCATAGGTCGACAGCGCATCGTCGACTGATGTTCTGTGGGTCGGGTATCATCTACATTTACGTGACCCTTATACACGTATGTCGATATCTAACATAAAAAAGCCATAAGTCGACAGCGCATCGTTGACTGATGCTCTGTGGCTGAAGTATTACCGTCTAGTGAGCCTCATGCTCATATGTTGGTATCTAATATAAAAACGATAGGTCGACAGCGCATCGTTGCCTGAGTTTCTGTGGGTGGGATATCACCTACCATCACGTGACCCTTATACTCGTCTGTCGATATCTAACTTAAAAAAACCATAGGTCGACAGCGCATCGTCGACTGATGTTCTGTGGGTCGAGTATCACCGGTTAGTGAGCCTCATGCTCGTATGTCGCTATCTAACATAAAAATACATAGGTCAACAGCGCATCGTTGAAAAAGTTTCTGTATCTCGGATGTAACCCACAATCACGTGACACTTATACTCGTCTGTATATATCTAACATAAAAAACCATAGGACGACAGCGCATCGTTGACTGATGTTCTGTGGCTGAGGTATCATCCATCCCATCATATCGCACATAATTTATATATATATATATATATATATGTACATTATACATATATATATATATAAGATGTCGTAACTGACTGTTTGTTATTATAAATATTTTTCCGGTCATTGAAATACTAAAGTATGATCAAATCATTAATTTGATAAATAATTAATTTCTTAGTAATCGATTAAAGCCAGCACTGAAAGAAACAAACAATGAGAATGTACTTTTATATTCATTTGTTTTTCCTAAATACCTTTTCATCAATTAGTTAATTGTAACATTATACCATTTAATAATTTTAAATTTCATCTTAAAAATAATATGTGTTCAATTTCATATCCAAATATTTTTTTCTGATTAGTACATCCGTGTATGCTCGCACGCACACAACACACCCGCCACGTCACTACTCACTCACACATACACAACACCCAGTGTTGATTTGATTGGCCGACGCGTCACGCGAGGTGGGTCTCACGCTGCCACGCCGTCCTAAATTGCGAGGGGGCAATATCCAGGAGGTGTCAACTAACTCCTCCTTTTGAAGTTTCGTTTTTTTTAATATTTCTCGCTTATTTTTGCAAATACCTATTTTTTTTAAATATATTATTTTGTATTTTTTAATTCTCTACAACCTGTGTTTAAAACTTTTTCGATTGAACGCCTATGTTCAGATTAAAACGCATGTGCAAACTTCAACTGCATCTTATGCACAGTTCTCGGTGGATGATGGCTCAGGCTCCCTAGTCTATTCAATTCAGCGTCAGTGACTTAACCTAAGGCCAATTTTTCAGGTCGTACAGAAAAATTCCCGTCTTTGCCTCCTTTTGATTGGACTATATATCAGCATTCATAAAATCCGTTCGTAGATGGAAAAACCGTGGAGTACTTATCACGAGTTTCGGTCTAGATCTATCGATTTATATTTAGAAAAAAATATAGTATACTAGCAATTGCCCCCGCAACCCCCTTGTGGGTTGAATTTCGTAAAATCCGTTCTTAGCTGACGTCTACTCGGCGAAAGGAATATTCCTACCATATTTCAAGTCGCTACGCCTTATGGTTCCAGATATATCGTGATGAGTCGATATATAGGTGGGAATCTCTTTTATATATATAGATTTATAACTTATTGCACTCAGAAGTAATACAACTATGAAACTACATTTACAATAATAAAAGGTACAATAGGTGGTCTTGTTGCTAGAGTAGCAATCTCTTCCAGACTACCTTTTGGTGACAGAAATAATTTAAATAAAAAGGGGATGGTGCAAGACATACATGAAAATTGAGAGTGTAGTAGTGTATTATTATGTCGTGAGCCATAGTTTACCAAATATTATGATAAATTTTGTGTCTGTCCATGGCTAACACTTGAATTCAATGGTTTTAAAAAATAAAAAAAGGTTTTGTGTCTATACGCCCCTATGGTTTGAAGCCCGCGATATAATACATACATTATATATAAGAAATAATTATAGAAATGTACTCGTATCCCAATAACTCATCTTCTAATAAACTAAAAACAGCAAATATGGTGGATACTTTCGCTTTACTTTGGGTCTTCCTTGCGCTGTACGAAATTTCGATTTTTCGCAGGATACATGTTTTTAACGGCTTATCTTTTGAAAATTTCTACCCTTATCCACTCAAACTACGTAATTTTAGAACATTCTACTTATTTTGGTAGTCTATACTAATATTATAAAGAGGAAAGATTTTTTGTTTGTTTGTTACGACGGATTGCTAGTTATTTATAAAATTGCCAAATTCGAACGTTTGGGACAAATGGGAACAAAGATCGTCTTATTACCGAATAACAGAAAATTATTTTAAGATTTCGATTGAAGATAACTTTCCAAGAATAACACTTCTAGAATAAAAATATGCTTACGCAAAATATATCTTATGCCCCATGTATTATAATATAAAATTAATTGTAAGAACAATGTTGGTGCATTTGAAGCTATATTGAGAATATATAAAGTTCAAAATTAAAAATTATAAACGAATATCAGCAAAAACGCTACGATTTACCACAATCAAACTGGTGCATTCGAATTTCAACGTTAGCGTTCAGTCATATAATTGATATTTAACTGCGTACATTTGTGTATGTTTGTTTGAAGCAATCGTCGTGGGAAATTTTCCCAGTATTGTTTTTCTTTACGACCTTAACTGGAGTTTAATGAACTGTGTGTATTGAGACCAGTATATGTTTCTTGTCAATATATTCAATTCAAAGTCTATAGATATTGTGACAATGCCAAAATTCTTATAGACCTAGTATAGGTGAGTAGAAAATCTATAATTATTTAAAGGATTATGTCTCGAAATCTAAATTAAGGCCTTACATACGAGGGCAGTGCATAAAATGTGCTAAAATAAAACAATTTTATTTAGTTTTTTTTAAGTCAGATATCGACAGATATCACTTGATGGTAGGTGACCTCAGCTACAGAACATCAGTCAATGGTGCGCTGTCAACCTATTTTTTACTTCGAGAAGCCGAAACGCGCAATATGCACTTCACGGTTTTTCCATCTATGATAGTGGGGATAATAATAGAAATTAATAAACAAAAACTACACATTTTTATCTATACTTTACTAATATTATAAAGAGAAAATATTTGTTTGTTTGTTACGATTTAACTCAAAAACTACTCGACCGATTTTAAATATTCTTTTACCAATAGAAAGCTACATTATCAGCGAGTAACATATTAAGCTATCTTTTATTTTGTTGTTGTGTATAGTATATCTACATTGGACCCGTGCGAAGCTGGGGTGGAAAGCTAATTAGTATATAAACTTTATAACAAAAAAATACTATATAAAAAGTGACTTTCTTGCAAAATTATTCGTTTAGTCGCTTAATATTGCATTTTCTTAAGACACACATAGCTCCATTTGAACTTCCTATAAACTCTTCCTCTTTTGTTTTTCATGAGGAAAGTAAACGTATAATATTATACTTCCTGCAAAGCGAAGCTTCCTATACGTTTTGCTGGGTTCGTAGACGTGTTTGGTACTATGTGTTCCTGGGGTCACGGGTTCGAATCCCACCGTCGCGATTCGAGTGAAACGGTTCTAAATTACCTTGCAGCGCGGGGCGTGAGCGAACGCGACGCTGGAATAAGACATGATCGGACGAATGTACGTTTTGTAGAGTGACTACTGATCAAAGAGACCCATTACTGGAAAAATATTATCTCGAATTGATCCTAATAAATTATATTCATATTATACAAGTTCTTTACTCAGACATTCAACATCAGAACAAAAACATATTTCCTAGTAAAATCTAAGTCGAACATTATTATCAGAAGTGTTGGCTCCAATTAAGTGACGTCACGACATCAATGAGATAATGTCATTGTTATCTTCAGGCTCCGAATAACGCTCATTTGCTTGTCGCTTGGGAAACAGTGGGACAAGTAACAAGCTATACCATTTCATATTTTTTAATATTTCATAGATGCAGTGTTCCATATATAAAAATATAGATATCTCTCTATTTTAATGAAAATCGAATTCATATGGGATCACTCTTGTCTATCTGTTCATTTTTCACAGGATATTTTCATATAAATTTACCAAAGAAATTCTGGATTAAGATCAAGTTTCCAAGAACAAAGTAGGAAAATTAAATATATATATTTTTTCTATGCATCCGTCTATCGATTGTCATATAAGATCTCATTGTGAGTATAAAGTTGTATTTTTTTTAATTCTTTGCTCCTCTTTATTTCCAAAGCTATTGAACCGGAAATTATGACATATAGGTATATAAATACTCGTATATATAAGAATATAGATCACATGAAGAGGAAATGCAATTCACAATGTGAGAAAAACACCCTTGAGTTCTTGACTGTTGTTTTGGATTTGTCGGGTGAATAACTTTCCTTGCTTGGAAAATCATCTATACTAATATTATAAAGCTGAAGAGTTTGTTTGTTTGAACGCATTCATCTCAGGAACTGCAGGTTCTATTTGAAAAATGTGTGTTGGATAGTCCAATTATCAAGGAAGGCTATGTAACATCACGCTGCTGCAAAATTTTGCATAAACGGTGAAAATTATCCATATTTTTCATTGTGTGCGCTGCGTAAACGGTTCAAGTTACCCAAAAAATATGCAGGAAAGAATTATTCCCCTTTAAATGATCTAAAAAAATGTCTGCGACAGTATATGTCTATCTTTTAAGATTGACTCATTATAACCTTTATTATGGTAATCAAATTTGGTACTTTAAAATATATTCTTTTAAAAACTTCTTAATCGCGATCATAATAAGAGAAATTGACGCGGAGCTAGTCTAATATATAAAATTCTCGTGTCACAGTTTTCGTTGCCATACTCCTCCGAAACGGCTTTACCGATTTTTACCAAATTTTATATGCATATTCAGTAGGTCTGAGAATCGGCTACTATCTATTTTTCATACCCCTAAGTGTAAGGGTTGTTCACCCTTAAACTTTTTTTTTTTAATTTTTGGACGAAATTTTTTGTTTTTATTTTTTTATAATGTGGCATTAAAAAATAGATACAATCCCTGCTTTTTTTGTCAAAAAATCTTGACCCGTGCGAAGCCGGGGCGGGTCGCTAGTAAGTATACAGGGTTACCGGGTAAGTCGACCTAGATCCTTTAAGACGTTGTAGTTCCCATAATTCCTGACTGATTTGACTATGAAACACTGTACCCCAAACCTTACCGTTTTCAAGATATTGGACTTTGCAGTTTTTTTTAAAAATATCCGATTTTTTGTCTTTAGTTCTATTTTTTTTGTGTTTTCTGCCTTGAATTTATTTGCGTTTGCGATTTTTGTGTAGTAAATAAGTTGCTTTATTATATTCAACACTAAAATTGCAGTTAACTTTACCAACTGGGTCGTAGTAGACGACTGATAGTTAGAAAATGATATAAATTAATATAAAACAGTTTTTCTTTCAGCGATATTTTAAAAAAAATCTATGATAGTTATGCTGCAGATATCTTTAAAAATATCTACGTTTCATTAGCTATCCAACGAGGTATAACAAGCCAGGGTAATATCAGAATTCTGTGAAATAAACTTTGATGAAAGCTCCCAGGTAGTAAAAAGTAAAAAATTACGGTAATCCAAATAGGTACAAAATTATGTTTATTACTATTTTTATGATAGTCTACGTTTACAATTCATGTTCCACATGCCCGCTTCTGTTTCTCACACATATTTCCATTCTGTGTCTTAATCCACTTTTCACTACACCTGTTGTTGAAACCCTTATTTCATTTGCTGCATCGATTATTCTCTCTCTCAAAACATCAACAGATGTGATCGGATTAAGTTCGTTGTATCACATAAAAATCCATGGGGGTCAGGTCCGGACTTCTAGCTGGCCACGGTATAGGTCCACCTCTTCCGATCCACTTAGAAGTATCTTATGGGCAGATGAGTCAAAAATTGATGAAGACGGTATCACATCACCACAATGCTCATTATTGGGCCTCGAAAGAGCAAGGAAATCCCAATAAGAAGCGGATAAGGGGATCACAAATACCGAAGAAGCTATACCGTCTTCATCAAATTTCGACTCATCTGCCCATAAGATACTTCTAAGTGGATCGGAAGAGGTGGACCTATACCGTGGACAGCTAGAAGTCCAGACCTGACCCTCATGGATTTTTATGTGATACAACGAACTTAATCCGATCACATCTGTTGATGTTTTGAGAGAGAGAGAATAATCGATGCAGCAAATGAAATAAGGGTTTCAACAACAGGTGTAGTGAAAAGTGGATTAAGACACAGAATGGGAATATGTGTGAGAAACAGAAGCGGGCATGTGGAACATGAATTGTAAACGTAGACTATCATAAAAATAGTAATAAACATAATTTTGTACCTATTTGGATTACCGTAATTTTTTACTTTTTACTACCTGGGAGCTTTCATCAAAGTTTATTTCACAGAATTCTGATATTACCCTAGCTTGTTATACCTCGTTGGATAGCTAATGAAATATTTTTTACGTAGATATTTTTAAAGATATCTGCAGCATAACTATCATAGATTTTTTTTAAAATATCGCTGAAAGAAAAACTGTTTTATATTAATTTATATCATTTTCTAACTATCAGTCGTCTACTACGACCCAGTTGGTAAAGTTAACTGCAATTTTAGTGTTGAATATAATAAAGCAACTTATTTACTACACAAAAATCGCAAACGCAAATAAATTCAAGGCAGAAAACACAAAAAAATAGAACTAAAGACAAAAAATTGGATATTTTTAAAAAAAACTGCAAAGTCCAATATCTTGAAAACGGTAAGGTTTGGGGAACAGTGTTTCATAGTCAAATCAGTCAGGAATTATGGGAACTACAACGTCTTAAAGGATCTAGGTCGACTTACCCGGTAACCCTGTATAAATTAATAAAAAGTTCAACTCCTCTGCCTTACACCATACAAAAACGACAGAAGCCCGCAGATTCGGTAAAAAGACATTGATTTTGTATTTGAAGTCGTTTGGAAACAAAATGTGGCTCACTTAGTATGTAAGAGGTTTTTTGGAATAATTTACTTAAGAAAATCTCGTTTTTTATTTAAACAAACGTATAGCATCATTAGGGGCATGTTTTAATCAAAGGTAAAATAAATATTGTTTATAAAGGAAACGTGCAGATTTAACAAAGAATTCGTGAATATTAGTAAATCTTTTTTTCATCTTTTATTTTTATAACGACCAGAATCGAAAGCAAAATATTGAAATTTTGTTAAAACAGCACCAAAATCTACTGCGTATTTTAGAAGAACCAAGAAAAAAAAGTGTGATACCTTAGGCAGTTTTTATACTATTTAGAAAAGGTATTCTCATTAGTTTACTATTATAGTTTTTTTATGTCAGATATCGACAGACGAGCATGAGGTTCACTTGATGGTAGGTAATACCTCTGTAAATACAATGTAATGTACACGAAAAAAACATTTGCCTATATTACTCGCTGATAATGTAGCTTTCTATTGGTGAAATAATTTTTAAAATCGGTTCAGAAGATCTAGAAATTACTCCCTACAACCTCACATACTTTTCATCTCTATAATATTAGTATAGATATCGATAACGAGGCTCACTTGATGGTAGGTGATACCTAAACCACAGAATATCTATTTTTTACTATAAACATTCGGAATTTCATAGAATTCATCCGAAATTCCAATACACTCATACAAGTGTCTCTACATATGTACTCGTATATGCGAACGGTTATTCTTTACACGGTCGGAATTTCAATATTCCTCTCCCTTTTTTTTATGTCAGATATCGACAGACGAGCATAAGGTTCACTTATGTAGGTGATACCTCGGCCACTGAACATCAGTCAATGATGCGCTGTCAACCTTATTTTTACTTCGCGCATTCGGAAATGCATAGACTGAAATTGAAACGCGCAATGTGCACTTCACGGTTTTCCATCTACGAACGGTGGTTCGTTACTCGGTCGGAATTAAGATTCCTCCTACCCGATCAATGCACGAAGTTACCAGACGTGGGATTCGAATCCACGACCCATCGTAGCGGACGGCAGGTGTGTTCTACCGAACGCGCCAACGAGTCCCTCGGTAATTCTTGAAGTGACGTTCTTTAGGGGCGAATAAGGATTCGACCACGACCGATTGGAACACCAGTGTGTACTCAACGCAGCATATACCCCGTTTTAGTGGAATTTACCATATAGCAGATTTTGTATTACTGACCAGCTATTGCCGGCGCAAACGCATAACTATAGTTAAAGCAATCACTATTTAATTGAGCGTTCACGTAATTAACTACAACAATGGTATACGTGACAGTTCATTAACCTCATATGACTTGAGATACGCCTGACTTATCGCAGATAGGCTGATGCCACAGAATACAAGAAACAGTTGGGATGATTAACGCGTGTTGTCTGCCTGAATGCCCTTATACAACAGGCTTTCCAAAATTCGACGTGTCTTTCTTAAAAAAAAAATCAGGATTTTTTCCTTCGTCAGTGTTTTAAGATAAGAATAATGAGGCGAATATAGCTTAACATAAAGTAAAACAGTGTTTGATTAGGTCATATGGCTTTCATCTATCTTAAGGCTTTAAGCTCAAAACAAGAGACAGAGGCTTTATTCGACCGAATTACATAAAAACCACTCCAACATTGCACACAAACACAAATAAATACACGCAAACGTACACTCGTACACACCACCCACATCCACACATACGTATTACATAAAACGCTATTTTTGTAATTTAATTTTTTTAGTTTTAACTTTTTCTTTAAATATCTTTATATTTTTTAGTTATAATAAAATACTTATATGGAAGAGCGGGACATCCTGGAACAGGTATTTTATTTAAAGGATCCTCCCAACGGTTAACTATTTTGTTAAAACTTTTTGTTTGATATAAAAATAAGTCGGGTTTTCCTTCCTGACGCTATAACTCCAGAACGCACGAACCGATTTCCACGGTTTTGCATTCGTTGGAAAGGTACAGTGAGGTTTATAGCAAAGAATATTCAGGAAAAAATTTCAACAGAAAAGCGGGAAAATCTTTTTTCTTTAAGAATAATTATATAATTTCGAAGCCAAAATTGTGGCAGAACAACGTCTGCGGGGTCCACTAGTTTCTCATATAATAAAGTAAACCAACAAACCGAGTATAATGTAATGTATATACGAGTATAATATTAGGTATATTAGCATTACAAAAAGCCCTCTGTAAAAAATAATTCTTAAAAAAATACCATTCAAAAATATTTTTCGTTTATAGCATATACGCTGATGTTAATCTCAAAAGTTCTCATTTAACTGATCTCATTTTAGATAAGGATGTAATATGATATGTTTTATATTTTAAGTGGGCGCTAATGAAAATTCCAATTAAAACTAGGTTAAATCCCATTTGAAAAGGCTTACTGCGGTCCGTTTCACTCGGTTAATCGACAGTTCATATTAATTGAGGCTACCTAATATTTCCTCTACCTTCAATTAAATGGGTGTTAAAACTATTATGGAAATATATTGACTCCTGGATATATTGTTGCCAAGTTAGCGGTTCGTACCAACTTACATGGAGTTACTTTATTGATTGGGTTTAATTTTTCAGCAAATATTCAGTTGAGTAGTAATATTATGGAACTTTCGAACTGAAATAATAAGATACGAAGGACTTGTAACGGGTTTTAGTGTTAACGTTTCCTTTTTGATATTTACATTGTTGTTTTAAACGTAATATTTTTGATAATTTATGAATACAAAAATATAAGGCCAGCTACGCATCTGCACCCTTTGGCGTTGCGTATGTTTATGGACTGCGAGGATTCCATCAAGTGACCCAAATACTCAGGTATAGATAAATTAAAAAAAATATTCATCAGGTTTCAAGTTATAAAATCGAACTTTCTAAATGATATTATTGAATATCTAATAAATAACAAATTCGTAGTTGTATAAAAAGGTTAACAAATCAAGTCATGTATTCGCGTATATGAACTGTCATTTTGTTAACTTCCGGTTTGTCATATATAGTTTAAGTATACCAAAATATAACCCATGTTACGCGCTGAAAATTTAGCTTTCTATTGGTGAAATAATTTTTAAATTCGGTCCAGTAGTTTTTGAGTTTATTCATAACATACAAAAATACAAAAATTCAAAAATAAAAATCTTTTCTCTTTATAATATTATTATTATATTAGTAGCAAAACGCCCCGGCTTCGCACGGGTGCAATGTAGATGAAAAAAGCAAAGCCTATGTTACTCGCAGATAATATAGCTTTCTATTGGTGAAAGAATTTTTGAAATCAGTTCAGTAGTTTTTAAGTTTATTCGATACATACAAAAAATACAAAAATACAAATCTTTCCTCTTTATAATATTATATTATACATATAGTAGTATAGAAGTATTAGTAGTTAAAATATTATATTATATAGTAGATATACAGTGCACCGAATGAATTGTTGCCATCTATCTTTATAGATGGTAACACTCTATATAAGTGAGTTTTAGGCCTTAAACCGAACAGAGCGGATATAATATCCCTAAATATCAAGTGATATGGCGCACTCGAGACCTCGCTCTGAGTGTCCGCTTGAAATTCGACACTTCCTGTAATGGGTCGCACATTTCCACAACATATTTGACCATTCTCCATTCCATCTAGTCTTCCGAAACGTATAGAATTATAATCTAGTAGTGGACCCCGCAGACGTTGTTCTGCCACAATTTTGGCTTCGAAATTATATAATGCCACATTATAAAAAAATAAAAACAAAAAAATACGTCCAAAAATTAAAAAAAAATTTTTAAGGGTGAACACTGAACAACCCTTATCACTTAGGGGTATGAAAAATAGAATAGAAAAAAGATTTTATCACTTTCAAATTAATATATTGTTATTCTTATTTCAAACCAAACTTCAAAACTAATATATTGTTGTTATTATTATAATATATTACATTATATTATTTACGTCACTATACTAAACTTTGATAAAAAAGCAACATGGCGCGTAACCGAAAAACGTGACGATACTTACAAAATTTTCTCCCATACGTCGATAAAGAAGTTTCACTTCAAAAATTAAGTCGATTTTTAAAAGCTACCGTTGGGGAGTTTCTATTCGTTGGGAACGTTGCCTCCACCATCCATCGGCCATCGATATACTTTGACTTCTTATCCTAACATTTAGAATATTTCTTGTTTAAGATAACAAAACTTATACAACCTTATACTAACATCCAGATCTTGAACTAATACTCAACGTGGAGATAGCGCAAACTATGGAACAATTTCTCTGAAGCACCCCGAGATAGCCGCAGTCTCAGCTCACTGTATTTATGGGGTCATTTCGACCCACACGCTGTAATCACAACCTACTTATCTATTTACAGCTAGTATGAATGGAAATGAGTGCTGTAACTATACTGTTGGTTGGTTTTAAGTATGATAAAGACTTTGTACGATCGAGGTTAGTGTTCGCTTTGAATGAAATAGTAGCGTAGCTTCTGGGTTGGAAAACGGGCTCGTTGGCGCGTTCGGTAGAACACCTGCCGTGCGCATCGATGGGTCGTGGTTTCTAATCCCACCGGGACAACATGTTTATAATTATCTGTAACAATGTCTTCCCTACGTCTGGTAACTTCGGGCATTGAACGTGTGGGAGGAATATCGAAATTCCGATCGGGTACCACCGTTCATAGATGGAAAACCCGTGAAGTGCATATCGTCGGCGCATCATTGACTAATGTTCTGTGGCTGAGGTACCTACCATCAAGTGCTCGTCTGTCGATATCTAACATAACATTAAAAAAAAATACTTATCTTCAAGCGTACAACTATCGAGGTTTTTTGATTTTATATGCTGTGTAGCTACAATACAATTATTGTTAAGAAATGAAGTAATAAAGTGATTTAAAATTTATGGCCTCTTGCAGTTTTCACGAGTCTGGTTTCTGCGAATTGGTAGATTTTGAAGTTTCTTACAAATCTAAAGACTTAAATAACTTTGCTTGATTAAGGTATTTGTATGAGTAACTTTACGCTTTACTTCGATTTATTTATCCGGCCTTGCTGAAAGCTAGAAGGAAAACATAGGTCGACAGCGGATCCCCTGGAGATATGCTCTGCGAACCCAGGGATCCCGTAAAGGCGGAAAGTGGGCAGTGGTGTTTTTAGTGGGTAACCGAAAACCGATCTTGTCTCCGAGGAAGCTTAAATGGCCTCGAAGCAGACGTGACGGAACCCCACACTCCCCGCGCCTATGAACCGCCCAGCGTCGGGGGTGTGTCAACACATTTTCACCACATAACAAAAAAAAAAAAAAAAGGTCGACAGCGGATCATTGATTGATGTCCTGTTGCTGAGGTAACACCTACAACCAAATTAGTCTTGCGCTTGTCTGTCGATATCTAACTTAAAATTTTTGAACATTCTATCTCTAAAAAAAAATAAAAAAACGGAGAAGTTATGACAAAAGACAGACGCCGCTCAAAGCTAGTCTATTATAAATCGTAATTGACAATAATGGTTTATCTGTCTCTATCCTTTAACTCATTATAAAAAGAGACAAATATAGAGATCGTTAATAACTACTAAACTTAAATACTCGGAATATGACTATAAGTGTGATTTAGAAGTGCAAGTTAATATCCAATTAATATTGAATGAAGCGAAGTAAAATAAAATAAGCACGTGAGATCATAAACGTCGGCCGCAAACTCTTAACTCCAGTTTTTTATTTGAAAACTTTTTACATACGAGTATTGCAGAGGAATACGGGTGTAATTAAATTTTACAAGCGTTTTCGCGGGTTTTTCTGTTTACTCTTAGTAAGTGCGTTAAGTTGCGTGTTATATGTGAAGTGTTTTGTTTCTTTCTTTTATATATACAATACTAGTGCTCCACCCCGGCTTCGAACAAAGTCACTCTACTTTACACTCGACCTATTCTTTGGAGAAATGATCCTTACCATAATTACTGCCTGCATAGCCTAGCATGACAACCACAGCAAAATTTTGTCGACCGATTTCACGAGTTTTAATTGATTATCTCTTTATGTCTTTCGGATCTAACATGACACTTACACTTGATGATGGTCATGCTAGGCGGGCTGGTACGCCCCCCCCATGGATCCAAGCCTTGTCGTGGCGGGGGGGCTTAGTAGTCGGGGTGCAAGCCAGCACCCTGGCGAAGCCAATTGGACCGAGTGGGGCCGCTTCCAGTAAAGGATGAAACGGCCCGAGAGGAGAGCGGCTCCGTGGCTTCCTTCTGCGTGAGGTGTACGCGAAGGATTGCCATGCGCTAGAGGTGGCGTCGGAGTCGCAGTGGTGCATCGGCACGGGGGTTGGCCGGTCTTCAAGACCGGCGAGTGGTGGGTCCCGCGGACTCCCCCCATGTTGAGCATGGGAAGGATGCACAAGCGGGACGAGGAGGGGGCCGTTTGGCCTGACCGCCGGGGCTCGCGGTAGTATGCTATCGCTATCCCGTGGGCCCCATTATGGCGGATTGAGGGATGAGGGGTTTTAGTGGGTAGCTCCCAGTGACCCAGCTGCCTGGAGCAGAGGGCTCATACAGGCAGACTGGTAGGGTGAGTCCCACACTCCCTGCGTCCTGGCACTACCCCGACGTAGTGGGTGCGTAAACTGCATTTCCCCTCGGTAATAAAAAAAAAAAGGCGGGCTGGTACGCGAGGCTATTGAAATTTAAAAAAAATATGGGCATAGCATCGTTGCACATTTAGCGCTTGAGTGGCTATGTTAGTGGCCGACTCTCGCACATGGCCACAGTCATCGGCTTTTTCCTGTATTTAGTGGACCCTTTCGGCCACTGATGGCCACGTTAAGTGATCGGAACCTGGCTTAATATGAGGCAAGACGGACGATATATACTACTTTTGCGTCTGTGTTTTGAGACTAATTATTTTAAAATTTCAATTATAATTTAATAAAAAAAAACAAAGTTTAGTCGAATTGAGAACCTCCTCCTTTATTGAAGTCTTTATTGAAATGAAAACTAAATTTTTACACAGAATCAAAGTAGTCTTAGATATTTTTTAGTTTTAATTATTTAATTGTTGTATTTCTGTTTCAGGTACTGTACACGTGATCAATAAGACATCGAGGTCCAAAGTATTCGTTTTCTATCTAAACTTGTAATAAATTTAGTTTTTAATACTTATATTTCCACTAATGATACCTATATCTTAAGGCCCATACTTTTTTACTAATATTACTATCTGAAATTACAATTCAATATTACAATTTCCAAGCGAATAATATAGGAGCAGTCGTAATCGCGTCTCGTCTGAAGCACCCCTTAGGTCTGTGGGAGCCTGTCAGGTGTCGTTAAGTGTGAATTTATGCCGCGGATCCGCTCCGAGCCTTATTAATGACGCGTCGAGATAAGAACTTAGTTAAAAAATGGCGCGTGACATTTCATACAGGGCGCGACCCGAAATCGTAATCTTTAAACTTTATTTTTTTCATATCACTGGGTTATGTTTGGAATGGACACATTAATACACTTATTGTAATGTAATTCAAAGTCCTGTTTAGACACTTTTAAAGGTAAGAAATAGGTCAACTGCACATCACTGTTAGTTGATGTTTTGTATTTAAAATAGGATAGATTAAAAGGCGATTCAGTTCGACTCGCGTCAACAAAATTATCGCGACATTTAAGATATGATAATAATGTCCTCTGAGTGGTGAATTACCTATCCTCGCGTGAGCATCAGGCTCGTCTGACGTTTATATCTGATATATAAATAGTATATTTGTAGATTCATAATTTAAATAATCTACAGGCAGGCTAAAATTGACCGAATCCAAATTTAAAAATAATGTAATGTACCTACTGCTTTAAGGGGAGAAATTTCAAGTGGAAAAACGCAATTAATATGGAAACGCCATTAGTTTAGAGAAATCGACTCGGAAATATTCTTAGACGCCGTGTTTGAATTGTTAAACAGAATGTATAATTTATTACAGTCGATGTTTTTCAGAGATATCTGGACGAATGTTTTCGGAATATACTTCTCTTTTTGTTCAGTATATGAGAGGGAGAAGCATTTATATAAATTTAGTATGTCTAATTTGTTGTTTTTACCTTCCATATCGGTTTAAACTATTTGCATCCTTTTAACTTTCTAATTCAAACTCAGAGCTGTTAAGTTTTTTAGTTTGTAATAAAACTTAGTTAAAAGCTATATTTATACCAATCTTATATACTACATATAATAAAACTGTAGAGGTCAAATGTCTGTACATAGAAAAAAAATGCTTAAAACTGAGTCAGGGGGATGTAAGAAGAGAAATAGAACAAACCCGGTTTTTTTTTAATTTTTTGTTTCTCTGTCTGTTTGTCTGTTTATCTGTTTGTCTGTTTGTACGGGCTAATCTCCGAAGATACTGAACCGATTTTCATGCAATTTAAACAAATATATTAAGCAAATCCCGGGGCAACATATACACTTTGTTTGATTGAAATCGGTTGTCGGAAAGAAAAGTTATCACCATTTAAAGATTATTGTAAAGGCACCATATCATCAAATTGCAATGCAAACTGACTCGCGTCGATTTTTTTCGAATTATCAGATGTCAATAACAGATTGGTATGGAAATGAAATAGTTTGTTTATTTCGCCACTTTTTTTGCTCAAAATCTCAGCTTAAGATGAAGCCCACGCGAAAGAAGTCGCTGGCATCAGCTAGTCTATAATAATATTATAAAGAGGTAAACTTTGTGAGGTTGTAAGGTTTACCCCCAACAACCCTTCCGGATCTACTGAACCGATTTCAAAAATTCTTTCACCAATAGAAAGCTACATTATTAGCGATATACTGTTTTTGTGTGTACATCTACATTTCACCCGTGCGAAGCCGGGACGTGTTGCTAAAGATGACAATACTCTTTCTTAGCATACGTGTTTTGCAATTGTAGATTTGTAATATACAAGAATCAAATATGAAAATTGTTGGCAGATCTTATAAAATAAAATATAAAAATATCACACGACATTAGCTACATGCGTTCTTAGTAATGAATAAATAAGCGGAACATTTCGATTCTAAATATTATGTCCAAGATCTCACTAAATGTAATTACGGTGCCTCTGCGGAACCTGAAACTCACTTACAATTAGATGTACATTTTTTAACAGATTATAATATTTTTCTGATTGATGAAATTCAATTTTTTTTTTATGAAATATTTTAGCTTATTGAATTAGTAATTTTATAACAGAATTCGGTCTTTATCTTTACCCTTTTCATCATAGTTATATGTATTTTTCTATTATTATTAATTACCCAAAATAAAATAATTTGTTTTCCCTTGTGTTTGCGTACATACAATTGTGTTTCCGTTTACATAATATTTTTTCAATATCAAGTCAATCAGTCTATTTTTTTTTTAATTTTGTGTTCGAATCCCAGCATCTCCAGTGCTAAACGCAACAAATGGAGGGTCTAAAAATACTTGGATCGGATTTCAAAATTAATTTATTTACTACTAGCACACGCCCCGGCTTCAGGTGCAATGTAGATGTCCACAAAATATAGCCTTACTCGCTGATAATGTATGAGTTTTTTCGTTACAAACATACAAAAATATAAATCTTACCTCTTTATTATGGGTTATTTGCCTTAAGAAAAGAGTGATACTTAATTTTCGTGATAAATTTATATATTCTTCTAATTGTTTAATTTTCATAGTGGTTATGTGTAAACGAAACATGTCAACAAAATTCCAGTGTGAAACCCATCGAAACGCAAGGCATTAGTACAAACCTTAAAACAAAAGGTTGGTAGGTAGAAGGAGGTTCCGTTGAATACTTGAAGGGTCGTAATAAATAAAGTTACCCAGTTTATTGCTAGCGTAATATAAAGTAATACGATTTCAAATAAAATAAACGCGCAATGAACGCGTTTCAACAATAATATGCAGTTATATTAACTTTTATGTTTTCACTTTACACACTGTGCATATAAATTTGTGTTATTTAAGTCCTTTTCCCTTTTTTGCATAGACATTTACAGTAATTAGTTTAACTGTAGTAATAAGATATAGTTAGTGCATATTATGTACGTGACGTAGCCAAGGTCCTATGTTTTGTTGTATGTTTTTGTGTCTCAAATAAATATTTTAATTTATTCCTTTCCTTCTGTTGCTATAGTTATACTTTTTATAAAATAATATTTTATGGCAAAATATAAAGTATGTGGTTCTGGTTAGCCAGTAGCCACATAATTGTGACCCAAACTTTATCTTCACAGAAAATGTACCTATCGATACTTTACCTAATCTATATCTATATACTTATACTAATATTATAAAGAGGAAAGATTTGTATTTTAGAATTTTTGTATGTTACGAATAAACTCAAAAACTACTGGACCGATTTAAAAAAATCTTCAACCAATAGATTTTCGCGAGTAACAGGCTTTATTTGTGTATAGTACATCTACATTGCACCCGTGCGAAGCCGTGCGTTGCTAGTATTTAATATGTTTAATATAAAATTGCGTAGTGAGTAGTGCCTGTAATTTAAATTAACGTAAACAGTAACGGTTTAATCTTTATCATCTCATTTAATATTGTGTTTTAATTAATTTCCGTAGTAATGTATTATAATATGACTATCGATATCATTAAGAGGTAAGTACTGATTGTTTGTTGATTCAGGCAACTTATGACGCGGTGTAAAAGCTTTTAACTTTCGAATTCAAAGCTTTAAGAACACGTCATCAACCACTAAACATAGACTTTATTTGAATTGATACTAACGAACCGCCCCGGCTTCACACGGGTGCAATGTACATGTACTATAGACATACTCGCTGATAATGTAGGTTTTTATTGGTGAAAGAATTTTTAAAATCGGTTAGTAAGTTTATTCATAAAAATATCTAGAACTTCTGGATTGGTTTTGAAAATTCATTCACCATTAGAAAGCTATATTATGTTGCTAGCACATCACTTAACTATGCTGTATATGCTTAAAAAATCTCTATGTTTTTGTTTGATTTCATATGAATACCATGTAATTCGCTATACGTGTAAAATACCAAATTCATTAACCTTTTTAATCTTTTAAAGTCACTCGTGGGAATGTTGCTTTTATTTTTTATGATATAAAATCACTTTTTCCGTGCAACAATAATTGTTGAGAAAACAAAGGCTCTGAAAAGAGCTATTACAAAATATTGTGACATTTATAAGAAAGGCAATAAGAGTCATATTCGATTGTAAATTCCTTCCTTAATGGAACCAATTAAAAAGTTGACAATCTGAAAGATGCTTTGTTTAAAGAGCTTAAGTTTTAATTTAGATTACACGCTTGTTTTCAAGTAAAACTCATTTATAGTTTCGTTGTAAATGAGACTTTATTGTCGAGAAATATGTTCGAGATTTGCTAGTAAGATTTTGTGTGGACTGTTCTTAGTTACATCAGTTGAATTCAAGTCTGCTGTCGTTTTAATTTTGGAATTCTTATTCCTCTGTTAGCGCAAAAATAGAATGATAGTTTAAAGTAGTTTAAAGATTTTTCCGATATAAAATAGTGGAAAGCAAATAGAAAAAAATTCATTTATTATTAAGGGATACGATAGTAAATAATAGTGAAAGATTTTATACAAATAGGCTTGGTAATACCAGAGCTGTGTACGAACAAACATTTTTTTTATAACAAGCAAGCAATAGCGTAAGGCTCAGTTTATGGTAAGAATTTCAGCATATAGTATATCAATAAAAATATGCAGTCTACCTATGTAATATTCTTTCGAATATTTTGATTATTTTCTTAGATATTGCCAAATGAACTTGGGTCACTTAATTGTAGGCAGCTACAGTATATTATAAACAATGTGCTTACCCATTAAATATTATTTAAACATTCAATATATATTCTCCTCTTTTTTTCCACATAGACTTGTTTTAGTACATAAAATTAGTCATCTAAAGTATAAAACATTAGTAAAATATTAAAATAAACATAAAATAGATATATTGTATAAAATGAAATAATACTTGCGTATCAAACTTTAAGTAGAAATTCTCTAAATGTTCGTGAAACCGCACCACAATCTGTTAAGTAGGTAGTTTAAAAAGTAAGGGCATAAATAGCAGACGCAGATTGCGATAAACATTATGAAGATAACGAGAGCAGTTTATTTCAACATAAATATCTTTTTATTAGTTACTGTTTCATATGCTACGCTTGGAAGTCAATTTTCAGAATCAAATTCGGCTTTTGGGTTCCATGTGAACACCTATAGGATCACTTGGATGTTCGTCTGTTTATCTATCTTCTCTGAATATACTGGACAAAAATATATAAAATAATTATATTTTTATAGGTAAGGCTTGGTATGGACATGTTATGAGGAGAGATGAAGGGCATGTATCTAAAAAAGTTTTGAATATGAAAGTGGTTATAGGGGAAGAGGAAGGCCAAAAAACATGGATTGACTGTGTGAAGAATGATAATATGTGTTTGAGAGGTGTGACTGATGATATGGCGAGTGAAAGGAGAGAGTGGAAAAAGAGAACATACTGCGCCGACCCCAAATAAAAAAAGGGAACAGGGCAAGAAGAAGAAGATAGGTAAATATTTTTATAAATGTAACTAAAAAAACAATGCATGTAATACGAAAAGGATGGTCTTCTGATTTCTAAAACTGAAATTTAAAAAATGAGTAACGGGTCATTAAATTTTCATTAAAAAGTAAATAAATACCGAATAAGTATCAATAAACAATACTGAATATCTGTAAACTACGACTAAAAATATATAATAACAATATGTATGTATGTATGGTACTGAATTGTCAATACACGACTCGCTCTTCATCGGTTTTATTCGCGACTTAATTTGCTGTTCGCTGTTAAAAGGACGATCCGACAAAAGTTAGACATTTCCACGAATAATGAAATCATTGACAATTTCAGACTTCCAAAACTCTGCGACAAAACGATATAACTCAAATATATACGATATAGTGAATAGAAGCTTTGACGTCAAAAGAAGTCTTATTTTATTGTACTCAGGGCCCAAGGCAGCTTATTTGTTTCAAAGTAATAAATTGTTTAAAACAATTAGGGTACTACTATTTTTGATCATTCGTGTGTATAAGACTAGCGATGCGCAACGGCTTTGCACAGGTAAAGTGTAAGTATTTAAAAAAATTGCCTATGTTCGCTGATAATGTAGCTTTCTATTAGTGATACTGTGTATGTAGCCTTGCGGTCATACATTCATCCGTAAGAGCATACGTCCCGAGTTCGATTCCCAGGTTGGTTATTTAGTGTTTCTCGCTTTTAAAAGTGTGGATATGGTTGGTGATCAGAGTTTGAGAACTTGAGGGATGTTTAACGTTAAAAATTAGTGGAAGTTTAAAACCTGTGCATTTTGCAAATGCGGAAAAACTAACACTAGTTGTGTGTCAACAAGTTTGACTAAAAATTCGTCCCGCGGACACCTCCCATGTTGAGCATGGGAATTAAAATCGGTCGAGTAATTTTTGAGTTAAATCGCAACAAACAAATCTTCCCTTTTTTTTCTAAAATACATCTACATTACACCTATGCGAATTGGGGGCGGATCGCTAGTACATCTTTATAATATACTAGCGACCCGCCCCGGCGTCGCACGGGTGCAATGCTGATACTAAATACACTACAGAAAATCTGTTTTTATTATACATATAAACCTTCCTCTTCAATCACTCTATCTATTAAAAAAAACCGCATCAAAATTCGTTGCGTAGTTTTAAAGATTTAAGCATACAAAGGGACAGAGAAAGCGACTTTATTTTATACTATGTAGTGAAGTATAGATTGCATCCATGTATATATATAATGCCATCAAAAACATAAATTGTAAAAAAAGCCAAGTCTTGCAACTCAGTGCTTCTATCGTAAAAAGTTGTGAGATCCATATAATACCAAGTCGGTCAATTTATTCAGTCTCTACTGAAGGATCCTTCTGTCTTAAGTAATTACAAAATAAGCTATCCTAACAACATCTTATAGTGATCATATCAATGCCAATATTAAAAATCTTTGATATTTAAAATAAATAGATTGACTCGGCTATCGCATGAAATCACAATGTATCTTTTTTTATTTTATTAAAAACATAATGTATCTCACAAGTAATACATATTTTATTAAATTAGATTGTTTAGTGCGATTGCCAAGTCAATCTATTTATTTTAAACATCAAAGATTTTTAATATTGGCATTGATACGATCACTATAAGATATTGTTAGGTTAGCTTATTATGTAATAACTTAAGACAGAAGGATCCTTCAGTAGAGACTGAATAAATTGACCGACTTGGTATTATATGGATCTCACAACTTTTTACGATAGAAGCACTGAGTTGCAAGACTTGGCTTTTTTTACAATTTATGTTTTTGATGGCATCTCATTTCTTTTTGTAGATAGTCCTTTTCTTAGTTTATTTGGATAAGAATTAATACAAAGCTATGGATAACAGTCTGATTTTGATCGGCATTTTTATCAACTTTTTAAAGTAAAAAAGTAGTTATAGTGACATAACTACAATAGTTGGACACATGATCTCGTGGTGGTGTAGATTTTGATATGTTCTATAATATTGTAGAACGTTTTTTTGTTCTATCATCAATACTTTCCGCAGCACATGCGGTGAAAGACATTTTATGGCTAATTTTTTTACACCTTGGGTTGTTTTTAGTAGGGATTTCTAAGGATCTCTATTTTTTCTTGTAATAAATATATGTTATGTTACTCAGTGATAATGTAGCTTTCTAACGGTAAAAGAATTTTTAAAATCGGTGCAGTAGTTTTTAAGTTATTCATTACATACAGAAATACAAAAAAAAATTGTATATCTAGAAAACTGGACCGAAATTTCAAAATATTGTAGTTTTTCCTTGATTTATAGACTAAACACTAATTGTATTCTAAATTTCAAGTTTCTATGTCTGCTAGAAGTGCCTTAGAGTTTTGATGATCGGTCAGTCAGTGAGTGAGTGAGTGAGTGACAAATTATCAAACTTTGACTAGTTATAATTCTTAAACTACTGGTTCAAACAGAATGATATTTGAAATATACCGAGTTTATACAATGCCTGCTTAGTGACTGAAAATTCAGGATTCTAGTTTTATCCACAACGAAGTTATAGAGGGTCGAAAATGGCCCGAACTGCTTCGAGAAAAGGATAGTACGGCCGTGCCGCTTTTGCTCGACTTGGCGGGGGCACTGCCGTGCCCCCAGAAAAGGGAAGTTGACAGGTGAACTGAATGAATAAATAGCCCAGGATATCAGCGAGATTTTTTTTCATCTACATGGGTGCACCCATGTTAAGCCGGGGTGAATCGCTAGTTTATTATATAAGTACCTACTGTAAGTCTGCCTCAGTAGATTAAGAATCTTATGCATGTATAACTTGACTTACAGCTACAATAATAGGAAAGTATACAACTATTGTTCCTGAATATACTACATCAAATTTAACTAGACTCTCACTTTTCATAATACGGAAACAGCTTCCGCTTTTTCCGCTTAAAGGGTCAATAAAAAATGGCGGAGCAAAGATATGTCCAGTTTTACATGACCTACACGTTTCATAGTAGACTACAAGAAAATTTGCACCGCAAGGGGTCAAAGTATAATTGTTAAGTTACAATTTCTCGGAAATTGTATGTTTTCTTGTTGACCTTGCGTTTAAATCTTTTAAGAGTATTTGCTGACACCTTACATCGCTTTTGAATTAAATTCTCTTTCAACAATAATGTGTTGAAGAGCTTTTTACGATTAAAGTTTTCAAAACGATTTTATTACTGAAACTGTACGGTAAGTTTATTAATATTATTAATTTAAATTATAACTTAATCTATTTATCTGTAATGTTTTAACTTTATTGAAATCGTATTTTTATATATTTAATAGTATAGTATTATTGTGTTGCCATGCCTTAACAAGTCTTTAATAATAATAATAATAAAGCCTTTTTATTTCCTTAATAATAATTAAATTTACAATTATTTGATTATTTTATAATTATTTCATAATATAGCATGCAATCTATGTATTAGTATAAGATTATTTTAAATTATATGACAGATAAAAATTTTGTCTAAATTCTAGTTAATACTTATAATATTTATTCATTTTTATTTTTATTAAGGACCTCTCTATAGAGTGAAGGCCTCCTCCATTTTTCTCCACATAGTTCTGTCTTTCGCTTTATCTGTCCAATCATTTCCTGCTGCTTTTAAAATTTCATCGAGCCATCTTTCTGCCGGTCTACCTCTGGTTCTCTTGCCGATTGGTCCCTTCCATGAAGTTATCGTTTTGGCCCACCTGTCCTCTTTCATTCGTACAATATGGTAACAAACAAACAAGTCTTTATTGAGACATAAATAAATAAATAAAAAATAAACTCTAGATTAGTAAAATATATTAATAATCTGCTCTATTTTTCGATGAATAAAAACAAATGAATGACAAAAACAAAGTTTTTCTAACATAACTAAGGGTGAAATGCAATTGTTATTTGGAAGAAGATTCTTTAAAAGATGGAATATGAACAATTAAAACTAAATCAAGCTAAATAATTACTAAGTTAGCACTTACTCTTAACATGGGAACATTTTAACTTCTTTCACGACCGGTTAATTTTGAATGGCTCAAACTTTTCGCGTTGATTGAAAATGTACTTGGCGCTCTTTAAAATGCTTTAGTAACTCACAAGTTTTATCCTTCAGACTTGGCACGAGTACTTTCTAATAATAGAACTGAGAATTCAGAACCATTTAAAGATTAGAATATGCTTTAGCCTTCGTGGCTCAGTGATTATAGCTTTTAGCACCAGAGTTGTCGAGTTTGAATCGCTGAGGATATCAAAAAATGAGTCCAAAACGCGCAATGTGCACTTCACGGCTTTTTCATCTATGAATGGTGCTAAGTTACCTGGTCGGAATTTCAATATTCCTCCCACCCGTTCAATGAGCGAAGTTACCAGACGTGGGGAAGACATACAGAAAATTATAAAACATGTCGTCCCGGTGGGATTCGAACTCAAGACCAATCGGAGCGCAGGGTGTTTTACCAAACGTGCCAACGATCCCGTCAGTTTTTCAAAACTATTCAGTATAGTTGAAGAATCGATATTCTTAAAACGTGTGCGTACCGCGTACAGCTATGTCAATACATATCATACCTTTAATAAAAATCCAACTTTATCGCCCCGTCATAAAGGACACTTTACATTAACAGTCAATCACCTGAAAGCCTCAGAGATAAGGCCATTTTATTGTTGCTATAAACATGATATACTAACTCCCCAACAGTTTATGACTACTTTATGGCGTTCTATACAATGTTGTCGTAAAATTTAGATTAGTAGGACTTTAGTGTGTGCACGCTATTATGAAGACTTTAAACAGCAATACTTGAAGTGTTTGCTTTCGAGCCAACACGTTTAAGTTTTACTGCGTTATGCATACTGTCTTTCCTCTTAGAATCTTATATTTTACAGATTTTGGGATAAATATACTATATGAACTAGCATTTGACGAAGGAATATTTAGAGTTTTAAAAGAGTTTTAATAATTATAAAAATCATTTTTTAACTCTAAACTAACAAACAAAAGTCGCAAGTCCTTAACACTATTATTTAGTGTATCCTGTAGCCACGACGTGCTACGAGATCCTAGATATTTATATTAAACATTCCCAACATGGGATTACAATGTCTACGTCGGTAACTTTTTCGAATCTCTTGCTACGCGAGCTTGCTACGAGAGTATTAGCGCTACGGGATTCTACAAGCCTCTACGGTCGGTGTAGAATATAGGTATTATGTAGAGTTTATTATATGCCTATATTTATATTTAATTATTTTATTCGATATTTATTATTTTCTTAATTTCCAAACAAAGGAATCTTTAAATCATTTTAATGTAAAACAGATGCCAGAATTCAAACCAATTCTTAGTACTTTGATGTGAATTATATATATGTATTTTGCGAGGTTTCTTGCTTTTATTTAGTTTTTTAAGCCTTATTAAATGGTTCAGTTTATGTGAAAATTACCATGGCAATATTGCTACAGTATATCAATATTGCTCTTTCGTAGGTATTATATGTGTATATAGAGGAAAATTGTGTAACGGCGCATTATAAATTCCATTAAAATTATAATATTTTTCAGTATTCGTAAAAGGTGCTCGGAGAAACGGGGGTATTTCTTTCAAACTGAAAACATTTGAAAATTGGTCCGTTATCCAAGATTAATGATTTGTCAAACTTCGCTAATTTTCGTTTAGATGTCTAACGAATTCCGTTCGCGTTGAGAGTTATTTTCGGCCGTTTTTAATTTTTTTCCTTTTTGGAGATTTGCTGTCGTTAACTTTGAAACTCGCCGTGTACTTTATTTTTAATCAAGAGTTGATATTTTAATTAAAAGAACGCCTTTCTGTTCAAGTAATTTGTATTTTAATAGCTTTTAAGATTTAGTCTCATACGTATGTGGGATTTTTAAGGGGTTTCCAAATCACACGTCTTTTACGTACCTAACACGTCGTCCTTTCTATCTCCCCTCCGACTGTATCTTTCATCTTCCCTTTTCTTGAGTCAAATCGTAAAAACGAACATACAAACAAACAAATCTTTCCTCTTTATAATCTTAATATATATAAATCTCCTGTCACGATGTTTGTCCGCGATGGACTCCTAAACTACTAAACCGATTTTAAATTAAATTGGCACACCGTGAGCAGTCTGGTCCAACTTAAGAGATAGTATAACTTAGAATTTTTGACCATCTACATTGCACCCGTGCGAAGCCGGGGCGGATCGCTAGAATAAGTATAAAATTTTGTCCGTAAACTGTCAAAATTGAATAACTTAAAACTTAACATTACTCTTGATATTATTTATCGGCGAATTCGATGCCATTTAATACGTTACCTATAATTGATATTTTTTTAAATATGTAATGGATAACTTAATATATTACCGAGAGCTTGTGATTTTTTTTGTTATATTTATTACCGAGAGATATTACTCTCCCTCTTTACTCTTTTAATTTTTTACATCTACGTGCATTTATTCAATTTTCAAGGTTTCCAAATGCGATTTCAAACTATGTATTATCCCACTGGGTCATACTTTAATATTTTTAGTATTATTATAGTACGAAAAATATCCAAATTTCATTAGTACCATCAGCAGCAAATGCTATAATTGTTATTAAATCTAAAATTATACACCAAAGGCTTTTTCTGCTAAATAACTAAAATAAATAAAAGTATAAACAAATACATGTACATACATATATTATCTAAACTATAAGTTTCTTGTATATTTTTTTTATAAGATTATATGTTAAACTATTTGCAATAGCAAACTCCTGATCAAACAGACGAACAAACAGAGGTATTACTTGGAGGAAAACTGCTAACGCGTGCTTACAAAGTGAAACGTTGGTGTGTGGGATAAGTTGAAGTCAACAGCGATTATTATAAAAATAACTCATCTTTTTCGATAAAATGGCATGACACTAACATCAGAGAAAACTGGTTAATTTTTATTTTTCAAAATACGTGTCTTACTGAGATACCATGGGTTTTAAATAATATTAGACACTAAACTTACCACACTATTTTTTTCAGTAAATATGAATAAAAACGAAACTTCCATAGTAAATTAACCATTATTCAGTCCCTGCTTAAAATAATATGATGTTGGATAGAGAGCATATTATAATAGTAATGAAACTTGATCATTTTTGCTATTAAATGATTGATTTTCTAAAGTCTATCGAACTAATTATAATATGTTTCATCTTAAGCCGCATTTTCCGTTTTTATTATATTTAAATAACTAGCGACCCGCCCCGGCTTCGCACCGGTGCAATGCTGATACTAAATACACTACAGAAAAACTGTTATTATTATACATATAAACCTTCCTCTTTAATCACTCTATCTATTTAAAAAAACCGCATCAAAATCCGTTGCGTAGTTTCAAAGATTTAAGCATACAAAGGGACAGAGAAAGCGACTTTGTTTTATACTATGTAGTGATACTCATTACAGAATACTCGCTCATTCTTAATAAAAACGATTAGACCGATTTTAAAAATTCTTTCACCAATAGAAAGCTACATTATCAGCGAGGAACAGTGTGTATAGTATATCTACATTGCGCCTGTGCAAAACCGGGGTAGATTGCTAGTTTATCTTATTTTACTTAAAACTATTACTGTCACTTACAAAATACTATCTATACTAATTTTATAAATATATAATTTGTATTTTTGAATTTTTGTGTGTATGAATAAACTCAAAAACTACTGGACCGATTTCAAAAATCTTTCACAAATAGAAAGCTACATTTTCAGCGAGTACCATAGGTTATTTTTTGTGTAAGATATAAGAGACAAAACATCTTAAATTATTTATTAACCCGCTTGGAACTCGTCTCTTGTACCACAAATCAACGTTATTTTAACTAAGCGAGTTAGGCTGCCGTTTGATTTGTTAGCACCCTTTCTGCTGCTGTCAGGTGTTCGATACCTGATTGAGGCAATTCTGATCCCTTTCAACGGCAACCTATGTATAATCGTAATTGCTTTTCCTTGCATGTATTTTATTTGTGTGTTTTATTCAGTGTTGCAAGAAGGGCTGTCGGGTTTCAATACTTGGGGCGGTAATATATTATTTATATACTAGCTGTACCCGGCATGTATTTTACTTACACATACATATATATCTCGCCTCTTTCCCATTGCGGTAGGCAGAGATCACGGAATTCCATATGCTCCTATCCTAACATACCACTTTCGCTTCTTCCATTATCATCAATGCTTTCATACATACATTTCATGCGACGGTATGCATTTTAATGTTACGTAAAGTATTACCCTTTGCGGTTATATTTGGAACAACTCATCAAAGTTTTATCATAATCGAATTAATAGTTTAGGAGTTTATTGATCTTTATTTATATAGATGAATAGATTGGCTGCTACCAGAATCAGTCTATAATAAAAGTTGCGCTGAAAATGGAGATATTTTAAGCAACACCTCAATAGGAATCCAATGAAACGTATATATTACTGTAGTAAATAAATATAAAATTTGATGACCTTGTGTCTCATGACCGATGGGTCGCGGGTTCGAATCCCGCCGGGATAACATGTTTATAATTTTCTGTTAACATATTTCCTTTGCATCCTACCTTGATGGGACCACGTCGACGGTGCCTAGATGGAAAATCGAGGATATTATATGTCCGGCTTAAGTCTAAGGATATCCAAATGCTCGAGTTAAAAATAGGTCGAGAGCGCATCATTGACTGACTTTGGTATCTACTTGTTATCAGAACAGAAACTATTCTTCGTTTTATTTTTATTTTATTATAGTTCTATCTTCGAACTTATAAGTGACATTTGTAAATGAAGTCTCAACATAAACGTGCTATTGTTTAATACAATAGATAGTTCTATTGTACAATTCACGAGTAGAATGTAAGCTTACTACTTACTTTATATTTCATATCTGAATATAATCAAAATACGCGTAATATTGGTTAAATTTTCATATTACACAAAGCGCACGGATCTATCGGCTCTCCACTAATCCGTGGTTTCGCCAAATTGCACTGCGTGCATTTTAATCAGACTAAAACATAAATTATAATGTATTATCGCTTCGTTATCGCGTATCACCGAATATATTAGTTTAATCAAAGCGTGTTAAGGCTTTAATTGAAACCTCTCATTAGTTTTCACCCTTTTTTATGTAAGATATATACCAACGAGGTTCACTTGATACCCCAGCCACAGAACATCAGTCAATGATGCGCTGTCGATCTACTTGTTACTTCGAGAATTCGGAAAACTATAGACTGAGACCAAAACGCGCAATGTGCACTTGCTGGTTTTTCTATCTATGAACGGTGGTTCGTTACCCGGTCGGAATTTCAATATTTCTCCCATTTGTTCAGTGCCCAAAATTATCAGACGTGGAGAAAACATGCTTACAGAAAATTATAAACATGTTCCGGTGGAATTCAAACCCACGAACTATCGAAGCGCACGGTAGGTATTCTACCAAACGCACCAACGAGCCCGTCAGAATGGTCCATCTTTAGGTCTCATCCCTTGTGAAAAATATGAGTGAGTATCATCCTTAACTATTATATTATCTTGCTGAAGGCCAATAATGCTAACAATACACTAACAATATCTAGTAGAAGAACGAAATCAAATTACGCGCGTCCGACTGAATGAATGAACGAGTGAGCGGGAGTATGATTGGATTATATCCGATCCGTCAGCCTGTTACGGGTTTTGATGGGTTTGAAAGGGATAGTTTTATTTTTATTCAGACCCAAAGCAAAAATACTTTATTTACTTACTGTGTAAAAGTCCAGAGTAATAAATGATTTTATGCAGCCTTGGGCTTGATGCTGGCTTGGGTAGCCAGGTGAACGAACTATTGTACTGATGTGGCCGAAAAGTATTTACCTTTTCATATTGCAACAAAGTGCAAATAATGTATTCCTTAATTCCGTAATAGGGAGTGGGGTAGATATATTTCTGTGTCCGTTTCACTGTTCATTTTGTATTTCTCATTTCTTTAAAAGAATGAGACAGCTTTTTGGGGTTCCGTACCATAAAGGGTAAAACAGGACCCTATTAATAAGACTTCGCTGTCCGTCCGTCTGTCACCAGGCTGTATCTCATGAACCGTGATAGTTGAAATTTTCAAGGATGATATATTTCTATTTAAAAACAGAATAAAATAAAGTGTACAACAAACGTGTTTTTTTATAGATCCGTGTGCGAGTCCGACTCGCACTTGGCTGGTTTTTTGTGTTCTGGTCCAGTTTTTTTTATCTTATTTCTTCGGGATTTGAAAAAAATACTTTTGTTTACTTTCTGTGAAGAAAAAACAGAATAATAAATGATTTCATTCATTTCATTTTTTTGGGTGTCATATCACAGTAGCTCTTGTGGAAAGTATATTCCATACCTGTTTAAGCTGTGGATGCAAATGGATGCTGGATGAGGGAAGTAAGTACTTCACCAAGAGATATTTGAAATGGACAATTAAATTTTCAATTATTATTTTATTAGATACTAGGAACACAATTCGGCTTCACACGCTAATGCAATGAACGCTAAAAAAATAAATTAAATAGCCTTACTCGCTGATAATGTAGCTTTCTATTGGTAAAATATTTTTTAAAATCAGTCGAGTAGTTTTTGAGTTAAATTGTAATAAACTAACCAACAAATCTCTCCTATTTATATTATTTGTATAGATTACTGGCACTCCTGTGGACACATTAGGAAGAAATATGTGTCTAAGATCCTAAGGGCCTTATAGGCGTGCATGACTTTTACATATACTCAGTGGTTTATGCTCGTTGGTAAAACTGACAATTAGTACATTTTATTACGAGTTTATAAAAACATAGCAAGATTCAATCAGGAATATATATATTTATATTTGTGAATATATGTATAGTGTATATATATTTGTGAATTATTTTTCTTATATCGTTTCCGTATTATCTGCAAGTTAACAAATCAATTCGGCCCTTATGTGAGAGTTATATACCGAAGTATTTCTTATATTCTTAACAATTAGAACGTTTTAAGTGTAAAACATTCCACAAAGCACCCGATAAAATTTATTTAACATAAGCAACCATAATTTTGTACACAACCAATCTTTTACCATTTCCTCTTCAATACATCAGAATGCGAATGATTAATTTTAACAAGCAGCTACGCGAAATAAAGCCTTATTGCTTTATGTTTAGTTGTGTATTAGCATAATACAATTTTCTATTGGAATTTGAAAATTATAACAAGCACGTTGTAGAAAATTCACACATCATTTGTTTGGAGGTAATCTCTCGTTCGACGAAATGTGCCAAATTATTCAGAGCAGAGATGAATTTAGAAGTATTTATTTATATTTTACGTAAACTTTGAGCTGAATGACCTCCGTATCTGAGCGGTATGTTGATTGTTTTAGTGGCGGAACTACTGGGTTTGAATCCCGACAAATAATATAAAAAAAATGGTCGAAAAGGGCACAAAAACTGTACAAAAGGCAAGCTTAAAAAGAAAATTTCAGTAAAACAAGATGTTTGATCAATGTGTGAACGTTGGCAATAAACAGAGTGCCACAATACTTTGATTATTTTCTACCCTCTTCTTGAGTGAGGTGAAAGTCGCGGAAGCTCAACGGCTGTGCCGCGCGCTCCAACCAGTGCACGTTCGACGGTCGTAATGAAGAGGTGTTGACATCCGGATCACTAAAACTGTTCACCTGCTATATTGCTATAATTTTCAATAATATATATTTTTTCGTTCGTAACGAATCCCTTAAAACTTAAAAATGCCGTGCATTAAGGTTAGTGGTAACGGTTTATTGTTCAATTGTTCACACTTTTTCAACGTGCCTCACTTCAATCTAAATACATATTATATTTTATTATTATTAATACAGTCCACTATCAAAACTAAATTATTTATCAGCGACAGTTGTTTTTAAATACAACACAAGACATGTGTACTTATGTTGATTTTCATGTGAATGTCGAGGCCATCCAGCTCCTTGACCACACAGACCTAGTGCGAAGGCTTAAAAGGACATTATCTTAGTAAAAATATATTTTCTAGTTAATTTAGGATAGAAATAAACTGTTCATTAGCCTTAAGTGATAGGCTAGATTACATGTGCTCTTAGTACTTATTTGGTAAGTGCTAGTTATTAAATAAAAAAAAAACTTATGGCCTCATGGCCAATTAAGGAACTCGAGAATTCACATTTTGCCACTTGAAAAGTCATGGGGATTTCAATGGGATTCAACTATGCAGTGCATTTTGTGGTGTTTATGTCATTACTTGTGGTGACATCCATGCGTCGGGTTGTCCCTCTCCCTAAAATATGGCGAGGGGGGCCATGCTCATACTGCGTATATCCATGGGTCAGTAATCACCATACGTTTTGCCACTTTCATTTAAGAATAATAACGACTACAACGTAATTAATTAAAATTGGTGAAATATGAGGGAATAACCGCTAACAGTTATAAATTGAATCGCGGTTAACGTTTGCTTTTCCATATCATTATACAAAAGACTGATTTTCGGTTTTTAGAATAAAATACACATTATGTATGTAATTACAGAAAATCATGTAACACTTCATCTTCAATTTTATAGATGAACTAGTAACACGCCCTGGCTTCACACGGGTGCAATGTAGATGTACTATACACAAAAAACCCATGTTATCTGCTGATAATATAGGTTTCTGTTGGTGAAAGAATTTTTAAAATCAGTCCAGCAGTGTTTGAGTTAAATCGTAACAAACAAACAAATATTTCCTCTTTATAATATACTAGTAAAACGCCCCGGCTTCGCACGGGTGCATTGTTGCTAAAATATGTTTTTTACCTTCCCTAATTTTTTTTTAAGAAAAGTATCCTATGTCGTTTCTAATACCTCTAAGAATATGTGTACAAAGTTTCATGATAATCGGTTGCGTAGTTTTGGCGTGAAAGCGTATCAAACAAACTTACATTCACATTTATAATATTAAGTAGAGAAGTATAGAAGTATAGATAACATTCAGCAACTAAGTCTAAATAAAAATCGCATGAAAAAAAATCAATAAAGTACTCCAAAGATATTGCTCTTGAGAAATAAGATAGAGTCGAGTACTTCCTATTTGACAATAACTCGAAGGAATCTGTCCCCTTCCCTAATAGAAAAGTAATTATAAAGGACGCCCGTTTCAAATAAATCGCTGTTTAAAACCATTTCAAACGTTTCAATCAACTTAATTCAATTATACGAAACGTCTTTTGGGTCATGGGTCAATAAGAATGTTGAAATGAAAAATGTAATTTTAAGAGGCAATAATCTCGTCAATTATCTTCGCAAAACTTATGTATTCCTGGTACATAGAGTCGAAGTTATCTTTGAGATTTGAGAGTTTTGCAAGCGGGAAAATATATCTATCGTATAACTACGTCCGTCTCTCTCTATCTTTGTTAGTTCTTTCTCAGTCTTGATATTTTTTTCGCTATTTTATCTTTACCTCCTGTTTTTTGTACAAACATGATTATATTGACTTAAATCTATATTTACACTAATATTATAAAGTTGAAAGATTTTATTGTTTGTTACGATTGAACTCAAAAACTAATGGACCGATTTTAAAAATTCTTACACCAATAGGAATCTACATTTACAGCGAGGCTTTTTGCGTATAGTATATCTACATTTCATCCGCGCGAAGCCGGGGCGGATCGCTAGTAAGCTATAAGCGTGCGTGCAGTAAGCTGTCAATTGCGCAAGGTGGCGGAGTTCCGAACCTAATTTTTTTATTATATTTTAATAGTTATTCTGTTATTCGGGACACAGACGAATCCTACAAATAAGATATCATTAAAATTGGTGGAGTTATACATAAATGGATCTTTATAGATCTACAAAAAAGTCCCCGATGGCAAGCTATCTTTTCAGGATAGCTTACCAATTCTATCTTCTAAAAAAATGGTCTTGTATGGTAAGTAGAATGCTATTATTTAGACGGATACAGTATAAATCTTTATCAATTTAAATACGTTAGTTACCTAAAGCATTTCATGCACATTATTATTATCTTTTACACCATATAAATTAAATGAATATCTTAGGAGCATTGACATAGTATTAAATAGACTTCAGGTCGCATACAAAATTCACGAAAAAAGTGTACCGATTATTTAAGCCACACCCCTTGTCAAATTTTGAAAAAAATGACACTGCTCAATGGGAACAAAGAAAAGAATGAAGTCGAAATATGATTTTATTAGTTACCAAAATATATATATATATATAAATATATATTTATACATATATATGTATTATACATACACACTTGACTAACTTCGAAGACTGGTATTATTAGTATAATAGTTTATGAAACACCAATGTGTAAATTATCATTTATCTAGTAGGGTACAAATACTATAATATATTTGATAAACAATAATATAATGTTTTATATAAATAGTAATTCGTATGTTAAATAATAATATCCGCAAAATGTTCCGAATATATACAGATTGGAATATTTTATTTTCCGTTTTAGCGTGAAAGCGTAACAAACAAATGAAACACTTTCGCATTTATAATATTATTAAGGATACTTATCCTTGGATAGTAAGGATTATTTCAGTACAAATCTACTCCATGCATCCACTATTCTGTTACACAATAGTATGCGCATGTGTTGGCCAACCTTGGCCAAACATTTGTAGCGTTCATTTAAAACAGATAATTTTGTTCAAATTTTCAATTATTTGTTAGTTTGAAAGCTTAAAATATATCTTATTTTATATGTACTAACCAAAAATAAGACTCCGTCCGTAAAATTGTTTTTTCGGGAATTATTTTCGCAATTTTTGAAGACAAACTGCGTCATTGTGAAACGTCTTAATATTGGCCGTGCTTGAAGAGAACTAAACAAAATAGACTCTCACATTTCAAGTGAGCCGATATTTACCGGCACGGATTTTTTGCGTCGACCCGATATCTAGTATATTGTTGATCGAAGCTTAGGAGTTACCGCAAATTTTTTCATGCGTGTGATTGAGACCCTATGACAGACAAAACATGCACCTAGGCATAACATGCTCAACTACTCTTGCTAGTCGCTAGTATTTAATAACTAGCGACCCGCCCCGGCTTCGCACGGGTCTAAATTTTTTGGAAAAAAAAGCAGGGGTTGGTAATAGAAGAGTAAAAATATAGGGTTTTTAATGCCACATTATAAAAAAATAAAAACAAAAAAAATCGTCTAAAAAAAAATTCAAGGGTGAACAACCCTTATCACTTAGGGGTATGAAAAATAGATAGTAGCCGATTCTCAGACCTACTGAATACACATATAAAATTTGGAAAAAATCCGTAGAGCCGTTTCGGATGAGTACGGTAACTAACATTGTGACATGGAAATTTTATATATTAGATAAAAAGAAATAAATATAGTACAGGTACTATAATAAAACTATCGTACTTAATATACCTACTCTCATTAAACCAACTTGGCTTTCAAAAATGTCATATTCAATTAAAATCGCAAATTCCCATTCATCACACTGTGAACTAATTAAAAATTATGTTATGTATTGTTTTCAACTTAAGGAAGTTTTTTATTGAAATAAAATTAAAGTCTTATTTCAATAGCATTAGGGTTGAAATTTAGTAAATTAATTTTTCACTTGTGAATTTAACTACGTACTTTATGAATGCATTCTTGTATTAGGCTCTGTTATACTCTATATCGCATATTTTTACGTAACACTAACATTTATTATTATTTTAATTCAAAATTAAATACAAAGTAATTTCTTCACTAACTCATTACAATATAGACCAATTTTGCCTGAAGTTTCCTGTCTTTGAAGACGATATAATGTCATTCGAGAGAACCGTTTAATAGTAAACTTTAACCCGTTGTGATAAGACACATTTTTCAAGTGCTTTGATCTCATAATTTATCAAATGGGATAGAATCTGTCGTTGCGTGATATCCTAGTATCTTTCTTCAGAAATGGTGATATTTTTCTTTAATAAAGTAATGTATTATTTTCAGGGTATTTCTTTTCAGGCGATGGCATAAGTAGTATTTAGTAGATCCAGAGGTAAGGTATATGTAAAACAAAAACTTGGCGATTAGTAAGGCGAAAGTATATCCAGAGGTAAGGTATTTGTAAAACAAAAACTTGGCGATTAAAAAGAGTGGCGGCGAGTTTCTTGCCAGTTCTTCTCGTCCGCTCTACGCCCTTGATTTGTGAACTGGTAGTAAATGTAAAATTAGAAGCATTTAATATGTATTTTTTATTGACGTTCATAAGTGTACATTGTGTTACCTAAATGATTTTTGAATTTGAATTTGATATATTTGCCATTATATGGCCATAATATATTATATTCATCAACTAAACCATTTTTAAATACAAAACTCCTCCTATATTGACGGGCTTGTTGGGATAATGTTTTCCCCACAACTAGTAACTTCGTTCATAGATGGAAAAAACCATGAAGTGTATATTGCACGTTTCGGTTTCAGTCTATGGATTTCCGAATGTTCAAAGTAAAAAGTAGGTCGACAGCGCATTATTGACTGATGTTCTGTGGCTTAAGTATGGCCTACCATCAAGTGAACCAAATGCTTGTTTGTTGATATCTAACATGAAAAAGATAATATTATATTGACATTCAATATTGTTTATTTCTGACGTATTTCATATTTATATTTTTTTAAATTAAATCAAAAACAAGAAGCTAGACTAGGCACAGAAAATCATCCAAAAAATCTTTATACATATATTCTAATTTATCTAATAATAAATATCATTTACTAGACCTTTCCTAATTTCTACGATACTTTTATTACCCCAAAAACTGAATTGTAGTTAGAACTTCCTTATTAAGGAAATTTAAACCTTATTCAATTAACTTAAATCTTATTTTCCAATTTATCTACTCTAAGGATTAAAACTACAATTTCACAGAAATTGTATTTTATTTCCATAAGTAATAGGCTTCATTTTCCAACGAAAATCATTGAAATACATCGAATTTTGAGCCAATTAACTATTTGTAATAGATTCGAACACGCGAAAATTCAATTCAGATTTTTTGAACGGACTTTTGTAAATGGAAAATACACTTTGTGGATGTTTTAATTGGGCTTAATTTCCTGTGGCCATAACTTTTGTGGAGCCTTATTTTCGGCTAGCTTTAGTGAACCTTCTGTAACTCTGTTATGTATGCTACAACATGCTAGAGATATTTAACGTTCGTTGTATTAACATTTGAAAAATAGTAGTTTTTTAGATAAAGAAACGTTATTTTTATCGTATACTAGCTGATCCGGCAAACGTTGATTTGCCATGTAAATAATTTCAAAAAATCAGGGGTTGTATGTATTTTTAATGCCACATTATAAAAAAATAAAACAAAAAATTTCGTCCAAAATTAAAAAAAAAAATTTTAAGGGTGAACAACCGTTATCACTTAGGGGTATGAAAAATAGATAGGAGCCGATTCTCAGACCTACTGAATACGCATATAAAATTTGGTAAAAATTGGTAAAGCCGTTTCGGAGGAGTACGGTAACTAACATTGTGACATGGAAATTTTATATATTAGAGATAGCGATCGGACTCGGCTTCACACGGGTGCAATGTTGATGTACTAAAAAAATGCCCATCTATACTAATATAATAAAAAGGAAAGATTTGTTTGTTGCGATTTAACTCAAAAACTACTCGACCGATTTTAAAAATTCTTTCACTAATAGAAAGCTACATTATCAGCGAGTAACATAGGATATATTATATTTTGTGTATAGTAAATCTACATTGCGTTCGTATGAAGCCGAGGCGTATTGCTAGTAATAATTTGATATCACATTATTGGGTTAAAAAGTAAAATAAATAGGTTTGATGATTTATGTACGGTGGCCGAGGTATCCTTACCAAGTGCACTACATGCTCGTATGTAATATAAATATTAAAAATAAAAGTAACAAACATAACTCTAATGAATTATAAGGTTAAGCGTTACCACGCACGCTCAGAGTCGGATGGGTGTTCGGCAAAGTAATTAAAAAGATTAATTATCCAGCAACTAGTTGCAAGACAGTTTGGGAAGCCATCAATCGTCTCACCCCGACCATATATCTTAACTTGTTAAACCACCTGGCACTATCTGTTTTTAGATGCAAATGGTAGTTTACTATTGTACTACTTACTACCAACGCGCCCCGGCTTCGCACCGTTGAAATGTAGATGTACTATATACAAATAATATATGTGACTCAGTGATATTGTAGCTTTCTATTGGTGAACAAATTTTTAAAATCGGTTAATATCGGTTCAGTAGTTTCTAAGTTTATTCGTTACAACCATACTAAAATACAAATCTTTTCTCTTGTATTAGTGTAGATGGAGAGTTCATGAGTTCGCAACTTCTATCAGTCATATGCACATATTTTAAAATTTATTATATACTAGCGATCCGCCCCGGCTTCGCACGGGTGTAATGTAGATGGTCAAAAATTCTATTTGTGAAAGAATTTTTAAAATCGTTCGAGTAGTATATATTATAGACAAATAATTTGCAATAAAATAAAATTGCGACTATAATTAAAGATCTAAGCTATCCTATCTCTTAAGTTGGACCAGACTGCTCATGGTGTGCCAATTTTATTTAAAATCGGTTAAGTAGTTTAGGAGTCCATCGCGGACATACATCGTGACAGGAGATTTATATTGTACTAGCGACCCGCCCCGGCTTCGCACGGGTCAATATTTTTGACAAAAAAGCAGGGGTTGTATGTATTTTTTAATGCCACATTATAAAAAAATAAAAACAAAAAAAATCGTCTAAAAAATAAAAAATAAAATTTAGGGGTGGACTACCCCTAACATTTAGGGGGATGAAAAATAGATGTTGGCCGATTCTCAGACTAACCGAATATGCATAAAAAATTTCATAAGAATCGGTCGAGCCGTTTCGGAGGAGTATGGCAACGAAAACTGTGACACGAGAATTTTATATATTAGATTAAGATTATTAAGCTACAATTTCATTTTAATTAATTAATAGTATTTAATTTCACTACAGCTTGTCATTTTCGCGGTCATGAATTCATTCATTCATTCTCATATGAGTAGAAGCAGTTTCGTAGTAGTTTTAAGTGGGTATCATTTAAGCTATCACAAATTTAATTAGTTTTGTGTTTCTTAAATAATAGGGTTTGTCCTCAAAATAGTAGAACTGTCACCAAAATGTAGTCACCAAACAATGCAAAATCAGTTTAAACAATTTTATTAAGCCAAGTAAAATAAGTAGAATTCGGTTCTGGCACTCGTCGGCCGCTGCCGCGGCACCGCTCGCTTCGCTCGCTCGACTCGTGCGCGGTGGTCACCATACCAACATAACCTAACCTAGAACTTCAAAACTAGTCGCTCACTTAGTAATTTAGTCGCACGGCTAGTAAATTCATACCGCTCAAGTTATTAAAACATGGGAACAATTTTTGTTTATCTGAGAACGAAAATATTTCGTGGCGATAGATCTATTTATTAGGTGATAAAACTTGATGACAAATATAAATTTTGGTGATAGAAAATATAGTTCCCGTTTTAAGTTTATCTAGAAATTATAATCTTTTGTCTCATTTCTTAGTTATTCAGGCAGTTAATTGAACATTTACAATATACAGAATTGTATTCTCTTAACAGAATAATAATTAAAAATCAATAAAACATCGTACCTCGCCATATAATGAGACAACTTGAGTAATTACATTACATATTATACAAAAGGATTCAATTACACTTATTTGATCGGAACCGTTGAGCCTGTTGTTAATTAATGAAATAAAACATTGTTTCATTACAGTAAATCAGTGCTTTACATTAATGTTATTAAAAACATACACTCGTGTTATGAATCCAGAGACGAAATAATGTTTATGGATATTGCAAATTAGATATTCTGTCTACAAAATACTGAATACGTTATCAAAGTTAAGAGCTACTAAAACGTTTTGTCTCTTATATAAATATTACTAGCAAAACGGCTTCGCACGGGCGCATTGTTGCTAAAATATATTTTTTACCCTCCGTAAAAAATATTTTTATTTTTAATAATTAGTATCCTTTGCCCTTTCTCTACTATCTTATCCTTTGCCCTTTCTCTACTATCTCTTAAGAATATCTGTACAAAGTTTCATGATAGTCAGTTGTGTAGTTTTGTTCGTGAAAGTGTAACAAACAAACTTAAATTGACATTTATAATATTAGAAGGGATTATGTATTCCATATCCAGTTTTATTTACTATGAAATAAAAAAAAGTTATTCGTTACATACAGAAATACTTTAAAATTTGTATATCTAGAAAACTGGACCGAAATGTCAAAATATTTTAGTTTTTCCTTGATTTATACACTAAACACTAATTGTATTCTTTTGAAGTTTCTATGTCTTCTAGAAGTGCCTTAGAGTTTTGATGATCGGTCAGTCAGTGAGTGAGTGAGTGAGTGAGTGAGGGACAAAATAACAATTTTTGACTAGTTATAATTCTTAACCTACTGGTTTAAATTTATTGAAATTATTAAATATACCGAGTTTATACAATGCCTGCTTGGTTACTGAAAATTCAAGCTTCTAGTTTTATCCACAACGAAGTTATAGGGAGTCGAAAATGGCCCGAACTACTTCGAGAAAAGGATAGTACCGCCGTGCCGTTTTTTGCTCGACTTGGCGGGGGCACTGCCGTGCCCCCAGATTTGTCTATTAGCTTTATCTTAAAAAATTATGATAACATATTATATAAGACGTAGGAGTGTTTGTCTAGCGGGATTCGAACTCGCTACCCAGAGACTCAAGCCTCATTTCTTTCAGTGGCCAGCGACTAACGAGCCTATCAAAGCCTGTGGTTCTCCTATGTAACAATTTGCAATGTACAAAAGCTTTCTATGCACACGTCAAAACCCCTAAAGTACGCAGAAAATTTACACGCGGCCATAAAGGGTGATTTGTGAGGGGTGGCCGCACTAAATCATTCCGCACCTGTACTTCGATAGTAAAGCTTTGGACAGTTTTTGTATTAGTTGGCTGATTTATTCCCCGCGTGAGTGAGAGTTTGATACGTGAAGATGTGCGATTAGAGTTCGAAAGATTCTGTTTGAATTTCGAACGGAGTTTGAAAATAGTTTTTTTTTGTTGTAACATCCTTTTTAGGACTAAAGAGTTATTATAGGTTTGCTGTAGATATCCTTTTTAAATTCTATTTAGCCTAATTTCAGGGTATAGTTTGTTTGTATCTGTTTTAATTTACATAATATATCAGTATTTATTGAATCTATTAAATGACTCCAAACTGCTGATAGAGGACAAATCTTTGTTTTTTTTCTCGTTTTTTTATTATCTTCTTCTCGTCCGTTCTACGCCCTTGATTTGAGAACTGGCAGTAAATGTAAAATTAGAAGCATTTTATTAATATTTTTTATTGACGTTCATAAGTGTACATTATGTTATCTAAATGAATAATTTTTGAATTTTCATTTGAATTTATTTACTGAGGCTAATTAACGTTTAATAGACCGAATATATTATATTCTTTTTTGAAGCAGCATTTGTAAATAAATATGATTATTATAATTAATTAACAGTTATTATATCAGTAAAAGATCACCAAATAAATTTCAATTGACATCAAACTCTTTTAGTAAAACAAAAGGTAAAATTGATGTACTCAGGACAGTCGCAGTAAAAGCGTACACAGATAATGTCCACCCTCTCTCAATGATAACGTTTTGTCGCGCGATTGTACATAGTTAATGTTTCATGTTTCAATGCTTTTCACTGGGAGTTTATGAAAATATTTTTTATTTGTAAAATGTATACTCTATTTGTTTTTATGTCATGTTAGTTGTTTTATGTGGATAGAGTTTTAGCACAGTGTATTAACTGTTCAGTGAGTAAATTTTTAACTGTAGTAAACAAAAATCCTTATAATTTTTGACGCAAACGAAATACTGGAATAGTCGGAAAATCCGTGAAGTAGATTTCGTATTCGGCTTCAGTCTTTTCCGAATGCTTATTTAAATTTTTTTTGGGTACATAGTACATCAACGCCTTGCCAAGAAGGACAGTTTAATCCTGCTTTTGCAACAAATTTTCGAACGATACGGAGCGGCATCGGTTGGGTGGCTCCAAAAAAAAAAAAATTAATAATTTTTTTTGGTGGTTATAAATATTAAATATATAGTATATATAAGTACCAATAATGTTATCGATTGTCCGTGTGTCGATTTGTAATAAAAAATTTATTTATTACTTTTTAGTTTAAGTTTGTAGATACTATATTATGTAGTTGTAGTTTTGAAGTTGGTTTTTGTTTTTTGCTTAAAAATAATTTTTATATTTTTGAAGGGTGGCAGGACAACGACTTTGGGGTCCATTAGAGTGGGTCGATAAATAAATAACCCATATGTGACCTTCGCAGTCAACAGAGATAAAATAACTGTCAAAATCTGTTAAAGAATTACAAAAAATATTTGTGTAAGAATTACAAAAAATTGTATTTAATCAATTTACCAACGAATTTAACGCTTCCTTTTGGATATAAAAAGAAAAATACAAAGGCTGACTATGAAGTCAGTTAAAAATATTAATAATGAATACTGCTATGAGTTCTCAGTGCAGAGCAGACAACGCGTGAGAAAATAACACAGCAATTATCAAATGCAACGAACCGAACAATTGTATGTAAAACGTGATACGTTATATCGATAATAGAGTTCAAATTGTTTAACAGACTACTACTTATTAAAATCTTCTTGATATTCTGCTTATCTATACTAATATTATAAAGAGGTAAAGTTAATCCCTTACCTTACCAACTTTACCTCGGAAAGGTAAGGGTAATCCCTTACCTTACCAACTTTACCTCTGGATCTACTGAACCGATTTAAATAAATCTTTCACCAATAGAAAGCTATGTTATTAGCAGTAACATAGGCTGTAGTACATCTATATTGCACCTGTACGAAGCCGGGGCGTGTTGCTAGTTACCAATAAGTATCTAATTTATTAATGATGATCTATGAACAAAATAATTATTAATAAAATAATAGAATGGCGGAGAGTTTATTGCCAGTTCTTCTCGTCCGTTCTATGCACTTGATTTGAGAACTGGCAGTAAATGTAAAATTAGAAGCATAATTTTTTTTTAATTGACGTTCATACATAGTGTTACCTAAATGAATATCTATACTAATATTATAAATAAATTATAATTTGATTTGATTTAATGAGTATAAGAAAAACAGGCAGTGAAAAATATTAATTTTTCACGTGATTTATAAACTATTTTAGTTTATGATCGAAAATTCAACTGTTATGAAAGAAACGCTGTTAGTTGAATTTAAACCGTATCCTTTAAAAATAAGGTCTACTTTCGTATAACCTGAATAAGTAAAGCGAAATATGAAACCACGCAGTGTTTTGAATATGAACACTGTAACATACCAATAAGGTTTATACTTGTTAACTCATAATTTTAGACTGCGAAATAGTCAATTTATGTAATTTCGACTCTATGTTTGAGCTGTACGGTTGAAAATAGCTCAGTTGATCGCGATCCTAGTAAAATTTATACATGTAATTACATGCGGCTTTACCTAAGATTCTGGGGCTTTTGTAGTTCACAGTTTTAGTGTTTACGATATGATATGAGTTGAAATGTTTGTTTTGCTCGCGCTATAATTCTGTAGTTTAATATTTTCATTTTAGTACTTACTATCTGGGGGCACGGTAGTGCCCCCGCCAAGTCGAGCAAAAAGCGGCACGGCCGTACTATCCTTTTCTCGAAGTAGTTCGGGCCATTTTCGACCCCCTATATTAAACTTACTGCTGAGTCACTAGCAATGCCGCGCGGTGTAAATTAAAATAATAATAATACATTTTATAGTGTTTTCAATATTTCTAAATATACAGTATGAAAAAAACTGTTAAGTCCTTTTTTTGCGTTAAAAATAAAGTCGACAACGCATCATTGATTGATATGGCTGACGACATCAATGTGAGCCTTATCTAACAATTTCAAAGTGAATATTGCCGGTTCAGAAGTGCTTTAAGCTTATTTGAATAAAAATATTATGAGATTTAAGGTTAAGTAAGTTAAAAATTATTTTAAAGCAAAAAACAAAAAGCGACTTCAAAACTACAATTACGTTTAGTATGTACAAACTTCAACGTAAATTCAGTCGTTTTGTCAGCGCACGTATTTATAACTAGTAACATACCCCGGCTTCGCACAGGTGCAATGTAGATGTACTGTACACAAAAATATAGCCTATGTTACTCGCTGGTTCTATTGGTGAAATAATTTTAGATATTACTCCCTGCAACCTTAGGTTACATTATACAAGTTTTAGTTTTCTTTTTTTTTAGTTTTACCCTCTGTTACTCGATGAAGATGTAGCTTTCTAACTGTAAAATAATTTTTAAAATCGGTCGGGTAGTTTTTGAGTTAAATCGTAACAAACAAACAAACATACAAATCTTTCCACTTTATGATATTAGTATAGATTTTAATTATTACTTGGAGGGCAAGTTACATCGTTGTTATATATAGAAACAAATTAAAGACTATTATTGGCAAGAGATTCCTCTTCAAGATACCGGTCATTCAATATGAAGCCAACAAAATGTCGTCATTCTGGTTTGGATTCGATACAACATATTGTGGTCGAGAGAGATCCTGTCAATGAACGTAATGTCATAAAAAAAAACAGTTTCAATCAGAAACCTGACATTATAAATGTGAAAGTTAATGAGAATGTATGGATGTTTGTTACTCTTTCGCGTAAAAATACTGAATGGATTTTGATGAAACTATAAAGTATTATTGTTTATGTATCTGAATAACATACAGGCTATAATTTATAACGATATTGAGTTAATTGGCCAAATACAAAGGTGAGTGACAAGTTTCATGAAAATTCGGTTGAGCCGTTTCGAAGGAGCGCGACAAACAACGTGAAACGAGGTTTTTATCCATACTAATATTTTAAAGAGGAAAGATTTGTTTGTTTGTTACGATTTCACTCAATAAATATTCGACCAATTTAAAAAAAAATGCTTGTTGCGTGAACTAGTACATTATTTATGAATAATTCAAAAATATTTTTTTTATTTACCATTTAAAAACACAAATTCAAAATTTACATTAAGAATAGCATCAAAAATCCACTGAGGTTTAAATATGTGCTAAAAATGAATTAATCTAATTATTATTAGCTAACTAAAATATGATTGTCTAGAAACACAATATAAACAGGTTTAGTAGTAAAAAATAATTTTCCGTATGAGTTCACAACATTATAATAGCATCGTTCCCACGGGAGTCTTTCCTCCATACAATTGTCACGGTTCGCTGGGCAGGCGAGGTGTGTGAAGAAAGCGCCATATGACGGAGACATACGGTGTTTACTGCTTTTTAATTTACTTAAACTTCTTAAAGCTCATGTTATTCTGGTACCTTTCTAGAATTATGCACTACTATGTCCCACCTTAGTGGGTATAATACCAAAAATAGTGTGTTTTGAGGGGTCGTTGGCGCGTTGGGTAGAACACCTTGCGCTCCGATGGGTCGTATGTTCAAATCCCGCCGGAATGACATGTTTATTGTTTATAGTTCTGTAAACATATTTTTCCTACGTCTGGTCAATTCGGGTGAGAGGAATATCGAAATTCCGACCGGATTACGAACTACCGTTCACAGATGGCGAACGGTAAACTGTATATTGCGCGTTTAAGTTTGAGTCTATGGATCCGAATGCTCGAAGGAAAATATAGATCGACAGCGCATCATTGACTGATATTCTGTGACTGACGATCACGTGAACCTCCTGCCTAATCGTCTATACCCAAAATAAATAATGTTTTTAATTACTTATTGAATATATTCGAAAAATAGCTTGACCAATATATAAAGAAATGTATTCATAAATAACCAGTAAAGATTGATCTCGTGGTAGGTAAAGCTATATTTGCGAAGCACGAACTACTAATAAGAAAGAATTCGTACGAATCCCTATGTAAAATAATTTCATATACAACTGACTTATTAATGGAAATAGTACCTACATTGTACCTACATCAAGGGGAGAAAGTGAGCGAAAATTAAATAAACTTTTTAGTCATGAGCCAAAAAGTTTTTATCTGTACTAATTTATTAAACTAGGCTGTCAAATTCGAAGATTCATTGTTAACGTGGTGCTTTCTTTTAAATTTTGGGTGACATCATTAAGCTAGTTGAATTAGAACTACAACCTCGGTTGGAATCGGTTGATTTTTAATCGTTTTTCAATTTCTGGAACACTTATCGATAAGAGTTTGAGAAATTGGTGCTTGTTTGAAACTTTTGCAGGCGGGACATAAGGTTGATACTAAAACTGGTGGATGTTAGGAGCCTGTGAAGGTGGATAGCATAAAGTGTCGGTGCCACGGTTTCGTTCTAAGCGAATTTGAATTTAACTTTTAAATGATTTTTCATACAACTTATTAACGATGCGAATATTTTATTTGTGCTTGGATATCTGATCTATGTGTCTAACATATGAAAAGAGGTAACTTCATACCTATGTATTTAGAAGTGTGAGTTAAATCAAGTGTGATTTACACTTAAAGACGTTCAACCATTGTAATATAAATTCGTTACGAAAAGAAGCGGTTGGCGTCATTAGGTACCTACACAAAAACACAAAGGACTCGTGTCCGTCCGTCCGTGAATCCTTGTGGGTAACTTGCGTCCGTTACGATTTTTATCATTTACGATACGATATAGTTTCCTATACGATTTATAAGATATCTTGTAATGTTCGCGGCTTTTACCACTACTGTATACAGGATAATTTTTGAAATAGCAGACAGATTGTAATAAAATGAAATCTGTATGTAATTTTAAATGTTTTTACATGAAATCTCACTCATTACTTATTACAATGAGTTAATGTTTCTGTATTATAATCCTTACACATAAATAAAACTTGTATAAAAACGCAAGTTCGCATTAGGCCATGATCTGGTTAAGAGAAGGACTCGAATGATATTTTTCCACTTTAGCTTTATTCTGTAGAAACATAATAATTAAATTAATTATGCATTTGCAGTACTGTGATAAATGCACAAACTGTTGTATTGTACTTTAAATATCCTCTAGGGTATTTTACCTTTTAACTGTCACTGCTGGTTCACTTTGAAGTTACACTTTTATTTAAATAAAAATGATTGACAGTGGAATGGACATAATTTTAAGGAATTTAGTAGCTTAATGTTAGTTTATCAAACAACTTAAGCGACACGACGCGATGAAACTAACCATACGATCAGTTTTTAAATCGTAAGATATAAATACCACAAGGAGAGTGTAGCCATGCGTACATCCTATTCTATCTTTCCCCACAAGGTCACGTGAATATCTCTTACTTATCGGACGTGAGCACACTGTAGAACTTTCATTTATGCTCCAGTGGAGTAAATAATATTACTATGCATAGATAGCGACCAGCCCTGGCTTCCCAATCGAATATAACTTCTGTTCATTTGAATGATATTATATAAAAGATAATTTTAATTTGAATTAAATACTCTAGATATCTGATATGTCTGCGAGAAAATAACCTTATATTTAATTAATAATAATAATAATAATAAAATGATTTATTGCCAATAAAAAAAAAAAAACTTACAAAATAAAAATACAAGCATTAAAACTTATATCTAGTCTAAAACAACATAATATATATTGATAATTGGCAACGGTACCAGTCTCAGCGTAAAGCTGTCGAAAATGGCGAACCATTTATTCGATCAGCGCTGGTTTTCAGACTGGCCCGGTGTTCGCGGTTCGTACGTAACAGTCATAGTAACATAATGCGAAGATAATAAATATATGTATATAAAACATAACAGAATACCGTATGAAAATAAAAAAAATAAAAAGATAATAATAATCATAAAAAAAATAAATAAAAAGAAAACAAAAAATAACACTTACTTTGACTACATAAAGATTAGTACACTTTCTTAGATTCCTGTATCTGATTTCCAAGGAGGAATACTTTTAGATTTTTTTTGAAGGTTAAGAACGTACTTGAATTATTATTTAATCTCAAAGGTGGCGGTAGATCGTTCCACACCTTGGACGCAGCGTATTTGAAACTTCCTTGGAAACCAGATGTTTTGTGTTTAGGAATCTTTAGATAACATTGTGATTTGGTTCTTGTGTTCAATGTGTGTGAATTCTCGACCCATTCCAATTTCTTATATAAATAGTAGGGTCTGCCGGAGTTAACTAGTCTATGCATAAGGCCAGCTAGATGCATTTCTCGTCTACCTTTCATTTTGAGGATCCTTTTACTATTTAGGTACGGCGTAATATGAGCCCTTTTCGGTATTTCATAACAGAAGCGAGCGCATGCATTATGAACGCGTTGAATCGCTCGTTCCGTCTTGGCATACAAGCGGGGCCCATACACGGTGTCGCAGTAATTGAAAGTAGAAAGGATGATTGACTCTGTGATTTTTTCTCTAACGTCCACAGCTAAAAATTGACGTATACCATATAAGACTTTAAGCCTGTAGAAGGCATTACGAATCATGCAGCTGAGGTGTTCCTCGTATCTAAGCTGCTCGTCTAACAAAAGCCCCAGGTTCTTGGCTAACTCTACTCTATCTACTTTGTATTTATCAAGAGATATGTAAATTTAATCTTTCTAAATGATTACATATTATACAATATCTATACAAAATAACATTGAAACTAAAAACTTATAATTAAAAATTAACCCTAGAATATTTATATATATGAATATCACAAAAATAATATGTCATCCAAAATTCCAATATGGGGCATGGTACCCAGAACACTGGCAGCATTTCCTCGCTGAATAGCTAAACTGATTCTCTGCTCGAAATAGCTGCCAGCCCTCTGATCACCCGAAGAGAGAATCAGTCGGTTCGACATATCCTTCATAAACCGCTTCATGTCAGCCGACCACGACCCTAACGTCTCAAAAGCTAACGCCACAAACTCATAATCTTCAGTTATAGAAGAGTATTTGCGATGCTTGAGAAACTGAGCACGATCGGCTGCGGCCCCAACTTTAGTACAAGTTTCATGTATATAAGATGGAGCCAGCGTGTCTACGCAAGTTACATCCCACACTAGAGTGCGGCCCAGTCTCCACGGCACAAGCGTAGCACCGTCAGGTCTCTTGCCATCATCTCTATATAGACCACATGGTTCTAAAGTTGCCGGTATAGAAACCGTGGCAAGAGCTCTACGTACCAAATCATTAACTGTACCGTGGCGATATAAGCGACCAGCACTTCTGGAGCAGGATAAGCCATGTCGACCCAACTGATTCACAAACTGCCCACATGAACACAAATGGGGTTCACATACTTTGGCACCAAGTCGGAGACTAACAGAAATTCTTAGCGTTGCAGGATCTAAAATTGTACCAAGATTATGTGAGGGAAGCGCGTACAACCATTGACTTGAGTGTTCGCCGGTGACTGCTAATAGTCTCGCTCTCTCTGTATTGTCCATTACTTGGTCAAGGAGACAAGCAAACGTCATTTTTTGTCCAGGCATGTCCCAATTTATTTGTTTTGTTTTGTCAGTTGGGATATTTTCCATCGGAAACATAGCCCTCCAAACATCCAAAGCCTCACCCAAGCCCGTCACTTGAACATCAGCTTGTTTTAAGTTTAAAATATTGCTGATGAGAGTAATCGTACTGTGAGTAGAAGCTAAGAAAGCCGGTAGAGCCACGCTTGAGGTGGTACGAATTCCCAACCCACCTAATTTAACAGGAAGGCATGCCTGTCTCCAAGTGGTGTCTTCAAACTTTAAATTTAGAATTTCAGATACAATTTGTTTCAATGTAGAATCTATATGACCGGTAACCAAAGGGAATTTCCACACAGGACAACACCGAAGTAAGTACATAAATTTTGGTGTAAATATGCAAAGGCGAAGAAAGTAGAGAGCCATGTGTGGTTTCAGTTCCAAAAGGCGATCAGAAAATTCATTAAAAGTTTCTAATTTTGAATTTACTATAGAAGGTACTGCATCGTCGAAAATTGGAGCGCCTAAAAGATTTAAATTTGTTTTTGTCATTATGGAAAGGCTTGGTGTTAATGTACTGAATTTATGAATTATTTCTGCAGAATTTTCTGGTATGACATGCTGAGAAATATACAATTCGCATTTTCTATGATTAATTTCAAGACCTATTGCGTTAAATTGATCTATAATTATTTTGAAATCATCAAAAACCGAGGATACAGTACCAGCTATACAACCGTCATCAAGGTACCATACATTAAATTTAGAATTTAATTGTGAAATGATTGGATTAATAGCCAAACTGAAAAGAACTGGACCAAGAGGGTCACCTTGCTGACATCCTACGGAGGACTCAATTTCGTCATCGCCAAACATTAATTTAGAAGGGGTACCATAACATTGCCAAATGTATTCAAATATTTCTGGAATTTCTTTTTTAATTTCAGTTAAAAAAGTACCCCTATATACAGAATTAAAAGCATTTTTGATGTCTAATTTTAAAAGAATGTTAAAATCAGCTCCGTTAACAAAAGAACGTGCTGCATGTACAGCTGCCTCACATCCTCCTTTAACCCCAAAACCGAGTTGTCGAGGTTTAAATTTAGAAATTAATCTTTCCCGATATTGGCGACAACACACTTTTGAGGCTATTCTTCTGAAAGTGCTACCAACAGCTATTGGACGAATACCTCCATCTTTTTTTTTAAGGGCAATTAGATTAGCACCGTATAAAATGGGCGCTATTGCATCAGGAACTTTCCCTGACAACATTAAATTAATTAATGCAGTCAGTTCCTTTAAAAGTTTTTTGCCAGCATCACCGTTTAATGGATTTGTAAGATCTTTTAAATGTTGAGGAGAAATACTGTCTAAGCCAGCAGCAGAACCATTTGGGAATGATCGTATAGCAAACAAAACAGCATCCTCCTCAACTGATAGAGACTGAGGAATGGATGTACGAGGAAAGTTTATCAGCTGTGTGTCACTGTCCACCGTAGGATGTTTATCACGAAGCACTGTTAGAGTTTCCGATGTGTGTGTAGCTAATGAGTCATCTGAAAATAATAGTTTAGCAGCATTTTTGAAATTTCCATCAGAAATTTTGTTTTCAATGTTTGATATTAAATTAAAATTTTTGTGGCCAAAAACAGTACCGTTTTTCTGTGCATGATCTGTGTATGTTGGTAGATTACCTGCAATAGTGTTTTCTTTTATTATATTGGATAATTTTTTATTTTTAATATTACATTGTATATGTAATGATTTATATGAAAAAGTTAATAATTGTTTCCAAGCAGCAAGAGAATTTTCAGAAACTACATTACCCACACAATCAGAAAAACATTGAGCCACAGTAACGCGCGCTCCCCGTGGAATACGTTTAATAATCCGAATTTCTTTTTTTAAACGTGCCAAAGTCTGATGAAGTGATTCATTACAAACTGCCCCTACCGTCTGGACAATTGAAGATGTATCTGTACAAATGGAAGCCGAATTAGAAAATATATCCGTTCTTGGAACATGGCGACGGCTACAATGGATTGCTAATCCACGATTTCCCTTGTAAAATTTGTTATCACAGCAGATGGAGCAGCGTGTTAATGAATCGGAACTTATGGATGACATATATAACAATTGTTTTAAAATAAACTAAGCGTAGCAATAATAAGAAAACAACTAAATATAAAATACCTAAAAATAAATCCTTGTTTGCTACGGTTTCTTAACTGCACTAAATAAAATAAAAAGCAACAAACCACCTTCACAATAGAAACCTAAACTATAATTATTATGCAAATACCTCAGTAATCTGAGGTAAATACACTAAAACTCACTGAGCTTAAATGTTCAAAAAAATTTTATATTCACTTATCCACTTCAATATCATTCTTGGTGAGCTCTAAACTTGTATTAACAACTTGATTTAATGTTGATTGAAAGCAATATTAAATGTAATCTAATTAGATTATTATCTTGAAATATTTTTGTGAAAATTTTCTAGATATTCACGCACTTGTCAGATGTCAAACCAGTCAGTATATTTATACATTCAGTATATTTTTATCGTTTCGGATGCTTTAAAACATGTTAGGTTTTTATTATATTCAGAGATACAGTAACCAAAACCTTACAAAGGTTAACATTTTACTCATAAGATTTTTAAATTTAATTTTAAAATAAATTACTTTCGGAAAATAAAATGTTAGGCATCTATGCGTTGCTAAGCAACCATAATAATTTTGGTAGAGATAGAGAGATAGAGATATGTTAATTTTGGTCTTAAGGATCTGGTGGCATTGCCTTTTAGTTCCCAGTATCATGTACTTAGTTTTTGATGGGTTAAGTACAAGTGCGTTTTTATTTGCCCAAGAAAATACACTGTCAAGGTCTTGGTTGACTTGCCTGACGGTATAATCAACGTTTTTTGGATCAACAGAGTAGTAGATTTGTGTATCATCAGCATACAAGTGTACTTTGCCATTCCTAATATGTTTTACTAGGTCTACCGTGTATATAATAAATAGAAGGGGGCTTAATATTGAACCTTGAGGACAACCGCAGTTCACAGATTCCACGTTCGATTGTTTTAGTTCGCCCTGGGCTTCAGTGACGACATACTGTTTTCTGTTTGTTAGATAAGATGTGAACCAGGTACAGGCATCTTGGTCTACACCATAGTGCATCAACTTAGCCACCAAAAGTTCAACGTCAATACAGTCGAACGCACGGCTGAAGTCCAGCAATACCAGTATGCTTCCTTTTCCCGAATCGCTTTCTGATATGATGTCATCAGTGACGTGAGCAAGAGCAGTTGCGGTACCGTGGCCCTTTCGAAAGCCTGATTGAATATCCGGTAATATTCTTTCATGTTCCATGTAGGCCGAAAGTTGACTACATACTACTTTTTCTATAATTTTCGAAAGAATTGGCAGAATACTAATTGCTCGCAGGTCTTGGTAATCCTCAACCGTTGCTTTTTTTGGTATAGGTTTTATTTTTGCAACTTTCCAAGTATCCGGAAATTTTTTCTCAAATAGAGATGCGTTAACAATTGTTGTAATTATTGGCAGTGTGACCGACAGGGTCATTTTTATCATGCTTGCTGTTATTGTATCATGTCCAGCAGCATTGGTATTTATACCTGTAATAATTTTTTTTTACTTGTTCCATTGTACAAGTCTGGATGCTGAAAGTTGTACAATTGAATTTGGTATTTTTAAAATATTCCATGTACTGTTTGTCAATTTTCTTACGATCTGGTATTTGTAAGAAGAAATTATTTATTTTATTAACGTTATTAAGATGATCTGGGATAAAGTCAGACGTTGTTGAGGTACCTTTAATCGAGATCTTTTTCAAATATTGCCACATACTTTTTGAATTATGACTATTATTGTTCACGTAGTGGGTGAAGTACGCTGACTTCTCCCTATCAAGTGCGCTACTCACTGTATTCCTTAGGTCTTTATAATACCTGATGTGGATTTCGTTTTTAGTACGGCGGGCTTTAGTCAAGGCATCGTCACGAAGACTCATCATTGATTTAACAGTGTCTGTGATCCATGGTCTAGCTGATGTATTGGTTCTAATTTTCTTAAGAGGCGCGTGCTTGTCGAATAATTGTATGATAATATTATTGAAATTACAAACCATTTCATCTACATTCCCTGCATACTGAACCTGATTCCATGATTGGTAGCGTAGATCTGTTTCAAAATCTGTCAAATTTATCTTATTCAATAGTCGTGTGTATTAAAAATTGTAACTCTATATTCTATATATATCTATACATATAATAAAAGAGTAGGATCGAAATTACGCTTCACTAAATATTTTTACCAGAAATTAAGAGGGGTGATAAAAGAAGGGTAGCAGAATGCATAAATGCAATTTTTAAGATTCTTGTCTGTCTGTCTGTCTGTCTGTCTGTCTGTCTGTCTGTCTGTCTGTCTGTCTGTTTGTTCACGCTAATCTCCGAAGATACTGAACCGATTTTAATGCAATTTACACAAATATATTAAGGAAAGCCCGGGGCAACATATAGGCTTTGTTTCATCGAAATTGGTTATCGGAAAGAAAAGGTATCATCATTTAAATATTATTTTAAAGGCTCAATATCACCAAATTTCAATGCAAACTGACTCGCGTTGAACTTTTTCGAATTGTCAGATGTTAATCACAGTCTGATATGTAAATGAAATAGTTTGATTATTTCGCCATGTGCAATATGTATTCGTAGAATAGTGGATAGAATAGTGGATATGCAGTCCCATAGCGTAGCTTTTGATGCGAGTTCGAATCTGAAGTTGAAATGAAAGAAATATTTTTTTGTATTTATTTATTTATTTTTTGAAAGAACTATATTATAAAAAAAATAGAAAATGTATTATTGAAATAAAATATGAAAAAGTATTTCTTATGAGATCATTTATTTCACCTTTTCATCAATCCTTTCTCTTAAACAGAATTACGATTATTCGACATTGCTTTTTTGCTTCCGTATCTTAGAGGTTTCCGCAATTAGCACCGGAAACCCAGGCAGGAATCCCGGGAATTTAAAAAAATGTCCGAAAATGAGAATAACCAATTAAATGAACGCACGCATCTATTTAAGACAGAAAATGTATTGAAAATTTAATTAATATGAATTTCCCTAATGTTTCTTTAAAGTCAGGTTAATTATTTTAACTACTATTGAATATCAAATCATCCTTCGAACCCCAATCTCAACCACCATTAAACATGTCGATAACATGATGCAAAAGCAACCGTCAATGACTAATTTGATAGCTCTGTCCCAAAAGAAATCACCAAGTACAGAGGGTGGAGGAGGATATTATGTCATTTGAAGAAAGCTTGCTCAAAAGCTCAGCTTAAAGTGAACCCCACGCGAACGAAGTCGCGGGCATCAGCTAGTATATAATATATCTATATTGTAACTCTGTAAACTAGTGACAAGGAGAATTTTGTCTAGCATTTTATTTTGATGTATCTTAAAATGTTTAATCAGCGAAAGCAATTTATTAATCGATTTTTAACGACTTGATTACAAAAAGCGCCCGGTCAAAAGTACTCGAAACTTCGAGCATTGTTGAAAGTGTTATGCACGGATATGTAATTTCGTGACCTCTGCCTACCCCAATGAGAGGCGTGATGTATATGTATGTATGTTTAAATAACATTGAATTTTTTATTTTGTATGAAAATTGATTTGGAATGCATTTATTTAGCATCTGTATACAACGCGTGGTTGTATCCCCGTGGGATGCCGGGGCCCCGTGGGATGCCGGGCTAAGAATAGCATCCCCCCATTTCTCCCCGTGGGTGTCGTAGGAGGCGACTAAGGGTTACTCATCAGGAAATGGGCAGCAGCGTTTTCCTGTGGATTTGATACCAACACCTACTGCGCTCGCCAACCCGCCTGCCAAGCGTGGCGAGTATTGGCTTTATCCCCCCCACAGATTTATATAAAATATGACCAGCACAACTACAACCAGGCCCCTAGTCCCCGGCAGCCCCGTTAGTCCTGGCTACGGTAGCGGCCATGGAAACGGCGGGGCAAGGGGTGCTAAGAATCACCGGCAGAGATCCGGCTACCACTCCCAACAACCACTGGCCCTGGTAACATACAATGCACGCACTTTGAGGACCGACGAAAAGATTGTTGAGTTAGAAGAGGAATTGAGTAAGATACGGTGGGATGTGATAGGAATATCAGAAGTTCGAAGAGAGGGTGAGGATACGATATCCTTGGCATCCGGTAACTTATTCTTCTTCCGGGAGGGTGATCGACAATCCCAGGGTGGAATTGGGTTTATCGTCCGCCAGTCCCTCATTAACAACATTATAGCTATCGAGAGTGTGTCGAGCAGGGTAGCGTACCTTATACTCAGAATATCCAAAAGGTATTCGTTGAAGGTTATACAGGTTTACGCTCCGACCTCGGCCCACTCAGATGACGAAGTGGAGATCATGTATGAGGACATCAGTAGAGCCATACATACCTCGAAAACACATTTTACTGTTGTGATGGGGGATTTCAATGCAAAACTGGGTAAGAAAGGCGATGATGAGATGAGGGTAGGACAATTCGGTTTTGGGCAACGAAATCCGCGAGGCCAGAGGCTATCCGAATTCCTGGAAAAAGAAGGACTCTTTATGATGAATTCTTTCTTTCAGAAACCTCCACACAGGAAATGGACCTGGATGAGCCCCGACGGTAGAACAAAAAACGAAATAGATTTCATCATGACAACTAAAAGACATATCTTCAATGATGTCTCCGTGATTCACAGGGTTAAAACCGGAAGTGATCACCGTATGGTAAGAGGCACATTGAATATTAACGTCAAAGTTGAAAGGTCTCGTCTGATGAAATCTACACTACGACCATCTTATGCTCAAATCCAAAACCCTGAGAGCTTTCAACTCGAGCTGAAAAATCGCTTTGATTGCCTAGAAGATTGTGTTTTGGTGGACGATATTAACAGCAGATTCGTGGAGACTATCCATTCAGTTGGATCTAAGTACTATAAGGCCCGCCGTAAGGATCGACCGCAAAAACTCTCCGACAGTACTCTCAAACTCATAGCTAAGCGACGTTCCATGAAACTCCAGACCTCTGATGACGCGGATGTATACAGGCAGCTCAATAGACGAATATCAAAGTCCTTGCGACACGACATCCGCTCTTTTAATACAAATAGTATTATGGAGGCGATTCAGCAAAATAAAGGCTCAAAGGTGTTTGCAAGAGACAAGTCTATTGGGCAAAGCCAGCTGACAAAGCTGAAAACAGAGAATGGAGATACGCTAGCGACGAAACCTGAGGTACTGAGAGAAGTCGAAAATTTCTACGGCCAACTATACACCTCATTGGCAAAGCCTGACACCAGTTCTGCGAAAGACCCTAGAGCCCGACTGACCCGGCACTACACCGAAGACATCCCGGACATCAGTCTGTACGAGATTAGTATGGCCCTCAAACAGCTTAAGAACAACAAGGCTCCCGGTGAAGACGGTATAACCTCGGAGCTTTTGAGGGCGGGTGGAAATCCTGTCCTTAAAGTGCTTCAGAGGCTGTTTAACACCGCTTTGCTGGAGGGTACAACGCCCGAAGCGTGGAGCAGGAGCGTGGTGGTTCTCTTCTTCAAAAAAGGTGACAAAACCTTACTGAAGAATTATAGACCCATCTCACTGCTGAGCCACGTTTATAAGCTTTTTTCAAGGGTCATTACGAATCGTCTCGAACGCAGGCTCGATGAATTCCAGCCTCCAGAACAAGCAGGCTTTCGAAGAGGTTTTAGTACTCTGGATCATATTCACACGCTGCGGCAAATTATACAGAAGACCGAGGAGTATAATTTGCCTCTATGCTTAGCGTTTGTGGATTATGAGAAAGCTTTCGATTCGATCGAGACTTGGGCTGTGCTGCAGTCTCTCCAGCGGTGTCGTATAGACTATCGGTACGTCGAGGTGCTTAGCTGTTTATATCAAAACGCCACCATGTCGGTCCGAGTACAGGAGCAATGCACGAAGGCAATTCCTTTGCAACGTGGTGTAAGACAGGGAGACGTTATATCTCCGAAACTGTTTACAGCAGCATTGGAAGATGCCTTCAAGCTCCTGGAATGGAAAAGGTTCGGCATAAATATAGACGGCGAGTACATCACTCACCTACGATTTGCTGATGACGTCGTGATCATGGCAGAATCGCTGGAAGACCTGAACACAATGCTCGATGGCCTCTGCAGGGTCTCTCAACAGGTGGGCCTTAAGATAAACATGGACAAGACAAAAATCATGTCGAACATCCACGTTGTGCCCACCCAAGTATCTATTGGGAGCTCTGTACTCGATGTTGTTGACGAATACGTCTACCTGGGGCACACTATCCAATTAGGTAGGTCCAACTTCGAGAAAGAGATCAATCGTCGAATCCGTCTCGGCTGGGCAGCTTTCGGAAAACTTCGGAACATCTTTTCGTCCAAAATACCCCAGTGCCTAAAGACAAAAGTCTTTGAACAGTGTGTTCTACCAGCGATGACGTACGGAACCGAAACGTGGTCTGTCACGATGGGCCTCGCACAAAGGCTCAGAGTCGCTCAGCGAGCTATGGAAAGGGCTATGCTCGGTGTTTCTCTGCGTGATCGAATCAGAAATGAGGAGATCCGTAGTAGAACCAAAGTTACCGACATAGTCTTGCGAATGAGCAAACTGAAGTGGCAATGGGCTGGGCATATAGCTCGCAGAACCGATGGCCGTTGGGGCAAAAAGGTTCTCGAGTGGAGACCACGAATCGGACGACGAAGCGTAGGACGGCCTCCCACAAGATGGACAGACGACCTGACGAAGGTGGCAGGGAGCCGCTGGATGCAGGCCGCAAGTGATCGGCCGTACTGGAAATCTTTGGGGGAGGCCTATGTTCAGCAGTGGACGTCCTATGGCTGAAACGACGACGATACAACGCGTGGTTTAGTAAAAGTAAGGGTAGAAACAGAATTGATGAATACGGACTGTTACAATACTGTTTTCAATACTTAATTGTTAATTATTTAAAATTGTCTTTTATTAACGCGAATATCACACATTTAAATAAAATACTTTATAACGGAATAAAACGCGATTTATTATTTATATTATTTATCCCGACGTTTCGGATGCTTTTCAGCAACCGTGGTCGCGGCAGACTGAATCTATATCTACATTGAGACATTTTGCATCAATTCATATCATTTCATTAACAAGGCCAAAGAGTTATAGGAGGAGGCTAATGAATTAACATCTCTAAGAGAATAAACCAGATCAATCTGATAAATTGTCAAAATCGACAAGTCAATCTTTTAATAACGCGAGTACACTTTTAAATAAAATACTTTATAACAGATTAAAACGCGACTTATTATTTATCCCGACGTTTTGGATGCTTATAAAATAAATAAAGTATTTTAATTAAAAGTCAATAGTTTATTCATTTTAAAATACGTATGTAGATCTTTTTGAATAGAACACGACTTACAAACATAAAGACTCTCAAAGGATGCGTAAAACGAGGTATTACATACCAATTGTCTATTCTAGATAGATATTCTTTGACATGTACGTTCGTGCTCGCGCGATTACGATATTTAGTTATAAAGTATTTTAATAAAAAAAAAAATATTTATACAATCAGCAAAATATGGTTATGAATAACTTGTTTTCTATACATTTTGAGTCAGTCTAATCTAATACGTAACGCGATTTGCTGTCCATTAGCAAACAGAGTTTGAGTCCGCGAGCTTTCAATCATAAACGAGGTGGTAATAATATTAAAAGTTTGTATCAAAATTGACATTACATCGAATAGTCAACACAGAAACAAGAGCCACTAGTCCTTCCCGAGAGATATACGATGTACAAACTTTATCTTGCATCGCTAAGTCGGTAATAAATCTATTTTGTGCCCGAACATAAGGCCGCGTGCACAGTAACATTAGTCTACCCGGATTTATTGGGAGCCTTTGAGAGATTTTGCGACGCATATCAAATTCACTAACCAATATTCGATCCTGGTTTTCAAATCAAAGCTAGAATAATATTACCTTCATATTGCTTGCGTGATGTTTGCTGAAATGGTAGGTACTAATATGAAACTATTTTTTTTTGTAATGGCTACGTGATACAGACTTGTAATTACAAGGAATCGCAGAATATTATACATATATATGAATTTGCGAGTCTCTAGTAGAGTAGACTCATTTATCTGTCTGTTGCACTGATCATTTTTTTATAAGCAATCAGAAGAAGGAATCTGTTCCTTTACGGAATATTTTTTTTAAAGTTTTGGATCCCCTCATAAGGTTGTAGTATTTTGTGTGTCAGTAATATAGTAGAAAAAAAAACCCGCCCCAGCTTCGCAAGCATAATATTATGCCTACATGTTTTGATTATCGTATGATGAATTATGATTATCTGATGATGATCGCATCAAGCTAGTCCTCGTCATCGGTGTGAGAAACGCACTTGAATTTAGATATTTTTTCGCGCATTATTTTTTGCGATAAGTCCTAAGATATTAAAATTATATGTGTAAAGATTATAATAATGCGCATGAAATGAAATGAACTAACGTATTAAAGTTGATTAGAATTTATACAGTATCCATCTATTATTATTTTTTTATAGTATAGGGGGCAAACGGGCAGGCGGCTCACGTGATGGTAAGTGATCACCGCTGCCCATAGACATCCGCAATACCAGAGGGCTTGCAGGTGCGTTGCCGGCCTTTAAGAAAGATGTAGGCTCGCTTCTTGAAGGTTTCCAAGTCGTATCGGATCGGAAAAACCGCCGGCGAAAGCTGATTCCACAGAGTGGTTGTGCGAGGCAAGAAGTGTCTCAGGAATCGCGCAGTTGTGGACGCGATGTCCTAAATCGCTTTTCAATTACCGCATTGTACGTGATCATTTTTTTAGAAGATAGAATGGATATAGTAAGCTATCCTTAAAATATAGATATATGCCATCGCGGACTTTTTTGAAGATCTATAAAAGAGGAATATACCATCATACATTGTTTTGTTATATCTCAATGGGATTAGGCAGCGTTTTTGATGAAAGCTCCTGTCTGCTTGATTTTTTTCTACACTTCCAATAAATATCGTTGAATTTCAACCAATTTACACAAAATCTTGACTAATTATATATACGTATACTTTCCTCATGCATCACTCTATTTATAGGTGGAAACCGAATTAAAATCCGTTCAGTAGTTTTTGAGTTTATCGCGAACAGACAGATAGACGCGGCGGAGGTCTTTGTTTTATAATATGTGGTGAAAAGTAGTCTTTGTTCATCTTCGCGAATATAAGTGTGTTTAAAATATAAATAAAATTCAACGTGAACACATCTTAATCAAGGTAAAATAAGAATCTGTACATACATAGTGAAGTTGTTTTCAATTTACTGAAAAGCAAAGTTGGCCGCCTTGCAAATTTACTGCTTTCAAATTCGCCCCCATTCATCTGTCTCTATCTATTATATTTCAAGTTGTGAATAGCGAAACAAACACAAAATAGTTGAACTGTAACAGCAACAATGCACGAATATAATGTATTTTTTAATTTTAAATATTTGCCCAATTATTAATTTTATTTTTTACTAGCTAAGTTTGTTTTTTCACTGCTGCAAGGGATTGCAGACCTGAGTATTTGAAATTAATTTCTTGATATCTCCACGCGTTCTTGAGAAAAGGGGTTTTGACAGACGTACATACAGATGGACAACGAAAGGTCCCTTTTGTGGTACGGAACCCTAAAAAAAGCTTAAATAATGATCTCAATAATATATTTTTGTGTGAAATTCACCATTATGACAGTCAACTAACATTTTTTGTTTTATATGAAACAGTATTTCGGTTTGAGTGTCCCAAAGGATGCAGTATAGATCTAGTACAGTGAAATTCAATAAGTGTATAGTGTAAGAGCTTGAGGACTATTATTATTCGTTTTATACCTCTTTATTTATTTTGCATATGTACACAATGCCGAAACTGTTATCGCTGACAGCTGTTTTGAACATATTCGAAATCATTAACTAAGTTACTTTAAGATATAGGTATGTAGACAAATCTGTATTTTTAATCTATACTAGTGGACCCCGCAGACGTTGTTCTGCCACAATTTTGGCTCCGAAATTATATAATTATTCTTAAATTAATACCCCCGCACTCTTATGAAGAAAGGGATTTCGTAAGATTTTTCAAAAATTTTTTTACATACAAACCTTCTCCTAAAAATTCTGAAGACAACAAAAAAAAATTTAGCTCAATCGGTCCAGCCGTTCTCAAGTGATGCGAGTACATACATGCGGCATTTTATTTTTATTTATATAGAAGATTAATATCATAAAGATTTGTTTATTTATTTGTTACGATATAACTCAAAAAATCGCGTCTGATCGCTAATTCTAAATAATTACTTATCAATAGATAAGAAGGTAAATTTTATTAAACCCTGTTTCATATACATATTACAATAAGGAATAAGAAACAGACGTATTCCTCACAAACATCCGTATTATCATCTGCGGCCACCTCCTTATTAAAACCTATTTTCGGTTAGAACAAAGCGCCAAATCATAAAAAAATCATACAAAATCTCCTGTAGAATATTCCCACTTAAATTTAAAAGTCATTTGTCAGAAGCAATAATATCGTCGATCGCTGCTATAAATCCGTCAGCAGCTCTTACGCTACACATAAAATATGTACATATTATTATCAGTAGTACGTGGCAGTGCTTCCTTGTTTCGTGACGTCATTTACGAGGCCATTGAACCGCGAACGTAATGCGATTATCTAGAATACTCTTTTGATGTAATCCTTAAGGAATTATATATTTTTGTATAAGATCCTTGTAGGTATTTTCGGTCGTTTCTCCCACGTCTTTCTATGGTCAAAATAACTTATTGCTCGGCAAATTTTCAACTAAATATAAAATGTTTCTTTACACGTTTAAAATTTTGATATACTCGTACCTCCCACCCCATTCAATGATTGAAGTATTGGATCTAGACTGTACCACCATCTCTAAGAACAGTACAACTTTTCGCGATATATTTTGTACTAGCAATCCGCCTCAGTTTCGCACGGGTGCAATGTAGATGTATTAAAAAAATAGCCTATGTTACTGGCTGATAATGTAGCTTTCAATTGGTGAATGAATTAAAAAAAAAAAAACAAAAATCGATCGTGTATTTTTTGAGTTTAATTGTAACAAACAAACAAATCTATCCTCTTTATAGCATTACTAGCAAAACGCCCCGCCTTCGCACGGGTGCATTGTTGCTAAAATAATTCGTTTACCCTATTTTTAATATAAAGTATCCTATGTCCTTTTTAATACATCTAAGAATATGTGTACACAGTTTCATGATAATAGACTGAGTAGTTTTGGCGTGAAAGCGTAACAAACAAACATACATTCACGTTTAAAATATTAGTAGGGATGTAGTAGGATATATAGCGTTAATAACTGCTGCATTAATACTGTTTTAAGAGTTGGTGGAAAGATTTAAAGGCCGGCAACGCACCTGCAAGCCCTCTGATGTTGCGGATGTCTATAGGCGGCGGTGATCACTTACCATCACGTGAGCCGCGTGCCCGTTTGCCCCCTATACTATAAAAAAAATATATATATACTGGGAAGTATTGTGCTATGACAATGAGTTATCAACCCGGTTAATATTAAGATACCCTTTTGTACATACTTTATGTAACGAACCCTGAAAGTGTCCAGAAAAAAACATTCAAGTATCACGCCATCAGCTTTCAATGCTAATTAAGATGGCTGACGATTCAAAAATCCCATGAAAAAATGACGAGCCAACCCGTAAATATTCAGCTGGTCTAAAGGACCCTTGGCATTCAACCGGGTTCCATCGCGAGTGGTACTTTCCACCCTCTGTCTATTATTTTAGGAGAGGCTTTTACAATTTCAAGATCGAAGCAAAATAAGAAAAATTGTGGGCGTTTTTAAAGTTGTATGCACGTTAATTATGACATTTCTTGAGTGGGCTTTAAAATATTCCGCGAACATTTTAGAATAATTAAGTGGATTTTAAACTCAGTCTTTTATAATTTGCGTTGCTAAGTGTTACTTCAAGAAATAACCGATGCGTTTTTAACGCTAACTTGTAATGATTCAAACTTATGATATAATTTATCCATACTTCCCTACTAATATTATAAACGTGAATGTAAGTTTGTTTGTTACGCTTTCACGCCGAAACAACTCAACCGATTATCGTGAAACTTTGTACACATGTTCTTAGAGGTATTAGAAAGGACTTATGATACTTTTTATTAAAAGAAATAGTAATAACGGAGGGTAAAATTAATTATTTTAGGAACAATGCACCTGTGCAAAGCCGGGGTGTTTTGCTAGTAATATTATAAATAGAAAAGATTTGTTTGCTTGTTACAACTTAACTCAAAAAGAACTCAACCGATTTAAAAAATTCTATCACCAATAGAAAGCTACATTATCAGCAAGTAACATAGGCTATAAGGCTTTTTTGTGTGTACTCTACATTGCACCCATGCGAAGCCGAGGCGTGTTACTAGTCTATTATATAATGTCTGCAAATCAGATGACACTCAATAAGTTTCTTTTTGAGTACTGATTACGTTCAGCAACTAAACTCACTAAGCATTTCGAAACTAATTGTTTATTTTAGATATCATACATAATCTTAAGAATATTTAGTCCAATAGCAACCAATATTTCAGATTCTGAAATACTGGATAATATGCGGACTGTACATAACTTGAGATTGAGATTCTCTGCTTTTGGTAGTCCATTAAGTCTCTAGTAAATAATAGTAGAGATGCTTTTTCTTTTCCACAAAAAAACCAAATGAAAAAACGACAAATTCACTAATTAATCCGAAATTTTACTACAAGTGTTTTCAAAGCTTTCCCGCTCCAGCGTTGTACTTTAGCCCTTCAGCTGAATGGCAGCCAATTTAGTGAGTTTGTTGACTGTTAGGCATTGTCTATTGTAGGGGAAAATAAAAAGGTACCTTGGAATACGGTTCGCTGTTGTGTGTATTTTATAGTCTGAGTCTAGAGCACGGTTAGTTCTGTTAGTCTATTAATTAATATTCAAACAATAGTCACTTTCAGTACCTAACTAAGTGCGGTATAGATTGTTTTATGTACGCGTCTCGGCTTCACATCGTGCGACGTAGACGTATTTAACACAAAAATATATATGTTACTCGCTGATAGTGAAGCTTTCTATTGGTGAAATAATTTTTAAAATCGGTCCAGTAGTTTTTGAGTTTATTCAGAAGAACGTTGAAAGTGATGTGAAGTAAATGAAGAGTGTGCTTTGTATTTGTAACGTATGCAGTTTTAATCAAGAAACGAGTGCTGGAGCCACCCCGATAGGTAGTATATAGAAATAATAAATGAAATTATTCTTGAAAATTTTGAATCTTTAAAAATCTTCTAAATCGGACACTTCGACAAATCGTTGCTAAGAAATCGGTGGTATTGCGATCTCACTACACTTAAGTAGACTGGCCTTAATAATTATTCAATCCATTTACACATTCTTCTTAACGCTCCCATTTCAACAGCATTTACTTTTTCTTCAATTGTAGCGATTAGTACTAGTTAAAATATTAATTAATAATACTTTTATTAAATAAACCGAGAGATTATTCCCTTATAGCATAAACTTATCTTTTAAATGCTTTGAAAAAAAAATTATCAACTAATATTTTATCGTAAGTATATTTACTAATTATGCTAAAGATTGTCCCGCTGGGATGCTTTAAATATTACAGAGGGGAGTCGTTATGGAAAACGAGCGTAATAGAAAAGAAAGTTATTCAACTTGTGAATGTACACACCAATACTTGCATAAGACGTAACCGGTTAACAAACCACCATTCATAAGGGGAAAACCGTGAATGGAATATTGCGCGTTTCGGTCTTAGCCTATGGGTTTCCGTTTGATCAAACTAAAAAAATAAGTCAATACGCTCGTCTGTCAATATCTGACATTCAATGAAAAACTAAAATCCAGCGATAAATATTAAGAATCAACTTATTAAATTTTCTCGTTGACGCGTTCGGTAGAACACCTGTCGTGCGCATCGATGGGTCGTGGGTTCGAATCCCACCGGGAGCACATGCTTATAACTTTCTGTAAGCATCTTTTCCCCACGTCTGGTAACTTCGGGCATTGATGGGATGGGAGGAATATCTAAATTCCGACCGGGTAACCAACCACCGTTCATAGATGGAAAAACGTATGGATTTCCGAATGCTCGAAGTAAAAATTAGGTTGACAGCGCATCATTTTTCTGTTCTGTGGCTGAGGTATCACCTACCATCAAGTGAACCTCATGCTCGTCTGTCGATATCTGACATAAAAAAAATCAATTTTATTTACCTTAAAATTTAATTATTAAAATGAATAACCGAGATATAATTAACCCAGATAATGAAGGGTCGTCTGTTATAATCTAAGTCAAGTGTGACCCTCTTATGTTCGCGATAACTCTCATCCACTGGAATAAACCGTTATTTTAAACACAACATAATAAATACATAAACAATTAGTGATCCACCCCGTTTTCGAACGGGTGTAAAGTAGATGTACTTAGATACAAAAAGCTTATGTTACTCGCTGATAAAGTAGCTTTCTATTGGTGAAAGATTTTTTAAATGTCGTCGAGTAGTTTTTGAGTTAAATCGTAACAAATAAACAAATCTTTCCTCTTCATAATATCGGCTTTATTCATAAACGTATTATAAGTTTAATATAGTTAAAATATGTTTTATTTCTTTCTTTCTTCTCGTAATGTCAAGAATTCTAAATCGCGCTATCAAAGTTTCTAGCACTGTATGTGCATACATACAACTTCCCACCTTCAACGAGTTAATGGCTGTCAGTGCTTAGGTCTTTTCTTAGATATTTTGATTTTCCCTTTAGGAAGAGAACGCCTGTCTTGGACAAATAAAGCTTCGAAAGCGTTTCAAAATCATACATTTCTTGAAAATACAATCGGTTTGAAAAGTTGACTCTAAAGACAAGAATTGAACCCAAGGATTTTCTTATCGAAGTAGGTTCATAAACAAATTTTATTCAAGATTACATAGAAGATCTGTCCGAAACTTCAAGTAAAACAACACTGTACCCTTGATAAAGGAACATGATTCGTGCGGTCACTCAGACCCCAAGGCGCGGTGTATGTCAGCTCAAACAAGATAGCAGACGAGGGGTTGACTATCCCTAAGGGAAAGAATTGCCCAACAAGATACAGATTTTATATTTCAGATAAGGTACCCTTGGGTTTTTGATAAGATTCATTAATGCATACAAATTTTAAGGAAAGTATAAAATTTGGAACTTAATCTTTTCTTGACGCGCGCTGATTCAATGTAAGCCACTCCAATTTACCGGATTTGGGTTGGTGCATATTTTCTAAGTAATTATATATTATTACTAGCTTCTGACCGGGACTTCGTCTGCGTAGAATTAGTTCTACAGGTAGCTTATTTTGAAAACGAGCAATTTTTCATCATATCCGTTTAATTGCGCTCCACTAAAGTTATTGTTATCGTGATATTTTTTAAATTATTCGCCCAAATTACTTAGTGTAAAAGACGAAGTTCATGAATATTAAATACTGAAAGCGAAAAATGTATCAATTTTGATAAAAATTAGCTAAATACTTTAAAACGTGCATTTAAAATAAATTATCAAATTTCAATGTAGATAGTTTAGGATATATTGGCTTCCACATAAAAGGTAGATATGTGCTATCGCGGACTTTTATTTAGAACTTTTTATGACAAACAATCCCATGATACATTATATTTGTGATCTCCAACGGTTTAGGCAGCGCACTCAAAGATATACGTAGCTCTCAGATGCCAGGATTTTTTTCGTCTTACATGATACTTATCGTAATATTAAGGACAAATTACAGAAATAAGTGTTATTTTGATATATAAGCTATACTGTAAAGTTTCATTGAAATCCGTTCGGTAGTTTTTGCGTGAAAGAGTAACAAACATCCATCCATCCATCCATTCTCACAAACTTTCGCATTTATAATATTAGTAGGATAGTAGGATTAGTAGGATTCACATCTATCTGAACAGTTCAATAACTATTAATAAATTAATAATACATGATTTACTACATATATGTATGTATATAGTTATGTCTGTAATTTCATTTAATTTTGTCTTTTTGGTGGATGTGAAATATTTTCGTAATAGGTACTTGGATAGAGCTAAAGAAAAAATTAATTGTCACCTAAACGTTAAAATAAATACAATTTAAAATGAGTCAACTGTTACTTTTTGAATTAATTAGCGAAATAACTAATTAAATTTGAGTTGAACGAACTCTAATTCAGAGTTATTAAATACATATAAACAGTTTCCAAACACGGCGAAAGGATAATTAAAATATAACTGTTAAAGTAATATTTTTTTCACGTTCAAGAGCGCGTGAATATGCGAGAGTTTAAAGACGAAGAAAGTCGATGTAATATTTAGAGAGCGCTTCAGTTAAAAGCCTCTCGTGAACAATTTAGAACACTTGCTTGAAAAGTGCATGTTTTTTGCAAAAAATACTGCACGGATTTTGAATATTTAGGAATATAAAAATTTATGTTACTCGTCGGAACATGTTGTTTATAGCCGTAAATAAATAACGCTCGTTGAAGTCGCACGTTTGAGTACCGGAGGGGGTTATTATTTGCGCGATAGAAAAGAGAGCATGCTTGTATGGGTTCGTTGCTGCGACGGTGTTTATAGCTACTTTGCATCCATGTTCTGTAATGTTTTTCCCTACGTCAGACAAGTTCTAGCACGAAACGTGTAGAAAATACTGTTGCATTGTGACAAGTTTTCTAGCGTGTAAGATAATACTTAAAGCCTATTAGTATTTTGATGGGTCGCGAGTTCGAGCCGACACTATATTAAAAAATAAGTAAAATAAATAAGGGATTTCGAAATGCTGATAAAATCCACAAAAAAAGTAATGTCCCATGACAATATTTAATAAAGTATCTTATAGTATATTTAAAAATTTACTTTACTTCCTCGTAGTGCAGCAAAGCAACGTATTTTCTTTACAATTGATTTACAAATATGGAGTACTGAACAAAAGCCGACAACTCATTTGAGTCGCGGATATCCACGGGTGGCTTTACTTACCATCAGATGACCTACCGACTCGGTTACTGAGCAGATATAGTTTAGTAATTTAAAAAAAAACTAAACTTCTACATACTATTAATTACTGTTTTAATTAGTAAGAAAAGGCGAAATGATTTAACCCTATTTTTTAAAACGGAAATATTTGCAGAGATTACACTGGACATAAAACCTCTCACCTCTTTGCCTATACATCGGAACTAAAAGTCATTTTCGATTCACTAAATGTATTAAGAAAGTTACAAAGCGATTAAAACTTGTGAATAAAGAATTCAAATGAAAAGTTACGAGTGCTCTCAACGCGGGAATGGTAACAAATTTTTGTGAGCCTGTGTTTAATTCAGATATTCATATTCAAATGAGTACAAATGCTTTGTGAATTATGACGCATTCTGCCGCTCAGTTTCTGGGTAAATATTTTCTGTGTTCTGTGAGAGGAGAGTATATTTTTAGATCAATTTATGAAGTACTAGCAGAACGGTCCGGCTTTGCATGGGTCTACACAAAAAATTAGCCTATGTTACTCGCTGATAATGTAGCTTTCTATTGATGAAAGAATTTTTGAGTTAATCGTAACAAACAAACAAATCTATCCTCTTTATAATATTAGTTTAGATTAACGTTTACAACAAACATTCGCTTTTAAATGAATAGTGTAATATGTTAGTATTTTACCATTATAATATGATATTTTATTCTTTTCAGGTATGGCAATACGTGATTTTAATTCGTAAGTAAGGTCATAGCAATTTTGATAGGCAGCTGTCATTGTCCAGCACTATTGATGAAGATATAGTGATAGACGCCGTGGCTCAGTGGTAAGTTAAGACTGGATGGGTCGTGGGTTCGAATCCCGGGGAAAAAAGATTTTAAAAAAATCGGTCGGGCAGGGCACAGAAGGCTGATCAACTTGCCTGTAAAGAAAAATAATCAGTTAAAGAGATACAGAAATGGGTCTGCCCCATGCCCCACTAGGGGACTCGAGATACACGAGTATGGTGCATAGGTGTTTATCTGGGAAAACATTATTGATTATAGCAAATCGGGCAGTATTTGTGTTGACTTGTTATTTTTTGTTTTTATAAAAGACTAGCAATACGCTCCGGCTTCACACGGGTGCAATGTAGATATACTATACCCAAAATGCCTATGTTATTCGCTGATAATGTAGCTTTCTATTGGTAAAATAATTTAAAAAATCGGTCCAGTAGTTTTTGAGTTTATTCATAACATACAAAAATACAAATCTTTCCTCTTTATAATATTAAGTATAGAAGTATAGATGATATTTTATATGGCTATATTAAAAGATTCTTGATTAAACTTTTTATTTATGAGTCGACAGAACATCAGCCTCGGAGCGCTTAATATTAAAATACGCTACGTTAATTAATGAATTAACGACTTCCTTTTAAATAAAATACTGTATACCGGATTAAAACGCGATTTATTATTTATATTGTTTAAATTATTTATCCCGACGTTTCGGATGCTTTTCAGCAACCGTGGTCGCGGTAATAAATCGCGTTTTAATCCGGTATACAGTATTTTATTTAAATGTGTGATACTCGCGTTAATAAAAGACAATATTAACGACTTCCTTTTTTCTTACGTACAATATTTTTTTCTTGTCAACATTCTTGCATATTCATTTTTATTTATCGTCTGTACAAAAACGGAGTGAAATCATTATAAACAGAAAATCTGACTTTATATTGAAAAGTGCTTTGAATTATCTATTTATAACAAAAGATGGGATATCTATACTAATATTATAAAGAAGAAAGATTTGTTTGTTTGTTATGATTAAGCTCAAAAACTACAAGACTGATTTAAATTTTTTTTACACCAATAGAAAGCTATTCATCGATTATTGATAAATTAAAATTCTCTACAATTTGACACATGCACTGATTTTATAGTGTAGGATAGTTGTAAGTACTAAAAATCTAACTTTGTTTAGTTAATTTATTTATGCCGTTAAATAAATCACTACAACATACTTAAAAAAAAAAATTATGAATCAAATCTGTCCATACTGTTATTAATCGCGAAACATACATAAAAAGATACACGACGAAGCACCCTTTGTGAGTCGAAAAAATGAAAAGTACATACACCACAAGTGGACTTGGAATACCTCCCGATAGCGCGAGTCAACTAGAATCAAAACATGTAAACCAGAAATCCCATACATCGTTTCATTTCGTGTATTTTTTCTTTTTATTTCATCGGAACACATTGCGCAGAGAGATTGAGTTTTGAATTTGAAATTTGTTTGAATTTTATCTTTGTTTGGTTTTCGATCTTGTTTCTTTTATGTTAGTCAGCTTTCTAAATAGTTATTGCATAGTTTATTTTGTAATTTTTAATTTGATTTATAAATAATGGGGATCGTTAACAAACCGACATGGTAACTGAGTGACTTAACTAAACATCGCCTTAAATATATTAAGGTTTGTGGAGGAAGGGAGGTGTGCTCTTCCTCCAACCTAAAGGGAGGATCCTCGACCAGTCGAAACACTGACTGGTCGGCCCTAAGGCCCCAGTGGGTGATGTCGAGTTGTTGTATATATACTTAGCGCGCACAGAAACTTTGATAGCGCGATTCAGGATTAGACGTCTTTGTATTGATTCTTGTAGCGGATCATAGATGTCGCTACAGGTTAAAACCAAAGGCTAACTAGAAAGTGAACACAAGCTATGAAAATTTCGAATTATTTATATAAATTAATAAAACAAAGTCGGGTTCGTTACACAATTAATGACTCAAGAACGGATGCTCCGATTATAATGATCTCTTATTTGTTGGATTCGCCTCCGAATAGCACAAAATTAAAATATCGAATTTATACAGAATATTAATTTTAAAATGAATTAGGTTTGGAACTACGTCATCTTCCGCGACTGACGTCACGCACTCTAATAGCTTATTTGTAGTAATTGATGTCCACTGCAAATCAGTTACATACGTACTAGACATTGTAGAATAGAAGTGGAAAAATCGCATATTAAAATATAGATTTAACACTTTCATTACATTTGGTAGACATATAGGTATTTAGGTTTAATTATGGTAGTTCAATGTTTGTCGGGTCCACTACGTAGTAGGTAGCAGTGTGAATTCCCGTGTTAATCTTCTTGGGGCATGGGGTAGACCCAATTGTCTCTTTGTTTCATTAATCATTTATATTTACAGGCAAATAGTTGATCAGCCTGCCGTGTGTGTGCCTTGCCGAAAGGATTAAACGATAAACGATAAAGCTGCCCCTAAAGGCTGTGGTGTAAAATTTTGGCACTAACATCATGTACGTGGAGGCTCTAGTGAAGTGCGAACTTCTCTCTTCATTCACCCATGAAAGTTTGCTACGTATATACAGGTATCTTGGTACCTTCGACAAGATGCAAACGCCTGCGACCAATGTTGAATGTTCTAGTTTTTATTTAGTATGGAGTTACGTGACCTCTAGGTATATCCCAACAGAAGCGAGCACGCATTCTGAACTCTCTGAATAGGAGTCTTCGTTCTCGACAGCAATCTTGCACCGTACATTGTATCTTTAAAGTTAAACCTTAAACGTAAGGTTGTGGTAATGTTCGAGTACAATATTTTCTAATACGGTACAAGAACTTTAATCGGTAGAAACAATTTGAAATGATTGAGTTTTTTTAATCTAAGACTTTTCCAAAATTTCGGGCATCAAAAACACTTTCGATGGGCTCGATCTTTATATTTTTTAATTTTGTTTCCTCGGGATTCGAACCCAGGACGCATCGCGCTTACTACTGAGCCATGGAGGGGGTCTGCTAGTAATTAATTAATGTAAATAAATTAAACGTAAATAAATAAAAAAAATACAATTAATAAAGGGGATGCTTCTTGATAAAGGCACCTGAGAAATACATAGATACATTTTCTAAATCGCATTGACTGAGCAGTCCTTACGTATATTAAGAGGCGAAACAAAATTAATTTTAAAACTAGCATTCCCTCACAGCAGCTGAACCTTGTAATTTCACCGAACTACACCTAACTACAAATTAGTTTATAAACACTGCAACTTTATATTGTCATGTAGCGAGTTAGCGCTACTAGTTCGTTCGGTTTATAGAAGTCAATTCATATAAATAAGTGTTTGTCTAGATGCTGTTCACCAGCCACGAATTGTGAAATTATTGTTTTTAATTCACATAGATAGCGTTAATATTGTCTTTTATTAATTCGTGTATCAACTTAAGCATATTAAAAATCAATACGACACTGTTAGCGAATATTGACATAATTAAAAAAAATACAGCAAATATCAACTCCTAGATGACTCTATTCCTAGATGACGCTAAGGCAACTTTGTGAAAATTAAAATCAAACAGTAAGTTATCATAAGGAATTACCAGGTTAGAAACATTTACGTTTAGCACCGAGTTCGAATCCCAGAGAAACATACACGAACATAACTATTGGACTACTGGGGCCCCGGATTGGTTACGAAAGTTATCCAGGGGCTCCAAGACGGCGAGACCTGGGGTCTAGAAGGGTTTAATGGGTATTTAGAACTTGGCGATTAAAAAGAGTAGTGGAGCATTTATTGCCAGTTCTTCTCGTCCGTTCTACGCCTTTGATTTGAGAACTGGCAGTAAATGTAAAATAAGAAGCATTAAATTAATTTTTATTTTTATTGAATGAATAAATGAAATTCCTACATTTTGAATTTCTACATTGCACCCGTGTGAAGCCGGAGCAGATCTAATGATTCTGAGAAATGTTTGATTCACACATTATTTACTAGTGTAAACAATATTTTTTATACCATATGATTTACAAGCAAAATACCTTTGTGTTTTGTATCGTGTTAGGAAACCGTTCGTTAAATAAAAAGTAGCAATTTGTTTTCATAGAACGGCTAGATTGTGTGACGTGCTATCGTTTGTAAGGGATTAATACTAGTTTCTTATGAGCTATTTAAATTTACATTTATTGTAGAGTTACATAATGAAAAGTGTTAAAGTTGGCAAGTTGGGGCAGGCTCATTGACACGATAAGCCATTTTTTATGTCAGATACTGACAGACAAGCATGAGATTTGCTTGATGGTAGGTTAGCCACAGAACACCAATCAATGATGCGTTGTCGACTTATGTATTTAATGTGAGGATTCGGAAATCTATGACTAAAACTTAAATGAACTTGCCCTTTTTTCCATCTAGACGGTTAGTCAATCGGAGTTTCAATAGCCCTTTTGCCCGTTTCATACGCGAAGTCAACAGACGTATGGAAACATGTTGACAGATAATTAAAATAATGTCATCCGAAGGGATTTGAACTTGCGACCCATCCGAATGCAAAGATGTTTTTGGTATCACGGTCATGAAAAATTAATATGTTTTTTTTATTGAAGATAAAAAATATTATTCAACTATTATGATTCCAGATATATAGAAAATTGTATTAATCATTTAAGCGATATGGTCATTGACATGTATATTGTTGATCGAAGGATATGGTGCATAATCTATAAAAAAAGGATTACTATGAAACGACGAGAATTTTAAACAAAATAAGTTTTCGATAACAAAATCCTCGAACAAAAGCTTAAAGTATATAAAACTGTTTAAAATGCTTCGTAAATCGTTTGGCTTATGGCGCGGTGATGTGAATTTGCAAAACTTATACTTTGAATACAAATTCTTTTTGTATTTTCGCTCACAGAATAATAAGATACAAAATATGGCTAGCGGTAAATACCTACATACATACACATACAACACGCCTCTTTCCCATTGGGGTAGGCAGAGATCACGGAATTCCATATGCTCCGATCCTTACATACAACTTTCGCTTCTTCGTCAATGCTTTCATACACATTCGTCGGTTTCGAGTACTTTTGACCTGGCCCTTTTGAAGAACGTCTCCGATCTGATCGCGGTAAGTTCGCCTAGGTCGACCACTTTGCCTCCTCTAAAATCAATATAAAATATTTTAAAGATAAATATGTAATTGTAAATCCATCTTTGAAGATCCTATCACAGACTTTCTGCAGTTGTTTTGAAGAACTACAATGTTTTAGGTCATTTTACTAATTTAAAAAGAAATATATAGACCGAGTAGATGGACCAATATTATCGCAGAATTACTAAAAGTACTTTAATATTTATAATATAAATTTTATATCATATCAAATTTATTATATTTTATAGTATTTACGTTTATATGTTTACATCATTTTTTAATACTAAAGATGCCATGTTTTTTTAATGACTTTTCTTTATTTTTTAATTCTTTTAGTGTTTTCTGGATAATTTAGAATGTAAATATTCTCATTTAGATAGTATAGGAGTATATAGAACGTCCCTCTAGGATAGTCTGTGAAACTAATAGGAGGTAATAGACAGACGGTTTAAATATCATTTGAAATACGTTGATTAAAATCAACAGGAAATACAGAATATTATATCAAAGGTTAGGAAAATAGTTCTATTGCAAGTGATTATTATGAAAGCGGTATCGCAGTCAGTAATATTGAGCGGGACCGTTAATATTTATGAGCTAACGGACTCTTCAAGTTAAACGAGTTAAGATCGATATAGTCTAAACGCGTGTGACAATCGACTCAATATTTCTGGAACCCTGGTAGCTTTTTTAGTGAAAACTAGGGAGTAAGATTATTAATAGACATTTGTGCACCTTCGAAAAGGGTTCATTACGTTTGTAAGATTCATTAAAAGGGCCAAGTTAACAGTAGTCGAAAGTGAAAAGGGTGTGTGTAAATGTTGATGGAAGTGAATGAAGCGAAATTGGTATGCAAGGATCGGAGCATATGGAACTCTCTTATCTCTGTCTACTCCTATGGGAAAAAGGCTTGAATTATTATTTATTTATTTATTAATAGCTATTATTCTTTATTTATTTTTTATTATACTAGTTACTTTAAGCTAGGGCTCGAAACGACTGCCATTTTTTTAAAAAACATTTATATACTATAGATCATTTGATACTTATTATTAATGTGGCAAATGGTAATAATTACGTACCATAATGATCTAGATGAATTTACCATTGGATTTTCTAAAAAAGAGAAAATATATTATTCTGCTTATAAATATATGTATGTTAGCAATTGAAGGTCTTTGATCTTTGCTTAACCCCGAGAGAAACATACTGTATGTATGATTAAACCCGGGGCAAAAGGTGCATTTAATCTTTTTCTTCTTTCTGCGCTGTTTCCTTTTTTTATTTGGGGTCGGCGCAGTATGTTCTCTTTTTCCATTCTTTTCCTTCACTCACCATATCAGTCACTCCTCTCAAACACATATCATTCTTCACAGTCAATCCATGTTTTTTAGCCTCCCTGTTCCCTTATACTCACTTTCATATTCAAAACTTTTTTATATACTAGTTTTTCATCTCATAACATGCCCATACAAAGCTAAACGATGACCTTTCAATTTTTCATTCACTGGCGCTACTCTCAAACCTCCTCTGAAATAGTTATTTCTTATCTTATTAATCTATATATATCTATATATATATATATATATTATTATTATATTAATCTATATATATCTATATATATATTATTATTATTATTATTATTTTACATATAATAAAAGAGTAGGATAGAAATTACGCTTCACTAAATATTTTTACTAGAAATTAAGAGGGGTGATAAAAGAAGGGTAGCAGAATGCATAAATGTAATTTTTAAGATTCTTGTCTGTCTGTCTGTCTGTTTGTTCACGCTAATCTCCGAAGATACTGAACCGATTATCATGCAACTTACACAAATATATTAAATAAAGCCCGGGGCAACATATAGGCTTTGTTTCATCGAAATCGGTTCTCGGAAAGAAAAGTTATCATCATTTAAATATTATTTTAAAGCCACAATTTCACTAAATTGCAATGCAAACTGACTCGCGTTGAACTTTTTCGAATTGTCAGATGTCAATCACAGTTTGATATGTAAATGAAATAGTTTGATTATTTCGCCATATTTTATAATGTATTTGTAGAATAGTGGATATGCGGTCCCTCTGCGTAACTCCAGATGCGAGTTCGAATCTTCACTGAAAGAATTATTTTTTTTGTATTTTTTTTTTGAAAGTACTATATTATAACAACAATAGAAAATGTATTGTTGACGTATTATATTTATGTATACAGTATTTTTTATGAGATATTTCATTTCGCCTTTTCATCAATCCAATAAGATCGTAGAAGAAGCTGTCAATGACTACTCTAATAGCTCTTTCCCTCAAGAAATCATCAAGTACAGAGGATGTAGGATATATCATATTATGAAGAAAGCTTGCTCAAAAGCTCAGCTTATGATGAAGCCCACGCGAACGAAGTCGCAGGCATCAGCTAGTATATATTATTTCAAGTTGAATATATAACTTTTATACATATCTACGGACTGTTTTAGTTGATTCAAACAAATGAAGGCAAACTCAACACTTGTTTAGTTGTTCACGGTTAAAAACAACGAGAAACATCTTAAATTTAATATAGAAAAGAGAACTGACAAAATCCAAGATCTAGAACGCCATTTAAGCCTTTCAAAGTAATACAAATTACTGCTTTCAACCAAATCGTTTTTGGCGGTTTCAATTCGTAAGTGTTGAAAAGCGATAGCGTTATGTAACTAACGCTTGTGTGAACGTGAGAATCCCATTTCATATTGTATTTGAAATTGCTGTTTTACAGTTGTCGACTGAAGATGAGATTGATGATGCTCTTAATATAGCGGCAGGTTTGGATTTGAATCTAGGTAAAATATTTTTTTTTTTTTATGGAAGAGAGGGCAAACGGGCAGTCGGTTCACCTGATGGTAAGTGATCACCGGCGCCCATGGACATCTGCAACACCAGAAGACTTGCAGATGCGGTTGCCAGCCTTTAAGAAATGAGTAGGCTCTTTTTTTGAAGGTTTCCAAGTCGTATCGGTTCGGAAATACCGCTGGCGACAACTGGTTCCATAGAGTAAGTGTGCGAGGCAGAAAGAGAGGGGTTCACTTGATGGTAGGTGATACTTCAACCACAAAACCTATTGCTTCATTTCCAGCATTCGGAAATCTATAGACTGAAATCTAATTGCGCAATATGCACTTCACGGCTTTTCTATGAACGGATACCTGGTTCGAATTTGATTTTACTCCCACCCGTACAATGTCCAAAGTGACCAGACGTTGGGAAAACATGTTTAAACGTGTCGACTCAGCGGGATTGGAACTCGTGACCAATCGGAACGCAAGGTATGTCTACGTAACGCGCCAAAGACGCGTCAAATAAGTTGTCTTTTAAATTGGCTCTTTTTTTACATACATAATATGTTTTATTCTGCATTTATTTGTTTATGTGTTTGAATGAGAATTATTTAGTGATTTTGATAACAGAGAAGGAATAAGAATCACTAATTAAACCTTTCAAAGAAAATGGAAAATAAGTTCTATTCTATTCTAAGTTCTTAATTGTAACTTTTTTGAAAAGTTTTTCCCGTCTTCTTTATTTCCTCACTTCATCCATAAAAAAGTGAATTTAATCTAAAGAATAATCAAATAAATAAAGTACGTAATTTGATTGTAGTTGCTTCAACTTCAAGTACAATAAAGCTCCCTGAGTTTGTTACGCTGAAGAAAATATGGGCCAATACATCGATGTAGATTAATTTTTGCTGGATAAGACAATTTTTATTTTTAGAAATTTTCACTCTTTACATGTACAATACCACTAGTTATACTATATAAGGCTATTTTATATTATTTTGCAAGGCACATGTTTTGTAATTATTTATAGCTACAATTTAGACCAGTAATTAATTCTGCAATAACTTTTTTGTTTCGCTTTAAGATGGATGTTAAATTTCCTACTTTCTTTTTGATACCAATTTTTATTCAAAACATGCATACGTATTATAACTTTAATTGTAGCTGCGGGTGGAGCCCTGGTGACCTGTAATACAGGTTTTTTCTAAAAACCTACACCAGACACTAGTCTCTCACATGGTTAGGTTCTAGTTTTACTATATATAATAATAATAATAATAATAAACATTTATTTCAGACATTAATATCCATATTTGTTAGTATGTTAGTTACAATTATTCTTATTATATGTTAGTATGATTAGTATTATACATCATTGTTACATCTTTACAATCCAATGGCCATCTCCATCCATCTCTTTAATAGGAAGGAGTCTGGCCTGTTAGCCACCGCCTTTAGAATACTGTTAGGACTGGCTTTAAGACGCTGCAGTATTGACGCTGCCTTTTTACGCATGATGGCAGCAAAACCGTCAGTGCGAGCCTCCGCAAACATCCCGGAAGCACTACAGCGCCGTGGCAGTCCTAGCAGCATTCTAAAGGCGTTATTGTACAGTACACGTAGAGCGTTGTAAGTACCGCGGGTGTAGGTGACCCACAGACTGCTCGAGTAAAAAGACTGACAGAATGCTTTGAACAACACTATCTTTACATCTGCAGTGCACCGAGCAAACCTGCGGGTCAACATGTTGCTCCTAACCGACAACGCCCTACGTTCTCTCTCAATGTCTGCATCATCCTTTAAATCACACGTCAGGATGTGACCTAGATATTTGAAAGAGTTAACTCTTTCCAAAGCCTCCCCATTGAGATATACTGGTGGCACATAGCGTGGTGTCTGTTTAGTTGCATTAAAAACAAGTATTTTGCTTTTGGTAGGATTGTACCTCAAGCCATGCGTCCCCGCGTATCTCTCACAGATAGCCAGTAACTTTCTCAATCCACTGATCGAGGGACTAAGCAGCACAGCGTCATCTGCATAATTAAGATTGTTGAAACAAGTTTCATCAATAAAACAACCAACGTGTGTACTACTTAGCTCCTCGATCAGCCGATTTATATACAAGTTAAAAAGCAGAGGAGAGCTTAGACCGCCCTGTCTTACGCCACAGTCCATTTTATACCTATCAGATAAAACACCAGCCCATCTCACCTGATTCTTTTGATTTGAGTACCAGTAACGTAATAGTTGTGAATACTCTGCCGGCATCTACTACTATGGTTATGTTTAGTTCTAAGGTAACCTATGTGAAGAGAGAAAAAAATATAATTATTTTTTATTTATTAAACAGCGTAATCCGATTTACTTTAAAAAATGTGGAAAATATGTGTATGTGCAGCCTATTTAATGTTATATTAATCTATAATGTTTTTGAAAGCAACTTATATGGTACGCCATCTACATGATATGCTGAATTTATTATATCGATAAAAAATCAGTCATGTATTTTAAAAATATATTTTCTTTTCTCTCTGAGTTTGACTACTCTCATATTAAAAACTGTTTTACCATTTTGTGTCTATGCAATTTTCATTCATTCCTTTATTATTTGTATTTCGTCCATTGTTTTCGGCACTGGCACGGATATATCCAGATCTATACATCAGTGTAGGGAATAAATGACAGCGTAGCATATTAGAGAATATTTTACGATTTCCGCAGCACCTCGTAAATAAACCAACGCCGCAAGAAGATTGCTCTTTTATCTGCTCGAGTTTATAATTAACAGCTCTTAAGTTTGTTTTTAACTAACTAATTATATAGGTGCTTGGTTTTTCTCGTGACTATGCCTGTTTGGAATGTTTGAGTAAGGAAAATCTGTGAAATTAATTTTTTTTGACGGCCTCGTTGGCGCGTTCGGTAGAACACCTGCCGTGGGCATCGTATGGTCGTGGTTTCGAATCCCACCGGGACCACATGTTAATACTTTTCTGTAAGCATGTTTTCCCCACGTCTGGTAACTTCGGGCATTGATCGGGTATTGAAATCCCGACCGGGTAACGAACCACCGTTCATAGAAGGAAAAACCTTGAAGTGCAAATGTGCACTGAAACCGTGAATCTGAACCGTCTATGAACTTCCGAATGCTCGAAGTAAAAAGTAGGTCGACAGCGCATCACTGACTGATGTACTGTGGCTGAGGTATCACCTACCATCAAGTGAACCTCATGCTCGTCTGTCGATATGTAACATAAAAAAAGGCATTTTTTTGTAATGTGCATTGTAAATCAATATTATTTTTAATTTTTATCTGGCATGGCTTAAATTGTATACTTTTGATTTATTCTTATTTAGCTGTTTTGTTTATTAGTTCTAAGAGATATTTTTTCAAGTTCTAGATTATTTTCCATGCATGTTATGAAGTATGTAATCTATACATATAATAAAACTGTAGAGGTCGAATGTCTGTACATAGAAAAATAAACTTAAAATCAACTCAGGGGGATGTAAGAAGAGACATAGAACAAATTCCGTTTTTTTTTCAAATTTTTTGTCTCTGTCTGTTTCTCTGTTTGTACTGGCTAATCTCCGAAACTGGTGGACCGATTTACACGAAATTTTGCATGGTGGTACCTTATATCCTCGGTCAACAGCTTAGGTACTTTTCATCCCGGAAATAAAGAGTTACCAACATATAGGCTTTATTTCATCAAAATCGGATGTCGAAAAGAAAGTATCATCATTTTGTAGGATTAAACGTATTATTATTATGCTAAGGCATTACTTATATGGGTTGTCATTACACTACATCGCCTTGATAGACAGTCTTCGTGGTTGATGGTATGCGCGTTGTGTTTAGCAAAAAAAATATTACGGGTGGGCAGGGTATGTCAGATCAGTTTTATGCCTGTAACGAAAAATTATCTCCGAAACGGACATTAAAATATGTTTGTTCAATGGAGGTATATCTCTAGGGGACTCAGGAATTCACTTATACCTAGAAAAAGCCGCAAGGCGAACTCCGGTTTAGCGACGATAAGCGCCATGTATTTCTATATATAATAAAAAAAAAATTGTGTGTGTGTACCAGAGTACACAGGTAAGAAGTGAAACTTCTTTACGACATATCATTTATGTACTATTTGCAACTTCACGAAAATGGGGTAGATAAGGCTTAAGCCTTAAGAAAAAAGATTTTATCACTTTCAAATTAATATATTGTTATTCTTATTTCAAACCAAACTTCAAAACCAATATATTGTTGTTATTATTATAATATATTACACTAGCAATTGCCCCCGCAACCCCCCTTGTGGGTTGAATTTCGTAAAATCCGTTCTTAGCTGACCTCTACTCGGCGAAAGGAATATTCCTACCATATTTCAAGTTGCTACGCCTTATGGTTCCAGAGATATCGTGATGAGTATCTATATAGGTGGGAATCTCTTTTATATATATAGATTATATTCTTTACGTCACTATACTAAACTTTGATAAAAAAAGGCAACATGGCGCGTAACCGAAAAACGTGACGATACTTACAAAATTTCCCCCATACGTCGATAAAGAAGTTTCACTTCAATAGTTCAAAGTATTCGTAAACAGTACCAGGTTATTCGGTCTATCTTTACAAAACAAGGATTGTATAATAATTGCCAATAATAACAACGTTACCTACAAGGTACACAAAGTTAGCCGGGCGAGCGAAACCGCAGGCAACGAGTAGACTCCAATATACATTCCTCTGCGGATGCCTTTACCTACACCGCAATGCCACAGTGCATAGAACACACAGTGGTTAAAATGTTACCCTATTGTACTTGCCACGACAGAATAATTTTAGAAATATATTTTAAGTCCCTACGCAAAACGCAATGATAAAGTAAAAAGAACATTTAAGTTTTTAAAATTAATTTTTTGAAGTTAGACTTCTTTTGGCGCGATGGAGAAAAATAATGAGAGTGAATTTTTACGATGCGCGCGCACACCGACACCTGAATTCTACATCGTGAAGTTAGTTCTAGGTGGCATGAAAATCGATAATTATGTTCAAGTTGTATATTCTAATATTTTTATATTTAGAACACTTGTTTCGTAACAGTACAATTAAACAGTGTGAATAAATAAATATTATTTTGGTGTTTTTATTTTAATATTGATCGTTAATCACTACTGCATTTTAGCCATATTTTTATAAGCCAAAGAAGTATAACTTCTAACGCGTGTACATAAGTACACACACTCTTTTTTTTCAAATAAGTGCGGAAAAATAGCCTAAATATCCGTAAGTCCTAACAGCCGCAGGGTCTCCTCTGTAAATCATTGTAGCGACATTAGTCGCTGCTTTGGTGATGAGGGGTCCTATTTGCCATCACTTTTATTATTGTTTACATAATTGTTAACCTAATCGATTCTTCGTTTGTTTTATGGGTTTAAGGTGGCAAAAAAGTTGATATATATTTATTTATCTATATCTGTCCCATCTGTTTCTAACTGTATAATCTGTAAGAAAAACGAATAAACAATTTCCATGCAATACAGTCAAATAATTTAATTTTTTATAAAAAAAATCACGGGCTCATTAGCGCGCTGATACTCAAAGCGTTTTCCTTTAGATGAGGGAGAGGGAGAGTTTGGCGAGAATTTTCTTTGGGATTTCATAACTGTTACTATGTAAACTGGCAATTCCTTACAACACTGTTTACCGCAATGTATGTGCACAAAAACCATCCACATGACATTGTTTTAAGACTGAAATTACTTTAAAACAATTAGTCTGAAATTTAGAACATTAAGGAAAAGTAAAATGTCCTTATATTTATTTTGTTTTAAATAGCAGTCTTTAATTGCAATGTAGATGTTCTAAACACAAAGCTTTCTATTGGTGAAATAATTTTTTAAATCGGTCGAGTAGTTTTTGAGTTAAATCGTAACAAACAAACAAATCTTTCCTCTTTATAAGATTAGTATAGATATAACATGAGCATAGATAACTCTTTACAAATAAACTGAAGATTTCTTTAGTTCCATAAATGTAGAATCGAAATTATCACTTTTTTATTCTTCAATATAAATAAAACTCCAAACTTGAGTTGCCGCTCGTAAAATTTCGTGGAGAAATGTTTCACTTCAGTACGGTGGTGCATACAAGTGCTGACTTTACAACCCGCTCATATTGCAAGGAGTTTTTAGTGCAGAATTTTATAGTATTCTTTATATCTTCGAAGGGTGTGAATTTTTAAAGAAATTCATATAATTTGGCTTTGCGAGTTCTTAGCGAGAGTTTATTATGAACCCAAGTTCTATCCAAATAGCTTGTGGTAATTTTTTTAACGAGTGTGTGAACTCTCGCGTTCCCTAGTGGAGTATGGGTTGCCATGGGGCAATTCTGTGTCTTAACTCTCACTGATGATACAGATTGTACTTTAAGTTGTTGAGAATATGGTTGATAATTGAATGTTGTATTGGAACTTGAAGATGAGAAATAAAAACGTGATTTTTTTTTTATTACCGGTGAGTTACCTGTAATAACCACCGCCCATGGACATCCGCGACTTTAAAGTCTCAGATGCGTTGTCAGCATGTTAAAAATGTATCTCGCTTTTTAAAAACCAACCAAGTCGTAGTGGAAACATTGAAGGTGGTTTTCATTCCATAATCTAGTAGTGTGTAAGGGGTGTCGACATTCAATCAGAGGGGTGAGCACGAACAAGTATCGAAAGAGTATTCGTATCGTCGAACTGTCATTTGTATGAAATTTCAAATGATTTTTCATACAACTGACAGTTTGATAATTCGAATACTTTGTCGATAGTCGTTCGTGCTAGGCCCCCAGATCAATCTTCCTTGCCCTGCCAAACCTACAATATTTTTTCACATAGATTCGAACCCGTTACCCTTGGTGCTTTTATAAGCTATCGACTTATTTGAATATTATAAAGTCAGATGAGCCTTAAGCTGACTTTGTGAATATCTTAGTTGTCACACCGTAATGAAAGGTTTTCAAGTTCTCAAGGCCAAAATATCTTGGGATTAATTCGGTCAGATTTAGACGGATTAATAACTTATTGACTAAAAACACGAATACAATTAGTTAAAAAACTTAAGACTTTAAGCTAAATCGACTTATTTAGTACTAGCTGATGACCGCGATTTCGCGTGGGCTTGTGAAGCTGAGCTACTAAGCTAATGAAGATAACTTTTCTTCCTGACATCCGATTTGAATAGTAAAAAGTATGAATATTTCTCGGAACTAAGTTCTATCTATGTGTTAAATCTACATGGAAATCGATTGACTATCTTCGAAGATTAACGATTACAAACAAAAACGTTCAAAACGATTTTTGATATCACATAATATTGTCTTTTATTAACGCGAGTATCACACATTTAAATAAAATACTTTATAACGTCATAAGATGCCATCTTAAAGCATCCGAAACGTTGGCATAAATAATAACAAATCGCGTTTTAATCAAGCATAAAGTTTTTTTTTTCTATAGACAGAAATTTTGATTGTGGGTACTGTTTCATTTTATGTATAATGAGTATTTTTTTATATCCCATATCAAGAGATTAACAGAGGTATTAATAATGCGCTCTCGGTCTAAATTATTTTTACTTTGAATATTTTTTTTTATAGTATATAAAAACGGGCAGGCGGCTCACGTGATGGTAAGTGATCACCGGCGCCCATAGACATCCGCAACACCAGAGGGCTTGCAGATGCGTTGCCGGCCTTTAAGAAAGATGTAGGCTCGCTTCTCGAAGGTTTCCAAGTCGTATCGGTTCGAAAAAAATGAATGAATAGTTGATAATTCATTGCTTATCATATAGACGGTAATTTATTCTTGACGGAATTTTGATAGATTTCTCACCCATTATATGCTCGATGGCCATTCGTAGGCAAAAACGTAATAACAAAATTTTATAAACATGTCAAAATCTACGGGAATCGTACCCGCGATCCATTAAAACATAGCATCATCGTGCCAATGAGGTCGCCATTTATTTTGAAAACAAAGCCACATTTCCCTCCGCTAAACATTAAAACATGTTAAAATGACGTAAATAAGAACATGTTCATTGAAAGAAAATCCTATTTTCATTTTCTCCAAGTACTTGAATTCTCTACAATAACATATTACTCTACATTAAGAATTGCGTATGTGAGAACTTTCGAATTAATGCTATAATATACCTTATTCCATTGAATTACGGTTCATTTTTCTCCAGCATGACTATAAGGGAGAGTTTCAATTTCCCCAGTTATAAAAGCATTTCATATGAGTCTTACTGCGCGGAAATAAAGTTCAATATCGTTTATTATAATGTGATTCAGGTAATGTAAGCTTTGCAATAATTCTACAATTAAGCAGACGCCTGAAACACGAGAGGGTAATTTTGAAATCATAAGCGAACGCGATTTTCATGATTTGCAGTTTATAAAATACTAGCGATCCTCACCGGCTTCGCACGGGTGCAATGTACATGTACTATACACAAAAGCCTATATTACTCGCTGATAATGTAGCTTTCTATTGGTGAAAGAATTTTTAAAATCGGTCCAGTAGTTTTTGAGTTTATTCATAACATACAAAAATACAAATCTTTCCTCTTTATTTTATTAGTATAGATATAGATTATAAGACTACTTACTACATAATATTAATGCATAACATAATCGTTTTAGGTCAGTTAATTATGAAAGTGTAATAGACAAACAAAATTACATTTGCATTTTATCAAATAACTAGCGATTCGCCCCGGCTTCACACGGGTACAATAAAGATGTATACATATGTTACTCGCCGATAATGCAGCTTTCTATTGGTGAAAGAATTTCTAAATTGGTCGAGTAGTTTTTGAGTTATATCGTAACAAACATACAAACTTTTATTGTTTAGTACATCTACATTGCACCCGTGCGAAGCCGGGCTTGTTACTAGTTTATCTAAGACGCTAAGCGTTCATCGCTCGTACCACACACTGCGCAGTGTTCAGAAGATTTATGAGCTGACCCAAAATGAAATTGAGTCGACACACTCAGACGATTACTGAGTGTACCTGCGCCTTGTAATCGCTAGTTGAGGGCAGTGCGATTTATAGCCCTTTAAGGGTTTAGTCATTTTCTCTTGGTTATATTTGGAAATTTGTGTTTTTGACCTAATTACGGCAAATAAAAAGAGAATTACCGTGACCTATAGGGCACAGGATCTATTACTGCGTCTGTTTCATTGACGGGATCATTGGCGCGTTCGGTAGAACCTGTCGTGCGCATCGATGGGTCGAGGGTTTCGAATCCCGGGACGACATGTTTATAATTTTCTGTAAGCATGTCTGGTAACTTCGGGAATTGAACGGGGCGAGGAATATCGAAATTCCAACCTGACCTCTCAGACTGGGTAACGAAGTACCGTTCATAGATGGAAAAACCGTAAAGTGCATATTGCGTGTTTCGATTTTAATCTATGGATATCCGAGTGTTCGAAGTAATACTTCAACACCTCTACAGAAACTGGTCCAAATTACATTTATCCGTAATGATGAGGCACATATCCAAAATAAATCGAAACGTAATTAACTATCCCCTTAAATTCCGGAAACAAAACAGAATTAAGTTTAAATAACAATTATCCTGTCCTTTTGTTCGCACGCCCCAATTTAGTTCGTACAGTCAGCATACAAATGTATACAATAACATTTCGATGCTGTCGGTACATTCATAATTGTCTTTTGTTTTCTTTGTTATTGGAAATACTGTTTTGAACACCGTACTGTAAGGCTCTGTCAATATGTTTCGGAGTTTATATTTTAGAAAAACAAAAATATTTATTTAAAAATATGTAATACTAGCGGACCCGACAGACGTTGTCCTGTCTACACGTCTTTAATTTGAAAATTTCAAACTTTTTTGTGAATTTAAACCATTCCCAGATCCCCTTGAACACACACAAAAATTTCATCAAAATCGGTCCAGTCGTTTGAGAGAAGTTCAGTGACATACACACTCACAGAAGAATTATATATATAATATATGAATACTCAGGGTACTTGGCGTGCTTTTCAGTAGGTAATAGCAAATAAATAATTCATTAATAAATTACCTGTTAAATCTAGATTCGCTTTAGAATCAGTGTTTTTTTAAAGTAGTACAATTATTTTATACTTAGTTAGGTAGGTAGCTTTGGGTTAGACCAGAGTTCCCCAAACTTTTTTGTGTCGTAGACCCCTTGCCATGTTTTTCCGTGTTGGGTAGACCCCCTACTTACCTGATATTGATTTCCTGTAAATTTCTAACTGTAGTGAAGTTTAGTGTTAAAAACTTAAAGTAAAAACACATGTTAATTTATATATTTATTAATTGAATTTAAATTAAAACTACTCAAAATAAAAGTTTGTATCTGTTATGTAAAACAAACATTAAATAAAATAACATAAGCAATAAGTCAATATTTTTACTTCATCTAAGGTACTTTTATAAATAATGTATATGTTTTGATATTATAAGATAGTATGATGTATGTAAATAGGTACTATCAGTGTATGTGTTGAGATCCACTATCGTGGACCCCCATTTTCATTTCATGGACCCCCAAATTTTTTTTCGCTGACGTAGACCCCTTGCAGGTTGTCATAGACCCCTAGGGGTCGATATAGACCACTTTTGGAATCACTGGGTTAGACTAATGTTTGTATGTTTAAACATCAATAATTATACTATCAGAACTACTATTTTACGATGTATGGAACCTATGTGCTGAGGTCAAAACTTAATATATTACTTTTCCAATACCGTAACTCTATAATATATAAACCAAATTTTATCAATTTTTGTCCGGACGATTAGGCTAAAATAAGCTGTGGGATACAAATGCTATTTAATTTCGAAACCTCTTCTGCTTTCAATAATAACGATTAACTGTTCAATGATATTTAAAGTTAAGTAATTTTCACATTTAATATTGTCTTTTATTAACGCGAGTATCACACATTTAAATAAAATACTGTATACCGGATTAGAACGCGATCCTGTCTCCCCGCGACCACGGTTGCTGAAAAGCATCTGAAACGTCGGAATAAATAATTTAAACAATATAAATAATAAATCGCGTTTTAATCCGGTATACAGTATTTTATTTAAATTTTCACATTTAAAGAAGAAGTTGACAAATATCGTCGGAAATACTTCATAATTAATTAATCCAAACCTCCATCTGTTTCCGGTAATAGAATAAATGTTATGGTGTTGTCCACTTAAAGCGATACTTAATAGCTTACTTTAAAAAAATATATGTTACGATACATGTTTACCTAATATTTATTTGGAATTATTTTAACTTTAGAAAATAGTTAAAGCTATGAGTGCTTTTCAGCAAGCGTGGTCACGACCAGACTGAATGGTAAAATATAATTAATAAATCGCGTTTTAATCCTGTAAAAGTTATTTCATTTAATTATATTATTTATACATATATTTTTCCTAAAATCTATAGCATGAATTACATCACCCTGATATATTTCACAAATATGGAAAAATCTTGCCAAGAAGAGTTAGAATTAAATAATTTTATATCATCATCTGCGACCCCATCTTAAAAAGCCAGAATATTGTTTGGTAAAGCCTCTGTCAGACGCAGGCCACTTGTAAAAACGATATGAAAGCCTCGGAAGCTTTCAAGTAAATCGACCGCTATATGTGTATTGAGATTAATTGTTTGCGAAAACCTTGCCTTCACAAAAATAGGAATTCACAAAAATTAATTTTCGGCTACGAGGTTCTACGAACCACTACAACTTTGTAGAGCTGCGTAGTACCTCGTAGCTACGTAGAGTACTACATAATATTCCATTATTAGGTGGCATTTGAAACATAAATTAATTTTAAGTATAATACTGGTCTTAAGCTTTTGTTTAAGTAAGTTTTAGTAGAAAGTCTGTGCAATTTTAATTTCAGCTAGACATAACACAATATATAATTTATAGACGGCTATGAACGGTAATCTTACGATCTACTTATGTCTGGCTTCCATAATATAGTGTTGTACAATGTTCTTAGATATATTATAACCATAATTATCTTACTTCTTATCTTCTTACTAATATTACAAATGCGAAAGTTTGTGAGGATGGATGGATGGATGGATGGATGGATGTTTGTTACTCTTTCACGCAAAAACTACGGAACGGATTTCGATGAAACTTTACAGTATATCCCTATCTGTTATTATGATATATAGCTTATATATCATAATAACAGATAGGGCGTAATTTATAAACAGTTTTTGTATATTGGCCATAATATTACGATAACTATCAAGTAACTCGGAAAAATTCCTGCCTTCTGAGAGCTATCTTGGCGTGCGCTGCCTTAACCGTTGGAGTTACAAGAATAAAATGTATGGTGGGATTGTTTGTTTTAAATAGTTCTAAATAAAAGTTCGCGATAGCATATACCTTTTATGTGGAAGCCAATATACCCTAAACTATGAGCGATAAAAACATTTAAATTTGATTCATTTTTTCCATTGCAATTTTTAGAGTATTTAGCAAATTCTTATCAAAATTGATATATTTATCGCTTTCAATATTTAATATAGATGAACTTTGTCTTTTACACCAAGTAATTTGGACGAACGGTTTAAGAAATATCACGATATTTGAATGCAGCGTCATAAAGCGGAGATTGATTAAAAAACAGCTCTGTTCAAAAATAAGCTACCCTTAGTACTAATTCTACGCAGACGAAGTCGCGGGCAGAAGCTAGTATCTTTATATTCCAGTTATCCTTAATTATAGAAACTGAGCCTATTGTTTCTGAAAATTAATAATACAACGGTACAAATGTTACACGAGACACTATGATAAGTCTAGTGGGATTTCCTATTCAAATGAATCCAGGTTCATTTGTACAATACGAAATACTCATTAGTCTACCGGTTTATGCAGCAATATTGCATCAGTCGGTGAAATTGGCTATTTCTGTGACTTAGTGATATGCGCGATGCGTTAAGAAGTAGGTACCGGGTTCAAATCTCCGAAAAAAGGTAAAGAAAATATTGCCATTTGACAACTTATAGAAATAGATCAGATATTTGCCTGTTACAATTCATGTGAAAGGGATAAAGTACTTCTGGCCCATGCCCCACGAGGAGAAAAGATAGTAAACAGTTAATTTAGGTCTTAATCAGATCAATAACCGAAATGGTTTGTATTCGTTTCCTCATTTAACTTCCGACTTAACATTTATGCCCCGGCCTCACACGGGTACAATGCAGATGTACATACATACATACATATATATCACGCCTCTTTCCCATTGGGGTAGGCAGAGATCACGGAATTCCATATGCTCCGATCCTTACATACCACTTTCGCTTCTTCTACTTTCATCAATGCTTTCATACACACTCGACGGTTACGAGTACTTTTGATCTGGCCCTTTTGCAGAACGTCCCCGATCTGATCGAGGTACGTTCTATATCGTTCTATGCAGATGTACTATAGAAAAAATATAAAAAAAAGTTATAAAAACTGATAATATAACTTTCTATTTGTGAAAGATTTTTTAAAACCGGTCCAGTAGTTCCAGTAGTGGTTTCGTTTAACAAATATACAAATCTTCTCTCATTTTAAATTTTTACACTTTGGATTATATTATTGAAGTTTTCACTAATTTTTTCTAGTAATAAATAAAACCTTTTTTTACTAAAGTGTAATGTAGCATTCGAATGGTGAAATCATTTTTAAAATCGGTCCAGTAGTTTTGGAGGTTATTCGTTATAACATCAAAAAAAATCTTTCCCATTTCTATATTCCTCTTTATCTATACTAATATTATAAAGAGGAAAGATTTGTATTTTTGTATGTATTGAATAAACTTAAAAACTACTGGACCGATTTCAAAAATTCTTTCATCAATAGAAAGCTACATTATCGCTGAGTAACATAGGCTATATTTATTACTAGAAAAAAATAGAGATCCTTAGAATTTCCTAATAAAACCAACCCGCGGTGTAAAAGAATTTGCCAAAAAATGTTGTTCGTCGCATGCGCTGCGAAAAGTATTGATGATAGAACAAAATAAAGTTCTACAATATTATAGAACATATAAATATCTACAAAAAACTTCGCGAGACCATATGTCTAACTATTGTAGTTATGTTACTATAACTACTTTTTAACATTTAAAAAGTAGATAGAAATGCCGATCAAATTCAGACCTTGCTATCCATATCTTTGTTTTAATTCTTATCCAAATAAATATCAATGTAAACAAAAAATACACGCCGTCCGCTTCGCACCGCGCTGTGGCTCCACGCAGGGCATCGAGCAATACGGCGAGGGGTAGTAGGTTTTGTTACGATTTAACTCAAAAACTACTCAACCGATTTTAAAAATTCTTTCACCAATAGAAAGCTATATTATCAGCGTGTAACTTTTTTCATCTAAATTGCACCCGTGCGAAGCCGGGGCGTTTTGCTAGTAATTAATATTAGAGTAGAACAAATTATTGGAAACAAACGTTGCAATACTTAAGCAGCACGAGAGCATCTCTGATTGTCCCAACTGTTAGAAATCTGTGCCAAGTCTTCGTTAATCGAAGGCTTGTGCAATTTGACAGGTGGCTCTCAGTGTGACTGTAACGTGACGTCATGTCACGCGACAGAGCTGTTAAATTTAATTGACACGTTCGAGTGTTGTGAGAGCACTCGATGGGAACGAACGTGTACAGTGGGGTTACATCAGTCCTTGTTATTTTAATATATAATTGAGTCTAGCAACACGCCCCGGCTTCACACGGATGCAATGTAGAAGTACTCTTCTTTCTTCTTCTTCCTGCTCTGTTCTCTTTTTTTTGGGGTCGGCGCAGTATCTTATTTTTTTCCATTCTCTCTTTTCACTCGCCATATCATCAGTCACACCTTTCAAACACATATCATTCTTCACATAGTCAATACGTGTTTATACAACATGTAGAAGTACTATACACCAAAATTGACTATGTTACTCGCTGATAATGTTTTAAGTTTAAAGCTTTATATAATTGAAGACATGAGTGGTATATAATATATATAATATAATTGTAATTGATCGAGAAAATAGGCAAAATCGTTTCGACACATATTATTTAGATAATTATTAACTTTCTTGATTGTTTATTTAATAATTAAATTTGACAAATAAAATATATATATATTAATATACATATATATATATATATATATATTGTATTGTGTTAATTATATTACAAGTGATTAAAGAACCTAAAACTAAAAACCTTAAAATAATATTGTCTTTTATTAACGCGAGTATCACACATTTAAATAAAATACTGTATACCGGATTAAAACGCGATTTATTGTTTAAATTATTTATCCCGACGTTTCGGATGCTTTTCAGCAACCGTGGTCGCGGGAGACTGAAAGATGACAGTTGTCTTATATTTGAAATGTCACAAAGTTGCCATATTTAATTCAATTAAATTAAAAAATAATCTATTAATTTAGGTAACACAATGTACATCTATGAACGTCAATAAAAAATAATACATATTAAATTACTAGTATTACTAATATTAAATGCTTCTAATTTTACATTTACTACCAGTTCACAAATCAAGGGCGTAGAGCGGACGAGAAGAACTGGCAAGAAACTCGCCGCCACTCTTTTTAATCGCCAAGTTTTTGTTTTACAATCTTTACATATTAACGCCATCTATTCCTACGGAGTTGATATTTACTGTAATTTTCTATATTATGACAATATTGACTAACGGTGTCCTCTTGTTTTTTAGTATGTTTGATCTGGGGCTTTAGATTTTTAATTACTGGATCCCAGGTGTTGGAAAGTCTCAAACCATCTTCTCTATTGAAGTTAGGATGTTTTTTAATGATGTTTCCACCTACAAGAAAGTTGAAAAAGACCCAACAAACAAGGTAATAAAAAAGACATCTGAATTGATCAATAAACACAAAAAGACACTTAATCTTGACAGTAAATTCCTCACACCTGCATGTGCAAAGCCTCCAAAAATGTATGGGTTACCTAAAATTCACAAAATAAACACACCTTTAAGACCTATAGTGAGCCAGATCGACACACCCACACACAAACTGGCTCAACACATGGCTAAAGTACTTTCTCCCCTCAGAGGGAACAGTAGTGCTCATGTTAAAGACTCATACCATTTTGTTGAAACTATTAAAGATCTCAAACTCTCCAACAATGAAACCATGGTAAGCTTTGACATTGAGTCTCTTTTTACTAATATTCCTGTATCGGACTGTCTAAATATTGTTAAGAAAAGGTTATCAGAACATAACATGTCACCAGAGTATGCAGATATTTTAGAACATTGTTTAACATCTGGCTACCTAATGTGGAATAGTGAATTCTATATACAGGTTGATGGGGTGGCTATGGGCTCTCCAGTCTCCCCTGTTGTCGCTGACATTTTCATGGAGGACTTCGAAGAAAGAGCCCTAGCCACAAGCCCGGTTAAACCGAGGCTTTACAAGCGATATGTAGACGATACCTTTACTATTCTGCCCACGGAACACATATCTGTATTTCTAGACCACCTTAACTCCATACATAGTAACATTAAATTCACTATGGAGAAGGAGAATAATAACTCACTGGCCTTTCTAGACATTTTAGTGGTTCGGGGAGGGGATGGTACACTTGGCCATACTGTGTTTAGAAAAATAACCCATACTGATAGGTACCTCAATGGTGATTCCCACCACCACCCTTGCCAACTCTCTTCTGTCGGTGTATGTTTGTTTCAGAGAGCCCACCGCCTCTGTGATGCTGCCCACCTCAACGGGGAACTGCAGCATGTTAAGCGAGTACTCCGTGACAACAAGCTGCGGGTGCCTCCACAGCATCACAGAAACAGGAATAAACCACAAACAGTACAACGTCTACCAGCCTACCTGCCTTATGTGAAGGGTGTTACAGACAGGATTGGAAGAATCTTAAAACGAGCTTCTATTCATACAGTTTTCAAGCCGCACAAGAAGATTCAACAATTCTTGAGACCAATAAAAAGTAATATTCCTTTGCAAGATCCAGGTGTATATAAACTGGATTGTGACTGTGGTTTATCCTACATTGGGCAAACTAAACGTAGCATTTCAAACCGACTTAAGGAACACATTGCGGATATCAAAAACAGACGTCACTCTAAATCAGCAGTATGTGAACACACTCTGGATAAACCAAACCACTACATACGTTTCGACCAACCAAAAATCCTTGCAAAAGAAAGTAGATTCTTTCCCAGACTAGTACGTGAGGCTATTGAAATTAAAAAACATCCTAACTTCAATAGAGAAGATGGTTTGAGACTTTCCAACACCTGGGATCCAGTAATTAAAAATCTAAAGCCCCAGATCAAACATACTAAAAAACAAGAGGACACCGTTAGTCAATATTGTCATAATATAGAAAATTACAGTAAATATCAACTCCGTAGGAATAGATGGCGTTAATATGTAAAGATTGTAAAACAAAAACTTGGCGATTAAAAAGAGTGGCGGCGAGTTTCTTGCCAGTTCTTCTCGTCCGCTCTACGCCCTTGATTTGTGAACTGGTAGTAAATGTAAAATTAGAAGCATTTAATATTAGTAATACTAGTAATTTAATATGTATTATTTTTTATTGACGTTCATAGATGTACATTGTGTTACCTAAATTAATAGATTATTTTTTAATTTAATTGAATTAAATATGGCAACTTTGTGACATTTCAAATATAAGACAACTGTCATCTTTCAGTCTCCCGCGACCACGGTTGCTGAAAAGCATCCGAAACGTCGGGATAAATAATTTAAACAATAAATCGCGTTTTAATCCGGTATACAGTATTTTATTTAAACCTTAAAATATATACTATAAAACCTAAAATATATTAATAAAAGGGGTCCCTTTAGGCAAGGTTCCGAAGATACTGGCAGCGTTCCCCCTTTGAATGGCAAGACTAATTCTTTATCCGAGGTAGCTGCCAGCTCTTCGGTCTCCTGTGATGTCGACTAACCTTTTTGCTATATATATATATATATACTGTTATGGAAACACATAACACCTTCACTCAATGTAAAAAATATGAGTTCTATAATGTTTCATAGCCCCTTCATCCACTCATGTCTTCAATTTTATTTATTGGTGAAATATTTTTTTAAATAGGTCCAGTAGTTTTTGAGTTTATTCATTACATTGTTTTTTTATAATACATCTACATTGCAACTTTGCGAAGCCGGAGTAGATCGCTAGTATGTAATATAGTATGTAGTATAATAAAAAATATTATGATATTATTTTAGGCCTGGCGGAGGCCAAAGACCTATAATGTTTTAGCCTATAAAAATACAGGAAAGGGTTAGTCTCATTTTACATATCCATTACAATAATAAAAAAGTATATATTCAGAAATCGGTTTCTAGTGATGGCGTATTATTCTTCGTAATGTGACGTGTATTTTGCTTATCAAACAAATCTTTTCTCTTTGTAATATAATCTTTGTAAGCACGTCTTCCCCAAGTCTGGTAACTTCGGAAATTGACGTAGGCGGAATATTAAAATTTGGACCGGGTAACGAACCACCGTTCATAGATGAAAAAAAACATGAAGTACATATTGCGCGTTTCGGTTTCAGACTTTGGATTTCCGAATGCCCAAAGTAAAAAGTAGGTTAACAGGGCATAATTGACTGATGTTCTGTGGCTGAGGTATCACCTACCATCAAGTGAACCATGTGGTCGTCTGTCGATATTCAACATTAAAAAGACCATATTTATTTATCCACTTTGTTGTCCCATTCAAAAACTACTAGATATTTTTTGTGAATTTTAAGTTGTCTTTCCTCTGACGATATAATACTGTAATATTTATCGAAATCACTTGATTCTATCCAAAACTAACCGCTCTACAAATTGCTTAACCTAACTTGTCTATATAATTTAATTAAAGGAATATCAGAGCAAAAGCACGTGTTAGTTAATTCCTTGAAACGTTCGCTCATCTTTACATAATTACCTAAATAGGGCTATGAGCCACTTCATTATGTGTTGCGAATTAGGGTGTTTCCAGACTATGATTTTTGCTTGTAAATATTAATTAAGTATAACATAGTAGCAATTAAATATAAATAAAACTTAATATCAATAAAATCTATACTTCTATACTAATACTAATAATATTATAAAGAGGAAAGACTGGTATTTTTGCATGTTATGAATAAACACAAAAACTACTGGACCGATATTCAAAATTCTTACGCCACTAGAAAGCTACATTATCAGGGAGTAATTTTTGTGTATAGTTCATCTACATTGCATTGTGTGAAGCCGGGGCGCGTTGCTAGTATCAAATAAAATCAAAGTCATACGTTTCCCCAGAATATTGAACAGGTTTTTTGTGTCTAACATCTTGATGGAAATAACCGAGGTAATGTAAAATATTGTTACCATTTTGACACATATTAAAGAAAGACAATAGAATTTAATTAAAAAGGGATAGTTATATTTTTATATAAAAAAAGATTTTGTTATTGTGAAGAAATAAAAAATAATGAATAGTTCAAAAATACTAAATAATATTTATTTATTATAATAAAACTATTATATTTTCGTATGAGAGAAGCCTTATAGCCTAGTGTGTCACAAATTTAATAAAGCCACAGGAATAATGCTAGCGTAATGTAGACATAGAGTTTGTGGATAGAGTTTCACCTAGTATACGACTCTATGTAGAGTCGCTTGCTTTTTTTATTGAATTGCTTTTGGGAGTATTTAGTATGTGTTAGGTGACTTTTTATATCTATAAGTGAATATTTTTAAATAATTCCATAAGTTTCATATGGTACTATTTTTAAGAGAAATATCTATTATGTATGACCAATCACCCGCTTACATTTATTAAACGGTATTCGTTTTTCAAAAAAAAATCATATCATTGCTATTTTGAGAAAACTTTGTTTAGTTATATTTGTTAGAAAATATATTAAAATACGACTATGTTATTTCAGAATTTTGTATAAGGTTAATTATTCAAATGTAAAACTAATTAGGTTATGAAATGATGATAATTACAAAAAAATCGAGTAAAAACTACAAGCTTTTGACAAATTAACAATTTTAGAAAAAGCTGACTGTAGTTTACTATTTTTTAAATATAAATAACGCCTGGACAAAAATGAATGCAAATCTAAAACATAAAACATAAGGGTTTTTAATAATTACCTGTTTCTCAAAGAAACATTCAAATATTTGAATATACTTTATGAATGCTATAAGCGCTAGTTGGAATATTTAAGTGGTCTGTGTTCACACATTAACAATACAAACAACTAATTAATTTTTTGCCATTACATATTGTTTAATACAACTTTGCTTTTGAATGTCTGTACAATGTTCTTTAACAATCAACAAAAATGAACGGATAGCAGAAAGCATTTTTCATAGAATATTTTAATACCTGTACACCAAAGTCATAAACTGGCAATTAAAATCTTAATATTGTCTTTTATTAACGCGAGTATCACACATTTAAATAAAATACTGTATACCGGATTAAAACGCGATTTATTATTTATATTGTTTAAATTATTTATCCCGACGTTTCGGATGCTTTACAGCAACCGTGGTCGCGGGGAGACAGAAAGATGACAGTTGTCTGATATTTGTTTTTTTTTTTTTTTTTAATTTATTGCATGACCATGGATACTTGTCCTTCAGTCGGAATATTAAATACAATTATTCTATACTAGCTGATGCCCGCGACTTCGTTCGCGTGGGGATCACTTTATGCTGAACTTTTGAGCAAGCTTTCTTCATATTATATATCCTCCATCCTCTGTAATTGGTGATTTCTTTTCGGAAAGAGCTATCAGAGTAGTCATTGGCGGTTGCTTTTGCATCATATTATCTACATGTTTAATGGTGGTTGAGGTTGGGGTTCAAATGATGATTTGAAATTCAAAAGAAATACCATGGTAATTGAAAAAATGAACCTGACTTTAAAGAAACTCTAGGGAGATGCATATCAATCAAATTTTACGTCACCAAAATGCAGATATGTGTCTTTTTTCCACTAATCAGAGTTCAGTCGAAGATTCAATGCATTTTCCGGCTTAAATATATGCACGAAAATTGTACGGGTGTTTGAAAATACTTGCGACACATGGAAAAAACGCCAAGAAAATGTCTAAATACGAATAAAATGAACGTATGGAGAAATGCAACGTAAAATGAATGAAAAAAATAGTATGGCCATATTGGCCAAATACTTATTTTTTTATAAATTAAATTAGTGTGGAAGATACTATATCCACCTCTATATTTATTTCATTTAATTGATCACTTTTAATTTCAGATATTTTTGTTTAATTCCCTTGGAAAGGAAAGGATTGATGAAAATGCGAAATAAACGATCACATAAGAAATAAACGATCTCATTTTTATATAATAGAATAGTTCAATAATACATTTTCTATTTTCAATATTAGTTCTTTTAAAAATATAAAAAAATAAATACAAAAAAATATTCCCCTGAGTGATGATTCGAACTCGCATCTGAAATTACGTAGTACGACCGTATATCCACTATGCCACGAACACATATCGAAAACGGCGAAATTATCAAACTATTTCATTTACATATCAAACTGTGATTGACATCTGACAATTCGAAAAAATTCAACGCGAGTCAGTTTTCATTGCAATTTGTTGAAATGGTGCCTTTAAAATTATTTTTAAATGATGATAACTTTTCTTTCCGAGAACCGATTTCGATAAAACAAAGCCTATATGTTGCCCCGGGCTTTACTTAATATATTTGTGTAAATTGCATGAAAATCCGTTCAGTATCTTCGGAGATTAGCGTGAACAAACAGACAGACAGACAGACAGACGGACAGACAGACAGACAGACAAGAATCTTAAAAATTGCATTTATGCATTCTGCTACCCTTCTTTTATCACCCCTCTTAATTTCTGGTAAAAATATTTAGTGAAGCGTAATTTCGATCCTACTCTTTTATTATATGTATAGATTATAATAGACTTAAATAATCTTAAAATATAAATATTCTAATATAATCTTAAAAATCTTAAAAAATAATAATAAAGGTAATTACTCTTACCAATAAGAAATTAGTCAAATTAATAGATAAATAAACGCAAAATTAAACAATATCTAAACTTTTTCTACAGTTTTTGAAATAAATTTAAAGATAGACATAAAGTAAACTGAATTTGTTAGTAAATCTTGAACAGTGCGGGGTAAACATAGAGAATTCTCATCTGCTATTCTACATATATCACTGACCAATAACAATCTTTCAAGACTAAACGTTTTACAATCCATTAATAAGTGGTGTATATCTGCATTTTCCTTAGAACATTGTTTACATTTATCATCAGAAATAATTCTCATTCTATATAAGTGCGCAGGGACCAGACAATGGCCAAAACGTAAACGATTAATGGTGGTTATAAACTGTCTAGTGTCTGTTTAAGAATTTGAATGTATTATACCACGGTGTTGTTGATAAGTCTTTTTGCAATTCTGCGTACCACTTTCCTTTGTTTTGAGAACTAGCTGCCCAGTGGTCTTTCCAAATTTTCTTTATAGAACTTTTAAAGTATCGATGATAATCCGTGAAAGGTACTTTGAAATCTTCTACTTGTTCTACATCATGATACTGACGTGTCGCTACATCCACAATTTCATTACCGGCAATGCCACTGTGGGAGGGCACCCAAATGAATTCTACATTTTTCCCAATCTTTTCCAATATGTCCCTAATCCTATACACAATGTAATTTAGTTTATAGCTTAAATTACAATTACATAATGCAGATAAAACGCTTTTAGAATCACTTACTATTAAAATATTGTCACTATTTACATTGATATTTACATAATCTAATGCAGCAAGTATAGCCCAAGCTTCTGCAGTAAAGATAGAACATAAACTTGGTAATTTAAAAACTTTGGTAATTTTAGCTTGTGGATCAAAATATGCTGCTTGAACACTATCACTTTTGGATCCATCAGTGTAGATACAGTAAAAATCTTTTTTAACATGTAAAAATTCCATGAATTCATACTTGCTTTTAACTAAATCTAAATGGCACTTCATATCTAAAAAAATTAGTAAATTGATAAATGGATATTTGTAAATTGGCCACTTATTACTAATGTACATATCTGTTGCCAGATCTTTAACATGTATCATTATGGTTGAAATTTCAGGCAATACAACAGATATAGTATTATTTGTGAAGCTGGATGCTACAGCCAACTGTGAGACTTCTACCGGCAAAAGAATACTATCAAATACTACATTATTTTTGCAAGATAACTCTTTCAAACAAAATCTCTCAACTAGCAGTAATCGTCGCAAAAATAAAGGAGGTATACAATTTTCAATTTCCATAGAATTAATGGGAGTTGTACGCATGGCTCCACTAATCACTCTGAGGCCCATATTTTGTATGACATCTAATTTTCTTAACAATGTTTCACTTGCATTCATATAAGCTAAGCAGCTATAATCAAAGTGACTTCTTACTATACTTTGATATAACATATTAAGTGTTTTTGGATCGGAACCCCAAAAAGTGCCTGCTAAAGATCTCAGGATATTTATGCCCCTCATAGCATTCTGACAAATATAGTTTATATGTTTATCAAACTTTAATTTATTGTCAAGTATGACACCTAAGAATTTTTGCTCATTGACAATGGGAATAACTTTATTATTGTAAATAATATTTACCAAAGAGTGTGCAGATGTTTGTTTACTAAATAATAGGACAGAACTTTTCTCAGAACTGATTTCTAATTTTAAAGTGTTCTTATAATAACATTCCAACTGACTCAATGCAGTATTCATATAATTAATAGCTAAATTTAAATTTTGGTTTTCAGTATATAAAAGCAAGTCATCAGCAAATTGTAAGATTTTGACTTCTGGTATATTTACAAAACTAGAGGCCTGAGATGTATACAAGTTATATAACAGAGGGGATAATGTTGCTCCCTGCATTATCCCTTTATTTACAATTTTAGGTCCATGTAGTTTGTTATTGTACTTGACATAGAGTGTTCGTTTATACAAGAAATTTTTAATCCAGATCAGTATTTTATTTGGTAACCCTAAATTATGCAAAACCTGAATTAAACATTCAATGTTTACATTATCGAATGCACCCTTCACATCCAAAAATACACATATGACATTTGAATGGCTGAGTTTTGCCTTTTTAAGGTCTGATATAAGACATACAAAGCTTTCAGAGCAACTTCTGCCTTTTCTGAATCCAAATTGTGTTTCAGGTAATATTCCTAGAGTTTCAGTAAAGTAATCTAAACGTAATTTCAACATATTTTCAAAAATTTTACCTAGACAAGATGATAGAGAAATAGGTCTATAAGATGAAGGATCATTTGCTGGTTTATTTGGCTTTAAGATAGGTATGACACATTGAGTTTTCCATGGTTCTGGTATCACAAAACTATTCCATAACTTATTATAGATATTTAATAATATGTGTTGGGCATTAGGATGTAATTTTTTAATTAACATGTATGGTATATTGTCTTATCCTGGTGTAGTATCTTTTCTGCTTTTAAGTGATATATAAAATTCATTAAAAGTAAATTGTTTATTAAGAAAAGAGTCACTATTGTTTTCAACTGATTGATTAATGATATCACTGATATAATTTTCATTTAGTTGTGATGAGTCTGATAATTTATCTAAAAAACTTGATATCCAATCATCATTCAAGTATTTGTTATAAGAAGAACCTATCCTTTTAAACCTTTTAATATAGCCCCATATTCTAGAAACTGGTGTCATTCTGTTAAAACTACTACATAGCTCATGCCATGAATTAATACTTTCCTCTTTTAATATCCTTTTTTTTTAGCATCAAGTTTTTTATAGTTTATAAAGTTAGTAATGGTAGGTGATAATCTGTATACTAACAAGGCTGCTTTAGACTTTAGTACTGCATCTTCACATGTTTTATTCCACCAAGGTGCAGGTTTTCTCAAAACTTGCAAAGTTTGTTTTGATTTTTGTATTGGAACTGTTTTTGTCCTAATATCTTTTAAAATATTGACGAAATCATTATACAAATAAAGAGGTTCTATATGAACTGTATCTAAATGGGAAAAACAAGTTTCAGATAAGTCTTGATACTTAGACCAATCTGCTTTACTGTAAATATATTTCTCTTCTACAGGTCGGACTTCATAAGTGGATGGCCTTACATTTACTATAACCTGAGTGGGAAAATGATAACTACCCATTGAATCATCATGAACACACCATTGACATAAAGGAGCTAATGTGGGACTAACCAGAGCTAAATCAATTGCAGATGGATTTTTATTTGGATATTGTACAGTAGTAGGACTACCATCATTTAAAATGCACATGTCCAATTCATCTATTAGATTATATAAAACATTACCTCTATTATTATTTGTCTGGCATCCAAACAATATATGATGTGCATTAAAGTCTCCCATGACGAGACATGGTTTAGGGGTGCTGAGTAACAATTTTTTCATTTTGGAAGTATCAAATCTGCTATTACTAGGAGGACAGTATACACAAAGGATATATAACTTACCCAGTGATGTGTCTATCGATATACAGATATTTTGAATAGATTCATAGAAGGTTGTGTTTATTACATTATATGCTAAATTTTGTTTAATCAAGATACCAACTCCATTATGTGTGTTAATTGAATTTTTATATATAAAATTATAAGGCGTAAAATTAGAAATAGTACTTGTACTTTTGAGCCAAGTTTCATTTAAAAGGCATATATCTATATTTTGTTCAAGAATTTTTTACTTTGTAAACTTTGTATGTTAAACTGGACAATGTTTAGATATTTATCCATTATATTATTAAATTTGTTAACAAAATATCTTTAATTCTCTTATTTGTAATGGGTGTATTATCCTTATTGTTACCTAGAGCAATTAGGGATTTCACAAGAGCATTTATTACATGTTCATTATTTATAATTTGTTGAGCATTCATGGAACTATGATTATCTACAATTTTATTATTATTATTATTTCTACTGCTAGTGGGAGCGTTGATCGGTGGGAAATTTTGAACATCTTTAATAATTGGCCCTGAACTCACCACAGTGGCAAATGACCGGTGTAGGTTTTCATATTTAGCCTTCTTCTCTTCAATTTTCTTTTTCTTAATAGGACAATCTCTGGAAATGGCCAAGTGGTTTCCGCTGCAGTTAATGCATATTATTATTTCAGTATCACACTCTTTATAAGAGTGGTGACCCGCGCAAGAAGAGCACATTTGTTCACTCCTGCAGACTCTTGCTGAATGGTTAAACTTAAGACATTTGTAGCACTGTACTAATGGTGGTATGTAAGCATGTACTGGGTATCTGAACATTTGTATGTAAGTATATTGTGGTAGTACTGTTGCAGCAAATGTGACCGCTATGGTACCTAGTGGAGTAAGTTTACCATCAACTTTTCTCATGAACCTTTTAATTGAAAATACTTCCATGTCACAAATAATATTTTTATAAATGTCTTCATTAGACATGTCCTTAGGTACATATCGAATAACACCAGTTGTCTCTGTTAGGTATGAAGGTACAAATGCTTTTAATTTGTTCCGGTTCAAGAAATGATCCATTTTTAAGAAATTGTTAGCTGATGCAGGTTTTCGAAATGTAATTCCAACTTTATATGCGTTTACACGATGAACGCCAACAATATCTTTTACGTTTTCAGTGAACAATTTTGTAATGGAAATTGGATTTTTGTTACCAATTTTTTCATTTTCTTGTGATTCCACATACACAATACATTCACCATTGTGGTTTTCTGGGAATTGTCTTTTGTAATTTGGTTTGGTAAAAATATCGTAGGATGTTGAGAGTACATCCAATTTTCTCTTTTTAGTTTCCCTAAGGACGGGGGCTTCGCCCCCGTCACTTTCGGTGCCCATCTTTTATATACAAATTTTTACTAGACACATTTAAATTATTTACACAAAATTGAACAAAATATATACAAGAAATTAAATTTAAAAATCTTTAAGATTTAAATTTTACCGCGCAGCTTGACTTCCCGCCAAAAAGTCTCTGATATTTGAAATGTCACAAAGTTGCCATATTTAATTCAATTAAATTTTACATTTACTACCAGTTCACAAATCAAGGGCATAGAGCGGACGAGAAGAACTGGCAAGAAACTCGCCGCCACTCTTTTTAAATTTAATTAGAAGCATTTAATATGTATTATTTTTTATTGACGTTCATAGATGTACATTGTGTTACCAAAATTAATAGATTACACCGGCACACAAAAAAAAAAAAATTGTCTGTACACCGGGCGCCACCTATCTACGGGTATGTTTTTCGACCCGCTGAATACGAATTTCAAGTTAGTTTAGGCCGTCCAGCCTTCAGTTTCGAGTAAATTGCAAAAAACCCCAAAAAATTGCGAAAATTCGATGTTTTGGCAAGAATATTTACCGGCTCAAACTCCCTATAAACGTAACAAAATAGATCAGGATTCTTATTGCATAGATGGGAATTGCTTTTTGTAATAGTATACTCTCCAGTAGCCAAGTTTCCCACTACTGAAGAGCTGCAGTCGCTGGATGACGACGCCTGAGGGCCTGCTTTCTCATCCTGTAGGGTTATTCACGATCATTCGAAAACTTTCCGTTCCGATATTACAAGATTTCGTACCGATATATCAAGCTTTCTATCATTTTATACTAAGATTCTAATCGGAAACTCCCGAAGAATGCCGATGCTCAATCCTATGGGAATTGTGAATACCATTTTCATATCCGGTAAATACGAAACAACGTTCAGTGGGAGAGCGTAGCTTTCCGGGCGGATCGATTTCGAATGATCGTGAATAGCCCTACTGACCAGACGCCGATTCTGGGTTTACGAATCCCTGCATCGTAAAGTACTCATCACTTGTACCTGCCATGACGGCACACACGCCGTTCACCCAGGGACTCTGCCAGATGGTTCTGTTGCCCACCCTCACCCCGAGGAGGTGCCCTGGTTGCAAGTACAAGCGATCATGCAATGAAATGAAGTCTGCACATCGAAGAAGTTGAAATCCCAACACGATGGCAAATGTTTACTAAATAAAGGAAAAGGTGCAAGAAGAGGTATCCACGTCGTAGATCATTTGAGAATGAAACAGTACAATACCGCTAATACAGTAATTTTCGCTATTTTTTGGGGTTTTTTGCAATTTACTCGAAACTGAAGGCTGGACGGCCTAAACTGACTTGAAATTCGTGTTCAGCGGGTCGAAAGACATGCCCGTAGATAGGTGGCGCCCGGTGTACAGACAATTTTTTTTTTTTTGTGTGCCGGTGTTATTTTTTAATTTAATTGAATTAAATATGGCAACTTTGTGACATTTCAAATATCAGAAAACTGTCATCTTTCTGTCTCCCCGCGACCACGGTTGCTGTAAAGCATCCGAAACGTCGGGATAAATAATTTAAACAATATAAATAATAAATCGCGTTTTAATCCGGTATACAGTATTTTATTTAAATTAAAATCTTACTAGTATCAAAACGAAGCTCTGTTCTAATATGTTCTATACTCACTAGTATTGAAACGTATTAGGAATTTAAACTTAGTGAGGCAATATAATTTCTCATAATTAACGGATATCTACCAACATTTCATCACGTATAATAAAGTTTAATTCTTAAAAAACAGAAGAAAAATCTTTATGTTTTATAATTACGCGAAAATTACATTTTTTTTTATGAAAAATAAGTAAACATTTGACCGCAATCCTGCCTGATGGTAAGCGTGGATGCGATCTAAATAGGAGCATGCTTACTTAGAAGAAGCCTATTCACTCTGGCTTTGAAGACGAGTAATGTAATGTTCTTACAATCTTGTAAGAACATTACATTACTCAGGTACATAAAACATAATATTGATTCCCGTATCCCGCAAGGGATATTTTTCAATCGGTTTCATTGATTATTTTTCTTGACAAAAAGGAAAGAGGTTAAAGGATAAGACTGCTGTTCCATGCCCACTTAAATTTTTTTTTTTTTGGTTCCCTGGGATCAAAATTGCTAAAAGCTTAGCCCCATCTACTATGCCGCTGAGGTTGTCATACTGCCCAGACCATACATACATTTATAAAATAAACGGGCCGGTGGATGACGGGATTGTAAGTGATCACCGCGCGCCGTCCATAAACATCTTCAACATCGGTTTACAGTTGTGTTGCTGACCTTTAAGGAATGAATATATAGATATTCAACTCGATACGAGAGTTCGAAAAACCAGCGAAATCTGGTTCATATGAGTGGTTGTGCGAGGTAGAAACTAGAAAGTAAGTCGAGTCGTGCATTTGTGAAATGTAATATGAATATCTATTTATTTTGCATTGGCTATCATTCGAATTAAAACAGGATCTCTGTTGTGGGTACGGGGTAGTTAAAACAGCATCTTAAAGACTGTAGCAGATGACCTGTCTTCACCTATCATGAGGCACTTTGTGCGTACACTCGTCGGTTCGGATCGACTAGTGTACGCATAGACTTCCTCGTGAGTTTTAAGTTTTAGTTTAAAAAACAATGTACTTGTATACTAACACTAGTTACAAAGTTTCTACTTACATAATGGATTATTTTATCTGAACAATAAATACATAATATTAGTTAATGTAAAGCTTTATCAAATTTAAAATAGAAATAAACAAAATTATGTTATATTTTCTAGTGGAATAGTATGTACTCTGTATAGGTTTGTATTAAGATCCTAGAGTAGAGTCAGACAAGGTTCCATCAAGTTTCCCTTTTAATGTTTGATGAGGTCACATTATAGCGTTTGTTCATCTCTTGGAAGTAATGAGAGGTAAGGTAGGCTTTGTGACATCATCCAAAATTCATTGGATTCAATTTGCAGCTAATATTTTGTATGTAAGTATGTTTATCCTCTGTGCATTCCTAAACAATTCATCCGATGATAATGAAACGTTGGTGAATTGTTCTCTTATGTTGTTCTGTTTGTGCGTATGCACACGAAAGTTCCTGACCGAAAAAAAAACTTTTACTAACTCTGTTAGATTAATTTTTTGAATACTGACTTAAATTTTAATGAGTAAAATTAACTTATCATTATTGTAACAATTCATAACATAAGGCGATACACTATACAGGCAAACAAAAAACACTATTTTATTGAGTTAAAAAAATCAAACGAGTCCGCTTGATGTCAGTGTATAACTTAAATATTTATTTGAGAAATATTACAAGAGAGAATATTATTATTATTTTTTAAATACCTAAGTAGTAATCTTATCTCTTACTGGAAATCCTCATGGGTTTACCATAGATAATATCTCTTTACGAAATATACAAAGATTTCTTTTAATATCTTCCAAAAAACATAATCTAACGTGATTTAAGACGGGATCAAAAAGTTATTATTTTCCGTTTATCCTTAGAAATTGAAGCAAAAGAGAGAAGGATGCTGTCGATAAATACTAGCAAAAATACAGGATAAAAGCTGGGTCGACAGCGCATCATTGACTGATGTTCTGTGGCTGAGGTATCACCTACCATCAAGTGAACCTCATGCTCGTCTTTCGATATCTGACATAAAAAAAAACAATTCTAGATCCATATAATTTGGATCATATCAACCAGAATTAGCTTCTTTTAGGTTGAAATGTTTCAGCTCGGATAGTCATCAAATGCCTGCTTGAATTTCTTAATTTTTTTTTTGTAAAACAATATTCATATTTTTGTTCACGTGGCTTTGTTAAAGTACAAACAGTGTTGTTTATATACGATTTAAGTAAAAATGTTCGTTATTCAAAAATAAGCCGTAAATAAAACATCCAGTAAAATGATTCTTCGTTAAGGACTGGACAATGTTGATACTTGTATACTCAGGCGTAATCCGGTAAACCACGCTCAAACCGTTTTAATCCGAGTACAGTGTTTCTGAGTGCGTTCGTTATTAATAACGAAACTAGGTGACGTTTTTGTCGCGACCATTATACAAGGGGTTGGTAACTATTTTTTGTGAAGACAAATGAATTGTTGAAATTATAAACGTCTTTTTGCTTTAACGAAATTGAAACAGATTTTCAAGGCTGACGGTTGAAGGTCATGTCTTGAAATTTTAAACATATAAATATTGTCTATACTAATAGTATAAAGAAGAAAGGTTTATTTGTTTGTTACGATTTAACTCAAAAACTACTGGACCGATTTTAAAAATTACTTCACCATCACCAAGCTATATTATCAGCGAGTAACATAGGCTGTACAGTGCATCTACATTGCATCATACGAAGCCGGGGCGTATTGCTAGTATTAAATAAAAAAAAAAAAACAAAAAAAGCAACTAAACAGTTTCGTGTGCAATTCTTACACCTAATAAGCCCACGTACCAGACACGTAGGAAACTAGGTTTTCTATTAAATAAAAATACTTTATAACTAATTAAAACGCAGCTTATTATTTATTCCGACGTTGTCTACATATATATGAGTATCCCGCGACCACGGTTGCTGAAAAGCATCCGAAACGTCGGCATAAATAATTAACCGCGTATTAATCCAGTATATAGTATTTTATTTAAATGTGTGTGCGAACGTACTTCGATCAGATCGGGGACGTTCTTCAAAAAGTCCAGGTCAAAAGTACTCGTAACCGACGAGTGTGTGTGAAAGCATTGATGAAAGTGTAAGAAGCGAAAGTGGTATGTAAGGATCGGAGCATATGGAATTCCGTGATCTCTGCCTACCCCAATGATACTCGCGTTAATAAAAGACAATACTAGGTTTTCTTTTTTATGAGCTTCTTGCCTTTTTCAAGTATAACAATGTATTTGTTATTTCATTGCTATTTTTTTCTTATCTATACTAATATTAAAAAAGAGGAAAGATTTGTATTTTTTATTTTTGTATGTTATGAATAAACTCAAAAAATACTGGACCGTTTTTGAAAATTCTTTCACCAATAGAAAGCTACATTATCAGCGAGTAACATAGGCTGTTTTGTGTATAGTACATCTACACTGCACCCGTGTGAAACAGGGGCGCGTTGCTAGTAGTGTTATAATATGTCATTATAACACTACTAGCAACGCGCTGGGGCATGATAAATTTTTTCAATGAAAAATGAATACATATTTAAATCCGACACACCCTTGGCCACCTGCAGGCTTATTAAGCCCGATGCAGCGAGATAGCCGCCAGCCGGCTTATCAGGCAAAATATTTGCCGGCGGCACGCTCAAAATTATTACTACACGTTTTTATATTATGGCCGCATTCTGTACTGAAAAAGCTTAATTTTCTGTATTAAGAGATATAAAAGTTATTATGTTGAAGTTTTGAGGGATATATCATTTTTTATTTTCAGTTCATTCATGAACCGTTTTTATGAAGGACTAGTAACATGCTCCGGTTTCACACGGGTACAGTGTAAATGTAAAAAATGATGAATGAGCCTATGTTACTCGCTGATAATGTAGCTTTCTATTGATTAAAGAATTTTTAAAATTAGTCGACAGTAGTTTTTGAATTTATTCATCTAATATATAAAATTCTCGTGTCACAGTTTTCGTTGCCATACTCCTCCGAAACGGCTTAACCGATTTTGATGAATTTTTTTGTGCTTATCCGGTATCTATGAGAATCGGCCAACATCTATTTTTCATCCCCCTAAATGTTAGGGGTAGTCCACCCCTATTTTTTTTTTTATTTTTTTATAATGTGGCATTAAAAAATACATACAACCCCTGCTTTTTTGTCAAAAAATCTAGACCCGTGCGAAGCCGGGGCGGGTAGCTAGTAACATATAAAAATATAAAAATCAAAAATATAAATCTTTCCTCTTTATAATATTATTATAGTATAATAGTATAGACTAGTAACATGTCCCGGATTCGCATGTGCGCAATGTAGATGTACTGTATATTACATAGCATATGTTACTCGCTGATAATGTAACTTTCTACTGGTAAAAGAATTTCTAAAATCGTTTAAATCTATGGATCTACTGAACCGATTTTAAAAATACAACCTTTTGTACACCTTGGGTTACATAATTCAAGTTTTAGTATGGATCCCTAATTATTTCTGTAAATAAATATAGCCTATGTTACTTGGAGAAGGTGTAGCTTTCTAACGGTGAAAGAAATCGGTTGAGTAGTTTTTGAGTTAAACCGTAACAAACAAACATACAAATCTTTCCTCTTTATAATTTTAGTATAGATAAAGACAAGTAATCCCACGCGGTATTCACACCATATTAAAACCTTTATTGCGGCGTCAATACATAAAATTACAACGAATTATATAAGAATAGATAGGTAGATCGTTTTTTTTATCTAGGAACAACTTCCCATTTTATCCAATAATATGAACCATACTTTATTAATTTTTTCAAGGTAATAGCCAGGGATAACGGTACATAAGTGCTAAATCTACAATTACCTGTTATACTATAATTTGAAACACACATAAAGTATATAAATGACTAGTAACACGCCCTGGCTTCACACGGGTGCAATGTAGATGTAATATACCCAAAAACATAAATACCTATGTTACTCGCTGATAATGTAGCTTTCTATCGGTGAAAGAATTTTTAAAATTGGTCAAATAGTTTTTGAGTTAAATCGTAACAAACAAATCTTTCCTCTTTATAATATTAATATAGATTTTAAGTATGTGCAATGGAAAATTAATCTCCTTGTGGTTTATATTGAATCGACAAAAGTGTTCGAGGCAATCTCATCAAAATTTTGTATTTAACAAACACGCGTGTCAGTTAAGCAGAACACATTCTCAAATTGACAAGCAACAGGCAAACATCAGACAATTTTCATCGCTCAAACTTTAGCTTTTAGAATTCGCAATTACGAACGTGTCGCAACTTGTCGCCAGATATTTATAAAATATTTCGACATGTTCACTGAAGTCTCGACATGCCGAGACGTGTCAAACTTTTTTAATCAGATTGTTTTCGTCGATTGCATGCAGTCATGAAAATTGAAATATAAAGTGCAACTGGCTGATATTGCCAATTAGGAGTGTTCAGGATTGAAAGGTTGCTTTTAGCCAGTTCAGAGTTTTGTGTGCAAACGTTGGAAGTTTATTTTGCTATTTCTACTAGTATGCCAGTTAATGGTCATTTTAACTTTTAATGAGCTTGGCGCGTTTGGTAGAACACCTGTCGTTCGCACCGATGGGTCGTGGATTCGAATCCCACCGGGACGACATGTTTATAATTTTTCTTTAAGCATGTCTTCCCTATGTCTGGTAACATTAGCATTGAACGAGTGAGAGGAATATCGAAATTCCTACCGAGTTCATAGTCGGAAGAACAGTGAAGTGCATAGTGCGTTTCGGTTTTAGTCTTTTTTTATGATAGATATCGACGGACTAACATGAGGTTCACTTGGTAGGTGATACCCCAGCCACAGAACATCAGTCAATGATGCGCTGTCGACCTACTTTTTACTTCGAATTTGGAAATCTATTGTATATGGAAAATATTGTTAATTTAAAAAAAACCGAATATGTTGAGTTCTCTGCCTTTTCACTGTTAGTTTCGCACTAAATACATATATGTATTAATTATTATTATTTGTGACAGTGAATAATGGCTTCTCTTTCTCTCTGATATTATGTTGTTGTTGTAGCTTTCTATTGGTGAAAGAATTTTTAAAATTTTTGAGTTTATTCACAACATACAAAAAACCAAAAATACAAATCTTTCCTCTTTATAATATTAGTATGGATTTAAAAAATAACAAAATTTGTTGAGTTCTCTGCCTTTTAACTGTCAGTTACACACATACATATATAGTATGTATTAATTATTGTTATTTGTGACACTGAATAAATGTTTTATCTTTCTCTCTAATACTAATTAGAAATTATGTTAAAACACGTAATCGTAATTTCATATCAAAGACATCGAAACTTAGCAAAATTTCAGCAGATACTTGAATATTAATCGTCCTTCAATCTCTACAAATGTTTACTTTAAACTCCGCCTCATAACTCAGGCGAATGTCAAACAACAAGTGTCTAACTTAGTTAGCACTTAACACTCGAACACGGCCTCAAGCCACAGAATATTAATACCAGTAGGGATGACGTAAAACGCCTGTAACGCCCACTGGTTCTTAGCTCAAGTCAAACTTAATAATAAAAAACAACAATATATTGAAATGTACGTAACAACGTAATGTAATTTTTTATTAGAAAATTAGAAATAAACGTAATTGTAACGGAATAATATTGACATCTTATTCTTAACCAATTATATTAACACTTCGCCGGTTCTTCATGTAAAAACTACCGACATTAAATAAATGCTATGTCACACAATTGATTCACTCTTCAGAGTTTTGCCTTACTAAAGTTGTAGGCGCTTCTACACTATGAAAATACTTAAACTTCCTTTCATAGACCTACACATTTTCGAGTAGTTGACATACAATAAAACATGCGCAACGACTTGAAAGCCATCTTCCATGTGCAAGTGCGTTGAAAATAAAGATGTCGCCGCGCCGTACACGGAGTGTCGCTACTGCAGTTTTTAACCTGTGGTTATGGTAGAACTGTTGTTTTGTTTCATCAAAACTTGGTGCTGACACATTTCTGTGCCTCATATTTCCATGCTTTTGCAATGATTAATAATCTGTTTATATAAAAATAGATGTTTGTATATACATAAATGAAAGCCACAACATACAGCAATGAGTCTCCAACGGCGTTTGACCGATAGCGTTAAAAATTGGTACCTATGTATGTATTTTCTCATCTACACTAATATTATAAAGAGGAAAGATTTGTTTGTTTGTTACGGTTTAACTCAAAAACTACTCGACCAATTTTAAAAATTCTTTCACCAATAGAAAGCTACATTATCAGCGAGTAACATATGCTTTTTTTGTGTATAGTACATATATACATTGTACTCGTGCGAAACCGGTTCGTGTTACTAGTTATATAATATCTTTGTTAATGTTCCGAAAGATATATAATATTTTATATCTAGTATTATGAATGTTTATCGCACAAAACAGAATTAGTACACACGATACACTGCTTCCAAACAGTTAATGTTATGGGTGTAATATTATGGGCTATACACATTTCTCTCGGAAAATATGTGAATCATTTCGTGAAAACCCCGTGTAAAATATTTAAACTCATAATTTCAGTCCCAACAGTTTAGATCTAACGGATTTATGAAATAGAAAATTGTCTATTAGCGCCGCGGAACTTGGCACATCTGGGGGCACGGTAGTGCCCCCGCCAAGTCGAGCAAAAAGCGGCACGACCGTACTATCCTTTTCTCGAAGTAGTTCGGGCCATTTTCGACCCCTTATAACTTCGTTGTGGATAAAACTAGAATCCTGAATTTGCGATAGCCGAGCCAATCTATTTATTTTAAACATAAAAGATTTTTAATTTTGGCATTTATACTTATTTAGCTTGGTTAGCTTATTATGTAATTACTTAAGACAGAAGGATCCTTCAGTAGAGACTGAATAAATTGATCGACTTGGTATTATATGGATCTCACAACTTTTTACGATAGAAGAACTGAGTTGCAAGACTTGGCTTTTTTTACAATTTATGTTTTTGATGGCATACATTTAATTATTATGAATATCTGACAGATTTGTAGGGAAATTTAGATGAAATATGTAACGCTTGGAAATTAGTAGAATTTAACTATTTTTAAACAAGTACAATCTTTTGTAGATTTTATAGTCATATAAAAGTAGGTTTACAGCGCATCATTGACTGATGTTCTGTGGCTGAGATATCACCTACCATCATGCTCGTCTGTCGATATCTATCATAAGAAAGGCAACTCTGAATAATAACAAGATATATGTAGAGCATAATGTGCAGGTACTAATGAATAATTATATTCTTGCACTAAACTATTCATATAGGAAGGAGCTAGCAGTGCGTAAGGAGTTCCATAGCTTTATGGCAGAAACGGAGTTACCATTGGGTTATTAGTCAAACATAAAAAAATCACTGCCATTTTGAACTAAAACGCCGGGACTACGCACGATAAGGCCACATTATCGATGAAATACTGCTCTCTAATTGGTAATAATGCTGATAGCATTGTAACCAGTTAGAGCTCTCGATATTTTGGGTAATATTACAAGTGTTTTCATATAAAAACTGAGTCACCGCCGACATATTGCAGGCCATTGGCTATAATTTATATCCTCACTAACTGTGAGGGGGTTGCCAGTCGCAAAAAGTCGACAAATCGCCTCTCGAGGCGTGGAAGGAACGATTTTTCTCAAGGATTGCGATGGCACTGTTTCATGAACAAATATAGTAGAGTTTGTGAAATATATTTCGTTGAGACTGCACATTTTTCAGACTAGAATCGGGAGGAAAATTTTAGAACTTGTTAATTTTTAGTAATGTAGAGTTATATAATCAGTAATTTAAGTCATCATCAAAACTGCTACTACGAATATAGTACAGTCATTTGGTGTTCAATAAGGGATTACCTTGAAAGTTTTCCGGGAGTTTTGAAAATAGGTGATTTTATAGATTTCGATATTAACGGAGTTTATGTCAAAAACTGTTTTTGGGCGCCATTTTTCCAATATGGCGGCGCGAGCGGCAAAGATATGAGATGGCCAAATTCGGAAAGAGGACGTCGAAATCTATAAAATCAATAATTTTCAAAACTCCCGGAAAACTTTCCAGATAAAAGTATCAAATGACTAGACTAATACTGATAACAAATTTCTACCTCTAAAAAATATAGAAAAAAAACGCTATCTGTTATCAACTCAAGTAATTAGTAGTGGTGTGTTAGTGTAATATCTTATCTTTCGAGCTGATTAAAATTTATCTTAATTTATCAATTGGTATTCACTATATATTCAAAGGTTGCTCAATCACTATGAACCTTGCCTGATTCTAGATTCTGATTTAATTATCATATAACTACCAACTGTTCTTTACTACTGATAAATTACAATTTTACCTCCACAATTTGCGGCTACAATTAGTACGAAGACGTTTATAATCCTGAATCGCGCTATCAAAGTGTTTCTGAGCGCTGAATAAATATACAACACCTCGATCCCATTCTCAACCACTGGGGCCACGGCTGGCTATTCAATGATTTAACTGGTTTTCCATTGAGAGAAGAGTACACCTTCCTTTATCATATATTTTCTATCATTATTTAGTAAAAGGCAGATTAGAAGGCGACTTTAATTTTGTTTTCGATGAAAATATGAATTCCACAGAGACACTGTCACGGTTATCAGCTAGTCAATAATAATATAATCCGACTCTATTCAGACAATGGTGGAATCGTAAAGAAGTGTTGACGCGAGGGATCCCTCTGGCATGATTTTTATTGTCTCCACTTTTTTATGCTACAGGGCCGGACCATATGCATCCTGTAGCCCTAAGTGTCTGTAATAAAACCTTTGTGATTTATGTAGAAGACCTAGATAATATATTACATTTCCGCTTTATAAAGTAACAGATATATATTATGCAATATAGCCTAGCATTGAAGGCTTTATTTCTTATCTTAAAAACACAGCGCGCACAACACATGACAGCGCATCATTGAATGATGTTCTGTAGATGAGGTATCACCTACCATCGAGTGAACCTCATGCTCTTCTGTCGATATCTGACATAAAAAAAGCAACAAAACATTTTTTAACTATATCAAGTTTATAATACGTTTATGAGTAAGGCCGTAAATATACAGTTAAAAGACACTTAAGTCCTCTAATTGTCACTGAGAGTGGTTTTTACTGGTTTAATGTAATAAGTATTGAAGTAAATTAAAATTGCAGCCATTTCTATTAATAATGAAAGTAAGGAAATAAGTAAGGAACTACGTTAAATAAATTGGGAATTTTCGATAATGTATTCCGGGGCCTCAACAATAATTTGAAATTCGTACCTGGAATAGAACAGAAGCTGTTATTTTTTATTCCTCTAGACTTCTGGAAATAGTTACTTATACAGGAATTTAAGGCATTTTGGCATCCGATAAATGATTTCTTCGCGATCGATTTGCATTTGAATATAGTTGCTACGAGAGGTTATTGTGACATAAAATGAATACTTTTGTTGCCTTATTCTTATATACACAGAAGTAAGAAACTTTATTTTTGCAAATTAGTGTAAAATATTTGTTAACAGAATGATTGGTCCTTGCTTATGTGAGCAGATAGTAAACTAATATCAAAATATACTCAATTAAGAATAACTTCTTTTAAACACGTACATAATGTAATTTATATACTTTTTATTATAACAAAGAACTAACCTAAGATTATTTATATAATATGTACAATGTACATACAAGTAATCTAAGGAGCTAGCTTTGTTTAGATGTTTGCTTTCTCTTCTTGTCATTGATCTAAAAACAATTACACACATTTTCCGAATTCTTATGTTTTTCAATCCTAAAAGCCAGTACCAGCCATTTAAAAATTCTTAGCTTCTATTAAAAGCCAACAACTTCTTCGTTGGTTTCAAATAAAATTATGTAGAGCAATACTTTGAAATGCAAATATAGTCCTGAAGATATTGATTATTAGTAAACCTAATACCGATTTTTTAATACCGTAATAATTAACTAAAACAGCCAAAACACAAGTTATTTATAACTTTGCCAGTTCTCGTCCGTTCTACGCCCTTGATTTGAGAACTGGCAGTAAATGTAAAATTAGAAGCTTTTTCTTGACGTTCATTGTGTTACCTCAATGAATAAATGATAATTTTAATTTATAATTACGTAATTATATGATATGCATGATTTATATAGTTACTTTAAGGGCATTATTATAAGCCGGGCTTTCGGGCTTATGTGGCCCGCCACTGCAGTAAAATAATGTCAATATTGCCTTAACATTTGATTTATTTCGACCGAATCCTATTTTAATATAACAAAATAAATCATACTGTCCGTGGAATCTATTCAACTGACCTGAATGATGGTAAAAAATAAATAAAATGGCTAACGGATAGAGTATCGTTTTTCTGCTGTCACTATCTTCCGGCAACAATGCTGGTGATTTATTTATATTCCAACAATGTTTTATTATCATAGTTTCCAACATTAATATTGTCTAATGTATATTATATAGGTTTTCTCAAAGGTAGTCATTATTTTGCCATATTTTTGTAATTTTAGTGTTAGATATCGATAGACGAACATGAGATTCACTTGATGGTGATACCTCAGCTACAGAACGTCAGTCAATGATGCGCCGTCAACTTACTTCGAGCATTCGGAAATTCATAGACTGAAACATAACGCGCACTTCATGGTTTTTCCATCTATGAACGGTGATTCTCCTCCCACCCGTTCAATGCTCGAAGTTACCAGCCGTGGGGAAGACACACAGAAAATTATGATCGAAAATATGAATCGAACCCACGTCTGAACGGATATTGATGAAACTTTAAAGTGCTTTTGTTTATACATCAGAATAAAATATAGGATTATTTGTAACGATATTGAGTTAATTGGACAAGTTATAATGATGAGTGTCAAGTAAGCTGGAAACATACTGCTATCTGGGAGCTGTTTCGCCCAGCGCGGCCTGGTGGGCGCGAGTCAACCCGTATTTTTATAAAGCTTATATTGTATTTTAATAACGCGAGTATCACTCATATAAATAAAATACCGGATTAAATTATTTATCCAGACGTTTCGGAGGCTTTGCCGTGGCCACGGGTAGACTGAAAGTGAGCTGTCTGATTTGAAAAATCACAAAGTTGCCATATTAACGCAATCTATTCCTACGGAGTTGATATTTACTGTTATAATTATATATTACGGCAATATTGACTAACGTTGTCCTCTTGTTTTTTAGTATGTTTGATTTGGGGTTTTAGATTTTTAATTAATGTTTATGTAAAGCTTTCAATTAGAGTGCGAAATTTCGAGGCACATTGAACGTCGGTATAATTATGTACCAAATAATAACGCAAAGTTGTGCATGTTAGTTGCAAATTTTATTTTTATGAAGTTATTTATGAATTTGCAACTTCCTGTTGTCGCGTTACATATTAATTAAGTCGACAATTCTGATTTTAATTAATGAAATGTCCCAGTGGTGTAAAGTTTCATGCACACACACAATTATCAAGCTGTAGCGACATATACAATTATCAAGCTATATTCCTTTCCTCGATATCAACCACCGGGTCCTGTAGACTTAAAGTCCTAAATCTTCTAAATGGGGCAGATGGCGACCCCATTGCTTCGCGATCGCGTTCGGTCTTGAGCTACGGGCTCCACCTCAAGCCAAGTCAACCCTATTGCCTTTGCTTCAGCCGTCACGGAGCATCGCCAGGATTGCCTGGGAGGTCCACGCTTTCTCTGTCTTTGGGGTTCCATTCCAGGGCTTTTCTGGGTATGTGTGTGGGATCCCTCCTAAGCATGTGGCCTATCCATTTCCACTTGCTTCGCGTTATCTGGTGACCAATTGAGGTTTCACGGCAGAGTTCCAATAAATGGTAATTGTAAATTTTCTCGGGATATCGGGATATTATATCAAGAATCTGTTTAAGGCACTGGTTGATTTTTTGGTGTATTGGCTACGTGGAGAGCCATCAGGGGATGTCGCTACGTTTTACACCCATATAACGAAACACTTTTCACGTTGTAGCGAAAAAGCCTATAGACTGGACTATTATTGACTAGGTCCGTATAACTCAGTTTGGATATCGATTTTTCTTCAAATAATTTCTTTTCAGTTATTGATATTTTTAAGTTCTTAAGAGAATATTGCAGCTTGAGTAACGTTTTTTTGAAATATAGGTCTTAGGGTGATAAAAGATCTTTGAGGAATGGAAACTATGTTTCTTTTATATTTCTACATTTATAATATTTACTAGCTGATGCCAGCGACTTCGTTCGCGTGGGCTTCTTTGTGTAAATTGCATGAAAATCGGTTCAATATCTTCGGAGGTTAGCCCATACAAACAGACAGAGAAACAAAAAATTGAAAAAAAAATCTGGGTTTGTTATATTTCTCTTCTTACTCGGTTTTTAGCATTCTTTTTTTATGCACAGACATTTGACCTGTACAGTTTTATTATATGACGTATAGATTAATATGATTTTGTAAGTCATCGAGTATGTTGGTAATTTAAATGCCATCAAAAACATAAATTGTAAAAAAAGCCAAGTCTTGCAACTCAGTTCTTCTATCGTAAAAAGTTGTGAGATCCATATAATACCAAGTCGGTCAATTTATTCAGTCTCTACTGAAGGATCCTTCTGTCTTAAGTAATTACATGATAAGCTAACCTAACAATATCTTATAGTGATCGTATCAATGCCAATATTAAAAATCTTTGATGTTTAAAATAAATAGATTGGCTCGGCTATCGCATGAAATCACAATGTATCTTTTTTTATTTAAACATAATGTATCTCACAAGTAATACATATTATATTAAATTAGATTGTTTAGTGCGATTGCCAAGTCAATCTATTTATTTTAAACATCAAAGATTTTTAATATTGGCATTGATACGATCACTATAAGATATTGTTAGGTTAGCTTATCATGTAATTACTTAAGACAGAAGGATCCTTCAGTAGAGACTGAATAAATTGACCGACTTGGTATTATATGGATCTCACAACTTTTTACGATAGAAGAACTGAGTTGCAAGACTTGGCTTTTTTTACAATTTATGTTTTTGATGGCATCTCATTTCTTTTTGTGAGTCCTTTTCTTAGTTTATTTGGATAAGAATTAATACAAAGCTATGGATAACATAGTCTGATTTTGATCGGCATTTTTATCAACTTTTTAATGTAAAAAAGTAGTTATAGTGACATAACTACAATAGTTGGACATATGGTCTCGCGAAGTTTTTTGTAGATTTTGATATGTTCTATAATATTGTAAAACGTTTTTTTGTTCTATCATCAATACTTTCCGCAGCACATGTGGTGAAAGACATTTTATGGCTAATTTTTTTACACCTTGGGTTGTTTTTAGTAGGGATTTCTAAGGATCTCTATTTTTTCTAGTAATAAATACTTATGTTACTCAGTGATAATGTAGCTTTCTAACGGTAAAATAATTTTTAAAATCGGTCCAGTAGATTTTAAGTTATTCATTACATACAGAAATACAAAAAAAAATTGTATATCTAGAAAACTGGACCGAAATTTCAAAATATTGTAGTTTTTCCTTGATTTATAGACTAAACACTAATTGTATTCTAAATTTCAAGTTTCTATGTTTGCTAGAAGTGCCTTAGAGTTTTGATGATCGGTCAGTCAGTGAGTGAGTGACAAATTATCAAACTTTGACTAGTTATAATTCTTAAACTACTAGTTCAAACAGAATGATATTTGAAATATACCGAGCTTATACAATGTCTACTTAGTGACTGAAAATTCAGGATTCTAGTTTTATCCACAACGAAGTTATAGGGGGTCGAAAATGGCCCGAACTACTTCGAGAAAAGGATAGTACGGCCGTGCCACTTTTTGCTCGACTTGGCGGGGGCACTACCGTGCCCCCAGATATACTTACAATAAAATACCTACTATAGAAAAAATTAACATTTTACATTATTTAAAAAATAAATCTCGCAATCTGTTTTAGAAAATATACGTACATTAAGTTAATAAATAGAAAAGTCAATATTCAGACATTCGTGGAAAAATCCACCTCACATTCACTACACTTCATACATATTATATGAAATCCTTTTTATGTTTCGTACATAACGCGTGGAAATGACATATCGAAAATATCGGTGAATTTGGTAAATATTACGTTTGAGAATTCACTTTGAAATGACGTCGAATGTACCGGCTCCAATGCCGAGGCATTTACGCGAAATTCCCAATGAATTTTTATTTATTGCTTTCGAATGAAACACGAATGAAAGAGTTGGTGATGTATAATCAAATTAACTGGGTGGGTATTTGTTAAAAAAGACCGAAAGCTGTGTAACTAGGCTGATAGGTTTTTTATGTGTCCTGAATTTGGCTATAGCTGATATGACATACGGAAGAGTTTGTGGGTTTTGGACTCTTCGTGCGATTTTTACTAGCAATGTGTAAATAAAAATAAAAATGTTAAAATTGAATGTTGAAAATGTTTTAAAATTATAAAATATATTAAGTTCGGACCTCCGCCATTTTCCGTCTCGGTAGGTAATATACATATATCTTCATAGATGATCTAGTAAGGTATTATTTAATTTTATTTCCATAAATTAAAACTAATATATTTATGTTTCCTGAAATGTAAAGAAAATACATAATATATTTTTGAGAAATTAATTTATCACGTCTGAATTTAAGAATTCAAATCTCGAAATAACTAGAAGTAATACGTGTCAAAATTACGTCCAAACTTTGAATTGACCATTCAAAAGTTTTCAAACAAATTGTACCTCGATTCGCATTTTCACACGAACAAAAACTTATTATTTTATGAAAAATGTGATAAGGCTCTATCATACAGGGCGAATTTTGATTAAGTTAAAGCCATTAAATATAATGCTTGATTTAAATGTTTGATCTTACTGATAAAAAAGTTCAGATACCTAAGTTTCTTTAACAGAATTGTGAGGGTTCTAAAAAAGCTTTTCTAGTTTCATAGAAACATAAATTAATGATTGTTATCATTTTTGGCGTATTTTATATCTTTATTTAAGCCAACCTTGCTATATCACACCCTCTTTTTAGGCTGTAAATCTGCACAATATTAATGAATCATGTACATGGGAAATAGTCTCACTTTGGAGTAATATTTTACATTTGCACACATCTTAAAATTTTACTTTTTAGAACAGAATTCGCCATCTTGCATTTCTATCTGCCTATCAAAATTAATATTCTATCTCTTTCACTCATCATTCAACTTACATTCTTACTGTTTCGTTCTAACTTTACTGCTTCATATAACCCTACTATCCCCCATGGCTTCGCACGGGTGCAATGTAGATGTACCATACAAAAATAGCCACATATACTCGATGATAATGTAGCTTTGTATTTGTGAAAGATTTTTTAAAACCAGTCGAGTAGTTTTTGAGTTAAATCGTAACAAACAAACAAATCTTTCTTCTAATATTAGTAAAGAAGATATATTTCTTTGACATCAGTCAAAAATACTTCTTTGAAAATTGAATTCGAATTAAAAATTAGATTCAAGTTTCAAAGATAAAAATCTAAGAGAATTTTTGTTTTTATGATCGCGATCACGTATATCAGTGCCGTACAAAACCTAACATTATATAGTAAGCATCAAACGTATTAAATCACATTGAGAACTTGGGCCATAACCGCTCAGCGGTTTGTGCCAAAAAGTTGTGAAATTAGCCACCGATTTATGGGTAAGATGCTAATGTCTCGGATAATATTCCGGCCGTTTTGCGGAATAACTGATTTACATGTTTTCCTGCGACGCGAGTTAATACGTTCGATGGTAAAAGTTTTGTGATGTTTCGAAGTTGTTGCAAAACAAGCGCCGCCGCGGGTTAATGGGGCTTTGCTTGTACTTCCTTCGTTAAATCTTAGAAAAAATAATAAGCAAGCGTTTGATTGAAACATCAAGTAAAAATTTCAGGTTATGAGTTCGAATCGCGCCGAGATCGACATATTTATAATTATTTGTAAACTGGTTTTCCCCTGTCTCTGTGAAGTGCATATGTATAGAAAATTCATTCAAAAAGAGTACCGCATAAGAATATTATTGCATTGTATGAAACTATTTCTAATTTGATTTAGAAAAGCTAAATAATATATTTACTGTAATTCTATGGCTGATGTACATTATAAGCCAAATAACACTCTTTCATACAATAAAATAAAGAAATCATTCAGACTTATAACACTGTCTGGAAATCGCAACAAAGAACGCAACAAAAACTATCTCTACAAAGTTGAGTACCCGAAGTGGTCTACGCTACAATGAACTAACTTTAATAATACTATTAGAAGTAAAATGGCAGTAGTCTACATCAGTTCTTAGTAAATTTGTAGTACATAGTTCATAAAAATACTATGAGATATATGTTTTTTGAGCAGGGATCATAGAGGAGATATTTTCACCTAATTTTAAACTCGTAAGTATATTATATAATCAGCTATACAGTATTTTATTTCAAAACGCGATTTATTATTGTTGGCGCGTTCGGTAGAACACCTGCCGTGCGCATCGATAGGTCGTGGGTTCGAATCCCACTGGGACCACATGTTTATAATTTTCTGTAAACATGTTTTCCCCATGTCTGGTAACTTCGGGCATTAATCGGGTGGGAGGAATATCTAAATTCCGACCGGGTAACGAACCACCGTTCATAGATGGAAAAACCGTGAAGTGCATATCCTGCCTTTCGGTTTCAGTCTTCGGATTTCCGAATGCTCGAAGTAAAAAAAAATAGGTCGACAGCGCATCATTGACTGATGTTCTGTGGCTGAGGTATCACCTACCATCAAGTGAACCTCATGCTCGTCTGTCGATATCTGGCATCAAAAAATAAAAAAAATTATATATCCCGAAGCGGACGTTTCAGATGCTTTTCAGCAACCGTGGTCGCGGCAGACTGAAAGGTGACAGTTGTATGATTTGAAATATCACAAAGTTGCCATATTGATGCCATGTATTCGGAATTGATATTTAATGTAATTTTCTATATTATGGCAATAATGTCCTCTTGTTTTTTTAGTATGTTTGACTTGAGATTTTTGATTTTTAATTACTGTATTCCAGGTGTTGGAAAGTCTCAAACTATCTTCTCTTTTCAATTAAGAGTGCTTCTCAATTTCAATAGCTTCGAATCCTCTTCTCTTGCAAGGACTTTCGGTTGGTCGGTTGTTGAAAGTAGTTTGGCTTCACATACTCCTGAATTAGAGTGACGTTTGTGTTTGATGGTACGAATACTTTCTCACAAATAGGGATGTTGACTATTTTTTGGAATTGCTTTTATTTTATAGATACATCCTAAATATAAACACGAAAAAAAAATCTTATAAAAAAATATTACATATTTTAATAAAAAATACGTAAATAAAAATACTTTTCAAAGATTCCCGCTAAAACGCTCAAAACGTCACGTGACGTCACAGACCGATAAACAATCTCGCTCGCGTTCGATCAAAGTTAGATCTTAACAAATCTTTTCACTTCTCACGAATAAATTCAATAAAAATTCGGTCTGTGACGTCACGTGACAGTTTGGAGCGTTTTAGCGGGAATTTTTGAAAAGTATACTTTTTTAAGTATATTTTACGTATTTTTTATTGAAATATGTAATATTTTTTGATAAGATTTTTTTTTTCGTGTTTATAAAGGATGTATCTATAAAATAAAAGCAATTCCAAAAAATAGTCAACATCCCTATTGTTCGTGCTAGGGTTTCTGAAATACTAGTATGATTTTGTACGTTATGACATACGCTAGGATGAGGATAGATATAAGACGAACAAAGTCGAGAGTAAAAGGCAATGTTTGATAAAGTTAGTTTTCAGCGCGCGTTCAACAATGGAGTCGGAACTTTCCAAATATGACCTTCGGCGAACTGATTTAAAAAGTTTTTCGCCCCTTTCATTTCCCCAAATTTCAGCCTTGTATGTATGCAAATATAGATTTTGTTTTGTATAGAATAATGAGAAAGTTATTTCGATGGGGCCACTGAAAAGCAGTGATGTGAATAAAAAACTTGTTGGTAAAAAACTATATAGAAAACTAAGGCCATCATGCTAGTTTATTCGATACTAGCGATTGATTGACGAGCATGAACATCGCTTGATGGTAGGTGATACTCCAGCCACAGAACATCTGTCAATGATTAGTATTCAGAAATCCATAGATTGAACACGAAACGCGGAATTTGCACTTCACGGTTTTTTCATCTATAAACGATGGTTTGTTACTCGGACGTAATTTCCATATTATTCCCACCCGTTTAATGCCCGAAGTTACCAGATGTGGGAAAGACATGCTTACAAAAAATTATAAACATTTCGTCCCGGTGGGATTCAAACCCACGACCCATCGGAGCGCATGGCAGGTATTCTACCAAACTCGTTGGCAAGCCCGTCAAAAGTTTGGAATCACTTCGTATCTAACATTACTTTAAGTTTAAACCAGGAAAAAGGCTGGAAACATTTCATGAAGGTTTGAAGCAAGCGCTTTACTTTCACGCACCAAATAGTTTTATTGGCTAAATTTAAACAGCGACTTATCAACCCAACTCTTCCATTAATTCAAAGTTGAACCTCTTACAACTATGGCAATAAAAAAGAAATATTTCTTAGAAGTTTGGTAATAAATGTGCAACTTGGTAATTGGGCGTTTTGCAGACAATTTATGTTCGGCAACCTTCGGGCTCTCTCGGCTGAAGTCGTGGCTCTCATTTTAAATAATAGCAGTCTGCTATAAAATCTACCTATCTCTATCTACCCACCTGATATCTGTAGGTAAATTTTTCACCTCTTTGTGTGTTGCAAACTGACAGTTTCCTTCAGAAACTTACTAGCAACGCGCCCGGGCTTCACACGGGTACAATGTAGATGTACTATACACAAAAAATATACATACAGTCTATGTGACTCGCTGATAATGTAGCTTTCTATTGTAGTTTTTAAAATCGGTCCAGTAGTTTTTGAGTTTATTCATAACAAACAAAAATCCAAAAATACAAATATTTCCTCTTATAGAAGTATAGTTAATATTTTGTAGATAAAAACAACTTTAATAAATGGTGGTGAAAACTTACTTACTACTTACTAGCGGACCTGATAGACGTTGTCCTGTCGGAATATTGGCTTCAAACTTAGATAATATGTTATTCTATAATGTCCAGTATATCATTGATTTGTAGTGGACACATTGACTTATATGTATACTACTAGACAAGCAATTTGGAATAATAATTGTGTCGCCGGGTAGAGAGGGGGAGCAAGCATGGTGAATATGCCTTGCAAACGCAGATGCGACTTCAAGTGATTTATACCTTTTTCTTGTTTGTCTCTCAGAGTTTGCTGCTCAAAGTAACAAGTAAAATTGATATAATTATTATTGAGCTTATAAATTATAAGTTAATAACTTACTTATGAAAAGTTACGCCATCAGAAGACTTTTTAATTTTTTGCGAATAATTTTTGCAATATCGTAGTATGCAATTCGGCATTTTTGTAAATATTCAATATCTAAAACACAAAAATTATAATTAAGTACCTATTTATAAAACAATTAAAATTATTTTTCTACTGGTCTACCCTATTCCACTTGGGCATATCTGTTTAAATAATTCTCATAATATTTGCCAACGTGTCGGTAGTACCGCTCGCTCTCGCATATTTCTAGTAAAGAGTAAGCGTGATGGAAAATTATGATGGCAGTTGTGTATTTATATTTACGATAATTATTGTTTTAGACAAATACGAAATAAATTACTTAGGTACTTAATATTGTCTTTTATTAACGCGAGTATCACACATTTAAATAAAATACTGTATACCGGATTAAAACGCGATTTATTGTTTAAATTATTTATCCTGGACTGGACAGTCTCCCGTGACCACGGTTGCTGAAAAGCATCCGAAACGTCGGGATAAATAATTTAAACAATAAATCTCGTTTTAATCCGGTATACAGTATTTTATTTAAATACTTAGGTACTTGCTGAAATAGACTTCAAATCACCTGGGAAAACTACGCACATAAATTATAACAGTGTTTTATTGGTTACTATGAACAAAATCGGTGTTAGTTTGTCGAAAACAACGTTCACGGCTTACAAAACAGTGCACTGGTCTTCTCGCTTGCTCGCAGTGGACTAAACGAGTTACGGAGAATTAACCGAAACTCATTGGGCAATTATTTAAGGCCGCATAGCTTCTCTAGTAGTATACATATAAGTCAATGAGTGGACATCAATTATTACAAATAAGCTATAAGCGTGGCTGATGGGTGTGGCTGTTATTCAGATTTTAGATGAATCCTACAAATAAGATATCATTAAAATCGGTGCAGCCGTTCTTCAGTTATAAATGGTGTAACTCACACAACTTTTTTATATACATATATAGATAAAATACGCATAGGCATAGGATAGATTTAATAGGCATTTATCAGAATTAAAATCTTTCTCGATCTCGATTCTTCTAAAAAGAAAACAAATTAATAATAATCTATCTAATATATAAAATTCTCGTGTCACAGTTTTCGTTGCCATACTCCTCCGAAACGGCTCGACCGATTCTTACCAAATTTTATATGCGTATTCAGTAGGTCTGAGAATCGGCTACTATCTATTTTTCATACCCCTAAGTGATAAGGGTTGTTCACCCTTAAAATTTTTATTTTTATTTTTGGACGAATTTTTTTGCTTTTATTTTTTTATTATGTGGCATTAAAAAATACATACAACCCCTGCTTTTTTGTCAAAAAAATCTAGAACCGTGCGAAGCCGGGGCGGGTCGCTAGTATTAGATATTAATTTAAGTAATAATCTTTGTTTATCTTTGTTACATTCTTAATAAACAACTTTAATTTTATATTCAAGCAAAATTTTGGAGCCTTTGATCCCTGTTACTGACAATTAGTAAATAAATTAATTAATTTACTTATAATAATTAATATTGCGATCAAAGTTTATCCAGTTCAAGTAATTATAGCCGTAGCCGTCTTTCGGTTATGAGAATTCATAATTGATTTTAAACTAGCTGATATTTCTTTATGGGAAATTATAAGTCAAGTCACAAAATTTTTATTGGCCGTGTGTTTATTTATTAATTATTTATTATTTATTTACTTCTAATTTTATAACTAAGCAACGGGAAAATGACACAGCTTCTGATAACTAATTCGTCTTTTTTACAATGCCACCTAGGTTAGGTTATGTTGGTATGTTGACCACCGCACGAGTCACAGTAAACACATTTTAAGTTGAATATTACCAATGTTTTGTTACCTCTGTACGTGAGTCAGCCGGACCTTGCCCGATTTTGCTTGGCGATATGACTTATCCTGCAAATCCTTATACGAACACCGCTTTTCTGTTATATTTCTGAGTGGTAGATTGATAGCGTTCAGTAAATTATATCGCACTAATCCGCCGAGCGCTTGAGGCGACACGGTCTGCTTACTGCCTCGACAACCTTGTACAGTGTTTAAAAACTGTATAACATTTAAAAATACTGTTTTATGGTTCCGTATCAAATAACGGAATTCTGTCATTTACCTTTCGCTTGGCTAAATATCAACTGCCGTGCCCCTAATTACGAAGTACGAACTATTGAATAATCGTTTTAGTTGTACCACGCAATTCATAGCCTCATAGGACAAAAATATAAAAAAAATCATGCATGTTCTATGTCGCAGAAATACGACGGGAATATTTGTCGTATAAATGCGACACAAGGCAACAAAATGTTAACAGCTGTGATAATTCTTCATCTTATACTTAAAGGCACTAGATATTTTGAATTATAAAAATTGACACAGAAGTTTATTAATTAGTACATGCAGACAATTTATCATTTTGCCAGGCTTTTGATAATAGGAAGTACCTTCGTGATTGTGTTGGGGTGTGGGTTCGATCTCTGCTGCGTCTAGCATGTTTATTAATTATTATAAAGTATATAAGTTTAATACCGCATCGAAATCGATTTATCTTTTTGAGAGTAACGATGGCAGAGTTAAAAAATAAATGTTTAAAAATACGAGGTGAATTCTTAAAATTAGTTATAACTGCAAATCTTTAGTATTCCGGCACATTCACGAAGCATAATCTAATATAAGTAAAGGATGTTAACAATAAATTAAACTTATTAACACTGACTCGGCAAAATGACCCTCAAATTGTATTACAACTGTAATTTTATTGTTCTGGGTAGCTGTAAGCCCTGATCCCAGGGTCTAAATCAAGAAAGGGTCAAATTGACCCCGGATTATATAATATTCGGTACAATCCGATCCTAAACTTCGCAGTTTAACAATAAATCTACACTTCTATACTAATAATATTAGAAAGAGGAGAGATTTCTATTTTTGTTACGAATAAACTCAAATCTACTTGCCCGATTTTAAAAATTCTTTCACCAATGGAAAGCTACATTATAAGCGAGTAACATAATCAATTTTGGTGTAGTATAGTAAATCTAAATTGCACCCGCGTGAAGCCGGGGCCCGTTGCTAGTATCATATAGATCGATATTATATCTACATTTCAGTTACAGCTCATTTTCTCAGTCTTCTAAACCATAACACTTGATATTTGGTGATGTGATCAAACGCTACTCTATTACTGAATTATTTTAGGTCACCGGGCATTGAACCCAGAATCTGCTAGAACTGAACATACCACTGAGCTTGCTGGTAGTAATAATCCAATAACAACACATCTAAAAGGTATTTCGTATGGAAGGAATCTATTTTACAGTATAAACAAGAATATTCGCGGAGGAAGGATTATGGCCCTCTTTGCGAAATAAAATCACACGCTCACAATATTGAGGATGTGGTCTTTGTTGTAAGCGGAAGCTTATAATTCAAAATTTGAAATCGGAGAGTTTCACAGATATTCCTGATTCCAGTGAACCATTTCCCGCACAGCACAGGACTTCTTTAACTCTATTTTTTATGCTGTATCTTTTTTTTTGGACTTTTATTTTATTTGAGTGTGTCCTGTGAGTTATTTTCTATGGTAAGATTCAGATGGTATTACGTAGTGTGATTACTTCGAAGGCAGTGGCTGAAATACTACTACATACTTCACTAACTTCACAAAGAAAATGACAGTATGAGCTCATCTTTTATTTATTATACAACTAGTGATCCAACGGCTTCGCACGGGTGCAATGTAGATGTTCAAAAATTCTAAGCTTTCCTATCTCTTAAGTTGGACCAGACTGCTCACGGTGTGCCAATTTAATTTGAAATCGGTTAAGTAGTTTAGGAGTCCATCGCGGACAAACATCGTGACAGGAGATTTATATATATTATAAGATATATATAGACTGTCTTATTAGCTATCAGCTCGTTTTTCTTCTTTTAAATATCGTGCAACACAGTAAATTTGGCTTCCCAAGACAAATATGTCCTTTAAAAAAAAAAGTAAAAGACAATGTCTCTTGACTTGCACCACAGAGTAAGATATCAAGCTGTACACGGCGCATATGACGGCACAACAATATCAGGATTATGCAGCTAATGTCTTCTGTGATAACCTATTTTACATACAAACACGTGTTTTAAAAACTATATTTGTTCTTATATAATTTTATTTTATTCATGTTTAATTCAATATTCATGTTTAATAATTTTTATCATTTCTAAGATGTAATTGTTATACATATATATGAATATATAAGTAGGTAATTATAAATCGTATGTCAGATGGGTATCGTTGATGAGATAAAAAAAGAAATGGAAGAATTATATATTTCGTAGCTTTCAAGAAAAAAAAAACATAAATATCAAGTTATAAAAATAAGTATCTAAATTATCATTTGTTGCAAGTGAATTTTCAAATTGTGATACCAAATATGGAACATGGTGTAATGCTTGCAGCTCCTTACAAACATTTTGTAAAACAAAAAACTTGGCGATTAAAAAGAGTGGCGGAGAGTTTATTACCAGTTCTTCTCGTCCATTCTACGCCCTTGATTTGAGAACTATATTTTTTACTGACGTTCATAAGTGTACATTGTGTTACCTAAATGATTTTGAATTTGAAGGAAGATTTATATTATTCTTATTTTTTATATTCCAAATTAACTTAGATAACTTGGCCTCATTGCTTTTGACACTCGCTATCATTATCCATGGTTTCAATAATAACAATAAGGAAAGCTAAACACCAAACAGCGTTGACTTGCGAGAAGAATTCGTATGTCTCTCTGTCAGTAGTTTGAAAAACCTCAGTTCCTTTTTTGATTACATCTACACTTTTGGGTATCTTCTTCATCACCTTCGCTACAAGAATCAATACGAAGATGTCTAATCCTGAATCGCGCTATACAAATATTTTGAAGCGTTGAGTTATTATACAACAACTCGACATCAACCACCGGGGCCTTAGGGCCGGCCAGTCAGTGGTTCGACTGGTCGAGGATCCTCCCTTTAGGTTGAAGGAAGACCACACCTCCTTTCCTCCACAATCTTGTCTGTCAAACTCTGGCATTAGAATTGATAATTTAATTTAAAAACTCTATCTCTTTTCCAGATCATGCTTCATCCCTTGTCGGGAACACAGCACGTCTCCGATGCCGTATTGACGGAAAGTCTTGCGGAGAAATGCATAGTATCAAGTGGTATAAGGCGGACACCCGAGTCTACGTGTACTCAGCTTCGAAAGACGCAGCTATCAACAGGCCGGAAGGAGATATGATGGACAGGTGAGCTCCTTGTTGATTATGTTTTCCTGGTACTAAATTAATGTAAAATTTTTATTTATATCAAAATTGATCAAAGAGGATTAAGTATCTTTGGAGATTAGCGTGAATAAATAGACAGACAGACGAACATTTGTATGTATACTGTATAGGTACTGTTCCACTCTTTTAATCGCCTCATCTCCATTTCTGTTACATTATGTACAGACATTTTGATTCTATTGTGAAACATATATTATAATATGTACCAATAGATAGTGTTACCTGTTTTAAAAAAGTATTTATTTAGCATAAACATTTTTTTTAAATCCAACATAAAGATATAATAACACATTATTTAGAGCTTTTGATTGAGGTTGAGAAAAAACCTTAGCGAATAATAATTTCGATGTGATCACATTAATGATAGTTAAAAGTTGCATATATGTAGGAAAAATTACAGTACTAGGTTTAAAGTGCATTTTTTAATTTCATCAACAAATAAAAATATATTTTATCTATAAGTTTTCTAAAAATAAGAATATATAAATAGAAATAGAAATTATTTATTCAAAAAGTGACCAAAATGCAATATAATCAAAACAATTTCAAAAATGCAACAAAACTGTTTACCGCAATAATTTTGACCTCCGAAACCGAAGAGCAAAGGCTGGATGCGACCCCAACACTGATTTTCAGTGGCTCCCAAGATTTATCAATTCTTTGTTTTACTACTTCTCTTTTATCTTCATTATAACTACTAATAGGAACGTACGTTTTAATTCCCGCCAAAATACGTATCTAGAATTGAAATCGTATCCGGTCAAGCGCCGAGATTGCGCCCAAATGAATTCTAAAAGTTTCTGTTTCTCATTTATCTGATATAACTCCTGTTAATTAAGTTTAAAACTTTTTACTTCATCTCAAATCTGTTTGAGATCGTCCATCTTGCTTTATGTATCTTAATTGAAAAATATGTACTACAAAGTTTCCAAAAGATCTTATAATAATTTTACGTTGTAATTATAACGTAAGATGGTGATTTAAGTAATTAATTATACTTCCTTTCTTTAATTTTGTTTATGTTCACCGCTGAAATATCAATATCAACCCCTTTCTGTGTTAAAAGGAGTTTATTTTAGTAACTTTGATAAGCGTCAAAAAAATAAAATAAGTAAAATTAAGAACGATATTTATTGATAAGAATGTCATTTCATCTTGTTCTGTTGTTGATATGATTTAGGATTACAATATTTATGTATTACACTATCATAACTTAGCTACTAACTACAGATGGTAACAGAAAAAGTGAAGTTTGGGGGACATAACACATATAAAAATAGTTTGAGGTTTACATTTAAATTTTTTTTATTATAAAATGTTAAGATTATGAAGAATTAATATGAAGATAATATGTTTTAATTAAGCTAAACGAAACATCATTAATTGATACAGAAAATTGCACGGTTAGTATTCAGCTATTATAACTAATATTTTAGAAAGGTGAATCAATCATTTGCTTACTAGGTTTCGATCCCGGGAAAACAAGAAAACAAAACAAATAAATTATTCCGTTCATTTAAGGCACATAATAATATAAAATGTATATTACCTGCTAGGCTGTAAAGAAAAATCAGTAAAACAGATATAGAAACATGTCTGCCCCATGAACCATGTCCCACTCTGTAATTTAATCTATAGTAGTTCTTGAGATTTCAAGCTCCATAGGAGAATGTGTCAAAACACTTCAGCAGTTTATTGGTAAAAACTGAACATATAAAGAGTTTACTTTCATATAACAATCATGTATGGATTAGATTCTTATCATGACATGGCTTTTTTTATTCCATTACGTTATTTTCTCTAAAACAATTCGTTCTCAGGAATAAATCCCGCAATGTAATATTACTAATGCGGTTAGTACGTTGAATAATTTAGACAAATACGCCACGAGTGCCGGCACTTGTAAATGTCATACAGTCTAGGCCAATACAATGTTACTTCACACGTAAGTAGGCGATAATGAACTCTAATGGTTTGTAATAAGGGTCGTAAGTATGCAAGTAGCTCAATCTAAAAGTTATAGAATGTACAATGAGATCGGAATAATGGTAGGGATTACGTAACCACTAAGTAATCTATTGGTGACAATGTCTATTGCTATATAGTTTCAGGAAATAGTTGTAAGAAAATCGATACCAACAGACAAGCGTCAGGTGCACTTGATGGTAATTCTCAGCCACTAACAACGATAAACGATGTGCTACTTACCTATATCTTGTAAAAATAAACAATAATTGTGTTTGTTGTTTTTTCAAGCCTTCAAATTACGCCTTCTATTCCGGTGTCTTTTGGAAAATCATACAAACTTCAGTTTGTTCATATTAAATTTTCTAATATTGTTTTAGTCTATTTAAAGAATTGTAATAAAACCAAAGACACATACTGATCAAAACGACGGGCCCGTTGGCGCGTTCGGTTGAACACCTGCCGTGCGCATCGATGGGTCGTGGGTTTGAATCCCACCAGAAAGACATATTTATAATTTTCCTTAGGCATGTCTTTCCCACGTCTGGTTACTTCAAGCATTGTACGGGTGGGAGGAATATCGAAATTCCGACCAGGTAATGAACCACCGTTCATAAATGGAAAAACCGTGAAGTGCATATTGTGCATTTCGGTTTCAGACTATGGTTTGGATGGAGTAAAAATTAGGTTGACAGCGCATCATTGACTGATGTTCTGTGGCTGAGGTATCACCTACCATCAAGTGAACCTCATGCTCGTCTGTCGATGTCTAACATAAAAAAACGCAAACTCCAGTTTTAAATATTTACTATTGTAGAGGTTAGCAATAGCAACTGTCAGTGACACGTAATAGCCGAACGTCGTATTGAATCGAGCTCGTATAGGCAATAATCCAATTGGATTTATTAACAAGTAGTAATGGCATTGAGACCGTTTCCATTATCCATTACTGGATTATTGGAGCTGGGATTTAGGTGGCATATTTTCAATAATAAAAATGTTAAATTATATTTCTTTGAAGAAAATAATATCTAGATTTGAAAATTCTTTGAATACATTAATATAAGTGTTATGCTAATGACAATATATTGAAACATATGTATGTGTGTACTGCAAATATTTAGGCTTCAATAACGTGTTTTCCTAAGAAATTAGCATATTATGTTTACTTACCAATAACTCAAGAACGGCTACATATGATTTTTATGATGATAAATAATAATTATATTTGGTTAAATAGTTCATAATATCATTGCATCATATGAAGGCTGTAAAGATATCGCATGAAAAATAACACTGGTCTGCAACGAAATCCTCCTTTATATAAAAATATGATAAATATGAAGAGTGTAATATGCTTAATAGATGTTTGCTTTCCATTTTTTTCTATCACATATAGAAAATTTTTAAAGTATTTTTTTTAATTTCTCATAATTACGTGTTTTTTGTCTAACATCGTCGCATTAATGCTGCTTTATTCAGTTCAGATCGTCTCATTACTCACAAAAACTGGTCGCGCTGATAGATAGAGAGATAAAGATGTCATCTAACGTGGATTTAGCACGAATGTGCACGCTTACGCATATCTCGATGTGTAACCGTAGCGCTCAATACGTTAAAAATTTGAATCGTGATTGTTTCTTGTTTACACCGAATTTTTTGGTAAGTTTTGAATTTTATTCATACGTATAGCTAAAATATGTTATTTTTTTCATCTAATAAAGCATAATAAAATCACACAACTAGAATATTGTTCTGAAGTAATAGCAAATTTCTCTTTGTTTTAGGTACAATATGCTAAGAAGTTGTATAAACTCCCCAGACATTTTCTGCTACATATGTGGCGAATTTACTATAAAATCTCAACGGAACAGATTGTCAAATTTAGTTAAAAGTGCTTATCAGCAATACTTTGAATTTCCGGTTGATGAAAGAAACAAAAATTGGCTCCCGAAAACATGTTGTAACAGTTACTCAAGAACTTAAAGAGGTTGGCTCGGAGGAAGTCATAAGACCATGCCATTCGCAAAACCAATGATTTGGCGTTCTTGGACACAAAAAAGAAGAGAACTACCGTGAAATCATCCTCGAACTTCATTCTTCATACAAAGCCCTAAAATGCAACATGGACCTAAAAGTTAATTTCTTGGATTCTCATTTGGACTTTTTTCCCGCACTTGCCAACTTGAATCAGTATCAGATGAACATGGCGAAATGTTTTATCAAAACATATTGCACATAGAAAGACGGAAATAATGGAAAATGGTCAGAAGCGATGCTTGCCCATTTCTGTTGGTCGCTTCGTCGCAAAACACCTATAGAAAATATGAAAAGGAAGAAATCTACAAAGTGAAATAATATTAACAACTAGCAATGAGAGCATCTAATGATTTGTAGGTTTTGTAACACATTTATCCAACATTTATATTAGTTGTAACAATTTTAATATATTTTTTTAGCAAAAAAGTGAGTTTCATTTAAAACCACAATTGAAAAAAAAATATATGTGATACGGAAGATTTAATACTATATTTCTATTCATAATTATCTAATTTATCATTCGTTATGCATGAAATAGAAAGGAGGGAAAAAATATTTTTTTTTGCAGACCAGTGTAATTATTGTATTAGTAATTTTAAATATTTCATCCATCCTAAAATTGGGACTGGAATTCTGTAATTCATAGAAAGTTATGAAAAAACTAGTTTTAAAGTATATGATTTTTGTCTTTTATTAACGCGAGTATCACAAAAAAAAATTATGTTATATTTAAATAAAATCTGGTTTTAATCAGTCTGGCCCGTGACCACGGTTGCTGAAAAGCATCCGAAACGTCGGGATAAATAATTTAAACAATATAAATAATAAATCGCGTGTTAATCCGGTATAAAGTATTTTATTTAAATATATGATTTTTACTAAACTTGAATATAGATAAGCAATCTAATTGTCTCCGCAAAATGGAAACAGTGAATCTGTTCCCATTTTTCCTCCTCTTCTGTTTCAAGTACAGTTGCCAATACGATTAAAAATTTAACCTCAACTAGACTAACCGTATGTCGGAAAGAGATTTAAAATGGAACTGATATTTCGATTTACTAATATTTAACGAGACTTTCTTTATACGGTTTAAGAAGACATTCTATAGAAAGTAATTTTATTTCTAAATTCATAAAAATATATAGTGCATTGTAAATTGTTGCCTTAAGTGTTCATTTCCATTTATATGACAATATTTTTGAAATAGTTATATAATTGGCTGTGATTTTGAGTCTTTAGTAACCTAGGTCTCATACTTGTGGAAAGCTACGATTATTATACTTAGAGATTCTCACACTTTTGATGGGCTCGTTGACGCGTTTAGTAAAACACTTGCCGTGCGCAGCACAAAGCATGAGTCGCAGAGGTCTTGACTATGCCTGTACCTACTACTAATTAATGCTTCCGGTGATGTATCAACTTAGAAATGAAATGGCAAGTACTTTTTTTTTAGTTTTTGACTTATTAAGGACTAGCTTCTGCCCGCGTCTTCGTCTGCGTAGAATTAGTACTAAGGGTAGCTTATTTTATAACCGCTTAATGGCGCACCACTCAAGTTAATGTTATCATGATATTTTTTAAACTATTCATCCAAATTACTTAGTGTAAAAGACAAAGTTCATCTATATTAAATAATGAAAGCGAAAAATGTATCAATTTTGATAAGAATTAGCCAAATTACATATTAATAAAATGTGCATTTAAAATAAATTATCCAATTTAAATGTATTTATGGCTCATAGTTTAGGGTATATTGGCTTCCACATAAGAGGTAGATATATGCTATCGCGGACTTTTATTTAGAACTATTTAAAACAAACAATCCCACCATACATTTTATTCTTGTAACTCGAACGGTGGAACAATAGGTGTGATCAGAATATACTCTACAAGCAAACTCTTGGAATATTACACATGCTTAAATCTTCCAGGATACAACTGTTTGAAGTGACAGTTGACAATATTGACAGAATAAAAATAAATCATTACAATATTGAATCAGTTTGACGAAGATATTAAAAAAAAGTTGTACCGACGAGCGTGTGAAAGCATTGATGAAAGTGGAAGAAGCGATAGTCGTATGTAAGGATCGAAACATAAGGACACGGAATTCCTTTCTCGGAATTCCCACTCCCACGCCTCACGCCAATATTGTGGAAAATAGTATAATATATATGTAAAAGTTGTATAATCCTAACAGAATATATAAACCTGTTGACATAAAACATACAAGAAGTTTTGACACCAAGTTCTTTATTTAATACTAGCGATCCTCCCCAACTTCGCACGGGTGCAATGTGGATGTGTATAGTACATAAATTAAAAAATAATAGTTATGTTACTCGCTGATATAGCTTTCTATTGGTGAAATAATTTTTAAAATCGGTCCAGTAGCTTTTGAGTTAAATCGTAACAAACACATCGTTCCTCTTTATAATATTAGTATTATAAAAAATCCGAGCACGTGCAGGTGTTACTTTAAAAAACTCTGATAGTAAAACATATTCAATTCCACAGCGACAAATTCAAAATGATAAAATTAATTTTGAAATTTCCTCGCAAACTTATTTAAACTAAACCGCTGCATGGTTGGGACGTTAAGTTAATTTTATTAAGGTCAAAAACTTGGTCCGACTTCAGGAATTAAGCCTGTGTCCTAGTTCTCATAATTTGAAGAACATAAGTTATATGAATTTAAATTCAACCTACAGTTTTGATGCGCTCTAAGTTATGTGATTACGCGAACATTTTTGTATTTACGAATATGAGTAAAGAAAAATTTTTTTAGTATAAAATCAATATTTATTTTTTATGAATTTAAGAAACATTAAATGATTTGATTGATTAATTATTATCTTATAATATTTATAATACCTACGTACTTTATGTGGGAGCGAAACTTTTATTTACTCAAATGATATGAAAATGAATTGACGTTTGTTATCTTGCAAAAACTCGAGAACGTATGAACCGATTTGGCTATTTTTGATTTTGAAATATTTGTATAAGTCCAAGGAAGGTTTAAATGGGAAAATACTTATAGAAAAGTTCAGACAACTTTAATGGGCGATACGAAGTGCGCCGGGTCAGCTAGTTACTGATAAAAATTGCGCTTGAATGAAGATATTCGAACTGTCATCTGACTTTAAACTTATTTTTGGCCAATATACTTCTTTATATCGTATCTTAAATCGCTCCCGCGTCCGCCTATGCCTCGTACCAAACGTCTACGTGATCTGCAGAGAGCGCACGTAGCACATTATCAGCAAGTTAGTTAATCCTGTTACGACAGAGCCGCTAGTACTGGTAACTGGACAAATATTGTGACAACAAGTTTCGCTTCTAGATTTTTTATAGTAGAGTATTTTATTTATAGTGCAGGTAGGCAAACGACCTCACCTGCCCACCTACCATGACTATTAAGAAATTTTGATAGACATGATATCTCCATCGACAAATATCTCTACTTTTGACATTAGTCGTCGAGTTTTAAGTGTGTCATGTTAGACCCGGAAGACATAACGAGATAATAGATTAAAACACGAGAAAACGGTTGACAAAATTTTGTCGTGGTTGTCATGCTAGGCCGGCAGGTATAAAGTGATTACCGCCACCCATAAGCAACGGCTACCTCAGAAACTAATATCTCGTTGTTGCGTTCGGTAGAACACCTGCCGTGCGCACCGATGGGTTTCGAATACAATCCGTGGTTTGGAAAAGATAAATCTTAAGGGCATAAGGATAGCCTTCCTCTATAAAAAAATATTATATAGTAATATAAAGTGAGTGGGCACAACGAAATAAAACTTTTTTCGTAACAAACAAATATAAAATACCACCGCAAACCGCGCCTCTCGCAGCCCCTCTTGCCGCGCCGCGCTCCACACCGCCAGAAGCTGTGGCCAGGCCCTTACCCCTTGGCCACAGTCACCTGCGGCGCGTTTTGCGGCGCGGTTTGCGGCGCGCAAAGCGGCGAGCGGCAAAAACAAATTGAGCAAATTGTATGAAGTATGCCACAGCTATCGGCGACGCGCATTGCGGTGCGACCTGGGGCGCGGTGGCTAGCCGCGCGGCGGCGGTGGCGGCGGCCTGCGCGGCGTGCGTGTGAAACAAATGCACTCGGAAGTATTGAGGCGGCCACAGCTCAGAGCGGCGCGCGCGGCGGCAGTGGTCGACGCATTTAGCATCGCGCGACCGAAACAAATAATTTTGTTTTTACCGCGCATTGAGCCGCCGCGGTCGCAACTGGTCGAGCTGTGGCATACCACCGCAAACCGCGCCTCTCGCAGACCCTCTTGCCGCGCCGCGCTCCACACCGCCAGAAGCTGTGGCCAGGCCCTTATGGTTCCAGAGATATCGTGATGAGTCAATATATAGGTGGGAATCTCTTTTATATACATAGATATAAATTTTAAATGCTCATGGGTTTTTATTGAAAAGTCTATATTTCAGATTTGTTTATTTTATTCATTCCTACAAGCGGATCCGCCCGGGCTTAGCACGGGTGTTATGTGGATGTACTACACAAAAAAAATATAAAATATAAATAGCCCTTATTCGCTAATAATGTCTCTACTTTTAACATTCTTTTTTTCATTTCTATTGCTGAAATAATTTGTAAAATCGGTCCAGCAATTTTAATATTTTAAGTAAAGGTAAATAGTTTCTTTTTTATAGAACAAAGAGTAAGGTTCAAGGTTTCACGTTTGGAATATTCATGACAGAAAACATGAAATATATGGAAATATCTGTGACATTTTTTTACCGACTTCAAAAAGGAGAAGGTTCTCAATTCGTCTGTATGTTGCTTTTTTTGAGTTTGTTACGCGATAGTTAGGATGGATGATTCTGTTTTGTTTAGTAAAAGCAGGGTTAAACTGTCCTTACTGGCTGGCACCGACTTAAAAAATAACTGTTAATAAATATTAAATACTTATATAAGTACCAATAATGTTGTCGATTGTACTTTAAAAATTTATTTTCATAACTCACTTGTAGTAGTAATCTGAACATTTACAATTACATTTGGTTACATAACATTCTAACTAAATGTCTCAACGGTTGTAAGTGACATGTAATAAAGGTCTGAATTAGCTTAAAAGTTAAATTTAAACGAAATTAGTACAACAATAAATGTAACGGTTATACGCAGTTTGGAACTACCCTCGTTACGGCTCTGACGTGTAATTGTGGAGTTTAATTTAACTATTACTTTTGTTTTAACTGGAGTTCGTAGGTGAAGACTCATTAGTACAATAGGTTACGCCTTTGGCTTGCTGATTCGACCCCTTAGAAAAATTTTATAATAATATCAATAGTAAAGATTAGCTTGTTAAAAATTTATGTATAACTAGCTGACCCGTCAAACGTTCATTTGCCATGTAAATAATTTCTAAAAATTTAGGGTTGTATGTATTTTTTAATGCCACATAATAAAAAAAAAATATCCAAAAAAAAAAAAAATTTGGGGTGGACACCCCTTATCACTTAGAGGGTTGAAAGATACATAGTAGATAGTTCTCAGACTTAATGAATATGCATAAAAAAAATCATAAGAATCGGTCCAGCCGTTTCGGAGGAGTATGGGAACGAACGTTGTGACACGAGAATTTTATATAAAAGATAATAAACACGCCATCTAATATTATTTGAAATAACTTTTCTGGATTAAAACGCAGTCAAAGCTATTTCCTTGCAATATGCAGTTGTTTATAAACTTGACTGTGACTGGTTTATCCTACATTGGGCAAACTAAACGTTGGGCAAACTTCGAACCGACATAAGGAATACATTGCGGATATCAAACACAGACGTCACTCTAAGTCAACAATATGTGAACACACCTTAGACAAGCCAAAGCATTACACACGCTTTGAACAAACGGAAATCCTCGTAAGAGAAAGTAGATTAATTCCTTAAATTGTACGTGAGGCTATTGAAAAAATTAAAAAAAAAACAACAACATACAGGCGAATTGGGAACCTCCTCCAAAAACATATTTTAATATCGAAATTCAATCTAAGGCAAATACTGTTTTCATGTATTTTAGAATGTGTTTTAGGCAATTCTATGAAGGAAAGTAATTTTCTCAAACACGAGTTAGTTTACTTTAGTTCTAAAAGGACGGTATCTTTTATACTGAAACCGACAAAGTATTTCATTTTAGCGCTAGTGTCACTGCGCGGGACTATAACCATCTTATAAAAATACCCCATAAAATGTAACGAAGGAATGTAAATATCGAAAACAGTTCAATTAACCCTCCAAATGCACCAAATGGTCGATTGGGACCAGCTGAACGTCCAGGGTGCCGAAATGGCCCAATGTTATTGCGCTGTTCCGGCGAGTTGTGGACGCTGTCAGCTGTTACGTCAATGTACTGGTTAGAGAGCTATATGCACCGTATTAATATTATTCATGAAAGAATAGATTATAAAGTACTATGTTTTTTATTTTAGATATCGACAGACGAGCATGAGGTTCACTTGATGGTAGGTGATACCTCAGCCACAGAACATCAGTCAATGATGCGCTGTTGACATACTTTTTACTTCAAGCATTCGGGTATTCATGCACTGAAACCGAAATAGGCGTTTCACAGTTTTTCCATCTATGAACGGTGGTTTGCTACCTGGTCGGAATTTCGATATTCCTTCCACCCGTTCAATGCCCGAAGTTACCAGACGTGAGGAAGACATGCTTACAGAAAATTATAAACAAATCGTCCCGGCGGGATTCGAACCCACGACCCATCGGTGCGCATGGCAGGTGTTCTACCGAACGCGTCAACGAGCCCGTCCCATGTTTTTTTAAAATGGTATATTTCCCTGCTAAATGCGCCAAGGGTTTTCGTCCAACTTCATATACAAATATTTGAATTCCGAACTGAAAACTAAATTTTGTTCAGTCCAGTCTCTTTGAGGCATTCGAGTTTTAGAACATTGTAGTAATTACTAGAATATAATGTAGTGGTACTCAATTTAAGTTATTTAGAACTAAATCAATAATAGGGGTGTCCCGGAATTGTTAAAGCGAATGATACTATATGAATATGGATATGAATTATTATAATATCAATCTAGATAAATAAAATAAAGTTGGTAACACAATTTATAACTCAAGAATGACTGCACCGATTTCAATGATCTCTTATTTGTTGGATTTGTTTCCCACCGAAAAGCAGAATAGCTATTGAAATATACGGATAAATTATTTCAATCAAATCAATCAAATCAAAAGTTTTTTATTTCAAATAGGCCTTTGCAGGCTCTTATGAAACGTCTAATTGCACGGTTCCAAAAAGTGGGTCTCATGGAGAAGAACCGGCAAGAAACTCCATGGACACTCTTTTCAACAATGGTTTAGCTTACAAAGACTCGGTTACAATAGTAATAATCGGCTGAGAAGTTTATATAATGCAAGGTATACAGAGATTCTATACAATGCAAAAGAAAATTGAGTTTTTACTATTAGTGTAAAATGAGATACACACACTTGCACAGCGCAAGTTGCCAGGGAAGCCGCACATGCAGAGATGAATTAGCGCCATACATCTTTATCGTCAACATAGTCTTGGATTTTATAATACGCTTTTTTAATTAAGATTCCTTTGATGACGTTTTTGAACTTTTTATTCGTAAGATCAGTTACACACTTCGGTAGCCTGTTGTAGAATCTGACACAATTCCCAAGAAACGATTTATTCGATTTTGCTAATCTATATTTTGGGACTACTATTTTATGCTTATTCCTGGTATTTATAGAATGAATATCACTTAGGTTCATATAACAATTAGGTTCGGAACTCCACCATTTTCCGCATTTGAGCTCATGTCACGCTCGCATATATGTATATACATACATACATACATATACATCACGCCTCTTTCCCATTGGGGTAGGCAGAAATCACGGAATTCCATATGCTCTGATCCTTACATACCACTTTCGCTTCTTCTACTTTCATCAATGCTTTCATACACACTCGACGGTTACGAGTACTTTTGATCTGGCCCTTTTGCAGAACGTCCCCGATCTGATCGAGGCAAACCAGTTTCATAAATCTTTTTCGTTTCCCTACTTTCATCCATCCTTTCTACATGCCCAAACCACCTCAACATACCTTTCTCAATTCTCGTCACTACATCGTCTTTTACTCCACAACGCTCTCGAATTTCGCCATTTCTTAATCTATCTTTCAGAGTTACACCACACATACTTCTCAAGGCCCTCATTTGCATTTATTCTACTTTCATGTTTCTTCTGCCATACCCAACATTCACTTCCGTACATCAAGGTTGGGACTAATACACCCTTATGCACTGCTAACCGTGCCTTTATGGACAGCAACTGGCTACTCATTAAGGAGTTCAATGCCCCATTCACTTGATTTCCGGCTTTCACTCTCCTTTCAATATCTCACTCACACTTACCATCTCTAGTAAACTTAGATCCCAGATGTACAAACTCTTTCACTTGTTCCACTTTCACTCCGTTAATCTTAATAAGCAAGCAAATAAGTGAGAGACTAGATATTATAGAATAGAAGTGGGAAAATGCATAATCAAATCGAAAGCGGTGCTTATTTCGCCGAGTCATAATAATATTTATTTATTAAGCCTCTATAAGACATGACAAAAGAACTTTACACTTTAAAGAAAAAAAATCAACTAATAATAACATGTTCTTCTTAATCATCATGACCCCTCTCTTCCAATTTCCGCCATTTCTCTCGGTCTGATCCAGCCTCCACTCCTCATTTTCTTAAGGCTATCAACCCAACGATCCACTGGCCTTCCTCTTGCCCTCTCTCCCTTCGGACCCTACCAACTTAGTAATTAAATAAAATATTATTATTATGTTCCATTTAATATAATTTAGTTGCATACTACTTACAAACAACATGGTGCAGCATTTACCAGAGTAACAAAATATTAATTTTCACCGATAATTAACATATTTTCAACATTAGCGCTATAATTAAAATGTTACATTGCGCCATAGCTTATATCAGATACCAGCTTAAATAAGAATTTAATATATTTTAAAGCTAACGTTGTTTGGAAGCTGCTTCATCTGGTTTGGGCATTTTATGCATGAAAGTAGGGAAACGAAAAAGATTTTTGAATCTGGTGTGAGTTGAAGAGTCGGTGGTGGTAAGTGGTCGACCTAGGCGAACATACCTCGATCAGATCGGGGACGTTCTTCAAAAGGGCCAGGTCAAAAGTATAAGAAATCGACGTGCGTGTATGAAAGCATTGATGAGAGTGGAAGAAGCGAAAGTGATTAGGATTCCCTGATCGCTGTCTACTTCAATGGAAAATAGCCGTGATTTATATGTAGGTATTTTTTTATGTCAGATATCGACTGACGAGTATGATGTTCACTTGATGGTAGGTGATACCTCAGCCACAAAACATCAGTCAATGTTGCGTTGTAGACGTAATTTTTACTTCCAATATTCCAAAATCTATAGACTAAAACCGAAACGCGCAATATGTACTTCACGCTTTTTCCACCTATGATCGGTGGTTAGTTACACGGTCAGAATTTCGAGATTCCTCCCACCCGTTAAATACCCAAAGCTACCAGACGTGAGGCAGACAGAGAAAATTATAAACATTGCGTCGCGGTGGGATTCGAATCCACGACCCATCGGCAGGTGTTCTACCGGACGCGCCAACGCGCCTACTATGTATGTATTTTCCTGATGGAAAGCCTTAACGAGGCGTGCCCTGACCACGCTTCTTCATTATAAACCTATGCACATTTACTATGAAAAAATGTAGTATCTATGTGGTTTTCGCTGGATATAATTTACTTTAATCACATTGGTTTAGAAATGTCCAGGCGACGTCTGTAATGCTACGTCGTTGTTGTGATCTAATGTCGGAATAAATAAGTAAAAGTTATTTTATTTAAGTGCCCCATTTTTGTCGCCTCACCGTCAATTCAGTCGATTTATTTATTATACTAGCGACCCGCACCGGCTTCGCACGGGTGCAATGCTGATACTAATACACTACAGAAAAACTGTTATTATTATACATATAAACCTTCCTCTTGAATCACTCTATATATTAAAAAAACCGCATCAAAATCCGTTGCGTAGTTTCAAAGATTTAAGCATACAAAGGGACAGAGAAAGCGACTTTGTTTTATACTATGTAGTGATAATAATTAACCTGGACGTTTCGATTGTTTTACGGCCCTTGACCACGCTTGTTGTAAAGCAATCGAAACTTCGGGATAAATAATGTAATTGCATTTTGAATAAAATAAAAGCTACATTATCAGCGAGTAACATATACTATATATATATATTTTTGTGCGAAGCCGGGGTGGATCGCTAGTTATAGATATTTTGATAAGAACTTATAATAAATGATTAGTAAGTCAATTGAAAACATAAACAATAATAATTATTCATGTGAAATACAATTATAATTTCAGTTGTCATAACGATAGAAGTTCAACAATTTATTGAAATGCTAAACAATGCATAATTACAGTAGAATTATGGAACAAAGTAAATAATGTTTATTTTAAATGTTACATTACTGTTCCATGGGAATATCTACAACTCTTCACACGTTTTAAACATACTTACACGTTACATACATTTAAAATACTGTATACCGGATTAAAGCCCCATTTTTTATTTTATACTGTCTTTTTTTCAGTCTGCCCGTGACCACAGTTGTTGAAAAGCATCCGAAACGTCGGGATAAATAATTTAAACAATATAAATAATAAATCACGTTTTAATCCGGTATACAGTATTTTATTTAAATGTGTGATTCTCGCGTTAATAAAAGACAATATTACTTCTGCATATATTAGTAATAATTTATTCTCGAGTAATATACAGGTAGTGCTTCCATTTTCTCGTCTTGCCGGAAGCACTACCGTGCCCCCAGATTGAAAAAAGACAAAAATTGGAAATTAAATGAAGAATAGAGTACTTAAACAAGTAAATAACGCAAACAAAATAAAAATGTTGACAAGCCTACGACACGTAATGTCGTCTCACTAAATGTACTTAAACTTAGTCAAGTATAAGTCTATTTAATAAACAAAACGTTGCTACTTGGCTCAACTTTCTGCCTATTATTAGAAATGATTTGTTAATTATTAAAACTATTAAAATATTATTTCTATATTAATATTATAAAGAGGAAAGATTTATTTGCTTGTTACGATTTAAGTCAAAACTACTGGACTGATTTTAAATATTCTTTCACCAATATGAGCGAGAGACATATACTATTTGTGTATGTCTACATTGCACCCGTGCGAACCCGGGGCGTTTCGCTAGTAAATAATAAAAGGCAAAATTGCATTGGTCATATATTTAAAATTAAGAAGAGGGAATTGTTTCTGTCTTATCAGTAACGCCGAATGAACGGCAATGAATGAAATGATTTGAAATTTCATAGAAGTTCGACGATACGTATACTTTTTCGATAGTAGTTAGTGCTAGCCTTTTTTTGTGTAAGTGGTAAGTGAGAATGCAGTCTAGGATGGAGCATGATCGTTCCCTAATGCCTATTCACATTTGCCTTGAAAAGACCCAGTTGTATGTTGGTAGAAATACTGACGCCAGCAGTGAATTCCAGCCTCTACACGTTCTCAGGATGAAGGAGGTCGAGAAACGTTTCATTCCCCCTCTGTATGACGGGATAGACGTAAGGATATATTATAGCCGGAGGTATAATATAGAAAAAGATATGTAAATACATTCATTCCATATCAATTCACATAGCATGCATATTGACTACAGTTTCTACGGAACGAATCCGCTGTTTATTTAAACATGTATCGAGACCCATTTTACCTCAATGTGACCTATTTCGAAATATGGCGACCGGTTAGCATAGTTTAACGATATACTGTGGCACTGTGCGAGCATTCTGCTCTAAAAATTTTAAAATTTCTATTGGAAAAGTAAGTCTTGAACTACTTTGCAAAGAAATTCTTGAGAAAGAGCATTTTACGTATCTGACTACGTTATGAGAATAAAAGCGATGATTTTGAAGAGGTATTAACAATTTGTAAAACTATTATTTGAAGTCGATGTATTAATGAAGAATATAAATGTCAAGCACAAAGAAATTGCAAGTCAAAAGTAAACTGGTTACTGATTCTATACCTCAAAAGGAAAAAAATAACCTTTCAAGGATCACTTCGTTATTTACTGACTGTTCTTATTCTCAAGAATGAAAGGAGATGTCAAGTTGAAATTAATATAGACATATATTTATTCACAACAAACACACGCACATACAAAAGTAGCTATGGACAAACATCAAGGACAAGAAGGATTTAAATACCTAGTACAATTAACAACTTAAATTATATAAACTTAATCCTATATTTTAAATTAACAAACAATGTATGCGGCAGTGCCTGTCATGAAAAGGAAAGCTACTCAGCTTAAGTCAGGGAGATTTTCCCTAACACTGATTTTCAATATCAATATGAATACTTAGATCTGCAGTGCTTTGAAACTGTATGAAAAAGCTTCTAGGTAAATGCAATCAAGACACTTATGCCACTCATTCAAATACTCACTAATAAATTCATGTTATAGCACAACTAAAGGAAAGAAGACTGAATAAATATGCACATATTGCTCGTTTCGGTTTCAGTCTATAGTTTCAATATATTTCCAAATGTTTAAAATAAAAAACTATAGGTCGACAGCGTATCACTAACTAATGCTGAAGTATCATCGTCTGCCAATAAGTGATACATCTGCTCGTCTGTCGATATCAAATATTTAAAAATACTTAATTTGAAATGGAATCACATTTTTTTTTACGAACCTTTAATTGGCTAGTTGGCCCTTTTGGTAGAACCTTACGCTCCAATGGGGTCGCCGGTTTCGAATCCCGACGCGTCGACATTTTTCTAATTTTCTGTAAGATTGTCTTCCCCACGTCTGATTCACTTCGGACATTAAACGCATGGGAAGAATATCAAAATTCCAACCGGGTAACGAACCACCAAAAAACTGTGAAGTAATTGCGCATTTCGATCTCAGTCTATGGATTTCCGAAAGCTCGAAGTAAAAAATAGGTCGACAGCGCATCATTGACTGATGTTCTGTGGCTGGCCGACCTACCATCAAGTGAACCTCAATCTCGTCTGTCAATATCTAACATTAAAATCCGCGAGCACTTAACTGAAACTCAAATACTTCTTTTTATGAATTCACAATTTATTGAACGAAACAAGAATCTATTTTACCTAGTATATTATCAAATATACAATTTTCAGATATTGCATTCTTCTTAGTTCCTTCATATCGCTTCAAGTTAACAGTGAGAGCAATATCGGCTGACTGAGACGCAATATGCCTGCAAATATTAAGTGTTTAAACACTGCACTGTATGAAGTTCTGAGAAATACTCGAGTAATATCGTTATACAATAGATTATATATAGCTTTAAAAGCTTATTAATTATCGATATCGATACTAATATAAAGAACAATTTGTTTGTTTTTTATGATTTACTCAAAAACTACTCGATCGATTTTAAAAATAGAAAGCTACATTATCAGCGAGTAACATGGGCTATGTTTTGTACATCTACATTGAACCGTGCGAAGACGGGGCAGATCGCTAGTCGTCTAAATATGCATTGGTTTAAACACCGAAGGACTTTGATTCAGTTCTTGGGGATATTTAAAAAATGTCTGTCTGGTAAGGCATATACGGCTTACTTTTATTTTTATTCATTTATTCATACATTTTCTTCCTCGTAGGTACAGTTAACGTACACTTAAAGAATGTCACATACATATACATTTACATATAAATTAACAGAACAGACACATTAACAGCAATTCATTTAAAAATAATGTCACATTTTTTACTGTCAAATATCCACATAAAATAACAACCATGTCAAATAAAATCACAAAACATGTGTAAAACTTGGGTCACAAATTACTTGCCTGTTAACAAACTTACTTGAAATATCATATGTACTCCCCGTGACCAAAATCATTTTTAATTTCATTTTTGAATTTTCTTTGAGAACTTCACCTATTATGGCGTATTTAAAACGTTTTTTTTTTATATTTGCTTACAAAGAGTAGGTAGTATTAATAACTAAAAATAATATCTCTATTTCTCAAGTGAAATCAATAGATTAATAAAAGGTCGCTATTTTGATGTTTTTTTCTAGTTTAATTAAAGAAAATGTAAAATGTTAATTGAATAAATTTAAATCAGGCCCACATTTTTATATTTCAAAATTGTATGGTATTAAAATCAAGAAGAATATTCCATAAATTACCTATAATATAAAATAATTAGTATAAATTTGTGATTTTCTTAAAAAGGTATACATAATACAACTAAATAACGATTTTTTTAAATTAAAGGCAGTTTTCAAAACATATTCGCGACACTTGTGTTCCCGTATTATGAATTAAAAAATGAAATACATTTTGATATAAAAGATAGTAAATGAATACTAAAAGGTTCTGAAAAAGAAAAGAAGGAGAGTTACAAAGAAAATGATTATGAAAAAGTGAAAAGGCGGTATTTAACTAGTACAACAAAAATCGTTGAGAGCGCTTTGATCGTTGGTGGCGCGCTCGACCGGAAAATACCAGCGCGATTCAGTCGACTCTAGTTTCAACCGGATCGAGCATAGGCCGGATATACGTGGGCGACTAAAAAGATGAGGATTAAAAATACCTAATGGTTCGACAATTTTTAGGCCGGGTATACATGGAAGACTAGAAAGAGCTTAAAATAGATGAACATACAACCACTATTACAAATTATATATAATTAGTTTTAGTTATAGATTTAAATATGTTTAGGTATTAATTATAGGGTTCTATAGGACTGACATGTTCAAAATTTAACAATTTCCTTAAAATAGAATAGAATAAAAATAACCTTTTGCCCTTAAAATGGTCTCACATTTTTATTTAATACAAACTGTACTGATTAGTGATTTAAAAAAGAAGTCAAAATAAAAAAAAATGTCAATAGATTATTATATATATTGTATTTTTTAACGATGTTTTAAAAAAAATGGGCCAGGTCAAAAGTACTCGAAACCGACGAGTGTGTATGGAAGCATTGATGAAAGTGGAAGAAGTGGTATGTAGGGATCGGAGCATATGGAATTCTGCCTACCCCAGTGGGAAATAGGCGTAATATATATATATATATATATATATATATATATATATATATATATATATATATATAATATAAAATTAAGTTATTAAGTCCAATTTCGTCCATATTCGCGATAAAAAATGCGATGCTTTATTATATGTAGTATTATTCTTTTAATGCCTATTGTAATTGTAAAAAGTATAAGAAGGTACTTTAGAAATAAAATAACCAATAAATATTTACTTTTTAATAATTAGAGTAACCCGTGTTTACACTAACTATATTTAAACAACTTACATAATGAAATAGTTCATTTAAATGTATGATATTTTAGGTTGTATAAATATCACACCTTCCTTCGTCCACGTTCTAAATTTACACTAATAAGTAAATATGATTTTGTTATTTGGATTATCTATACTATAATATTTTTATTAAGAGGAAATATTTGTTTGTATCTTTGTTTGTTACGATTGAACTCAAAAACTACTGGATCAATTTTACAAATTCACCCATAGATGGCTACATAATTTTTTTATCATTTTTTTCATGCTAGTGTATCAATATACACAAAAACTCTGCCCTCTGAAACTCGTTTATAGACAGCCTAAGCCCTAAAGCATGTCACGAATGAACGTCAGTTGAATTAATACGTCACTGGGTCAAATTCACCGAACAGATACCTTTGTTGGATACGCCAGACATTGTAACTAATCACAATACTGATATTCATCATTAATTGTTCAGTAATGTATAATACACTAGCGATCCTTCCCGGCTTCGGTTATTTATTAAAATTAAAGTGGTTTCTATTTGTTAACGCCTGTCATAAGTTAAAGGCAAAGTGTGTATTTGTGGGTTGCCGCGATTAGTAACATTACAATGAATATTTTTCTACCTACATTACTTTTTCTTCGTTCTCATGGAAGCAAGCTAAAAGTGTGTCCTTATTTCTATTAATGTAAAAATATATTTATAAATGGTCAATACACAGTAAATTTGTATAATAACGGGAGTTTCAATCATGTACACCTGTGCATGAACATTTGGCGACCGTGACAGGACAAACAATAATCTTCGGAATACAATTACATCGAATGGTGAAAACAGTCGACGTAACCATATTGTCAAGGAAGTTTTTTCACCGTTCCTACATTATTACAACAATATACTATAAGGATTCCACGGGATATCTGAAGGCTTAGCCATTGCAGTCATCGCCGGTCCATCGTCAGCAATAAGCATCGAGCCGCAGCCTAGACCAATGCAGCTAAGTACCATTCCTATATTTTTCCCGTCTAATTACCGATCCTAAATTCCCGTTAAATACCTATTTACCTATATCAATATTGCCAATATTTGTGTTAATCACCTTTTATAAAGTTATTTTTACCTAATTCAAACATTTAAATCATTAAAATTCATTCAAAATTTAAGGTTATTTTTAGACACGTCATATTAAAAAGATCTTTGTTCTACCTAATTAGAGAAAACCTATCTTAGAGAAAGTTTGTTATATATAAAGCAAAACATTAAAGTGATTAATTGTAGTAAAATCACATAATTATTTTCTAAAACTAAACCTAAATATAAATAATTTAATATCCTTTGTTCCAATTTTGTTCATACTCCAAACTTACATTACTTGCTGAACATTTCAGGCTAATCTTGGGTACCAGTCTAACGGTACACTACAGTCGAGCCCAAGCGGAGCCCTATGAACAACGGGGGGAGCGCGAAGGTTCAGTTCGCCGCTTCAAAGGTTACGCCTAGTCGAGGAGCGTGAGAATAAATTATTTACATATTTTTTCTACTTTAATTTTGTTTATTTTTACTTTTCTTGCACATAGTTTTGTAGCGGATCATAGGTGTCGCTACAGTACCCCCAATTGGTGACCCCCGACGTTCGAGAACATTCGAGAACAAGATGGCGCAAGAAGCTTCTACAGACAATGAGGTTAGCAAAGTTGGAGTGCGGCTACCTCCGTTTTGGCCAGATGATCCCGCATTATGGTTTGCTCAGATTGAGGGACAATTTTATTTAGCCGGAATAACATCGGATACGACGAAGTTTTACCACATATCCTCTCAACTGGAACAACGATTTGCGCAGGAGGTAAAAGATATTATTAAAAGTCCTCCCTCGGAAAACAAGTACCTCAAATTGAAGACCGAGTTAATAAAAAGGCTTACAGCTTCTCAAGAAAAGCGTATCCAGCAGCTTTTAGCTCAAGAGGAATTGGGAGATAGGAAGCCGTCTCAATTTTTGAGACATTTACAGAACTTGGCAGGTCCAGCAGTTCCAGAGGAATTTCTACGGACATTATGGACAGGTCGGTTACCATTAAATATTCAAACAATAATAGCTTCACAAAAAAGTCTCAGTTTAGAAGCAATTGCTGATTTGGCAGATTCTGTTCACGATATTGTACAACCCTCCCAACAAGTTTGCACTTTAAATAATAATATTAAAAATAATGAAATTTCAGAATTGAGTAAACAATTAGAAAGTTTAACGAAAGAAGTAGCTTCATTGAAAAGTAAATTCCATAAATCACGGCCACGTACCCCATCACGTGACAATAATCACCGTCACAGATCTAGATCGAGATCGAGGTCTCGAAATTTAGATTTTTGTTGGTATCATCAGAGATTTAGAAATCGAGCACATAAATGCATTAAGCCATGCAATTATAATTCACAGTCGGAAAACGGCATGAGCAGCCGGAATTAGCGGCAACCGACTGCCAAATTTCACCAGGCCGCATTTTTATAGTGGATAAAATAACTAAAATGAAATTTCTTATTGATACAGGTTCTGATTTATGTGTTTATCCACGCAGAGCATTGAGAGAGCATCGAACGAAGACTGACTACCAGCTGTTTGCAGCTAATGGCTCAATAATCACTACTTATGGTTGGGTTCAGATTCATATTAATTTAGGATTGCGACGTGATTTTAAATGGAGATTTGTAGTTGCCGACATTTCTAAACCGATAATTGGTGTTGATTTTCTTTCTTTTTATAATCTGTTAGTAGATTGTCGTCAGCAACGCCTTATTGACGGATTGACATCACTCGCAGTTTCAACATCAATTGAAAAGGCATCTGAAAGTGACGTGACTTCTATCAAGGTAATTTCTGGAGATTCTATTTACCATCAAATCTTACGTCGGTATCCAGATATAACGCGCCCAGCAGGTACTTATAAGGAGCCAAAGCATAATACCGTGCATCATATTCGGACAACACCAGGTCCGCCAGTTTCATCTCGACCTCGTAGACTTCCTCCTGATCGATTGAAGGTTGCACAGAAGGAGTTTGAAGATATGCTACAAGCTGGAATAGCACGCAGGTCAGATAGTCCATGGTCTTCTCCTCTTCATTTAGCTCCCAAGAAGGATAACAGCTGGAGACCTTGTGGTGACTACAGAGCTTTGAACGCGAGAACATTGCCCGACTGCTATCCAATCAGGCATATCCAAGATTTTACACATTTGATAGCAGGTAGCACAATCTTTTCAAAAATCGATTTGGTACGAGCGTACAATCAGATACCGGTTTTTAAAGACGATATACCGAAGACTGCTATTACTACACCGTTTGGATTATTTGAATTTTCATATATGACATTTGGTCTTCGAAATGCAGCGCAAACATTTCAGCGTTTTATTGACGAAATGCTCAAAGGATTTCATTTTTGCTATGGATACTTAGATGACATTTTAGTATTTTCTCAGAACTATGATGAGCACCTGGATCACCTGCATCAATTGTTCCAGAGACTATCAGATTATGGCATCTTAATAAATTCCGCTAAGTGTGAGTTTGGTGTATCTAATATAACTTTTCTGGGTCATAAGGTTTCATCAACTGGAATATGTCCGGTGCAAGAGAAAGTACAGGCAGTGATGGACTTTCCAGTTCCGAAGAATATTCAAGAACTACGTCGATTTCTGGGTATGTTTAACTTTTATAGACGTTTTATCCCAGGCGCATCATCTATCCAAGCTCCACTCAGTTTAGCTCTTGCCGGACCCAAAAAGAAAAGCAAACAAGCTATTGAGATGACACCAGTAGAAATGGAATCTTTTAACGCATGTAAGTTGGCTCTTTCTAAAGCGACCACGCTAGCACATCCTAGAACTGATTGTGATATCGCAATTCATACGGATGCATCAGACAATGCGATTGGGGCTGTTTTACAACAACGTGTGAATGACACCTGGCAACCTTTAGCTTTCTTCTCACGTAAACTTAAGCCATGTCAAGTTAAGTATAGCCCATATGATCGAGAGCTTTTAGCTATTTATGATGCTATTCGATATTTTCGTCATATGCTAGAAGCAAGAGTTTTTGCCGTTTATACAGATCATAAACCACTTACATATGTTTTTAATTCAAATCGAGATAAATGCTCACCTCGTCAGTTTCGCTATTTAGATTTTATATCTCAATTCACTACTGATATCAGGTACGTGGCCGGTACAGATAATGTGGTAGCCGACGCACTGTCTAGAATAAATGAGATCGCAGATGTAATTAATTTTGAAGAGCTTGCACGAACTCAGGTTACAGATACTGAGCTGCAAGAACTTTTAAAGAAAGAAACGTCACTTAAATTAGAAAAAGTAAATTTACCAAATTCTTCAAGTTACATTTATTGTGACGTATCAATGGCAAACTCGAGACCTTTTATAACTAAGAATTTACGAGAGCAAGTTTTTAATTATTTTCATGGATTTAGTCATCCTGGAGCCAGGGCAAGCATTAAATTGATTTCCCAAAGATTTGTTTGGCCTGGAATGAAAAGAGATTGTCGCCGCATGGCAAATTCATGCACAGAATGCCAACGTAACAAAGTCTTCCGCCATACTTCCTCTCCTTTAACTCCTTTTTCAAGCCCAACTCAACGTTTTTCCCACGTCCACATGGACATCGTGGGCCCGTTACCTTATTCTTCTGGTTTCAGATATTGTCTCACGATCATCGATCGCTTTACACGTTGGCCTGAGGCAATTCCTTTACCAGACATCTCGGCAGAAACGTGTGCCCGAGCTTTCATCTCCGGCTGGGTTGCACGCTTTGGCTGCCCTGAGAAGATTACGACAGACAGAGGCAGGCAGTTTGAGTCCCACCTGTTTCACAACATCGCTGCTCTGCTAGGCGCAGTGCACCGCCCAACTACAGCCTACCATCCAGCAAGTAACGGTATGGTGGAACGTTTTCATCGTCAGTTGAAGGCAGCTATCATGTGTCACAAAAATAATCAATGGTCAGAGGTACTTCCACTTGTTTTACTTGGTATACGCAGTGTGTGGAAAGATGATATTAAATCCTCTGCAGCTGAGCTGGTTTACGGAGAACAATTACGACTTCCTGGCGAGTTTTTCTCTTCTAAAGCTACTACTATCACAGACTTCACTGACTTTGTTTCACGCTTACGTAGCTACATTAAAAACCTTGCACCAGAGCCGGCGCATTGGCATTCCAATAAAACTTTCTATGTTCCTAAGGGCTTAGACACAGCTGAGCATGTTTTTCTTCGCAAAGGGCCTATTAATATGGTATGCGGCCTTAGGGCCGGCCAGTCAGTGGTTCGACTGGTCGAGGATCCTCCCTTTAGGTTGGAGGAAGACCACACCTCCCTTCCTCCACATTGGTGACGCCGACGTGATTCAGCCACCTTCCTCCACATTGGTGACCCCGCAGAAGAACACCTACTTCTGAACATCATGAAGCCTGACGTCATCACTCCTTCCTACAACATCAGCAGCAATCAAGTCACTGCCAGCCAGCACCTTCGGCTACAACGGGTATCCTGTCCACTAGCATGCAGCGAGCGCGTATGCCTGGTCAGCACCCTCAGCCACCTTCAGCACAGCACACTGCACTTCGGCCGGTCAGCAAGCAGAGCACATCTCTCCTGGTCGACGCAGCAGCCAGCTTCGAACACTGCAGCACTCCGACTCACTGGAGCAACATGCAGCATCATCGCACTCAGTTCCGACTCACCGCGAACTCTGCGACATCCGATTCCGACTCACTGGAATCTCGGACAACCTGGCACTGGCAAGCAACACTCAACACAGCTGTTTCAACTACTCGATCGACCTCCGGTCTTCGGGGGGGAGTACTGTAGCGACACCTATGATCCGCTACAAGAATCAATACAAATACGTCCATTCCTGAATCGCGCTATCAAAAGTTTCTGTGCGCGCTGAGTATATATACAACATCTCGACATCAACCACTGGGGCCTTAGGGCCGGCCAGTCAGTGGTTCGACTGGTCGAGGATCCTCCCTTTAGGTTGGAGGAAGAGCACCTCGCCCTTCCTCCACAGTTTCATTTCAATTATTACTAAACGTTATATTGAGTTATTTTATATTAATTTACATACTTAAAATTAAACTTAAATTTAACCTTGAAAATAAAATATTTATATAAACATGGGAGGTGAAACTACTGCAAGGGATTCTCAAAATTTAATCGATCTTGTTGTGAAACGTAGTTCCATGAAGGGTCAAATTACCAAGTTTAAAAATTATATATCACAGTTGAGTACAAAAGATTCACTGACTCCTATTGAGTTAGCTGAATTGTCACTTAAACTCGGTAAGTTTGAGTCCCTTTCGAGTCGTTTCGATGACTTGCAAAGTCAAATAGAGGTGTTAAATTCTAGTAATTTAGTAAATGAAATTGATGAGCGCGATGATATTGAGCAGCTTTTTATTGCGAACATTGCTTTAGCTCAGAGTTTAGTTCAAAAACATAACGCAATTGCTCGCCAAGAAGAAGGTCTAAACTCAAGTCAATTATCTTCTGTTCAAGGTCATCTCGATCATCAGGAAATAGGATTTAAATTGCCACAGATACAGATTGCTAAGTTCGACGGATCATTCTTTCGTTGGCTTGATTTTCGTGACACATTTTTATCTATAGTTCATAATAATGAGCGTATCGCTCCTATTAATAAATTTCACTATCTTGTATCATACCTAACGGGTGATGCAGCACGCGTTATTTCCAATTTTGAAGTTTCAAGTGCCAACTACACAAACGCCTGGAAGTTATTGTGCGATCGTTATGACAATAAGCGTCAGTTGATAAATCACCATTTAAATTCATTATTAAATATTCAGCAAATTACATGTGAATCAAAATCATTACGATTTTTAGTTGATCACGTTACTAAGAACCTACGAGCTTTGTCAACACTTGGACAGCCTACAAGTAAGTGGGATGTTTTGATTATTCACATCATGAGCTCTAAACTTGATAATAATACACGTTTGCGATGGGAAGAGTGGCGTGGTACGTTGACGGATTATCCTGACTTAAATCAATTTCATAAATTTTTAATCGATCGTGCCGACGTTCTAGATTCGATACGGAATTCTAATTATAAATCGACTCCTTCTGTTTCTGTATCTAGAGCTAGTAATAATTTTGCTAATAAAAATAATATAAAATCTTTTGCATGTACCAATAACGAAAACACCAACACTAACACTTCTCCACCTAAAATAAAGTGTGTCATCTGTCATGGAGGGCATCGTATTAACGATTGTCCTAACTTCATGGCCAAGAGTGTAGAAGAGCGATTAGCGGATGTACATAGACTCAAGCTATGTTCAAATTGTTTGAGATTCGGTCATGCCCTTCAGAAATGTGTGATGGGCCCATGTCGTATATGCAAAGGGAGACATAATTCTCTAATTCATAAACCGGTCGATTTAATTAATAATAATGCATCTACTTCCAGAGATAGTGACGTATCTTTTCCTGGTAGTACAGAAGATACTACTGTTAATTTTTCAAAACAAGCTTCAACCCAAGTATTGCTGTCAACAGCTTATATTGAGGTTGTTAATCCTCGAACGAATCAAACCGAAATGGTTCGTGCCTTATTGGATTGCGGTAGTCAGTCCTCTTTTATAACGCAATCTCTTAAGGACAAGTTAGCTTTGCCTATTAATTCTAATTGCCTTGTCAATGTTATTGGCATTGGCAATAATCATGCTGGTCATGTCACGGAATCATGCGTGGCCAAACTGAAGTCACTGGTAAATGATTTCTCTATTGCATCTAGTTTCTTAGTATTGCCAAAAATAACAGGTGATCTACCCAGATTACCTATTGATATATCAAAACTAAATATATCCAATGATATTAAACTTGCAGATCCCAAATTTTACCAGCCAGCGCCGACTGATGTCCTCATCGGTGCCGATCTTTTCTGGGACATTCTTGGTCGTGAGCAACAGTCTCTCGGCCCTAATTATCCTAAATTAAGAAGCTCCCAGTTTGGTTGGATTATCTCAGGTCCTATTTATTCTAATATCCAATATACTGAAACAAATATTCAGTCTAATCATTCCATCACATCAAAAGGTTTGAGTGATGAGGATATTCAAATTCAACAACAACTCGCTAAGTTCTGGGAACTTGAAGAGGTTCCACTAAGATCTAAGCTTAGCGAGAGCGAGAAGGCATGTGAATATCATTTTATGTCCCACTCCTTCCGCCTAGATTCAGGTAGATTTTCCGTTGGTCTTCCTCTAAAGGATTCTCCCGATTGTCTTGGACAATCCTATAATGCAGCCAAAAAAAGATTACTTAACCTTGAAAAAAGGTTTAGAAGGCAACCCGAAGTCAAATCTCAATATGTCGAATTCATGCGTGAGTATTCCGATTTAGGTCATCTCTCCGAGTCTCTTATATCTATTCCGCAACCATCCTATTTTTTGTGTCATCACTGTGTTTTCAAAGAGAGTGAGTCTACCAAGATTAGAGTTGTTTTTGATGGTTCTGCACCTACATCATCGGGGTATTCTGTAAACGATCTTCTTTTAGTAGGTCCCAATATACAAGATTCTCTTTTTTCAATTCTCATAAGAGCTCGCTTATACAAATATCTTCTGACTGGTGATATCGAAAAAATGTACCGCCAAGTCCTAATTAATAAAGAAGATCGAGATCTTCAATTAATTTTATGGAGAGAAGACGAATCAATGCCTATTAAAACAATGCGTTTGAACACTGTAACTTACGGAATGGCAAGTTCCAGTTATTTAAGCACACGTTGTCTTTGGCAACTTGGTGAAGAGTGTTCAGATTCTAATATCAAACAAATAATTCAACGAGACTTCTATATTGATGACTTGATAACTGGAGCCGATGATGAATCATCATTACTTTATATTCATCAGACTGTATCATCAGTTCTGCAGAAAGGTTGTTTCAATCTTAGAAAATTTAAATCCAATTTATCTTCTATATTGGACTCAGCTTCGTCAAGCTCAAAGGACAATTTAATTGTTAGTGAATCTACATCCACATTAGGTATGGGTTGGAATCCATCTACGGATAAATTACATTTCCCATTCAAATTTCCATCTCTATCTAATGATCATAAGTTAACTAAACGAGTAATTCTTTCTTCATTATTTAAAATTTTTGATCCTTTGGGATTGTTAAGTCCCTGCATAGTTAAAGCGAAAATTATAATGCAACAATTGTGGATGAAAAAACTAGGATGGGATGATCCAATTCCCAATGATATTCATAGAAATTGGAATAAATTCTCTAAATCTTTACCTACTCTTTTAAATCTTGAAATCCACAGACGTGTTCTTTGTGATAACCCAAAGTCCGTAGAACTCCATTCTTTCAGTGATGCATCTCAAAGCGCATATGGCGCATGTGTCTATCTACGATCTGTGGATTCGAAAAATAATATTACTGTGAACTTACTTTGCTCAAAATCAAAGGTCGCTCCACTTAAGGTTACTACAATTCCGCGATTAGAGTTGTGCGCCGCATTACTGGCAGCAAAATTATGTAGAGCTGTCAAGGATTCATTAAGGTTCGATATAGATACACAAGTACATTGGTGTGACTCATCAGTTGTTTTGGGTTGGCTTCACAGCAGTTTTCAAAATCTAAAAACCTTTGTGGCTAATCGCATATCAGAAATTTGTGAACTGACTGATTCGGCCTCGTGGCGTTATGTGCCAACGTCTGCTAACCCGGCTGATCTAATATCCAGGGGCATCAGTCCAGATCAATTGAATAACACCATTCTATGGTGGTCCGGTCCTTCTTTTCTTTCAGATTCAGAAAGTACCTGGCCTATTCTAAATAATATAAAAATTAACACACAAGGCTTACCTGAAACTAAACTCAATATTACTACTTCTAGCTTAACGACTAACTTAAAATTTGACTTATCAACTAATAAAGATAATTTAATTTATTTTAAAAAGTATTCTAGTCTAACTAAATTAAAGCGGATATTCGGATATTTATTACGGTTCATACACAATTCAAGAAACAAAAACAATAAACTAACTGGTCCGTTATCAGTTGACGAGTTAAATATGTCTTTTATTAATTTATGTCGCTTGTCTCAACAGGAATCATTTTTACCTGAATATGACTTACTACTGTCTAAAAAATCACTCAGTCCTAAGTCACGTATTTTATCATTATCTCCATTTTTTTGTGATGATCGTGTCATACGTGTTGGTGGCCGATTAGACTCGTCTGATTTCAACTTTGACAAAAAACATCCTGTACTTTTGCATTCTAAACATCATTTTACAAAAATTCTTTTTGAATTTGAGCATAGACATAATCTACACGCTGGGCCACAATTATTATTGGCTATTATTCGTGAATACGTGTGGCCCCTCAATGGTAGGTATCTGGCTCGTCAAACGGTTCGTAATTGTTTTATGTGTAGACGAGTTCAAGGAAAGACTATGCAACCTAAGATGGGTAATTTACCATCACAGCGTGTCACGCCAAGCTTTCCGTTTAAAACTGTAGGTCTAGATTTTGCTGGCCCATTTTATATTGTCAATAAGAAAGGCCGTGGTGCCACATTGATAAAATGTTATCTTTGTTTATTTGTTTGCTTGCGATATAAGTGCGTCCATCTAGAAGCCGTTAGCGATTTGTCAAAGGACGCTTTTGTCATGACGTTTCGTCGTTTTGTGTCGCGAAGAGGTAGGCCTGCTGAAGTGTTCTGCGACAACGGACGCAATTTTGTTGCAGGTGCTAAAGAAATTAATCAATTTTTAAAGACTAATGCTAATTCTTTATCTGACTTTGCAAGTGAGGATGGAATTAAATTTTTATTTTCTCCAACTTACGCTCCTCACTTTGGTGGTATTTTTGAAGCTGGTGTGAAATCCGCTAAATTTCATATTAAACGTGTCATGGGTAATTCACACTTAACTTTTGAAGAGTTATCAACTCTATTTACGCAAGTAGAGGCTATATTGAACAGCCGTCCTCTTTGTCCCTTATCGTCCTCTCCTGATGACTTCCTTTGCCTAACTCCTGGGAATTTTCTCATTGGTCGGGCTCTCACCGCATTACCATCGCCTAGTTTGGAAGATTATAAGATAAACAATCTTCAGCGATATGAAAGATTGCAGCAAATTACTCAACATTTTTGGCGGCGCTGGCACCGAGAATATATTGCTGAGTTGCAGCAACGTCATAAATGGAAGACCAATTCCATAAATCCAAATGTGGGAGATTTAGTTCTTATCCAAGAAGACAATGTTCCACCATTATGTTGGAAGCTTGGACGAATTTCAAGACTATTTTATGGACCTAAGGATTCAATACCTCGAGTTGCCGATGTAACCACGCCGAGAGGATGTGTACAGCGACTTCCTTTAGTGCGATTGTGTTCCCTTCCTACCGCAGAAGAAATAGACAGTTAAAAACCTTTAGGTTTTCAACGGGGGGAGGATGTTAACGCCTGTCATAAGTTAAAGGCAAAGTGTGTATTTGTGGGTTGCCGCGATTAGTAACATTACAATGAATATTTTTCTACCTACATTACTTTTTCTTCGTTCTCATGGAAGCAAGCTAAAAGTGTGTCCTTATTTCTATTAATGTAAAAATATATTTATAAATGGTCAATACACAGTAAATTTGTATAATAACGGGAGTTTCAATCATGTACACCTGTGCATGAACACTATTATATAGGGTACAAAAGACTTGTGGAGGAATTGAGGTGTGCTCTTCCTCCAACCTAAAGGGATCCTCGACCAGTCGAACCACTGACTGGCCGGCCCTAAGGCCCTAGTGGTTGTAGTCGAAACTCAATGCTCGGAAAATTTTTTATAGCGCGATTCAGGATTAGACGTCTTCGTATTGATTCTAGACACAGACTGTCGCTACAGACTGATGATCTATTTGCCTGTAAAGAAAAAATGAACACTGAAACAGACACACGAATATGTCTGCCTTTCTGTCTGTCATATCTTTCGTATAAAACAGACCAAACCCGTTGGAATTCATTTTAATTATCATTGTCGCTTTAGCAGGGTTGAATAAATCCATTCGTGTTTCAGCAAAAATAAAATTTAAATTACGATTTTATTACAAGCGAGCAACATGGTGGTACTTCCGTCACGGAATATCCTTTAAATCGTTCCGTGAATAAACAGTGTAGAGATTCTCGTCGCGTTGACCAAACTGTTTGGTTAGGCGCGGGCAGCCCTGTTTATTGTCGCCCTAAGGGCGCGGCTGAATATATTGTAACGTTGCAAGGTAGAGCATGAAGCGGAAAACGCAAAAAAAAATCATTCTTTCGAAAGACTGGTCAAGGAACACTACCTTACCTTTCCTTAATCTTCATTGCGAGATACTGTGTATCGTCAGTAGGATACATAAAAAAATTTGTAAATCTATCTCTTATTTAGTGTTTTTTAGAGACATATTTATAGTTTTTTATGTTATTAGAATAATGCACCTATCAGTTTTTCGGCCTAGCAATCTCCTATAGTGGAAGGAATCGGTCGGTCGTAAGGTCGGAATTTAGATATTCGATCAATGCCCGAAGTTACCGGACGTGGAGAAAACATTCTTACAGAAAATTATAAACATATCATCCCGGTGAGATTCGAACCCACGACTCATCGATGCGCACGGAAGGTGTTCTACTGATGGCGTCCATCATAATATATGCGTACTAGCTTCTGCCCGCGACTTCGTCTGCGTAGAATTAGTACAACGGGTAGCTTATTTTTTAACCGAGCTCTTTTTTCTTCAATCTTATCGTGATATTTTTTAATCTATTCGACCGAATTACTTAGTGTAAAAGACAAAGTTCATCTAAATTAAATACTGAAAGCGACAAATATATTAATTTTAATAAGAATTAGTTAAATACTCTAAAATTTGCATTGTAAAAAAAAGTATTCAATTTAAATGTATTTATGGCTTTTAATTTCGGATATATTGGCTTCCACATAAAAGATGATATATGCTGTCGCAGAATTTTATTTAGAACTATTTAAGATAAACAATGCTATCATACATTATCTTTGTATAACTCCAACAGTTTGGCAGCGCACGCCAAGATAGCCCACAGAAGGCAGGAATTTTTCCGAGTTGCTTGATAATTATCGTAATATTATGGCCAATATACACAAAATCTATATAAATTATAGCCTATGTGTTATTCTGATCTAAAAGCTATAGTACTGTAAAGTTTCATCAAAATCCGTTCTGTAGTTTTTGCGTGAAAGAGTAACAAACATCCATCCATCCATCCATCCTCACAAACTTTAATATTAGTAAGATTCGTCTTCTGACTTGTACCACACGGTGGTAACTGAACCAAAATAAATACGTTCGCGACACGAATACATAGTGTTGAGATTTCTACTCCTGCATATATTTAGTACATTGACGTTGGCGAGTGTAAATAGTTTTTTAACTGCTACGAGTTGGAAACTGTTTAACCAACGACTGAGTTACTTGATGTTGAAATTAACGAATGTACAGTTTACATAGATATATTTATTTAATCCTACAAAAGTAGGAAGGGGTAAATGCAGTTAAAAATAACTTAAAGTATTGACGGAAGTACTTGGTACATTTGTACAAAAACTTAAACTTAAAACAGTAGTATACTTACGACCTTATTCATAAACGTACTCTAAGGTGGATATTGCTAAAATATGTTTTGTCTTGCTTTATCGAATATAAATGACTACAGAATGAAAGAAACAAAACATATTTAAACCATATCAAGTTTTTAATACGTTTATGAATAACGTCGTTAGACTTTACGACTTTTCTGTATTAGAACTATGGGTTATTAAAGAAAAAAAGTGAAGGACTTAGTTACAAAGAATATTAACTTTAAGTTAGAACAAATAACACCTAGAAAAATAGACCAGAAAAAATCAGTCTTTAAGTCAGTCAGCGTTTGATTACTCGAAAAACTTAATGAGAATTGTAATATTTATACCTATACTAGCTGACCCGGCAAACGTTGATTTGCCATGTAAATGCATAAAGCATGTAATAAAGCAATAATAAAGCATGTAATTTCTAAAAAGCATGGGTTGGTGATAAAAAAATAAAAATTTAGGGTTGTATGTATTTTTTAATGCCACATTATAAAAAAATAAAAACAAAAATAAATTTTAGGGGTGGACTACCCCTAACATTTAGGGGGATGAAAAATAGATGTTGGCCGATTCTCAGACCTACTGAATACGCATATAAAATTTGGTAAAAATCGGTCAAGCCGTTTCGGAGGAGTATGAATTTTACATACATATGAGTGAGAATTTTATATATTAGATTTGGTTTCAAAATCCTGATCTATCATATTCAGTAGTTGGTTTCAATATTATCTCGCTATATACAACAACCTCGCTTGTAAAAAGGAAATATTAATTAAAACTTTCCCACGTAGCCCACGCTTCGTTATGAGGTACGAAAATTCAGTTGTTTATTTTGTCTTTTTCTAACTCTAGGGACTTTCTGTTTGACTAGAATATGGTTCTACCTTCTACGTAAACACGTGTATCGTGGAAAGTGGGTAATATTAAGACTATGTCGTAAGCCTCGCGGGAGAACTGGTCGTATGGCCACAGACGTGACCTTTATCACACCTTTTTTATGATAGATATCGACAGACGAGCATGAGGTTCACTTGATGGTTGGTGATACCTAAGTCACAAAACATCAGTCAATGATGCGCTGTCGACCTAGTTTTTACTTCGAACATTCGGAAATCCATAGACTGAAACCGTAACGCGCAATTTGCACTTCACGGTTTTTCCATCTATGAACGGTGGTTCGTTACCCGGTCGGAATTTCGATATTTTTCACAAAGCACATTTTAGCAGAATAAACACATTTTTCATACTTTGTAGTAAGTACAATTTTAAACTTCAAAACCATAACTGTTAACAGCTCTCAATACCCGCTGTATACGTCGCAAACTATAACGATCACATACCAGTATGGTACCAGTGTACCCCGCGGTCAGACTCACGTACAGGTTTTACGATCTCAACCGGAACCTCGTAAATAGCTTGTTTGTGTTTTTATCAAACTTTATTACGGAGTGCTGTGCTGGCTTTACCGAGTCTTTCACAGCAGTATGGTGACTGCCTTATTTATATACTAGCAACGCGCCCCGGCTTCGAACGGGCACAATGTAGATATTATATACAGAAAAAATAGCCTATGTTACTCGCTGATAATGTAGCTTTGTATCGGTGAAATACTTTTTAAAATCGGTCCAGTAGTTTTTGAGTTTATTCATAACATACAAAAATACAAATCTTTCCTCTTTTTAATATTAGTATTACTAACTATATATTGTATTATAAAGAGGAAAGACTAATATTAGTAGTACTAGCGGACCCGACACACGTATTCCTGCCAGAATGTTGGAGTCAAAAATTAAAAAAAAATATTTCTAACTATGAATATATGCTATTTTCCCACTTCTATTATAAACTTGCAGTGGATATAAATTATGACAAATAATATACTTATATGCGTGGCTTGAGCCGTCAATTGCGTACGATGGCGGAGTCCCGAAAAAATAATTTATTGCATACATTTTTTTTTGAATTTTTTAGATATTTTAGTATTTTGTTATTCGGGACATATGTGAATCTAACAAATAATATATTATTAAAATCAGTGCCCCCGGTTTTCTATACTAATATTATAAAGAGGAAAGATTTGTACATTTGATTTTTTGTATTTTTGTATGTTATGAATAAACTCAAAAAAACCTGGACCGATTTTTAAAATTATTTCACCCATAGAATTCTATGTACATTATCAGAGAATAACATAGGCTATTTTTGTGTATAGTACGGATGTACTGTAGATATATTGCACCCATGTGAAGCCGGGGCGCGTTGCTAGTGAGTTATAAATAGTGTAACTAACGCGACTTTGTTATATAAGTATATAGATTTAAGTTAAATAAAGCTTATTATTGTTATATTATTTCCATTTTACTTTCATTATTGTCAGCAAAAACCCCAAAAATGAGAATTTTATAACCCGTCACGCACGTACCCAACATTTCGTAACAGGCATTAACCATTAGTGGTCGTATTTTCACCGCCGCCAAGGGTCTTTTGGACCTTTTAAAAATAGTTTAACAAAGGTAAGTAATAAATGTATGGAATTTTACTGGAACGTATATTTTTTATATGTAGTCGTGTGTGGCTGCCTCAAAGTCAAACCAAGCAAATCAAATGTGTATAATTTTACTTTAATATTGTCTTTTATTAACGCGAGTATCACACATTTAAATAAAATACTGTATACCGGATTAAAACGCGATTTATTATTTATATTGTTTAAATTATTTATCCCGACGTTTCGGATGCTTTTCAGCAACCGTGAACAGTCTCCCGCGACCACGGTTGCTGAAAAGCATCCGAAACGTCGGGATAAATAATTTAAACAATATAAATAATAAATCGCGTTTTAATCCGGTATACAGTATTTTATTTAATTTTACTTTTTCGGGCAGTTATTGAGTGCTACTTGCACTTTTCGGTTTGTGTATGAGTTAAATAATCTATATCTATACTAATATTATAAAATTAAAGATTTGTTTGTTTGTTATGATTTCACACAAAAACTACTCGACCGATTTTAATTTAATTGACTATATATTTTTAAAAAATATCAAAGCTTCATTATCACCGAGTAATATAGGCTATTTTATTTTTATACATAGCACTAGTGTTTTTTTATAGAAACTAGCGATCCGCCCCGGCTTCGCACAGGCTTAATGTAGATGTACTATACATAAATATAATAGCCTATGTTACTTGCTGATAATGTAGCTTTCTATTATTGAAAGAATTTTTAATAAAAAACAATAATCTTTCTTTGTAATCACAATTTTGATGTTCTTCTGTTTTTTAATATAACCTTTAATATTTCAAATTGAAATGTATTTCCGTAACAAACTAAAGTGCAGTTTAATTGTAATATAGTTGAATTCCAAGAATGGAACTGAAGTTAGTATCGCGCTGAAGCCTTTTCAAGCAACTGTATTTACATTTAAAACATTTTCTTCATAAAACTTACTTCTATTCATAAAACTTAGAATGAGTTCTTGGGAATGGATTTGTATCAGATGGGGCCCTGAATGAGACCCTAAATTTAGGGGCCCGAAATTAAAATATGTGCAGTTATTCTTCAAAAAATTAAGGAAGGGGAATTTTTATGTGTAATCTCAGGATGAATCCGAAATAAATAATAAATTATTATGTTTTCTAGTATATAGAAAAAATATCATATTACACGTGTATATTTTAAGGAAGTACTTTTTAACCGACTTCAGACAAGGAGGAGGTTCTCAATTCGTCTGTATGTTGCCTTAGTTTTTTTTTGTATGTTTGTTACGCGATAACTCCGCAAGTTATGGATGGATTTGGTTGAATCTTTTTTTTTGTTTGGTAATATTTCAGAGGTGGTCCCGTCTTTCCTTCATTCTTATTTTATCATTTCGTCCGTCCATCATTTTTATTTCACAAATTAAAATAGAAAAAAATATATTTTATATTTCAAATACGGCCCTGTGAACATAAAATCGCTTACAAGTGGTACAATAAAGTTGGCTCAAAGAAAAACTTGGTGAATGCATCGCCATCTCACTTCGCTCGCGTTTCGCACTGATAAATAAGAAGAATTATTTATTTTGACACTTTTAATGAGATCTCTGATATTCTTAACTAAATATTTTTATTTGTTCCTTCCTTTAAAAAACTTTTACATTGTACGGAATGTGAATAGTTTGTAAAATGTTTAAAATAAATGTATAGAGTCTATTAAATAAAATTACAGTAGTCGTTAGTAGTTAGTAGTCGTCAGTAGTTTTGCTTAGATTAATATAAATAATAAATCGCGTTTAATCCGGAAAATATATTTATTATGTTATTTAAGCGCAATATTTATATATACATTTATTTCCCGTTGTCCGTCCGCGTCAAACCGAGAGTAAAAGGTTAACCTTTTAAATAAAATAAGTCATTAAGTCTGCGCGTGACCACGCTTGCTGAAAAACACTTAAAAAAACAGGATAAATAATAAATCGCGTTTTAATCTGTTTTTTTTTTAGTGTGTAATACTCGCATAAGTAAAATAGCCCTTAAGGGCTTTTATATTCTTTGTAACAACTCAGTATTAATACTGAGTTGTTACAAAGAAAAATCTAATATATAAAATTCTCGTGTCACAGTTTTCGTTGCCATACTCCTCCGAAACGGCTTGACCGATTTTGATGATTTTTTTTGTGCTTATCCGGTATCTATGAGAATCGGCCAACATCTATTTTTCATCCCCCTAAATGTTAGGGGTAGTCCACCCCTAATTTTTTTTTTTATTTTTTAGACAAAATTTTTAATTTCTATTTTTTTATGATACAACATACAAAAATACATACAATCCTCAATTTTCATTCTTCTATTACCAACCCGTGCGAAGCCGGGGCGGGTCGCTAGTAACTTATATATATGTTGACTTAACTACTAGTTTTACAAACTAAACCTAATTAAATACACTTTTATATAATATCCATTTACCCAGTATGCCTCTTGGCAAAGGCCTCCTCTTACTCTCTCCACTGGACTCTGTCACCTGTCACTCTTCTCCAGTAGGTTCCAGCTGTCACCTTTATTTCGTCTTCCCATCTACAGTTTGCCTTCCTCTACTTCGTTTCATTTATTTTATTAACCGACTTCAACTTTTAATTACTTCAAGTATTTTTGGAGTCGGTGCCAGCCAAGAAGGACAGTTTAATCCTGCTTTTGCAACAAATTTTCGAACGGTACGGAGCGGCACCGACTTCAAAAGTAACTGTTAATAAATAATGCTTTGAAGTAATTAAAATATTATTTTTTACTTTTTAGTGCAAGTTTGTAGTTTTGAAGTCGGTTTTTGTTTTTTGTAAATATTTTTTTTACTCGCATAAATAAAATACAGCATGATGGGTTAATATCTTGATTTCAAACGATTATATAACCATAAATATCCTTGCGTACATAAAACCTTCTTTTCCATTGAAATATTCCATCATTCAGCAAATGATACATTCATTGCAACGATACAATAGGGTTTTTTCACTTTAACTATTCAACTCGATGCGATACATCGCTGTAGTTAATTGGAGATAGCATCGATTACACTCTGTGCCATTGTTCGATCTCCTAATAAAGGCTTTTATTTATAAGCTAAGAGCTAGTGTAAAATAATTGTATCTCACTTATAATGCACATACATTGGCAAATCTTAGGATTTTATAAGCTAAAGATGAGCTAAATTTTATCGTTATGAATGAATAAAAACTTTTTTTTTGACAGAAGCAATAGATACACATAAAAATGCGTGCGTGTACTTATGTACGTACGCGCGTGAGAAGTTATACTTCTTTGGCATCATTAAAAAATAGTTTTTAATTGCATGCCAATAATTAATTACAATAAAAGGATTGGAAAAGGATTGTCAACACAGTCAATAAAGTTCAATTTAAATTTAAAAAATTAAATAAATAACTCCCGTGAGAATTTTGTGTCTCGCTGTGCGCGCGCATCGTAAAATTTCACTCTCATCATTTTTTATAACGCGCCTAAAGAAGTATAACTTCAAAAATAAATAATAATTTATAAACTAACTAACTACATTTTGTCCGAAAAGGAGGCCGCTCAGAATACTATGATTCCGATGGCGATGGTATATTGTTCCAGTAAGTTGTATTGAATCTGAAGTTTAGAATAAAAGCACACAAGAGTTTAACAACAATTAATAAGGTGATATTTGGTTAAGAATTACCAACTGGTGTGGTCATTTGCTTTTTATGGTAACAGTCGCAATTGTACTTAAAACATACAATTTTTAGTCAGCATCTGCGAGACTATGCGCTTGTCCGATACGAATCTTTTATTTTCGAATGTTCTGGATCACGATGTCTCGATGCACGTTTTTCAGAATTAGCCGATCGATTTATACTTGGCATTTGGAGTAGCTACGCTACAGTAAATGTTACGGTTAAAGACATTTTTACAAATGTATGGTAGATATTCCACATTTTTGGTAATTATTAAGCAATAAAAATATACATACAGGCTAATGCCATAACTGTAAATATGCTTAAAGTAATTTAACCATTTCTTAGAAATAAAACAGTGCTGAATAATTATGGAATAAGAAATGTATGAAAGCATTGATGAAACTGGTATGCAAGGAGCATAATATGGAAATCCGTGATGATAGCAGGACAAATATGATATCTGCTGTACCTTTTTTTTTATAATAGAGCGGATAACCGAGCAGGTGGGTTACCTGACAGTAAGTAATCACCATCGCCCATGGACATCCGCGACTTAAAAGTCTCAGATGCGTTGTCGGCCTTTCAAAAATTTATAGGCTCGCTTTTTAAAAACAACAAGGTCATAGTCGGATGAAAACACAGAGGGTGGTAATTCATTCCATAATTTGGTAGTTCGTGGAATGAAGTTGCGCGTGAACCTTACCATGCTCGACTTTCATTCACCTGTTACTGTTACTCGATTATAACAGAAATATCTGTTATATAATAACAGTATGTTACTTAGATATTAAAGGAATAACAGATAGTACGAATAACGACAAAAGAATGCGTTTCGATCATTTTTATTTATACAGATTTTTTTTAATTTTGTTCCGCGCGTGGATTATTTTTTGACAGCCAATTACGTTTTCATACAATTTTCGTGATCGATCTCTTTGATGATTGTTTACTAACAATATCCACATTCCAAATTCAAATCATTTTTACTCCCTAGGGATTAAAAAGCTATTTTGAACCAACTAGCTCTTTCAGAATAGATGTAATAAAAACATATATAAGATAGATTATGTTCTTAACCCTGTTTATAAGTAAAATGTATCCCATAAAACCGTTCCTTCATTATTTACTGCGTGGGCGAATGTACGGAGACAACGACTAGTTTGATATTTATTTTGTATTCGGTCCATTAGCGCACAGAAATCAGGACATTCAGGTGTGTTCAGGTGACAGTTAATGGAGAATCAATAGAGCTCGCATTACCTTGTCACTACGACAATGTGTTATGTCATGACACTGTAGACTGAGCGACCATAATGACAAAAACATTTTGATGAAAAATTGAAACTGACTATAACATATAACACGTGAACGGGAGAATAGGTGATGGTAATGTAGTCACAGGACAAAAGTCATATTCCTATTTATTTTCGGGATATTCGTTTTACTTGCAGTTCTCTGACGTAAAAAACAATAAAAAATAAAAAAAAAATTATAATTCAGACATTGACAGACGTGCGTATGTTCACTTGATGGTAAGTGATATTTAGGCCAAAGAATCGATCATAGTCAATGGTTGTATCGACTTTCGAAATCTAATGAAATGTAATCGCGTAATATCAAAGAACATAAGTGTACATAGAAGAACAGGCCTTATAGGCGCGCTTGGCACGGTTTATTTGGGGTAAGTGTAGTTCTTACCCCAGCCACCGCGGCGCTGCTAGTGTCCGTGTAAACGCACACTCTGACGCTGTAGTCACTCTTGCACCCAGCCGCTTGTAGAGCGTTATTGTCGTTCGCTCGTAAGAGCAAGCGAGACAACGTTAGAGGAGGAGTCAGCGGACAGCTTAGATGTACGAGTATGTGTCACACCGATACATTGCCGCGCGCTCTACAATTCAAAAATAGAACTACTTTTTCTGTGCTAAAAGATTGTATGGGTCTGTTCTTCTCTGTACACCTATTTTCTTTGGTAATATGCACTTCAAGAATTTTCCATGAACAGGGGTTTGTTGTCCGTTCGGAGTTTCGATATTCCTCTCACATTATAAATATATCATCCCAGTGTGATTTAAGTCCGCGACACAACACAATGTTGTACAAAGTTAGGGTAGTCCCAATACGCTAACTAGCTCGTCAAAATGAAAGACTATTGAAACATGTCCTTTTTGATAATTCCGAGTAATGCATTTATAAAGCAACCTTGAAATATTGTAAGCATATTTTTATAAATCCAATTACAGCACTCTTAACAGTTTTCTTTCAAATTACACGCGGCTAGTTTAATAAAAACTTGTACACAACTTGAGATTGAGTATACGTGTCCCTTACGGGGCGTAATTGGCAAAGTTGGTGGCACTAGCTGAGGTTGCTTGTCGTATGTTACGGACTTAATAGGATGGAAAAATGTGTCTTTTTAAATATACTCTTTAATGAGTGAAGATTTTATATAAGTATTCTGTGCCTTCAGCTTAGAGCAAAGTAAATTGAATATGGAAATATACCTAGTACAGTTCACGATTGCGCATTTTGGTTTCAGTTTATATAAAACAACGCGCCCCGGCTTCACACGGGTGCAATGTAGATGTACTATACACAAAACATAAACTACATTATCAGCGAGTAACATAATGTAGCTTTCTATTGGTGAAAGAATTTTCAAAATCGGTCCAGTAGTTTTTGAGTTTATTCATAACATACAAAAATACAAATCTTTCCTCTTTATTATATTAGTATATATATAGATCCGCCTCGGCTTCGTACGGGTGCAGTTAAGATGTACTGCTTTACACAAAAAATTGTCTATGTTACTCGCCGATAATTTATAAATCGGTCGAGTAGTTTTTGAGTAAAATCTTAACAAATAAACAAATATTTCCTCTTTATAATCTTAGTATAATATTGTCTTTTATTAACGCGAGTATCACACATTTAAATAAAAAAAAACCGGTATACAGTATTTTATTTAAATCTTAGTATAGATTAAAAAGTGCAGGAGATGAGTGAGTATCACTTAACATCTTACTTCTATGAAATTTCAACCCTTGAAATTGTTACTTATTTTTATTTTAGATTAGTCCAGTCATATACAAAACCTCATCTATTATTATAATATTAATCTAATTTAAAAATCAAAGTATAAAATTGTAAAAGCAATGAAGTAAAAAAATTAACGACTAACGGAAACAGGCTTAACTATAAATAACATAAAAAACTATAACTATATAAATATAACTATTATCACATATAATTAATGTAAAAGTAAATTCAAACAATCGTTTGAATAAAATTGGCGAATTCATTCTATATAGATTTTGCCTTTCTTTATTTAAGTGTTGAGGCCGTCTGTCACACCGTTTCTAAATCTTATTATACCGAACTCACGGAAAAATGCCCAGTTTACATTATTCCAGTGTAGTTATCGAATCAGCGCTGGATTACAACTGGAAAAATGTAAACCCACACTGGAATGCACTGGATCTAGTGAGCCTACTTTATTGAAACGTGCCTATTTTTCTCTGTGATAAAAAGTATGAGTAAGATATATTTCCTGTGTTCAAACTTTAAGTGGATCAGAAAGTACTGGAATATTTTTTTGTTTTTCAAAACTAATAAGAGATAAATGGTTCATATATACTATATGGGGCATTCCACGAGAAGCGGACAGGTAAAAAATCTCGATGTTTCTGATTTCTGAAATATCTGAGTATGTTCTTCCTATACATGTCCTTGATACGTGTATCAAATATTTTTATAATACAGTAACTGGTTAAAGAGTTAAGGGACTTTGAACTTTTGACCAACTGGTGGGCACGCCCTAATTAAAAGCCGATTATCAAGTCATAAAATTATAGATAAAAATAATTAAACCACTGGAGTCAATACTTCATTTAATGAGCTTTTTTGTATTATTTTTGAAAACGAAAAAAAATATATTTTTTTCATACATTTTTAGTTTTAATTATTTTAAACTTTATTTTCACAAAGTTAGACTGCTTCGATTTTTTTTATTTTTTTTATGATAATAGCTAATATTGTATAGAACGTCCTTGCTAAGTTTTATAATGGGCGTGGAAGTGGATAATGAGCTAGGCTGAAAAAACTGCCGAAGCGCGGCGCGTCCTACGCCGTACCGCGCGCGCCTAACGTACGTAGGTACTTGCGCATTTTATTAAAACTATCATTCAATCAAATAAAATAACTTGTAACATCAATGAGTTGTATCAGCAGTTGAAATTGGAATACCCTGACAAAAAAGTAGGCATTTCAAAATTCTTTTTACTCCGTCCTAAGCAGTGCGTTTTTGTCGGTGATTCGGGTACTCATGTAGTCTGCGTGTGTATTTACCAACAAAATGTAAAATTGATGTTAAGCGGGGGAGATATTTCATCACTTACTTCCGAGTCTGCTACCCCCACTAAAATCGTACAAAGATTGCCTGCAAAAGATGATGTGTCCAGATCCGACACCAACTTGCCATTTAATGACAGGAAAATCGCCACTAAACGAACAATGCCGTAATTGCCCTGCCCTGGACGGAATCTGCGAGTATTTGATTAAAACATTTGACGAAAATCAAGTGACCAGTGTGCAGTTTGATACATGGGATGGAACAGATCGTTTTACAATCGCCACTCGAGTCCTTACCTCTGACGTATTTGTAGACAGTCTTTTCTCGGCGTTAGAAACTTTAAAACCCCACGCCTACATAGCAGATCAGCAATCTCGGTATTTTAAATTACTAAAAACTGCACACTGGTCACTTGATTTTCGTCAAATGTTTTTATCAAATGCTCGCGGACTCCGTCCAAGGTAGGGCAATTACGGCATTGTTCGTTTAGTGGCGATTTTCTTGTCATTAAATGGCAAGTTGGTGTCGGATCTGGACATATCATCTTTTGCAGGCAATCTTTGTACGCTATTAGGGGGATAGCAGACTCGGAAGTAAGCGATGAAATATCTCCCCCGCTTAACATCAATTTTACATTTTGTTGGTAAATACACACGCAGACTACATGAGTACCCGAATCACCGGCAAAAACGCACTGCTTAGGACGGAGTGAAAACAATTTTGAAATGCATACTTTTTGTCAGGGTATTCCAATTTCAACTGCTGATACAACTCATTGATGTTACAAGTTATTTTATTTGATTGAATGATTGTTTTAATAAAATGCGCAAGTACCTACGTACGTTAGGCGCGCGCGGTACGGCGTAGGACGCGCCGCGCTTCGGTAGTTTTTTCAGCCTAGCTCATTATCCACTTCCACGCCCATTATAAAACTTAGCAAGGACGTTCTATACAATATTAGCTATTATCATAAAAAAAATAAAAAAAATCGAAGCAGTCTAACTTTGTGAAAATAAAGTTTAAAATAATTAAAACTAAAAATGTATGAAAAAAATATATTTTTTTACGTTCTCGCCTGTAGAGAGAAATTATCAATGTAACCGATACAGAAATGTAGCTAGACTCATGTTTTTGTATGTTTATCTCTCACAAACTACTGGCCCGATTGTTTTTTTGCGTGTTGCTTGTTTTCCTATAGTACGTGTAAAGATAGTGAAACTAAAATTAAAAAAAGAGTTTACACAACCGAAAATTACAGTTCGGTGTGATAGACGATCGACGGAGATAGTATGACTCGGTGCCATTATGAACTTTTTGATTTTTTCTACTCGGCGTGCTACAGAAGCCTTTTCATGTTTTCTTTTTTTAAAGAATCAACTTAAGTCTGAGGACTTTTCTTCAGTTGTAACATGAAGTAAATACTTTGATTGTTTTTAGAAATGTTTCATGTTTTCATTTTATAATGTCATTTAATTTTTTTTGTATGTTAGATACTTTAGCCATAGAACATCTGTCAATGATGCGCTGTCGACCTACTTTTTACTGTGAGCATTCGGAAATCCATACACTGAGACCGAAACGCGCAATGTGCACTTCACAGTGTTTTCATCTATCGGTCGGAATTTCGATACTCCTCCCACCTGTTTAATGCCCGAAGTAACCAGACGTGGGGAAGACATGTTTACAGAAAATGATGAACATGTCGTCCCGGCGGGATTCGAACCCATCGATGCACACGGCAGGTGTTCTACCGAACGCGCCAACGAGCCCGTCGAAATATGTATGGTCAGATATTGCTATTATAGTTTTTCATCGAATGTTTGAATTACGAACATTACCACCTACTATCAAGTGAACCATGCTCGTCTATCTATATCCAAAAAAAATATTTTGTCGTATTTAATATTTTTTCTGTTCTTGTCTGGGTAAATTTAATTAATAGTACCTTGACCCCGAAGATTCACGGCACTTAAATATGGAAAAGCCGCAAACTGCAGTTGCATAGTTACTATCAAGTGAGCCTTGTCTTTTAGTAATAAAAAATAAAAGAATAATTACTTTATTAGTATAATTTAGAGCACATCTATACGGTCATTATAGTCCTAGAGATCTATTTGTTATTCCTATTACAACCCCAATATACAAATTTGGAAAAGGAATATTCCGGGATCGAAATAAATCTTCTCCTTAAGGACAATCGGAAACCCTCATCTTAGACCTGACAATGGATGACGCGATAACCTTGCTATAATTCATATCGGTACGCTAAGGGCTCTTCAGACGTTTTGACGGGCTCATTGGCGTATTGTTTAGTTCGCTTATTTCGAATCTATATATATATAAAAGAAAGTTATATTAGTTACACCATTTATAACTCAAGAACGGCTGCACCGATTTTAAAGACATATTATTCGTTGGATTCCTCTATGTCCCGAATAGAAGAATAGCTATTAAAATATCGTAAAAATTTAAGAAAAAAATATATGCAAAAATTAATTTTATAATAAATTAGGCGCGGGTCTCCGCCATCTTGACATCTCACGTCATGCATTCTTAGCTTTTTTGGAATAAAAGATGTCCACTACAAATCAGTGTCATATTAGACAATTATATAAAAAAGTGGTCAAATGGGCATATTCAAATATAAGAATAATTATATAATTTCGAAGCCAACATTGTGGCAGAACAACGTCTGCGGGGTCCATAGTATTAAATGAAGAAAATTTTGATATTCTGGATTACTTACTGGTGAAAAGTAAAATGATGGCAATTAATTATTTATTAACGTAGATTTCGCGTTTCAGTTTCAGTCAGGGAAAATAATGTCAGCAATGCGGCATCGATAAAATCTAAATTATAACAATATGCTTGTTTATTGATATTGGAGACACAAATATGTTATTGTCATTCGAAAACCAAAGAAAAATTGTCAATCTTTGTTTCTCATGACTGTCTCCGAAATAAGGTAGGTAAATTACGTTTACTGCAGCCGGTGGATACATTTAAAATACTTGCTATGTTCGATGTGAGAACAGTTCTAACATAAAATTATAAGTATTTAATACGATCTAACACAATCGTGGGAATCATCTTTGCCGCGTCGACACTTTGTAATGGTCACAGAGAAGGTACAGGCACAGTATGTAACAGGTATCTAAAACCTTCGTTACATAAATAAAGGAATACATATATGAATGTTTGGTCAATAAATAGTCATCAAAGAGACATGGAAAATCTAAAATTGACTTGAATGATTCTATTAGACACAAGTATACATATGTATGTATATTGTATATGAATTCTATATGGGCTCTTTGTTCAATTCTATTTGAAGTAATTACAATTTAAGATACAATGTTATTGTAACTAAGATAATTTTCCCATATATATCTATACTTCTATACTAATATTATAAAGTGAAAAGATTTATATTTTTGAACTGTATGTTATGTTATGAATGAAAAACTACTGGATCGATTTTAAAAAATCTTTCACCAATAGAAAGCTACATTATCAGCGAGTAACATAGGCTATTTTTGTGTATATTACATCTACAGTGCACCCGTGTGAAATGCTTTTATAAAGGTTCGTTTTTACATACCACATTTCACCTCGGCCTACTACAGACAGGTGATTTATACAGCTCTGTGTCCCGTCGTAAGTCACGAGCGGTAGCGATTACTTATCGTTGATTTAACAGTTGTCATTATTCTGTTACCTGTAGCTCTACCATGAGTTTACGTTCGCACTCGCTAGCGATGGCGCCAAAGATTTCTATAGTAAATGTGTACAGCGCCACTAGAGGTCATTCAACTAAAATCGGTAGTATGAGTTCGTAGGTGTAAAACCTATGGAACTAATCGAAATAATGACTGTTATTTTTACTGAAATGGATATGAAACTTAACAAAAAATTCTTGTTTTCTATTTAGAAGAAGTCTGTATACTTCTTTCGAACTGTTTCCATGTAATAAATAAATAAATTTTGTATTTGGGCTTTGACTACGTAAAAGAAAGGATTTATGAAAAAATAGGATCATTCGTGACTACGACTACGTCTTTCTGTCAAGACCCTTTTTCTCAGCAAAGTTCGTTCTTTATAAAGTGGTAAAGTTGAAACTAATATCAAATACTAAAGTCTGCAATCCCTGGCAGCAGTGAACTTCTAAGTTGACGCAATCAAAAGATACAGCCTTCTATGCTCCGTTTATGCCGCATATCATGACACTCGCAAGGGAATCAAAACCTATAGGGTACTTACCGTTGACCTAGAATCATGAAATTTGGCATGAAGCAATGTCATATAGAAAAAATCCAAAAACTGTTCATTTGTAGTTTATTTTTATTTTTATTGGAAAAACCTTTACTCTCCATGAGCGGCGGTAATCATTTGCATTCCGATGACCGCCTGTCCGCTTAACTCCTCTAAAATAAAAGTATAATATTAGACCACATCAATTTTCTTATTTGTAACAAAAACGTAGTATTTTATTCCTGCGTGTGACAGTTTCTCAAAGTCGCAGCGATTGATTTATTTGGGTCAAGTAATTGGCTCTACTTTGGAAGCTGCTATAAGTTACACCAAATTAAACTTTGGTTTTGTTATACAGTTTAGCTGAGAAAAAATAATTCCAATCGAAATACTTACGACAAAAAGCTCACAAATCAATTTCAAAACTCTGTCGTTATGTATCTAAGGCAAAGTTGTGGTGAACTCACATTTTTTTTCTTTTATGTGAGATATCGACAGACGAGCATGAGATTCACTTGATGGTAGGTGATGCCCCAGCCACAGAACATCAGTCAATGATGCGCTGACTACAAACTTTTTACTTCGGGCATTCGGAAATCCATAGACAATCGCAATATGCACATCACACTTTTTCCATCTATGAACGATGGTTTGTTACCCGTTCGGGAATTCAATATTACTTCCACCCGCTCAATGCCTGAAGTTTCCAGACGTGGGGAAGACATTCTTACAGAAAATTGTAAACGTGTCATCCCGGTGGGACTCGAACCCACGACGCATCGATGCGAACGGCAGGTGTTTTACCGAAAGCGCCAACAAACCCGTCAATTTATAAATACGACTACATCGCAATTATTAATCCACTCCAAAATAGATAATTTCTTTTAGAGTAGCTAATACTGAGTAGGTACTAATTTTTTGCCCGCACGACTAGAGACAGCTGTCTCCTGTCTGTAGGAATAGAAATAGAATATTTTTCACTCCATAAATAGTGGCTTTACATAATCAACATGACTATCTTCTTATATATCTAACGCATATATCTATCTAGATAAAACAAAAAGTCGTGTTGGTTACACCATATAACTCAAACAGGTGCACTGATTTTAAAGATATCTTATTTGTAGTATTTGCCCATGTCCCGAATAACAGAATTACTATTTAAATACCGTAAAAATAAAAGTAAAAATGCAGGAAATTTATTTTAAAAGCTCACGTCACGCCCGCTTATAGTTTTTTTTTTGTAATAATTGATGCCCACTGCAGATCTATATAATAGCATATTCAAACCGAAATATTTTATTTTTGAAGCCATTCTGGCATGATAACGTCTGTCTGATCCGCTAATCTATGTCTATACTAATATTACAAAGAGGAAAGATTTGTTTGTCAATTTAACTCAAAAATACTAGACCGATTTTAAAAATTCTTTCACCATTGGAAAGCTACATTATCAGCGAGTAACATAATTTTTACATAGTACATCTACATTTAAATAAAATACTGTATACCGGATTAAAACGCGATTTATTATTTATATTGTTTAAATTATTTATCCCGACGTTTCGGATGCTTTTCAGCAACCGTGGTCGCGGGAGACTGAAAGATGACAGTTGTCTTATATTTGAAATGTCACAAAGTTGCCATATTTAATTCAATTAAATTAAAAAATAATCTATTAATTTAGGTAACACAATGTACATCTATGAACGTCAATAAAAAATAATACATATTAAATGCTTCTAATTTTACATTTACTACCAGTTCACAAATCAAGGGCGTAGAGCGGACGAGAAGAACTGGCAAGAAACTCGCCGCCACTCTTTTTAATCGCCAAGTTTTTGTTTTACAACCTTTACATATTAATGCCATCTATTCCTACGGAGTTGATATTTACTGTAATTTTCTATATTATGACAATATTGACTAACGGTGTCCTCTTGTTTTTTAGTATGTTTGATTTGGGGTTTCAGATTTTTAATTACTGGATCCCAGGTGTTGGAAAGTCTCAAACCATCTTCTCTATTGAAGTTAGGATGTTTTTTAATTTCAATAGCCTCACGTACTAGTCTGGGAAAGAATCTACTTTCTCTTGCAAGGATTTTCGGTTGGTCGAAACGTATGTAGTGGTTTGGTTTATCCAGAGTGTGTTCACTTACTGCTGATTTAGAGTGACGTCTGTGTTTGATATCCGCAATGTGTTCCTTAAGTCGGTTTGAAATGCTACGTTTAGTTTGCCCAATGTAGGATAAACCACAGTCACAATCCAGTTTATATACACCTGGATCTTGCAAAGGAATATTACTTTTTATTGGTCTCAAGAATTGTTGAATCTTCTTGTGCGGCTTGAAAACTGTATTAATAGAAGCTCGTTTTAAGATTCTTCCAATCCTGTCTGTAACACCCTTCACATAAGGCAGGTAGGCTGGTAGACGTTGTACTGTTTGTGGTTTATTCCTGTTTCTAAATGTGTGATACTCGCGTTAATAAAAGACAATATTAGTACATCTACATTTCACCTGTGCGAAGCCGGGACGAATCTCTAGTATTTTATAAACCATTTATCGAAGCACGGTAAAAGTTAAAATTTTTATTTATTTCAAATTATATTTGTTCGGCTGTTGAAGTCGCATCACGTTTTAAACGGAATTTTAAATCGCGGTTTTTACATCAATATTGGACTGTTTAATGGTTTTACAGTTCGTGACTCATAAATTGAATCAGTTTTCATGAAATTGATGGTTTGTTTTGTTAAAAGGATGATTTAGATTTCGACTTTATTTGTTTTTTATTTGCATACTTTATTTTACCATAATTTCGGTAGTGAAAATGAAAATGTGGAGGAAGGGAGGTGTGGTCTTCCTCCAACCTAAAGGGAGGATCCTCGACCAGTCGAACCACTGACTGGCCGGCCCTAAGGCCCCAGTGGTTGATGTCGAGATGTTGTATATATACTTAGCGCGTTCAGAAACTTTGATAGCGCGATTCAGGATTAGACGTATTTTTGTATTGATTCTTACATACATACATACATATAATATACATCACGCCTCTTTCCCATTGGGGTAGGCAGAGATCACGGAATTCCATATGCTCCGATCCTTACATACACTTTCGCTTCTTCTACTTTCGTCAATTCTTGATTCTTGTAGCGGATTATAGATGTCGCTACAAAAATAAACTGAAATACGATAAAAAGTAATTTTCCTTGATTTGTGCTATGACACCTTGTTTTATGATTGTATGGTTCTAGGTCAACGAATATTCAATAGACTATTGATATTTCAAAATATACATTGTATATTGCCCCGTCTTCGCAAGGGTGCAATATAGACGTACTAAAAAATAGCCTGTGGCATTCGCTGATAATGTAGCTTTCTATTGGTGAAAGAATTTTTAAATCGATCGAGTAGTTTTTGAGTTAAATCGTTACAAACAAACAAATTCCTTTTTATAATATTAAGTATATGTAAGGTCGACAACGTATCCTTGATTCAAGCGGTTATGGTACTGACCATCAAAAGTCAATAGTGTCAAAAATGTATGTACATTAAACGTTATTTACGTAAAAAGTCCAAGAAAATATAAAGTTGTGTGAAGAAAAGTAACCATTAATGACTTCATATCTAACTACGAAAAAGGTTTACTATATTTACTATCATGTAATTAGTGAGACAAAATGTTCATATAAATAATATGAGAAAAGATGCTACATTTTCTGTTACAATTTGATTCCTTATACTCACACGTAACCTAAATAAATCTAACGTAATTAAGCCTTGGATAAACACAAAAATTCCCGCCGGGACCTCGCGGTGTTGTACCACGATCTATTCATATTTACAATCTACATGAACGTATGATTTTCAGATGTGGTAACCTTTATTTTCAACAATGAGTGAATGGTTGCTGGCGTTCTTCTGAAAATCAGTATTGCTGAGAACAATCACTGCTAGTAACAATTACTTTTGTATGTTAGATATCGACAGACGCGCATGAGGTTCACTTGATGGTAGGTGATACCTCAGCCACAGAACATCAGTCAATGATGCGCCGTCAACATACTTTTTACTTCGAGCATTCGGAAATCCACTGACTCCACTGACACACGGACTGAGACCGAAATGCGTTTTCGCGTTTTAATTTGTAATTTTTAGTTTTATTCACCACCTCTGTCTGACGATAATTACACGATATTTAAGGCACTTTTTGCTAACTGGTGTGAATTGGGAACCTTCAAAAAACGAGTCTTAAAGGCTGGCAAGACCTCAAGACTTCTTGTGTTGCCAGCCTTTAAGGTAAGGATAGGTGTGCGTTTTCTTAGAACTTTTTTCCTCGCATACTTTGTGGAGCCAGCGATATTTCCGAACCGATACGACTTAGGGTTCTTCAAAAAGGGCTTCATTTCCTAAAAAAAAATTAAAGTCTGCACCTGCATTTCCTCAGATTCTGTAGATGTCTATTAGCGCTGGTAATGACTTATCATCAAGTAACTGCCCCCGATTCCAGAAATAAAGCTGCTGTTTGCGTTCTGTAATATAAAAGATAATCTACTCAACCAAATATGTCATATCCATTTATTATTCACGATACACCCCTAATACATTACGTGCGCCCCCTATTGTATGACACGGCACACAAACCCATAATTTAGACCCTGATTTGACAGCTTTACGTGTACTGACGACACTAGTTTAGAATGTAATAAACAGATAACGATAAAAGTCATCATATTATATAGTTATTACGCCGTTGATGTGTAAAGATATTATTGTATTGATCATATAGGGTTGTTTACACGGTAAAAAACAAACGGGGATCAAATATGACTTAGTTTTTTCTTTATAAAATCGCGTTTGTGTTGATATTTAAGTAACTCGACACTACTGCAGAGACTAAACTACAGTTAGACTAAAATATTTCTTTGCAAATACGATTGTGCTCAATCTATACTAATTTAATTCAAAAACTAGTCGCCGATTTTAAAAATTATTTCACTGTATAAGAGCTACATTTTCACTTAGTAACATATACTATATTTATTTCCAAAAATAATTAGGGATCTCTACTAAAACTTGAATAATGGGTTACCAATGTGTAAAAAATAGTTGTATGGAATAATCTCTGGATCTTCTGAACCGATTTCAAAAAAATATTTCACCAATAGAAAGCTACATTATCAGCGAGTAACAGGCTTTTTTTGTGTAAAGTCCATCTACATTGTACCCGTGCGAAGCTGGGGTATGTTACTAGTATGATGATATGAATCGTTTTATTGTGCAAGTAATTTTCGTTTTATTAGCTCAGTGGATCCCCTTGAAATACCGCCTGAAAATCCATTAAAACACGCTAAAAAAAAAGAACCTCTATATATTTATACCACAAAACATACCCTTTATTAGTAAGCTTGACAATGATGACAAGTGGTGTTTGCTTAAAAAAATTCCCGAATAAACAAACACACGTAATTCTTTATAAGATAATCCTGTAAGTCGCTTGTTTACTTTGTGGGGCCATTACGTGAGCGTTTTTTCTCGAAATCACCTAAATATTATTTGATTAGAACTCTTTTTTTATGTCAGATATCGACAGATGAGCATGAGGATCACTTGATGATCGGTGTGATACCTCAGCTACAGAAACTCAGTCAATGATGCGCTGTCGACCTAATTTTTACTTCGAGCATTCGGAAATACATAGACTGAAACCGAAACACGCAATGTGCACTTTACGGTTTTTCAATCTCTGAACGGTGGTTCATCAACTGTTCGGAATTTCGATATACCACCTACCCGTATGTATGTAGTATTTTGCGACTAATTCATCTATTTCCAGTTCATAAATCGCACGAATTTGACGTCTTTTAAACGAAAAACTTAAAAATGCCATCAAATACATAAATTGTAAAAAAGCCAAGTCTTGCAACTCAGTTCTTCTATCGTAAAAAGTTGTGAGATCCATATAATAACAAGTCGGTCAATTTATTCACGTAATTAGCTAACCTAACAACATCTTATAGTGATCATCTCAATATCAATATTAAAAATCTTTGATGTTTTAAATAAATAGATTGACTCGGCTATCGCATGAAAACACAATGTATCTTTTTGATTTTATTAAAAACACAATGTGTATCACAACTAACACATATTATATTAAATTATATTGTTTAGATAATAATAATAATTCGGGTTCGATGGAGCGACAAGCGAATCATGGAAAGTAGTAAATTCAAAGCATCAATAAAAGCCATATCTAATTTCATAACCGCCATAACTAGAATTCTGGTTTTTAAATAAAATAATGTATACCGGATTAAAACGCGATTTATAATTTATATTGTTTAAATTATTTATCCCGACGTTTTGGATGCTTTTCAGCAGCTTTTTTTTATTTAAATGTGTGATACTCGCGTTAATAAAAGACAAAATTCTGGTTTTGATATAATTTTGTACCGCATGTAAATCGCTATTTTAGGGCTAGTTGTTCGTTAATCTCCCACAGCGCGATAACAGCTTCAAACGCGAAATCCTTAAAAATTACCAACAAAGGCCTCCGTCATAACTCTCTCCGCCCTCCACGATAAAGAGTGAGAAATTATTTAAAGTTTTTCTTCAACATTCTTATCTTAATGTTTTCCGTTGTGAAATTCAGTGTTCGTTACTGACCTTCAGTTTCTTTCTTATTTGACATTTTTAGCCAATGCTCGACGATTCATCTGCGCGTATTGTGGAACTCCTACCTCTTGTGTAATGGAATTATTATAAATACTAGCGATTCGCCCCGACTTCGCACGGGTGCAATGTAGATGAACTAAAATAATAAAATAACTCTGCCTGTGTTACTCGCTGATAATGTAGCTTTCTACTGGTAAAATAATTTTTAAAATCGGTCCAGTAGATGCAGAGATTACTCCCTATAACCTTTTTTTACACCATGGGTAACATTATTCAAATTTTAAGTAGGCATTCCTAATTAATTATTTATGGAAATAAATATAGCCTATGCCAGTGAAAGAATTTTTAAAATTGGTCATGTAGGTTTTGAGATAAATCGTAACAAACAAACATACAAATATTTCCTCTTTATAATATTCTTTTTCTTTCCTCTGTAATCAAGTTTTATTGTTATCGCGCTATAAGAGTACCCCGATAAAAAGGTGATGCGGTTATAACGCGATTTCATATTATCTACGCTATTTTTTTTACATATCTTTTTTTGTGTACATTACATCTACATTGCACCCGTGTGAATCCGAGGCGTGTTACTAGTTTTAATATAACACTTGAAATCAAGGGTTTTGTTATATTATGTTATGTCATTCATTCAAGAGTATTTTTATTGAAAGAAATACGGTCACATAAGCTTCTTTATCGCGATATGGCGTAACAAATTTTCTATGCGAGCTGAACTATAAATCGTTCACAAAAGTAACGTTATCCTGTTTGAAGTCCCATTTGGCCAATCGGAATTGTTTAATGATGCAAATCGAATAATGTTTTTGTGTTTTGGGAAAGATTCTTTTTTGCTGTATCTTATTTTCCATTAGGGGTGATTTTCTGACCCCTCCCAAGTCCTTGTCACAGTTGGTCACGTTCGTGAAACCCCCCACCCTAGTGTTACGTCACATATTTACAATTTTACATCTAAAATTATTAAATTAAAACATCAGTTCCGAAATGAGTTTTACAGAACAGAAAAACGACGTTATTTAGTCGGTAAAATATAAACTGTCTACGATTTTAAAATATGATGTCACGAAACTTAGGACCCCTCCGACCCCTTGTCACACAATGTCACACTTCGTCGATCCCTTCCCCCCCTATTGTGTGACGTACTTTGGGAATGGTCCCTTATATCTACACCACCAAATTAAAAAGACGTACTTTTAATAAATATTCTAATAATTTTTGTAGCTGTTTTGGTGGCTAAAGATCAGCTCAGCCATAGGACTGAATTTTGAGTATTCGGAAATGTTATTTGAAACAGTTATATTAAATATACATTAAAATAAAGCCATGTTCTATTACCATTCGCTATTTTTTTCCTAACATAAGAATTTCTTCGCAATAATAAAAACCCTTAATGGTTTAGGTTTATAGCTGACTATAAAGGCTGTACCTACGTAATGACCGATTGCCTGTTATTTTTTATACTCCCTGTATATGTTCCATAAAGTTTTAATAGCTATTGTTCGTTATATTCGAAGATACGATTTATTTTTTATTCTAGTACTTAAATGCTGTTCGCGTAGCATTTATCGTAGCGCGTAGCTACGTACCTCGGTGTAGAGGGTCTACGATAATCGTACAGTATTATTAACCTGTTTTTATACCGTTATAGTCGAATGTCTGTTGTTACAGCAAAACCTATTATTATATTGTCTTTTATTAACAATATAAAGCGAGTCCCTCTAACACTAGTTACAATTTTTTTTACAAAAAGTATTAAAATGTTACAACTGGAAATAACTGGAATTTACGTTACATAATAAACTATGTAATACACATAATAAAAATGGTACATTTTTGCATTTTTTTAATGTATATTATTTTATATTTGGCTTTTTTCTGCATCGTTTGGTCTTAGTTTCATAAATCTACAACATACATTTCGTTGCACCTATATTAATCATTTTTTTCGACTATACCGTTAACTTTAAATTACTTTCTTGTAAAGTTGTGGAACGGCGGTAATCCCTTGGCATTAGCTATCGATAAAAATTGGGTGGATTTGAACCCGCAACATTGGGAACACAAAGTAGCTTTACTGACTAACTTGCCAGCGAGCTTATAAAAAAAAATTAAACTTTCGTTTTCTTTATTTACAACCATACTTTTACGTCTTCATTAATTAGTTAAAAGCAATCAAAATCAAATCAAAAGTTTTTTATTTCAAATAGGCCTTTGCAGGCTCTTATGAAACGTCTAGTTGCACGGTTCCAAAAAGTGGGTCTCATGGAGAAGAACCGGCAAGAAACTCCATGGACACTCTTTTCAACAATGGTTTAGCTTACAAAGATTCGGTTACAATAATACTATAACAATACCCTACAATTTAAGCAAATGCTTAAGGAACATTAACTTTGAGAATTTAATTCGGTAAATTAACCATTATTTATCTGTTAACCTGTTTGTTTACGTTTGAACTTTGTTAACTCGAAGCCTGTAAACCCGCGATAATGTTCTCAATGGCCCTAATGTTTCTGTTAAACTCTTGTTTATCTTTTAATACGTTTTGAATCACTTTACTTCTGTGCTTCTGTTTTTTTATAGAAAGGAGAGCAAACAGTTGACGGGCTCGTTGGCGCGTTTGGTAGAACTCTTGCCGTGTGCATCGATGGGTCGTGGGTTCGAATCCAATCGGGACGACATGGTTATAATTTTTTGTATGCATGTTTTTCCCATGTATGTAATTTTGGGTAGTGAACGGGTGGGAGGAATATCGATATTCCGACCGGGTAATGACGCAAAAAATAAAATAAAAGGAATAACAAAAATGACAGACGCAAAAAATAAAATAAAAGGAATAACAAAAATAGTATAAAAAATAATAATAGTAAAAAATTAACAGTAAAAGTAAAGAAGTCTTGGAAGATCTGTGTGTAAAAGTATAAAGTAAATTTCAAAAATAAAAAATAAAAATAATTAAATAAAATAATTGTTACTAAGACTACTATAAGAAATAAATAAATCAATATTTTTGGCGGATTAAAACCTAGATTTCGTGGGATTTTTGTTGAGTAAGTAGAAGTGCTTTGTAGCTGCGACGAAAATTTGATTTTGTTTAAAACCTAAAATGTTATATAATGAAACTGTTATTGGGCCGTAAAGCTATTTTATTTATTAACGTATAGCCTGACCTTACCAAAAGAATACGCGCTACACCGAAGTACAAATGTCATCTTTTTAGCTTACAAAAAGCTATAACAAAACACAAAGTCAGTCACATTCACGGCTCGCTGAACCGCGAAATCGCCTCGAGGTGCTCCTACAATTGTTTCCGCCCTTATTTCATTTCACTTTCACTTATTAAGGACACCTGAAGAAAATTTATTTTCACGGACCATGCACAATGAGTTTGCGAAACAAGTTTTCGACAAATGAGATATTTAATATTGTTCGAAGTTTTAATCTACCTACAGAAAATAGTAACATTTGTTATATTAAGTTTAGATTCATAGCTTAGTAAACAAGAATGTTTAAATAAAATAAAATAATTTACAACGGACGCGTTTTATTATTTATGCCGACGTTTCGGATGCTTTTCAGATTTTTCGTTTGATTTGAAATATCACAAAGTTGCCATATTAACGCCATCTATTCCCACGGAGTTGATATCTACTGTAATTTTCTATATTATGTATAATATTGACTAATGTTGTCCCCTTGTTTTAGCAAGAAAATATATTTTATTTAATAAAAAAAAGTTATAAACTCGCGTTAATAAAAGACAATATTAAACTAGAATTTTATTTGATTCGAACATCCAAACTAACAGAATGTAATTCAGTGTACATATTGTATCAACGAGCCCGTCTGTTTTTTCAAAACAAAATGTTACACAACCAGTTAAAATCTGAAAACTACCTTTAATGAAAGGATCTGCACTTATAATTATTTATTTATTGCAAAGTTACATATTCATACAAACATACAAATAGGCACCGGAATTCCAACCTGGTACCAAACAACCGTTCAAAGATGTAAAAACCGTGAAGTGCACATTGCGCGTTTCGGTCTCAGTCTATGGATTTTGCCGAATGCTCAAAGCAAAAATAGTAGGACGACAGCGCGTTGTTGACTGATGTTCTGTGGCTGACATAGATATGTATCTCATGTTCGTCTGTCGATATCAAACATAAAAAAATTATCTAAAAAATAAACGAAAACTTCCAAACTATGCCTATATGTACAAACTTAAACTAAAAATTAAAAAATTATATTTTAATTACTTCAAAGCAAGAGCCTTAAAGAACAATAAAGAAAATTATTGATACGTATATATCTATTTAATATTTATTAACAGCTATTTTTGAAGTCGGTGCCAGTCTTTTCCTTAAAAAAACGTTGAGGCATGACTTTGTCGATTCCCCTAGTACATTATTACAATAAAATAGAAAATATTAAATAAAAATGGCCAACATTAGAATCGCCTTGCGATACATGAACTGTTGATGTTAATTTACATTTCACTCGTTATATTCTGAATGAATTATGCAAACCAAAACCAAATTGTTGTCATTTAACTAGTATTGGAGTTAATGGAGCAATTTCAATTGTCATTCCGAATAACATTACTAGACCTGCAAATCATTAAGTAGTGTCATTCTGTTATGGAACAGTATTAAGTTGAAACTTTGAGCTCATTTATTAATTCAAATTCAAATTCAAAAATCATTTATTCATTTAGGTAACACAATGTACACTTATGAACGTCAATAAAAAATACATATTAAATGCTTCTAATTTTACATTTACTGCCAGTTCTCAAATCAAGGGCGTAGAGCGGACGAGAAGAACTGGCAAGAAACTCGCCGCCACTCTTTTTAATCGTCAAGTTTTTGTTTTACAAATGTTTTGTAAGGAGCTGCAACCATTACACCATTCCACATGACATCTTTAAGTAATTAACTATGTATAATAATCGAAATATATATATATATATATATATTAACGAAAAAATAAAAAATAATAAAAATAAATAAAAACAAAGATTTGTCCTCTATCAGCAGAATGTATGGTGAAATAGGAGCACTCACTTACATTCTCGTGGGAACAACACGCAAATACATAGACGAAATAACTAATATCACCGCATACACGAATTCAAGTTCGACCTGTCACCACAAGTAATTATGTACTAGCGACCCGCCCCGGCTTCGCATGGGTGCAATGCTGTTACTAAATACATTACAGAAAAACTGTGAACGTTGTATATAAAAAAATACCGGCCGGTGCCGCCGCAAACGCTACGTCCCGCAATTTTTAAATCTGTAATATCTTCGAAAATATTCATTTAAATCATATGCTGTACAGGGCCATATAGAGCTATATTAAATCAACAATGTATTTAAGGTATTTTATTGGATAAGGATTAATGCTGTATTGGTTAAAATCGCTTCGAAAATTAGCCATTATTTGTTGTAAAAAGTAAATGACAAATAAAGTTATTGTGGGTTATCCATAAGAGATAGACATATACCATCACGGACTTTTCTGTAGACCTTTTTAATGTGTACAATACTTAGTACATTATTTTGATAAAACTCGTAGGGTTCAGCCTGCGTTTGCAATGTAAGCGGAAAAAATGTAATTATTTACGACATCACATTAGAAACCTCAAAAATAACAGTACTTCTCCACTATTTAATGGATGTTATTATACATATAAACCTTCCTCAAAAAACCGCATCAAAATCCGTTGCGTAGTTTCAAAGATTTAAGCATACAAAGGGACATAGGGACAGAGAAAGCGACTTTGTTTTATACTATGTAGTGATTAAAGTATTTGTAAAAAGATATATAATTAACTAACAACACGCCCCGGCATCACACGGGTGCAGTATAGATGTACTATACACAAAACGCCTATATTTCTCGCTGATAATATATATTTTGGTGAGAGATTTTTAAAATCGGTCAAGTAGTTTTAGATTTTTTTGTGGGATACAAAAATACAAATCTTTCCTCTTGATAATATTATACAATTTATGGCAATTTATGCATTCAAAAGTACCAAGTTTTGGCGCTTTTGGTAGCGACCAAATGTGGGGAGGACATGCTTACCGAAAATAATAAACAAATCGTCCCTCAGGGATTCGACCAAACGCGATAACGAGAATGTCTATATATTATTATAGAAGACAAAATATTATATCAGAACCATAAGATTTCGCGTAGATTAAAAATAGAACCGAATCTTATTTTCTTCTATATTAATATTATAAAGAAGAAAAATTTGTTTGTTTGTAACGATTTAACTCAAAAACTAGTCGACCTATTTTAAAAATTTCTTTCACCGTTAGAAAGCTACATCTTCTTCACCGAGTAACATTTATAGCTATATTTATTATCAGAAATAATAAGGGATCCCTACGAAAACTTGAATAATGTGTAAAAAAGAGGTTGAAAGGTAATATCTACTAAACCGATTTTAAAAATTATTTCACCAATAGAAAGCTACATTGCCAGCGAGTAGGCTATAGTTTTGTGTATAGTACATCTACATTGCACCCGTGCGAAGCCGGGGCGTGTAACTAGTACAATATATTGCTATGACTCGCTTCAATTAAACAAAGTGCTAAGACATACATTGTAAATATATCAAAGCTAAGCAGCTTTACAGAACGGTGCCGCTGAATTCAAGTGAAACAGCATATTTATCTAGAAAATAGGGCATATAAATTACGTGTAAGGTGCGGTTTAGCGAGACATTCGGCTGGAGACAAATTTGCGGACGGAACTGTCTCTGGTTAAATGTCTTTAGCATTGGGAACTACAATTTACTGAACACAAATTATTGTAGGTACCCCTTTCACGGCGAGTGCTTGGTATTGACAGTAAAGATAATTTTAGATACTAGTGATTAGCGAAAAAACAGCCTAAGTTACTCGCTGATAGCTTTCTATTCGTGAAAGAATTTTTAAAATAGGTCCTGTAGTTTTCAAGTCGAACCAACAAATAAACAATTCTTTCCTCTTTATAAAATAAGTGTGGATATAGGTAGAGGCAAGTGGAGAATTACAAACAAAGCGAAGTAGCTACGTGGATATTATTGTAGATATCGCCATTGGAGTTTAGCGGTTTCATATATACAAACAAACATACATAGAAGATATTTTTCCATAAATAGGTATACTTATGAGTAATTACAAGGCAGGCAAATTTAGCCTTTGCTTTGGTATCAACCAAAGGAAATTCCACTTTCTTTACACTGTATGGAAATACCAAAAGTTTTATAGTGTACCTATAGATAGTCAATTTCATTTAAGAATTTAAAAATTAAGCAGCAAGGCCTCTGGTGTTGCTGATATCAATGTTTTTTCGTTATATCTGGCAAGGTATGGTTTTCCCACTTACTTCCTCTTCTATGGTAATTAGAACGACCATTTACACCCTTTTCCTTTTCTTATGAAAAAGGAACCAGAATGGAAAATATATAAAAGTTAAATTACTCCTTGAACCCTATGGTTAATTAGTGCAGGAAATATTTACATATTTCATGGAAAGTGTATTAGTTTTTCAGCTCATATTTCACGTGTCAGGCGAATTTTAACACCTCTATTGTCCCACTTAGCTGTTTAATGTAGTTAGCCGCTCTCACACCGTTTCACTAAATTTATTTAATTAGGTACATACCACTTTCGCTTCTTCCACTTTCATCAATGCTTTCATACACACTCGTCGGTTACGAGTACTTTTGACCTCGCCCTATTGAAGAATGTCCCCGATCTGATCGAGGTACGTTCGCCTAGCTCGACACTCCCGACTCTACCACTCACACCAGTTTCATAAATCTTTTTCGTTTCCCTACTTTCATCCATCCTTTCTACATGCCCAAACCACCTCAACATACTTTTCTCAATTCTCGTCACTATATCGTCTTTTACTCCACAACGCTCTCGAATCCCAATGGGAAAGACGCGTAACGTATGTACTATGTATATGTATGTTATTTAATTAAATTGAGGTACATATTATAGCAGCAGTGTTAATATAACTGATTACATTTATTTAGATCGTGCGTTGTACTGATCAGCGTTTATATTCACATTTTGTTTTATAGCAACTTATATTTTTATATTGCTTCATTCAAATTCTAAACAACAATCTTTTTTTTTTTCATAGTGGACAACTGAGCAGGTCGGTTACCTGATGGTAAGTAATCACCGCCCATGGACATCCGTGACTCAAGGGTCTTAGATACGTTGTCGGCCTTTTAAAAATTTATAGGCTCTCTTGACACTTTTAATTATCTCATGAATCTCAATACACAGAAGTTTTTCTATTTAATTCTTAGTCAAAATCTATTATCTGTATTAAATACTAGCGATCCGACCCGGCTTCGCACGGGTGCAATGTAAATACTATACACGAAAAGTAGTTATAAATTAGTTACTCGCTGATAATGTAGCTTTCTATTGGTGAAATAATGTTTAAAATCGGTTGATTAGTTTTTGAGTTAAATCGTTATAAAGAAACAAATCTTTCCTATTTATAATATTAGTATAGAATAGTATTTAATTTATTCCCATATATGATTTTAAAAAATCCTTGAAACCTATACTTAACTCTTTGATTACGTCACGGTGTGATAGCACGTCGGTTTTATATGAAAAGTAGTTCTGTGAAACGCGTTTTTATTGCTAGAGCCTGCTTAATGTTGACGCTTTTACTCATATACGTTTTATCGCTGCACATAAAAATTATGCTGCGAAATATTATTACGTCTAGAAACGTTATGATCGTAGTTATATCGTCAACTTTAATGATAGTTGATAACGCTTCCTTTATTTTTCTTTTATTTCATGAACTTTCGTTCATATTAACACTACTGTGGAATGATTTAATTTTGGGTATTACGAAGCGCAATTATATTACGATGGTAAGTGATGCCTCAGTTACAACACTGAGGAACGATTACGTATGTGCTATTGACATATCTTTTATTTCGTGTTTTCGGAAATCTATACGCATGTATAGGATGAAACTTATATATTTCTGAATACATAAAATACTTAGATTAGATTTGAGGTTATTCGTATCACAGTCGAAATAGTAGTAGTAGCCAGATAATAGGATTAATAACTGCCACAGAAAATACACATTTTATCTTAAATAAACTATAGACGACAAAGCTCGTACGCCGAACAATAAGTGCCGTTTTAACGTGTTACATGACATTGTAATTGAGGTGTGTTTTACTATGTAGTTTTAACTGTATATTACGTGGTTTCAGTTTTAATAGCTCTACGTGAAACTATTTTAATATTTCATGCCAATGAGTGGCATATATCTCGTTAAGGTCCGTAAATTAAATTTGTAATAATTTTTTTAAGAGATTTTGATGGAATTTCACTGATAAAGCAAGTTTAGCAAATTCTATAGTAAAAGTTTCTAAGTATTGTAGTAAGATATGACAAGCTCGTTGACGCATTTGGTAGAACACCTGCCGGGCTAGCCGACGGGTCGTGGGTTTGAATTCCACTGGGATTACATTTTTATAATATTCTGTAAGCATGTCCTCCCCCCGTATGGTAACTACGAGCATTGAACGGGTGGGAGGAATATTGAAATTCCGACCGGGTAACGAACCACCATTCATAGATGGAAAAACCGTGAAGTGCATATTCCTCGTTTCGGTTTCAATCTATGGATTTCCGAATGCTTGAAGTAAAAAGTAAGTCAACAACGCAATGCCTGATGTTCTGTGGATGGGGTATCGCCTGCCATCAAATGAACCTCATGCTCGTCTGTTACAAAAATATGTAACTTCAAAAAAATTAAGAGTTCATTTTTATCAAACAACCAAATACAACACTTTTCTTCAAGCAAAGACCACATAGTGTGAAGTCTGGACCTTATAAACATCAGTTTTTACACCAACGAACTTACAAAACTTTAAACCATATCTGTTGTGCCAAGCCTTGAAAGAAACATTATATTATCTGAACCAATAAAAGATAATGGAAGCAGTTCGAATTATTATTTCGCGAACTAAAAGCTGTCATAAAATGCCTGTCTTTATGGACCGTAAAAGTTTTAAATTTTCCATCGGTTTAAAGCGCTTTTGTTTTTGTTTGTGTTCATAAACTTAGCGCTTCAAGCATCGGAAAGTGAGCGATAATTTTTAGAACACGATGAAATTGCCGGCTTTTACGTCTGTAGTAACATTAATAAGGAAAAATAGCAAGCTGTTAAATTGTTTTAATGGTCTTCAGGATATTGTACTGTTGATTTGATGCTTTTCTTGCTTAACTCTCTGATTATATTACGTTGTTCGTGATCACAGTGATAAAATACGATACGAAATAAATATTATGTATATCTATAATCTATAATAATATTATAAAGAGGAAAGATTTGTATTTTTGTATGTTATGAATAAACTCAAAAACTACTGGACTGATTTTAAAAATTCTTTCACCAATAGAAAGCTATATTATCTGCGAGTAACCTAGGCTTTAGGTATAGTACATCTATATTGCACTCGTGTGAAGCCGGGGCGTGTTGCTAGTTTATTATATTTTGGATAGATCAACTATATTTGCCATCTAAAACACATAAAACAAACGAAATATACAAACAGTTATGTAAGTAATAATAATTAGTGATGGCAAACATATAAACATGTAATTTATTACTTCATAACGTTATTATACATAATACATAGCCCTAGTGTACTTTATAAAGTAGTAAATCTGCCTTGGCTTCGCACGGGTGAAATGTAGATGTATACATAAAAAGCCTATGTTACTCACTGGTAATGTAGCTTTCTATAATTGGTGAAATAATTTTTTAAATAGGTCGAGTAGTTTTTGAGTTAAATTGTAACAAACAAACAAATCTTTCCTCTTTATAATATGAGAGAGAGAGAGAGAGCTGTCACATATAACAATACATAATTATTCATACACAACACAGTTTTTTTTTGAGCAACTGACAGCGAAAAGGCAAAGAACTCAACATATTGTGGTAAATTTTTTTAACAATATCTATCATGGCATTCAAATCTCGCAATAAATATAGACACTAGTTACATACAATATCGTACATCAAAACCTCAAGTTATAATACAAAAGGAAAGGAAATTACGTAAACTAGTGCACTAAGCATGCAGTTCAACTAGTTAAACAAAGAACTTAAGAGAATTCCTTCATTTCTTTAAGTAGTTAAACTATGATGAATCGTGTACAGGCAGACAATTAAATAACTCGAGCGTAAAATGTTCAATTTAACTCCAAATGTAAGGAAACTCAATTAGTACAAGTCAGGAACAGACTATCAATCTCACGCTACAGTGTACAGAGTAAATAGTGTGGAAATACTCATTTAAAATTACATCACCAAGTTTTTTAATCTGTAAAAGACTCTAAAGGTTAAAAATACTTAAAATTTGGATCCAAATGCCATAATATTTAATTTTTATTTTGATATTGAGCCGAGTATGAGTAAAGCCAAGTTGTAGAAATTACATTCTGTTTATAGGATTAATTTTATCTATTTTGACATGATAACCAAAAAAATATATAATATGTAATATATAATAAAGGGACTAAGAGATATTGAGATCTCCTTATTTCAGTCCTATATTTGTATACTTCTGGACGTCTGAAAATCTTAAAGTTACACCCAAAACGACCATTTGCAATGCAGTTAATATCAAATATTCGGTGAAGATCATCTGATGTATATGAAGAAAAAAAATTAGAAATAGCATTTAATGTATGAGCCTGTTTTATTAATTTATTTTATTTTATTGAGCAACACAAACACACATAACAATACATAAACTTTAAAATATCTTACAATAAAATAATTTAACTTATTGTTAGCGCCAGTAGTGTTGACAAAGTGGTCTTTTAAAAAAATAATTGAACGTATAATGATACTATGATAGTATAAAAATTAAAAAAAGAAATAATTATGAAACTAAGACTATACTTGATTGATGGAATTAGCGTCGCGGAGTTGTTTACGAAAACGTTGTAAACTACTCCCCATTATTATTATGATTATAAAAAGTAACCAAGTTCTACACAAGTTTTTAAATTTCTTCTTTTTAAGTTCTGTTATTTATTAATCTTGCCAAGTTTTAATAATAATTTTCCTATATTTTATTTAACAATGTCAAGAATAAAATTATCTCTAAAACCTTGATGTTTTTTAAATGTTAGATATCGACATTCGACAGACGAGCATAAGGTTCACTTGATGGTAAGTGATATCTCAGCCACAGAATATCAGTCAATGATGCGCTGTCGACCTACTTTTTACTTCGAGCATTCGGAAATCCAAACTGAAACCGAAACGCCCAATGTGCACTTCACGGTTTTTACATCTATGATATTTTACAAATACAGATATAATGCGTAAATTTTTCACAACTATATGTATCTTTGTTAGTAGACTATGGTTGTAGTGAATGTTTTCGCTGTTTCATCTCACGGATAGTTTTGGTAACTAGTTATAATTAAAACGTTTTCAAAGAACAACAACAACCGATGCCCGCTCTAGGTGTATTAAAGTTATTATTTATATTTTACTAGCTTCTGCCCGCGACTTCCTCTGCGTGGAATTAGTCGTAGTACATTTTTAGCTTTTTTTTAATCGAGATGTTTTTTTCATCAATATGGCGCTCCACTCAAGTCAATCTTATCGTGATATTTTTTAAACCTTTCGTCCGAATTACTTAGTGTAAAAGACAACGTTCATCTAAATTAAATACTGAAAGCGAAAAATGTATTAATTTTAATAAGAATTAGATAAATATACTCTGAAATGTGCATTGTAAAAAAGTATCCAATTTAAATGTATTTATGGCTCATAATTTGGGATATATTGGCTTCCACATAAAAGATAGGTATATGCGGACTTTTATTTAGAACTATATAAGTCAAACAATCCTACCATACCACATTATCTTCGTGTAACTACAACGGTTTAGGCAGCGAATGCCAAGATATCTCTCAGAGGGCAGTAACTTTTACTACATCTTACTTGATTCTTATCGTAATATTATGGCTAAGTTACACAAAATCTTTGTAAATTGTAGCCTATATGTTATTCTGATGCCTATGTATAAGCTATATTACTGTAAAGTTTCATCAAAATCCGTTCGGTAGTTTTTGCGTGAAAGAGTAACAAACATCCATCCTTTCATCATCCTCACAAACTTTCGCATTTATAATAATATTAGTAGGATTAGTAGGATTCGACGATTTTTTAATTTTTCTATGATCCTACGAGTATATAAAACAAAGCACACTTCACGCACGCTTATAGCTAATTTGTAATAGCCGATGTCCACTGCAAATCAATATTTATGAATTTGTCTTCTATTTAATATATTAATTTAAAATAATCTCTTTCAGAATGTCAATTTCCCACGAGCCAAACGCCACATACGCGGAACTGGTGATCACGAATGTGAAAGCTGATGATGAAGGAGTCTACCGCTGCGAGATCACCTACCTGCAAGTTGGGGAAGACTGCAACACTGTTCAAGTCACGGACTTCCATACTTACAGTAAGTTATTTTCCTATTCTGTCACCGGAAATAAACGCGGCTCGTTCATATCAGTAATATCAGTAAATGATGCACTGTCGACCAAATTTTCACTTTGAGCATTCGGAAATCCATAGACTGTAACCGAAACGCGCAATGTGCACTTCACGGTTTTTCCATGTATGAATGGTGGTTCGTAACATTGTCCGAATTTCGATATTTCACCATTCAACACCTGATCAAAGCCACAAGAGAGAATGTTTACTGAAAATTATAAACATGTTGGTCCGACAGGATTCAAACTCATGACAAATGCCAAGAAAGAGTCAGAGTCGATCAGCTAGTCTTTTTTTCTATGAAATATAGACAAACAATGAAAGACAACGTGTATATATTTATAAAAATAATTATCATAAATAGAAATTGATAAAAACGTTTTGCAAAATCACTAGTCTCAAAGAAATCTATTTCCATTTTCACAAACTCCAATAAATAAATGATCAGATATTTTCCTGAATGAATATTATATTCCGAGAGAAAGGAGAAGGAAGTTATAATATAAACAAGTTAATTCGCAACGCATATCATAAACGAAAATAACCGATCGCATTGAAACAAATCCTATTTTAGTGATGTACACATTACATATCGGTTTTGTCAATAAAAAATACATATTAAATGCTTCTAATTTTACATTTACTGCTAGTTCTCAAATCAAGGGCGTAGAACGGACGAGAAGAACTGGCAATAAACTCGCCGCCACTCTTTTTAATCGCCAAGTTTTTCGTTTTACAAAATTTTTGTAAGGAATATACCGATAACATTACAAAATAAATTATAGATTAATACTTTCGCAATAGTTTTTTTAGTCAGTTTTGTAAGTTCATTAACGAGGAATTATTGTATATGTGGAATAAATAGCTTTAATACAGTGAGAAAAATAATAAAATAATGAATTTTCCATTGCACGAAGTCAACAGAATGGGAGTCCTGCTGGACGTAAATGAGTATTACCTATTATGCAAAGAGCATAGATATACTTAATGTATCAGTTTATGCATTTAATTGATACTTGTCAATACATATATATGTGTACTATACTATTATTATTTATTACTAATAAAAATAAATTTCTCATCGACACTCATTTAAGCACATCACTAACGTAACCGTTTCATTGCCAGTAGGATATTACTTTCATCCCGCCCCAAGCGGTTCGATTCTATCGAGGTGCTAGGTTATTTTCCATCCCTGTCGAATACATCTATCTCTCCTTCTTAAAATGTGAATTAGGTTTGCACTATATACATTGCTGCTTTGTTGAATTATTTGATAATCCCTTTTGACTTACAAAAACTTCAATTATTACGTTGAAATCAAGCGATTGTCTATACAAATAATAAAAGAGTAGAATCGAAATTACGCTTCACTAAATATTTTTACCAGAAATTAAGAGGGGTGATAAAAGAAGGGTAGCAGAATGCATAAATGCAATTTTTAAGATTCTTGTATTGTAATAAACTATAATTATATTCCGTTATTAAATAAAATACTGTATACCGGATTAAAACGCGATTTATTATTTATATTGTTTAAATTATTTATCCCGACGTTATGCTGAAAAGCATCCGAAACGTCGGGATAAATAATTTAAACAATATAAATAATAAATCGCGTTTTAATCCGGTATACAGTATTTTATTTAAATGTGTGATACTTCCGTTATTACTCAGTCAGCCATAAGTAGACTCGAAAACGACAAAATAGGTCAATATCTGAATACATTTAAGGCAAGGTTTTATTAATTCTGTCTAAAGACATAATATTTTGTAAATCACTTCAAAGTACAGTCGTTACCATGCAAATTAATCTACCCGTAGCGTTAGAGGGATGTTAACAAGATTAGTTCTATTTTCGTTCCGATGTCTAACAGGTGTTCAATAAAACAGCAATCTTATTTAATCTTTATTAATAACGTTATTTTTTTAACGTGGAAGCAATACTTATTTGACTGCGTTTTACCTAGTTTCAACGTAGTCTAGGAGGGAGCATGTTCGTTTTTAATAAGTGCCTATTTAAATTCGCCTTGAAAAGAGTCAGATTGTATTTTGGTAGGAAAACGGACGTGATGCTGAAGTATAACTTTAATTAAGTAAACTCTTACAATTATTTTTGAATCGTCAATTTTAAAGCTAGCACCGGTTTGGATTGTTGTTTATACTGAGAAAAGTCAGCAAGAAAATCGCTAGTTATTCTTTTTAAAAATCAAAATTTAATAAATTAATAAAAAAATTCATGTGTCGATTAAACACAATGTGGCACAATGTTGATGGGATTTAGGCTGACAAAACTCAAAGTCCAAGGAGACACCGAGCTTAAATACGTCTCTAAATATAATAAATATATTACATTGTACTTATGTATTATTAATCATTATCTAAGTATTTGAATTCAGTTTCAATAGTTAGTTAATAGTTTATTTCATTTCCACGTGCCATAAAGGCATTTTAAGCTCTGTTTATTAAGTAAAAATAATAGATATTTTGAGACTGAAATTATTGAATTGGAATCTATTATAATTACCTTATTCTCATTTGGCCTTTGATGTTAATCTAATACGATGACATTATGGTTAAGAAGCAATGTACGACGAATGAAAACTTTACATCGTTTGAGCCATATCGCCGCTGAAAGATAATGGCCTCCATTCATTTATTTGGGTCCGGACCTTATTTGGACTCTTGTCGCACTTACTCCTTCAGTAATTTAATATTGTTTCATTTAGGATGTGATTTTTGGTATATCTTACAAATTTTTATTCAAAGGAAATACAAAAATAAATATGTTGATTTATTTATTGTCTGTTTAGATTAGATATGTACTTATTGTAACTTAATATTATTTGGAACTAAGCTGAATTTGAGGTACACTTATACATATGTATGTATATTTGAATATATGCAGAAGAAGAAAAAAAAATCCTTACATAATTACATATTGCAATATGACATGATATCACATGAATCTATAAATAAATAAAAATTTATGTAAGTTTGTCTACTATGCACTCCTAAACTATACACCCAATTACGATAAAACTTTGGTGAGTTGTTCTGCATACGGTCCCACTTTTTATTTTTATGGCATATGGCAACGCTTGCCGGATACAGCTAGTAGTTAAAATAATTTAAGTAAAAGTATAAACGTCAGTTGAAAATATGAGTAATTACTCAAAGATTTATTCAAAGTAACGATTGGTTGTAACCCGCAAATGGCCGAGCGTGGTTCATTCTACCCCAATTAGTTACTAAGGGCTAATTAATTGGGACAAAACTCGAGTTTGTTGACAATTTCATAATTCACTGCATATAATATCTGGGGGCACGGTAGTGCCCCCGCCAAGTCGAGCAAAAAGCGGCACGGCCGTACTATACTTTTCTCGAAGTAGTTCGGGCCATTTTCGACCCCCTATAACTTCGTTGTGGATAAAACTAGAATCCTGAATTTTCAGTCACTAAGCAGGCATTGTATAATCTCGGTATATTTCAATTATCATTCTGTTTGAACCAGTAGTTTAAGAATTATAACTAGTCAAAATTTGATAATTTGTCACTCACTCACTGACTGACCGATCATCAAAACTCTAAGGCACTTCTAGCAGACATAGAAACTTGAAATTTAGAATACAATTAGTGTTTAGTCTATAAATCAAGGAAAAACTACAATATTTTGGAATTTCGGTCCAGTTTTCTAGATATACAATTTTTTTTTGTATTTTTGTATGTAATGAATAACTTAAAAACTACTGGACCGATTTTAAAAATTCTTTTACCGTTAGAAAGCTACATTATCACTGAGTATACATTATTATTACTAGAAAAAAATAGAGATCCTTAGAAATCCCTACTAAAAACAACCCAAGGTGTAAAAAAATTAGCCATAAAATGTCTTTCATCGCATGTGCTGCGGAATGTATTGATGATAGAACAAAAAAAACGCCTACAATATTATAGAACATATCAAAATCTACAAAAAACTTAACGAGACCATATGTCCAACTATTGTAGTTATGTCACTATAACTACTTTTTTACATTAAAAAGTTGATAAAAATACGGTTTAAGAATTTTTTATTATCTCAAAAGAATTACAAAAATTCACTTACTGAGACTAACTTATGCATATTGTGCTATTAAGCGCAGTGTACAGACTTACGTTAATATTATTGTTACACATATATATATATATATATAACATTCACAACCTAAATTAATACACTTCCAAATCACTAATATTCATCACAACATAATAGCTTCTTAATAAATTACATAAAATTAACTAGTGGGTAGTTTTACAATATTGATAATTAACCAAACACTCTGTTCCAGTTTGCACACAAACGATATTCTATACAAAACCGTAGTACTAAGTTTAAGGCATGTGCACAGCACAACGATATTTACTGCTTAAATATAATTTTACTTAAAATATATGAATTAATTTAATTTTAAATGAATATGTTACGAAGTGTTATTTTTATTAAACCCTTTATTTTGTGGTATTTTTTTTGTGTGTGAGTGTGTTTTTTTATATCTATTTAAGAAAACTCCTTATAAATATGATCTTTTAGTAATTTTTTGAAATTATTTAAAGTTTTTGCCTGTTTTATTTTGCTTGGTAATTTATTGAATAATTGGGCCCCTTCAAACATTATATTTTTTATCCCATAGTTTGTTCTAGGTTTATTTACGTAAATGTTATTTATTTGTCTAGTTATAGTTTTATTTTTGTTTATATTTTTTACAAATTCTATTTGTGTATGTATGTCCTTAGTTAGAATTTTTTGTATTAAGATACATGTATTGTATTTATAAATTTGTGGTAAACTGAGTAATTTCGTTTCTTTGTAAATTTTAATAGTTGGCGCTAAATAATCATATCGGAATAATATTTTTATAATTTTGTTTTGGGTAGTTTGTAGTACTTTAAGATTTGATTTAGCTGCTGTTCCCCACACTTCGACTAGGTATTCTAATTGAGACTTTACCATAGAATTGTAAATAATGTATCTTACTGTTTTTGGAAGACACGGTGCTATGCCGCGGAGTCTACCTGCCAGTGATATTAGTTTACTCCTGATGTGTTCTATATGATGTTTCCAAGTTAATTGATTATCAAGTATTAAGCCAAGATATTTTTCTTTGTTTACTTTGTTAATTTGTTCATTATTAATAGTCAAAGGAGGATGCTGGCCAATTTTTTTGTTTTTTGGTGCAAATATCATATAGTTAGTCTTTGACGTATTAATAGTGAGTAAATTAAATTGTAGCCACTTATGTAAGATTTGAAGATCATGTTGTGCTTTGTTTATTATAGGAACTATGGAATGACCAGAGTAAAATAAGCTGGTGTCATCAGCATACAGAGTGATATCGCCTTTAAGACCGATTTCTTTTATGTCGTTTATGTAGATTAGGAACAATAAAGGTCCGAGTATGGATCCTTGTGGGACGCCGTAAGTAATTAGTTGCGGTTCACTCTGAATGCCATCTATTTTTGTAATTTGGTATCTGTTTTCTAAATAAGATTGGAACATTTTATAGGCAGATCCAGTAATACCTATGGTTCTCAATTTCGATAAGAGTATCTGATGACTGACGGTATCAAAGGCCTTTTTTAAATCTATAAAGATACCTAGAGTAATCTCTTTTCTGTCCATGCTAAGTTTTATTGATGTGACTAGATCAATAGCTGCTGTGAGGGTATTAGATTTAGGCCGAAAACCATATTGCTTTTTAAATAGAATTTTTTTCGATTCAAGAAATTTACTTAGGCGTGTATGCAGAATTTTTTCAAATACCTTTGATAGAATCGGCAGTACAGATATCGGTCGATAATTCCCAGGATCCATTTTACTCCCGGACTTGTGAATTGGGCTTACCTTGGCTATTTTTAGTGAGTCTGGAAACTGGCCATTTGTTAAACATTTATTAATGCATCTAGTCAAATTTGTAGATATCAGGTCTTTTACACATTTCACCGTCTTAGCAGTTACCCCATTTATATCAGCACTTGTGTTCGAGGCTAAGTTACCAATAATTTTTACAACTTCTGCGACAGTGGTAGGTTCTAGTTCAGGTAGGTTATGTTTATTTAGTTTCACATTAACATGCAAAGACGATTCAGTGGCAATATTATGGTATTCGTTTGGGATTTGTTTGGCAAGTTCAAATCCTATATTTGAGAAGTAAGAGTTAAAACATTCACATATTTTCAGAGTGTCTGTGGTCGTACCTAATGGAGTAGTTAATTTTAAAGGAGTTGAGTGATTTTTTAATTTATTGCAGGCCATATTATTAATTAGTTTCCACATTTTTATAGGTATTTTCTCACAATTTTTAAACATGTTATAATAATACTGGTTTTTAGTTGATTGAATAGTTGTATATACCGTGCGTTTTTGTAGCAAGAACTCTTTTCTAAGATCCTCATTTTCAGGGGATTGTTTCAGATTATGCCAAAGGATGTTTCTTTTGTTCATAGAAGTGATCAAATTCTTATTAATCCAGTCTTTATTGGGTGGGTTTTGTAGTTTTGTTTTAGATATTTTATTTTGTGATATCGCTTTTAGTAGAGCATTTTCTAAGAGTGAATATTCATTATCAAGGCCGAACATAATGTTTTTAACACTTATGTATAAACTACTATAATTTAGTGCTTCATATTTTATCCGCTTTATGCTATAAATGCCGATCAAAATCAGACTGTTATCCATAGCTTTGTATTAATTCTTATCCATATAAACTAAGAAAAGGACTATCTACAAAAAGAAATGAGATGCCATCAAAAACATAAATTGTAAAAAAGGCCAAGTCTTGCAACTCAGTTCTTCTATCGTAAAAAGTTGTGAGATCCATATAGGTAATACCAAGTCGGTCAATTTATTCAGTCTCTACTGAAGGATCCTTCTGTCTTAAGTAATTACATAATAAGCTAACCTAACAATATCTTATAGTGATCATATCAATGCCAATATTAAAAATCTTTGATGTTTAAAATAAAAAGATTGACTTGGCAATCGCACTAAACAATCTAATTTAATATAATATGTATTACTTGTGAGATACATTATGTTTTTAATAAAATAAAAAAAGATACATTGTGATTTCATGCGATAACCGAGCCAATCTATTTATTTTAAACATCAAAGATTTTTAAAATTGATATTGATATGATCACTATAAGATATTGTAGGTTAGCTTATTATGTAATTACTTAAGACAGAAGGATCCTTCAGTAGAGACTGAATAAATTGACCGACTTGGTATTACCTATATGGATCTCACAACTTTTTACGATAGAAGAACTGAGTTGCAAGACTTGGCCTTTTTTACAATTTATGTTTTTGATGGCATATTTATTTCTGAATATATTATGACATAGTAATTTATACACTGTTTATTCTGCAAAAATCACATAGATAGGCAGTTAATTTCAACTTTGCAAGAAAAATGATAATTAAGAAATAAATCTTTGTCTAAATTGCTTTCATACATTGCTTTTCGGTCTTATCCTATAGATGATAGAAATGTAGATGTAGATATATACGTATACATATTATGGAATAAAAATGACAGATGATACTTATAAATATTTTCGTTGGTACATAATTAATTTATAAGAGAGAAAATATTATGGAAAATTTCATCCAAATTAATCTGAATTTTGTAAATAATTTTAGCTGGGATTTTGTGTATTTATGCTATATTACTTAACTTTAAAAAGAAATTATTCTTGAAAGGATACTTATTAATACTATATACTTGAAATGTATACTTAAAATATTCAGAAATTGAAATCAAGTTTAATATTAAATAACTCGGAGTACTCCCTAATGTATTCCTCTTTATGATTGGGTGATAGCAGATCACTTAAAATACATTAAAACCAGACTTAGGGCAAATTGAGCGCGCCATTTGGTGCTTGATTGAACTCAGATTGAGCGTTTTATAGAATTTACATATAAATGTAAAATTTGTGACCTCAAGACATTAAGCTCGTTAAACACGAGCGTGTAAATTAGGTTTTCTAAGGATAAAAGTTTATGAATCCGGCTTCAAAATCAGTTAACTTTTTTCTAGTAGATTCATTTTTTAAGTTCATCATTTTCACACAGTGGTCGCTTGTACTGAGAAGAACCAATTAGAAATTTGCTAATAGTTTTTCATTTTATTTTACTGTGCTGACTTGTTGAAATGAAGCTAAACCCCTAGTCCTAGTGGTACATGAGATAGACCTGTTTCAGTGTCTGTATCACTAATCTTTTTTCTATACAAGTAAATAGGTGATGAACCTTCTGTGCCCGGTCCGACCGAAAAATTTTTTTTCTTAATGTTTCTCCTAATTTGAACCCAGGACTTTTGGTGCTTAACATATTTCGCTTACTTTCGATCCACTAAGATGGAGGTGGGGCCTTGTTGATAGGTAATATTTTAACCACCGGAAATAATATTGTCGTTTCAAACGTTTGGAAACCTAGAGCCAAAATAATCAGATCGATGGCTTATGTCTAAGAACAGGAGTTCAGATATAAGAGTAAGCATTTGTTTTTTTGCGAATAATCATGCGATCATTTCGTCGTGATCGTAGAACAATGACGGTTCTGATTTTTTTACGATTTTAGTTCTATTGTATCAGTCATAACATGAAACTCCTTGTCAGTTCTGTAATGTATAATTTAGAACTGTCTAAAACCCCTTTATCAACAGAACAAATATAAAATGGAGTTTGTTAATTAATCAGATAGTTTTATGTAATAAAATTAAAACCGTAAAATAATCAGAATCGTCGTTGTTCTACAATCACGACGATTTGTTCTATTTATTTCTGAAATATCGACCCACTTTTAGGACAATAAAAATTAAAAATTACATATTTTATTCAGCAAAAGGTGAAATGGTTTTCATTAAAAATGAATATTATTTTTGAAGCAGCGATGTTTTTCTATTTCTGTTTAATAATTTTATTATGAGAGTGGGAATCGTCGCGTTGCACACTCCCGTAAGGCGCAAGGCTTTAGGGTGATTAACGAAAGGGCCTAAAAGAGGGGACGCTTTCAATCTTTTAAACTCCGCCGAAATTTTAGTGTTAATTAATTATAAACGTCAAGAAATTTACATTTACCAAGTTTTGAAGTGAATTTTAATCGAGTTTAAAATTTCTATCAGTTGTCGATCGATTTTATTTAAATATTTATTGAGTTAGGCTTTAGCATATATTAAATTAAAAGGTATGTTTTGAGAGTTATTTACACTGCCTAGTTAACTTTACGAGTATACTAGATGTTATAATAAATAATGTTAAACTTATTATTTATCGATTTATTCTGAGAGGTTTTTTTTTATTGAAATCACTAGATTTAAAAGTCTGACATGAGGCAGTCAAAAATCTCAAGTTTTGGCCATAAAATTAAGATTTTCTAATAAATAACTTATTTTATTAATAAACGGTTCGTAGCCTGGTCATAACGATATTCCTGGTGACCAGACGTGGGGAAGACATGATAACAAAAATTATAAACATGTCTTCCCGGTGGGATTTGAACCCACCATCCATCGTTCTAACCAATGCGCCAACGAGCTTTCATAATATTTGCTATCAAAAGTTATCATTTTTATACCCATAGAAACACGTATATAACCCACGTATTGTTCCTGTACAGGGAAATTGATACTCGTATACCTAGTTTTATGTAAACTCCTGACTACAGGTATGGAGAAGACACATTTATGTGTCCGATATAGAGTTTATCTTTAAAATATTGCTTCACCGGAATTCGAACCCGAGCCTCATAAACATTTATACAAAATACACGTGGTTATGAAGGCAATAAAATTTGCTCGCTTATATGGACCTTCACGGACTTGAGGGTAACACTTGTTATAACATTCGAAGTTCGCTAACTCGCTTTATGTAGAATATTATGTAACAAAATTACAAAATCCGAAGTAGGGTAACTTTGTAGCGAGCGGTTACTCACTATGAATATTATACTTAGTTAACTGATTTAAACGAGAAAGAAGAGAAACGAAACTTAAAATGAAATGTTTATTAAATTTTTAACATTCTATGGAAGGCGAATTTTGTAAAACTAGTATATTTTAGAAAGTACATTATTTTCCAATTTCTATGCAACTGTTGACTATAATTACTTGCTTTTAAAATCACGATAACTATTCTTCCCGATATCCAATTGCGATAACCTAAAGCCTTTGAGTAATTTCGGAGATTTTTGTAAAAACAACAGACGACAAAAATAATGTCTCTTTGTTTTATAATCTCCTGACAATTTATTTAAAATTAAATTTAAATTAAATCTTTAAAAAATTGATATACATTTTAATGTTTCAAACTTCGTAAATACTAAAAACGTGAAGATTTTATCTATGTTTACGAAAAAAGACAATAACGGCATGTGACTGATGTCATATTACTATTAACTTAAGTTATTCTGTAGTTGTTAATTTAATAAAAATAAATTCGTAAATATCAGATATTCATCAAAAATTCCAAAGTGTTAACATTCACAAACACATTCTTAACAGGAAGGAAGAAGAAACGCGAACCAACGGTGCATTTTTCCGAACAATTTATAACGTCCTACATTGCGGGGCGTGTACGAACGGAAACGGATGCGCGGGAGCCGGGCGAACAATGGTTATGATGAATGTTGTGATATACGCGCGATAACACAACTGATCTATTGTAGAATTGTCTTCGAGTTGAGCGAGTCCTGCTGGTTTACGTCAGGTTCGAGTTCAGAATAAATCGAGTACGATTCGAATGACACCACAATTCGTACCTTAAACCTAAAGCGAATAATCGAGCCGTCTCTAACTAATATCGATCGAAGTTCGATGCTTCAGTTTTACTAACATTTCTAAATCGAGTCGTAGACTGAAAAGGAAAGGTCAAAACATTCGATGACGTTGTCATTATTACTATCACTTCAAGATCGAGTTTCAATCGGAAACGAGTTCGAATGGAATCAATTTCGTGAGAAAGCCGCTTGTGGAATTAACAGCAATGATCTTGGTTCAAATGACTATCTGACTTAGGTATCTACTACTCTACTCTACTCAAACGCCTTTAATTTTCTTTTTAAATCAAAATCAAAAGTTTTTTATTTCAAATAGGCCTTTGCAGGCTCTTATGAAACGTCTAGTTGCACGGTTCCAATAAGTGGGTCTCATGGAGAAGAACCGGCAAGAAACTCCATGGATACTCTTTTCAACAATGGTTTAGCTTACAAAGACTCGGTTACAATAGTAATAATCGGCTGAGAAGTTTATATAATGCAAGGTATACAGAGATTCTATACAATGCAAAAGAAAATTGAGTTTTTACTATTAGTGTAAAATGAGATACACACACTTGCACAGCGCAAGTATATTCAAATTTTCACTTTTAGATCTAATGCTAATGCTCATAAAATGTTCAGGAGTAATTATAGTTTTTACGGCTAATATTTTGCAACAACTTTTGATAATAATTCTGGCTAGGTAATTTTATCTATACCTTTATTTGATACAAATGAAACATTCAAGAACTGGAGATTATTTCTATGGTATTATTGGAGATCTGGCTATAGGATACTTCAGAGACAGGTCGACTCAACGATGCACTGTTGACCTATTATTAACTGTAAGCATAATGCTAATATCAGACTAAATGTGCGATTGGAGTTTTATTAACGTGTTTATAATAAAAAAAAATATTATCTAAAATATTATATTTTTCTAATATACCTATTCTATTCAAAACACACTTTTCGATTCACACGATTCACGATTTTTCAGTTATGCACTGCGGTTCGTTATTCGAAACGAATTTCGATAGTATACTCGTAGTTCTCTGTTTATACAAAAATATCAATAAATAAGTATTCAAATCCGTGACTATTCCTTTCAAAATATGGAATAAGCCCGTCAATTGTCCTGTTATTAATACTTGTCGCATTACACCGTCCACTACAGAATGAGGTAATTATCGCATATCACATATCAAAAGCAAATTGCACGGCAATTATTAGCACTATATTGGACACTTTGATATCTGACAGTCTGTCATTATAACAACGACATATCGGGCGTTGATAATAACTGGGGTGAAAATAATTTAAATATTCTGATAGAGATACTGCGAGCTATTGTATAGAACAACTAGTAACACCCCCCGGCTTCGGGGGCAATGAAGATATACTATACGCAAAATGTATACCTATTACTCGCTGATAAAATTTAGCTTTCTATTGGTGAAATAATTTTTAAAATCGGTTCAGTAGTTTTTGAGTTAAATAGTAAAAAACTAACAAACAAACATACAAATAAACAAATCTTTCCTCTTTATAATATTAGTATAGAAGTATAGACTCATAGAATAAAGTACATATTGTTATCACATCTTCCTTATAAATATCTATATAATATAATCTATATTTTTGTACATCTACATTGCACCTGTTTGAAGCCGGGATGTGTTACTAGGCTGAAATAAAGTTGAATAAAGGCCCTGAAAGGAACAGCTCATATCGTATTATTTGTCCATACATTGAAAGAAATATAAATTCTTTTTCTATTGAAAGTTGAATTTTAAGTAGACGTTCGCTTTTGAATAAAATATCGCCTAGTTTCAAGATGGACGCACACGCGGTTATATAATTATTTGCTGTTGCTTTTGTATTGTTTATTTAGGCGTACATAAACAAGAAAATGAATGTTAAAGTAAATAAGTTATAATGAGAGCAACTCGTACATTGTGAATCCCCAAAATAATATTGTCTTTTATTAACGCGAGTATCGCACATTTAAATAAAATACTTTATTTCGGATTTATTATTTATGCCGACGTTTCCTTTTTTTTTATATATTCAAATAGGAAAGCGTTTGTTTGCGATCACACCTGATCTTTAGAGTTGATGCAAACTAAGTTGGTAAATCACGCTTGCCTATGAAAAGCCTATTTACACTTGACTTAAAGAGCCCAATATTATAAGTCTCTGGAAAAACAGACGACGGATTTTTCTCGGATGCTTTTCAGCAACCGTGGTCGCGGCAGACTGTTTTAATCCGTTATAAAATACTTTATTTAAATCCCCAAATTACGTTTACATAGAGAAATTACGATTATTGAACAAAAGTAAAAACTAAAGCAATAACAGCAGTTACTAATTCAAAAAGCGCATATTCGAACCCAACTTCGCACGGCTAAAATAATGAAGAAAATGAAACCAGATCAAATGTTTGTCAGTGAAATCTGGATACCCTTATCATCTAGCGGTATGAAATATACTTTAGGACCGATTCTCATACCTACTCTCTAATATACGTGATCATAAAATAAAAAGCAGATAACTATTAAAATATAGGAAATTTTCAGGAAGAAAATATATGCAGAAAGTTCATTTTAAAATAAATTATGCGGATCTCCGCCAGCTCACATCCCGCACGCTTATATTTTGTCATGTGCTAGAAATATTGTTTTATTTTTGAAGCCAATGTTCTGGCAGGAAAAAAAATAAATAGCAGTCGATATATTTATTTCGTCTTTAAATTATTTGACCTTCCCCTCTCCTTAATGAACGCACCTCATTAACTTCAAGCCAATTCAAGAATAAAGGAATTTCCAAGAGATAAATGAGAAAAATAATTTGAAAGGCTCATCCCGCACTCAACAATAGTCCATTGTGCTTCGACCTAGATCTAAAACAATCTAGAATACTACAACTAGGCTTTCTAATAAAATTCATCCTAAGACATATCTCGGCTTGCTGTTGACACATTACTTACTAAAATGTTTTTTTTTTAATAATAAACAGTATATAGCTGAATCTTTTTTAAAGCAGTAGCACTCCTCTATTCTTATGAAATTTTCATGAATATTACACAAGAATCGATTAGTCTGTATACTGAACATATTTACCAAAATTGACAGGGGACGATAACGCGGTAAAACAATTTAAAAATATTTTTACCTGTCTGTTTGTTCGTGCTAATCTCCGTAACTACTGAACTGATTTTCGTGCAGTTTTCACAAACAGATTAAGTTTATTCTGATGACACATAATATAGGTTTTGTTTCATCTAAATCAGGAGTCAAAAAAGTTATCGACATTTTAAGATAATATCAATAGCTAACTATGCATGCATCATTTGTAAAATTGTAGCATACGCGAAAGTATTAGGATTTAAAAAAAAAATCGACAGTTACTCGTCATAGTCTGTTCATATCCCGTGCAGTAATAACAGCCACAGGACGAAAAACATTAATGGGTTTTCGACCTATTTTTGTTCAAATATTCAGAAATCCATGTAAAGTCTATCAATGGAGGTTCGATACCCGGACGGAATATTCAAATCCATTCCATCCAATCCATATTCGAAGATATAAATATATTGACGCCAAACATGAAACCAAACCGTTACTGGAAAAAACATAATAAATATTGATAACTTTGAACATTCTTGAATAAATAGTGACGTCCGCGTCGTGCAATTTCTACAGAACTACATCGACACAGCCGTTATCGTGGCTTGAATTTCACAACGAATTACTTGCTAGTGATGTACAGAGCTGATAGTATCGATGAATTAATAAAGTATAAATAAATATAATATCTGTCTGTTAATTTTGTACCTATATCAACCAAAAGTAGCTAAAAATATTGACGTTTCAAAAATACTTGTAAAAGTATACTTGAAGTAAGTTTTATTTGAAATTCGATTTTAAAATCCTACTTATCGTATTATGTACATAATTAATTTAAATTTCAAAATTAAATTTCAAAAAAAAAAAAAAAAAAAAAAAAAAAAAAATATATATGTTTTTCCGCCGATACTTATAGTAGTTATATAATTTATTTAGTAGATATTGTTTGCCGTGACGTAAAGAACCTACAGAAGATAAACGCTGTTTACAGCCAGCAAAATGCTGTTGGGGCCTTTTGTGATACTAATTTAAATTTTATATATTATTTTTTATGTTTTTTTTGTCACCAACATTTCATATCATTTTAATATTTTACTTTTTAGTCGGTAACGCTATTGATAAACTAGTATCAAAAGCTTCTGCTGTAGAAATTAGTAAGATGACTTCCATTCATATAACTTATGTATACAGCTTTGCGACGCAATTGAAGTCTCTAATTTATAACTTGCTTTTGAACGATTATTATTAAGATAAATGAATGCACAATCAATTTTATCGATAACACATAAGGCACATCACTACAATAGAAAGGAGCTGAGCTATTTCACGTGACATTACGCAACTTGACCCTCACAATGGCTGGATTTTACTGACCGTGTGGTTTAAGTGATAGGCTGAAGGCAAAGAAACGAGTAATTTTTTTTCAGAATTTTTAATTGATAATTCCAGACGTTTTTTAAATCCGGGACTTTTATAAACTTATATTTTTACTATTTTTTATGTATTCATATTATGGAATGATCTAGTATCAAGGGCTATATACTATACACTCAATACAGATTTCAGTAAATTGATCATAGTGATAAAATGTTAATGAACGTTTAATACGTTTTAATTACAAGGATTACTTTGATTTTAATATCAATACAATATTTCTGTAGATCTGTATGACACTGTACTCGTCCTAAATCACTAAACTGATTTTGATATTGTTTTCGTGTCGGTAAGTTAGATTCACAATTGGATCCAGAAGGTGGCGCTGCGATAAGGTTCCTTGATTTTTTTTAAATTGCGAAGTTAATTTCAGGGCAACGTCTGTTGACTCCGCTAGTTCATTGTATAATTTAAAAAAATGTGTTTAAAGACATCATGTTTTCGAAGATTCAAATTGCAGATTCGAGTTGCAGCTCTTTACAAACATTTTGTAAAACAAAAAACTTGGCGAATAAAAAGAGTGGCGGAGAGTTTTTTGCTAGTTCTTCTCGTCCGTTCTACGCCCTTGATTTGAGAACTGGCAGTTAATGTAAAATTAGAAGCATATAATATGTGTATTTTTATTGACGTTAATAAGTGTACGTTTTGTCACCTAAATTAATAAATGTTTTTGAATTTGAATAGTCGTCAAGACAAATTATGCAGAAGTAACTGTGTTCTATGGCGTGGCCAATTCACTCATAACTTGATCCACAGAAAATAGAGATTGCGACAATTACGCACAGAATAGGTGATTTTTATTACTGACACATTCGATGAGTTCCTTCCAATACCTTTGTTCGAATTTATGAGACTGATTAAGGCTATTGAGATCTCAACCATTGCCATAGAGTTAATACTAGTATTTCGTGAATGTGGGTTTTTAGGATAAACGGATCAACTAATTGGCGTAAGCTCGAAGTCAGTTATAGGTCGGTAACGCATCATATCATGTGCCTGGGGTTTTACTCAAGTGATTTTCACACTTGGCTGTACAATATAATTATTTTTATGGTAAATTGATAAAAAAAATCGTTTTTTAACATGCTCTTAGGTTGCAAAACATTTCGATATGTCGGGGTTTCCATTCCCGCCATATTTTTTTTGTAATTTATATTCTAAGCAACTCCTTCCTTGAATAACACTTGGACAAGTTATATTGTATATTCGATACAATACAGTTAAAAAGTAACCTTCCTTTTCCTTTAAAATTGACATGATGCACTTTTTGAGTAGTAAATTTTGCGATGGGTCGCAGGTTCTATTTTAGCCAGGCTGGTGTTTTATATTTTTAGACTAATATGATTTTCCATACACGGGAGATTATACCTTATTTCCAATCAGGTAACAAAATACTATCTAATATATAAAATTCTCGTGTCACAGTTTTCGTTGCCATACTCCTCCTAAACGGCTCGACCGATTCTTACCAAATTTTATATGCGTATTCAGTAGGTCTGAGAATCGGCTACTATCTATTTTTCATACCCCTAAGTGATAAGGGTTGTTCACCCTTAAATTTTTATTTTTATTTTTGGACGATTTTTTTTGTTTTTATTTTTTTTATTATGTGGCATTAAAAAATACATACAACCCCTGCTTTTTTGTCAAAAAAATCTAGACCCGTGCGAAGCCGGGGTGGGTCGCTAGTTATTTATATAATTTTCATTTATTTTTACGACTTTGTGCTTCGCCTGACGCTCTCCTCTATGTAGAATCTTAAAATATTTAAGCTCTTTTACTCGTTTCAGTTTCAACAAATCGTACCACTAAACGATTTTCAAGTGGTAAGAATTTAGATAGCTTTCATGTCTGGATCCTGAATAATGTTCCCGCGACGATTCCGCACTGATTCTATTTTAAATCCTATACTGTTTACGTTCCTCGAGAAATATCCATTTTATTGGTTGCACGAGAATTTGAATAACGAAGTATTAATTTTTTTTGGCAAAATATAGTATGGTTTTTTAATGTTAGATTTCGACAGAAGAGTATGAGGTTCACTTGATGGTAGGTGATACCTTAGCCACAGAACATCAGTCAATGATGCGTTGTCGACCTACTTTTTACTTCGAACATTCTGAAATCCATACTGTACAGTGTACACGTACCTACATGTACCTCGTATATATACAAGAAAGTTTTCAAAATCAGGCATTGATCATATTATGTGATATTTAATCTTTAACCAATAGAAAGCTACATTATCAGCGAGTAACATTTTAGGCAATTTTTTCTGTATAGTACATCTACATTGCACCTGTGCGAAGCCGGGACGTGTTGCTAGTTAATAATAACTAGCGTCACACCTTTAATGGATGTATGTACAATTCGGTTTAACAAAGAATATCTTTACATTTATTTTTGAGGCAAATTATAATGAAAGCGAATGGTATCAAGCGGCGGTAACAGAATATTTCAGACAATACAAACAAACAAATATTTATACAAAACATTTCAAATTCGTTTTATATCAACTGTATTTATCATTGAAATATAAAACGTGGGGAAATCTTTATGGTTTTGACAGAACAAACATATGCCACAGAGTAATTATTGTACCAGAACCATATTTAAAAATATTTTTTATGATCAGCAACTAATGTTATTCATAAAATGTTTTCTATTTTTTTTAGATAAATTATAAGAGTAAGTTCAAATTTAATTTATTTACTAAAATCAGTAGAATGAAAGTAATTATTAATCGTTCTATCTAGTTTCATTTAGTTCTTCAAGAACGAGAGATTTTTTTTGCTATCTTGAATATTATGCAGAGTATTTTTATATATGAAGTGCTCTTACTAAAGCAAATATCTTATAAGTTTTCTACATTGAATATGAAATAAAATAACAGACTGTTAATAAGGAAATATATTTTTATAATCATTTTCAAATAAGTTAAAAAAAAAAACATTTAAATAATAGAACAAATAAATGTTAGTTCTATATTAAAGTACACTGCAGCAATTCCTTTTAAAATAGTTTTCTTTCATTTGCAAATATTTTCTAGAAATGTTTCTAGTTTAAAATAAAGGTAAAGAGATGAACGAATAAAGCTTTAAAATATGTATATACTATATATACAAATACCTTACCTTAAGCTCAGTATAGGAAATTATATTTAGGCATTAAAGTCCATATCTAACATTTTCACTGTTGAAAAATGGGACCTTTTTTTGGGAATAAAAAGTACCCTTTAATATACTAGTACTCTTGAATTATCCCATCGTATTCGAACCCAGGACCTCTGGTTCTAAACGCATCGCGCTTACCACTGAGCCACGGAGGTGGTCAAAGTCAAGGTCAAGTTCTTTTATTAACGCGAGTATCACACATTTAAATAAAATACTGTATACCGGATTAAAACGCGGTTTATTATTTATATTGTTTAAATTATTTATCCCGACGTTTCGGATGCTTTTCAGCAACCGTGGTCGCGGGGAGACAGAAAGATGACAGTTGTCTGATTTTTGAAATGTCACAAAGTTGCCATATTCCATTCAATTCAAAAATAATTTATTAATTTAGGTAACACAATGTATACTTATGAACGTCAATAAAAAATACATATTAAATGCATCTAATTTTACATTTACTTAAGCATTTTTACATTTAATTTAAACAATATAAATAATAAATCGCCTTTTAATCCGGTATACAGTATTTTATTTAAAGGTCAAGTTTGTCAAAGTAATGTCTATAAAAAAGTCTAAAAATGATTTCATGTTTGTGTTATATTTTACTCTATCATAACCTCAAACTACAACGAAACCAAATAAATACTTGTAGCTCATAATTCCATAGACTCGTTACAATGGCTATTCGTTCTGATACAGCTTACACAGGACTCGGCGAAATATATTGTGGGAGAGTTAATAAATATAGATTAGTGAAATTGAACGTTTATTCTAGAGAGATTTTACTGTGCTATGAAGTATTTTATTTTCTTTATTGTGTGTTTTAACATGGATGAAATTGCATGTAGCTGAGATGAGAATGCTGAGGTGGATGTGTGGAGTGACAAGATTAGATAAGATAAGAAATGACTATATAAGAGGAAGTTTGAGAGTAGCGCCAGTGTATGAATAATTGAAAAGTAATCGTTTGGCTTGGTATGGGCATGTTATGAGGAGAGATGAAGGGCAAGTCTAAAAAATTTTTGAATATGAAAGTGAATGGGTATAGGGGAAGAGGGAGGCCGAAAAAAACATGGATTGACTGTGTGAGGAATGATATGTGTTTGAGAGGTGTGACTGATGATATGGCGAGTGAAAGGAGAGAATGGAAAAAAACATACTGCGCCGACTCCAAATAAAAAAGGGAATAGGGCAGGAAGAAGAAGAAGTGTGTTTTAGCATGTATTACAAATATTAAATTTCAAATGTGTAACTTATCAATGACATAATAAAATCTTATTTTTGAAATTTGTTGAATAATTCAATCAATTTAAACATACTGTAGAAAAACTAAATTTAAATGGCGTAAAACTAGTACAGATTAAAAACTCACTGCAAAGCGTCGATGCGGTCAAATCTCTCGCAAACACACCAGTCTGGAATCGCGCCAGGCTGAATAAATATGTATTGGTGGCCACGCCTACGCTACCAATACGCTTGAAATGTCTTAGATTTATCGTATTGGTGAAATTTTTAAAGCTACGGTAGAATATTCGTAGATCTACGACGTAGATGTTAGTTGCTACGGCGTAGCTGATGTTAGAGCTTCGTCAGTAAACAAAAAAGTCGAAAAACTTTACTGGAGCTTTTACTCTTGAATGATTAGTACGAATGATGTGGACGGATATTTAAATATACTATTTTTGTATTCTGTACGTACTCATATACTGTGAGAGTAAAAGGACTTACGAGGAAGAGAGAGTACGAATTGAAAACTTTGGTGGATTGAAATCCCAACGGGCAGTTTTTGTCTCTGTCGGGGTAAAAAACCTATCAAGGTTTTTGTACCCTGCCTGACTGAAACATTTTTTTTAATCAAACCTGGAAACTCAAGAGCTAACCGCATCGTATATAACATTAAACCACGAAGGCAGTCAATGGACGTTGTAAAAGCATGAATAAAAACATATTCCTTAAGAAAACGCGTGCAAACTATTATTAATATTTTTAAAAAGTCTGAAAATAATTCCAACTTAAAACAGAACAAAGTGGGTTGGCGCGTTTAGTTTAAAGTATAAGAGTTTGTCCAAATATTTATTGTGAAGCGGAATAAAGTGCACATCAAGACAAGAGGTCCTTTGCCAAGATTTATTTCGTGGCACGCGATTATCTGCGGAAAGATACGAGGTACGCTTGTACAGGGGCTAGATAGAAACAATTTCCGAATTAAATATTTTATGAAATAGTTTCATCGATAGAAAATGTGAAGAATTACGTGAATATCAAATATAATATTAAATAAAGAGGAAAGGTTTGTTTGTTACGATTAAACTCAAAAACTACTGGACCGATTTAAAAAATCTTTTACCAATATAAAGCGAGTAAGATATGCTATTTTTTTTAACTATGTATTATCAAATATATGCGACTAAATATAAAGAGAGTATTAACACTCTTGTTATTTGATATCTGATACAAAAAATAGCAGTATTAGTCAATAATTTTCTTTTTTTTTTAAATTGAACCTGAATTTCATTGCATTTTTTTATAAATACTTCTCTTATATGTGGATGCAGTAGAATAAATATATAATACTAGCGACCCGCCCCGGCTTCGCACGGGTCTAGATTTTTTGACAAAAAAAGCAGGGGTTGAATATATTTCTTAATGCCACATTATAAAAAAATAAAAACAAAAATATTCGTCCAAAAAATAAAAAATAAAATTTAGGGGTGGACTACCCCTAACATTTAGGGGGAAGAAAAATAGACATTGGCCGATTCTCAGACCTACTGAATACGCATATAAAATTTGGTAAAAATCGGTCAAGCCGTTTCGGAGGAGTATGGCAACGAAAACTGTGACACGAGAATTTTATATATTAGATTTAGAAATGCAGTGCTAACTAATGTTATTGGAACGTGATGTAAGTTACGAAAGAATAAATAAACGAAATATGTTGTATATCCATAAAAGTATATTTAAAAATACATATAAAATACCTGTATTGTATTTTAAACCTGTGAATATTGTATTACTTAAAAAAATGTAGGAAGTGTAAAATTTTATCAAAAACTTTGAAAGTGGAACACTTTAACTTTTACGACGCCGTCTCCCTGACTAGTCTGGTATCTTGCCAAATGTGGATACTTTTTGTGACACGTTTTGTAAATAGATTATATCGTCCCTGTTATTGATGGCCCGCAGTGTATTTTGGAACTATATCATAACCTCTTTTGATATGCTAATGTGTAGAGCTGGCATTAATTTATAAACTTTCGACAACTGGAATTGTAAAGTGTACTATGAATTTCTATCTTCATTTCAATTATCAAGATGGCGTCATTTTATATTGAAGTTGTTATGAAATGAGAAAGAATATTACGGAATCTGGTATTATTATAAAAATACCAATTCTCCAGAAAATATATTTGGACGCTGTTAAACAATACAGTGTCAACCCACACGGTTACCATTTTGAGAAAATTGAGTTTGAAGTTTTAATTAGGTTTTATTAAATTTATTTTTAATAATGACAGAAATAATAGATTTTTTTGTAATTATTATTATAAGACTTAAAATTTTTTCTGGGTAGCAATTAAAGTAATAGAACTAAGTTCATTATTGTTAAATATTTTAAACATATTTGGGTTTCGTGCCCGCTAGTTTTTTTCAATATTTTTGCTATTAAAACGATTTAAATGATATATATCTCTTGAATATGTACTCCAACTCATAAGGAAGCGATTGGTACCATTTACATTTTTATCATTTTGTGGGTTGACACTGTATTGTTTAACAGCGTTCATTTAAGGTTCAGATATTCGAAGCAAACAAGAAACATTCAAATAAGATTTTGTTTGGAAAGTACAATTTTTCTCAAAGACAATTTTACTTAAAGTCAAACAAGACATCCCGCGTTGCATAATTATGTTGCAGTCGAAGTTAAGTGTAGTCATCTCATTACAGTAGTGCATTTTAGACTTTACGATACAATTTTACTTCGTGATTTTAATTTGTTAATATGACGGGTGCGTTGGCGCGTTCGGTAGAACACCTGCCGTGCGCATCGATGGATCGTGGTTTCAAATCTCACCGGGACGACATGTTTATAATTTTGTCTAAGCATCACGTCCCACGTCTGGTAACTTCGGGAGTTGAACTGGTTGGATACTGACTGGAAAAACCGTCAAGTGCATATTGCGCGTTTCAGTTTACAGTGATATCCGAATGCTTGAAGTAAAAAGTAGGTCGACAGTTATACATCATTGACTGATTTTCTCTGGCTGAGGTATCACCTACCATCAAATGAACCACATGCTCGTCTGTCGATATCTGACATAAAAAAAACCTTCTGTAAGAGATCATGTACCTACAGTCCTTTTGCTATTTCTGATGAATTTAAAAATAATTATTAACAAAATTAAAGACATCATGTGTTGTTCGATATATTTATTTATTGTAGCTATTCAGTATTTCTACAGGTTATCTGTTATTTTCTTGGTAATATATTAGGTGTACAAATAAGTTTCCGCCGTTACACAAAATATGTCCTCACTAAAAAGTTTCGTTGAAATTGTCAGATGTGACATGAAATATTTTAATTTTGGACATTTGGTAAAAACATTACGTTGGAGTTTTAGTGATTTTGTATCAGCATCACATATTTTTTTTCGTTTAAAAGAAAAAGTTTTGTGCCGAATAAGTGCCGTTTGCGGGAACTGTTGATTTACTTCTTTTTTTTGGAGAAATCTGCAGTTGAGGTACATCGATTGCTTGTAAAAGCTTATGCCGAAGCTGCCTTAAGCAAGAGAGTTTGTTGTGAGTGGTTTTAAAAGACTAGAATCGGTGAAATTGATGTGAAAGACAAAAAACGTAGTGGAAGGCTGAAATCGCACAAAGACCTGGAATTCGAAGAATTTTTGAAGGAATATTCATGCCAAAGGCTAGAAAGACTCTCACTTATATTACAAGTGACTCAGCAAACAATTTCATATCGTTTAAAACAAGGAAATTGGGTTCCACATGAACTGAAACCGAGAGATGTTGAACGCTGTTTATGCACGTGCGAAATTTCACTTGCCATCCCTAAAATAAAGAGTTTTTTGCATCGCATAGTTACTGGTGATGAAAAATAGATTCAATTTGATAACCTAAAGATGAGAAAATCATGGGGACCACCTGGTCATGCTTCAACATCGACAGCCAAACGAGATATTGTTGGAAAAAGCTTATGCTGTGTATTTGGTGGGATCAACTCGGTGTCTAGTATTATGAGTAGCTCAAACCGGGCGAAACCTTTACTGGACCTTTCTATCGAACACATTTAATGAGATTAAGCGAGCACATAAAGAAAAACGCTTCCATTTCTACTCCAGACATGATAAAATGAATCTTCTACATGATAGAGCTCGTCTGCATGTTGCGTTGCCGGTCAAGAACTATTTGGAAAGGCTTAATAGGGAAGCCCTTCCCCACCCGCCATTTTCACCAGCTATTGCCCTTTCCGATCATCACCTTCTCCAGCCGATGGCGCATGATATGTCTGAGCAGCGCTTTACAACAAATGAAGATAATAAAAATTGGGTCGATTCGTGGGTAGCTTCAAAAGATGAAGAGTTCTTCCGATGTGGTATCCAAATGCTACCAGAAATATGGGGAAAAGTAGTGGCTAGTAATTGACAATACTTTGAATAAAATATAATATACCATTCTTTCACAATAAATATCTAAAGTTTGATAAAAAACGGCGGAAACTTATTTGTACACCTAATATATTTTTTTATTAGTTTGTATTTATATATTAAAATTGCAGCCGAACATAAAACCTTACTTACTTACCTTAAGATTCAATTAGAAAAATGATTTACACTAAATTATACGATTGCGACAAATCGTATCCTATTAAGTTACTTCACGTATAAACGGGTAACGATCGGAATCGGAATCATTTCCATAAATAACGAGATACTCGAGTGGTTAACGACATTTTTAACGATTTCTCTCGTTATCTTCATTATTAGGGATAACCTAAGGGATGCTTTTTTTGGCATTTTACGTTTGCGGCTGGGAATTACCTCCGGTAACGTGATTCCCTTTATCAGAACGTTTTAGGGAGAAATACGGGAATAACATTGTGTTTTTGTAATTGTAGATATACATTGTACAATGTGGTACCATATTTATCAATCTTTACATATATGTATATGTACATATTATGTCTAGCAACAGAAATAATAATAATACTGCATATTGTCAGTAACGTCTCAATTAAATGCTTGAATATGAAGGATTGTAATATACCGTGTTTATTTGTAGATTAACGTCTTAGGCTTCGTACGTCGATATACACGCTATATCTACATATTTAATCCTCCGAAACGGCTCGACAGATTCTTATGTTTTTTTATATTTATAATATTTTATAGGTATGAGAAAAGGTCCTTGAGTATATTTCATACCGCTAGATGATTAGAGTATATAATAATATAAATCGAGCAAGATTTTTTTTCTATTTTTTTGACAAAAAATGATTTGGTCTCATTTTCTTCATTAGTCGTGTCGTAGTCTCGTGCAAAGCCGGATCGGGCAGCTATAATATAAGAAGGTTTTTCTTCTATGCACTCCTAAACTATTCATACAATTATGATAAAATTTTGGTGAGTTGGTTTGATAAATAATATTAGGATTAAATCGCAACTTTATCCGGTAAAAAGTTATTTTATTTCAATTTTGTTACACTCGCGTTACTAAAAATAATAATAAGCACACATCTATTCGTTATAATGAGAACTATAATTATATTTCAAGAGATCTTCGTTATTTTTTAATGGTCCTATATGAAAATGTCTATCGTGTTAACGTCAGTTGGAACATATTGCACAGGTAGAAACTCGGTGAAAAATTCACGAATTAAATTCGAAAAAGTTTGTATTCGTTACGAAAACAAGTTTAAAATTCAAAAACAGGAAGCTCAAGTTTGACATTTCTCCGGAAGGACGCCCTCGGCTCCATTTCAATTAAATATTATTTATTTTTAATGATAAAACATTTTATATTGGTTCTTTCTGTGACTTTATTTACGTTGGATAATGTAGTATTTTTAAGGTTAGTATGTTTCCGGGTACGAATCCTGAAACAAGAAAGCTTATTGATTGCTAGGGCATAAAAACTGATTATTTCCTTAGCTCTAAAGAAAAACAAGAGAAAAATAAAATTGAAAAACTCTTCTGCATACTATAAACGAGTACACTTGAGGCATGTGGCAGGAAAATAAATTTGTGGATGTTTACATAGAAAAATAAAGATATGTGTTTACTTTTTGGAACGGATTGGATTATCCACTTTCATCTCAACTAATGACTATTGCCATCCACGCTAGTATAGAGAACTAAATCATTAGCACAGCACACAGCACAGCACATTATCTTAGCAAACTACCTTGAAACAAATTTCCTTCTTATAATACTCAACGTAATCGAACACGTAGCTTTAGATAACATTGTAATTAAAAAAATCATTGCATACGTAAGTGTAAAAATTTACGGCCTTATTCATAAACGAATTATAACCATAGTTAAAATATGTTTTGTTTCTTTCATTCTGTAGTCTTTTTATATTCGACAGAGCGAGACAAAACATATTTTAACTATACCGTAGGACTTTAATCTTATATAGTTACTCTTCCTTGAGGTGCATTAAGACAAAATGCACTTCAATAAATCCGAGTATCACAAATCGTAACACATTAGTGCTGTAACACATATCGATGTTGGAACGGTTCCACGCCCCGCCCACAACGTTGTCAATAAATTATCGAGTGCGGCTCTTGGCATTGTTTGTTAAGACCTTTAGTACACTCTTAGATTTACGGGATCGCTGCAAATTGTACCGCGTTTGAGATTTAGATACACGCAAGGAAGAATCGAGGGGTTATATATTTCTGTACTTAATATAACATAAATATAATAGTATAATATTGTAAATAATATTAAGCTTCTAAGCGCGATCAAAATTGAATCAAAACTAATAATAAGTAATATTATGATTGATTAAAAATAATTATAAATAAATTTTTCACGAAACTTAACACAAAGTTACTATAATTACCAATAATTAATCGTAATTAAAGCTTTTAGTAGTAGCAGTATTTCAAAATATATTTTTGCCCCAATTCGATAAAATATTAAATAGAAAATAATTTCCTCGTTTCTTAATTAAACATAATTTCTTAACAAAATTCCTTTGTCTAGATTTTGCCGGTATTTTAAAAAAATATCGATTCACAAACGCACAACACTATTAATTTGGCAAGCTGTCATTGGCAAGCGCGAGTCGATGCATTATGCGGTGCTCTCGACAAACTTAAAGATGAAATATCTCACAAATTTCGTTCATCCATGAATTGATTTTCAGTATTATATAAAGGGAATAGGGCTGTGTATTATAATTTCACCAGTAATCTATACTAATACTATAAAGTGGAAAGATTTGTTTTTTTCTATGAAACGAATAATCTCAAAAACTAATGGACTGACTTAAAAAAAAAATTCACTAATAAAAATCTACATTATCAGCGCGTAACATAGGCTATTTTTGTATCTATGCACCGTGTGGAGCTGGGGCGCGTTGCTAGAAACAGATGTATCACAACTGCAGGAAGAACTGTTATCTGTTAGCTATGATTTATTTCTGTTACGATAAATACGCCTCACTCCTAGAATCTATGATGACTTTGTGTTACTAATTAACGCATAATATCATATTACGATGAAAGTAACCCTTCCATAAATTTTCATTAAAATATCAAATGAAATAAAACATAATGTCGGACCGTAATTAAAGCTGGGCTGTTAATTATGTGTTGAACCGTGGTTAAGTGAGGGTCACAGTTAAATATATAACCAGTTTTAATTTTAATTACATCTATTTGAAAGCGAGATTTGAAGTACTCATCTTTAGATATGCTACGAGTATTGAAATATACTTTTCACTTTGATAAACTTTACATTAATTTATTCTAATTGACTCGACTCTTCTATACTAATACTAGCGACCCGCCCCGGCTTCGCACGGGTCAATATTTTTTTTTTAAAAAAGCAGGGGTTGTATGTATTTTTTAATGCCACATTACAAAAAAATAAAAACAAAAAAATCGTCCAAAAATTAAAAAAAAAAAAAATTGGGGTGGATTACCCTTAACATTTAGGGGGATGAAAAATAGATGTTGCCCGATTCTCAGACCTACCCAATATGCACACAAAATTTCATGAGAATCGGTCAAGCCGTTTCGGAGGAGTATGGCAACGAAAACTGTGACACGAGAATTTTATATATTAGATTATAAAGAGAAAAGATTTGTTTGTTTGTTACGATTCAACTCAAAAACTACTCGACCGATTTTAAAAATTCTTTCATCAATAGAAAGCTACATCTTAACATAGGCTGCATTTATTTCCAGAAATAATAAGGGATCCCTACTTAAACTTTAATAATGTAATCCAAAGTGTAATAAAGGTTGTAGGGAGTTATCTCTGGATCTACATAACCGATATAAAAAAATCTTTCATTCATAGATTATCACCGTTTTGTGTAAAGTACTTCTACATTGCACCCGTGTGAATCTGGGGCATGTTACTATTTCAAGTATAGATCATTTTTTATCAGCGATGTCTTCTGTTAGACTTTCAGGATTTATACTCCTTACTTTAATCCTTAAGAGATGGAATTATCCAACAGGATTCCAAACAACCATTTTGAAAAATCCCAATTTCCTAAAAATAAATTACAGTTTTTGCTAATTAAGGATATCTTTGTGTAAGAATTTATTTCCCTAGACAAGAATATTTAAACTATCAAGTAAAAAAAACCTCAAAGTTTATCATTTTTCCAAATTCTAAGCTTTTCATAAGTTAACAGATGTAGTATCTACTCAGGAATTTCAATTTGAAGTAACAAAGACCGGTTGTAGTAAATTAAAAATGGGGCGGTCGTAAATTAAAAAAGTAATTCGCTTGAAAAATTCTAACGACGCTTTACCGTTATTTATAGATACTGTTAATATATTTTATATCCTAGTGTATTTATTAATTGTTGTAAATATTGTATTTTACCTCGTACGATGAATATGAGTGCTGCTGTTCAACTTTAATGTTTGACTGGCACTTTGTTCGTACTTTGAGTCTTGTGGACTCGATTTTAGGAAGGAAATTAAAAAAACCTAGGGTTCCGTACAAAGTTTTTGTTAAGTAATTATCACGATAAAAAAAACTACAAATTTACGGTTTTCAGATTTTTCCCTTTACTTGTGCTACATGACATAGCTTCATGCCAAATTTCATGATTCACGGGATCACATTAGATCAACGGGAAGTACCCTATAGGTTTTGATTTCCTTGCGAGTGTCAAAATATGCGGCATAAACGGAGCATAAAAGGCGTATATTTTGATTGCGTCGACATAGAAGTTTGATTTTTCACTGCTACAAGGGACTGCAGACCTGAACACTGATACCTCCACGCGTTGCTAAGAAAAAGGGTCTTGACAGGTAGACGTACAACGAAGTAATCCTTTAAAGGTTCCATGCAGGAGTACAGAATACCCTATAAATGAGTCACCATCATGAAAATACTACAGACAGTAAAGTACTACGTACTGGCTTCGCAATGTAGATGAACTTAAGAAAACTAGCTTTCTTTTAGTGAAATATTATAATTTTAAAATCGGTCGAGTAGTTTTTGAGTTAAATCGTAACAAACAAACAAATCTTTCCTTTTTATAATATTTGTAGATAGATATAGATAAATTCTGTGATTAAAACTTTGAAGCAATCTTTTGTATGAAATTGTGTGCATGCTTATCGATTATGTTTGTTCATCAGATGAGTTCCAATACAAATAGTCATCTGATATGAGTTCTACGCTCGTTTATCCACGTCCAAGATACAATTTATACTCGAAATATTGGCCCATAATCGACTTCCTTTGACTGTTCTGATCTCAGTACATTTTTGAATAGAGAATCGAAATTGTTTCAAAACTATCATAAATTATTCCTCAGTGACATTTTACATGGAATATTCATCCTAAAATATCGTTAAAAATTCAAGAGAATTTGTATTCATGCATTAAGCGCACAATACTTGTAAACAAGCGAATTCTCGCTATGAATATTCAACTCTAAGCGAGCGGGTGAACGGAAGGCTAACGTGAGGCTAACATGTGTCTTGATATAGAAGCTGTAATTTTAGATGTTTTGTTTGCTGTGTAGCACAGTCTTGAGTATTGAATAGCTCGAAACTTCAATTAACATTATTATAGTAGTTAAAAGTCCGATATCATATCAATTTGACGGGTTCGTTAGCGCGTTTGGTAGAATACCAACTTTGCACTCCGGTCGGTTTCTGGTTCAAATCTCGCCGGGATGAAATATTTATAATTTTCTATAAGCCTGTCTTCCTCACGACGATGAAGAAGTGCACATTGAGCATTTCAGTATAAGTCTATGAATTTCCGAATGCTTGAAGAAATAGTAGATCGATAATGTTCTGTGGCTGGAGTATCACCTATCATTAAGTGAATCTCATGCTCATCTGTCGATGTCTCACATATAAAAAAAAACAATTAATCTTGAGATCATCTAAATAATGTTGTAGTTATTATCGTCGTAGTTATACAAACTTTTTAGAGCAGACTTAACCGTTTGTGTTCGTCACTCTGTGCTGATGCTACGTTGTAGCGTAAAACTATAGAGACGCTACCGTTTCGCGTAGCAATTAATGCCGCCTAACAACGCTACGACGTAGCGCTAGAACGGGTCGGCGTAGCACAAAGTTTTCGTAGCTTACTGTAGCAATCTGAGAAGCTAAGCTGAATTAAAAGAATATCACTTCAGCATATTACCACGTGTATCAAAGTAAAAGAAACTCGGTAAAGGATTATCACGGAAGCAGAACCTTTCATTAAGTATTGTGCGAGTTATCAAGTTTGCCACGTGAGCGGAGTTTAGATACTGTTTAGCTTTCATTACGAGAGAGATTGGGTTGTGGACACACTAGGAACATTTACTATAGGTAAAAAGTGAAATACAAAAAAAAATGTTGACCAAACTCAATAATATAAAGAATCATATAATATATATTTAAAAACACCAGTCATACATTTTGTAGCATACGGAGAATGCCAAACTATTGTATAACAGTGAATTCCCGTGTCCCCTATTGGAGCATGGGGCAAACTCATTTCTGTGTCTGTTTCACTTATCATTTATATTGACTGACCTACCTAATTGTGATCAGCCTTCTGTGTCCTGCCTGACCAAAACAATTGTTTTATTTTCTTGTTCCCTCGGGATTCGAATTCAGGCCCTCCGGTGCTATCCGCGTTGCACTTACCATTGAGCTACGAAGGCGGACATACTATAATACGACACAATAAATAACAACTGTTGTAATAAAATAAAGTATTTAGTGAATATTCGATATGTACTTGTAATAGTGCTAGTGTTTAATCAACAATAGAAGGTAACTAAATCTATAAATTAATCATTAATAATAATTTTATGTAATTGGCCTGAGCTTTTTTACTCCTGAACTTTTCTAAGACTTAAGCATTTAGTTGATTCGTGAAAGAAAAACCAAAACGAATGCATCGGTACGCATTTCGACGGGTCCCAAGAACAAAATCGTATATGCAAATAAACGATTTCACAGATACGATTTTGTTCTTGGGACCCGTCTATTTACGTGATTATATTATTGTGAATTCACAATTCCTCTGGAAGGCCATGGGATAGATACATTTCTGTGTCTATTTCACTGAGCAATTTTTTTCACAGACAATAAGGCTTTACGTGCCCTGGCTCGATTAATATGAATGGAGGTGATTTATCATGCACCAATTGTATCCACATCTTTATGAACGTTAAGTCAAACTTTTACGTGTAGTCATGTAGGAAGTTGGAACAAAACTTGAAATTATCTAAACTTCGATACATCACAACAAGAATAATGAATGGAGTTTACTGAGTTAGAGGATTAACAACTAAACTATCCAATATTATAAAGATAAATAGGTGTTGTGCTTTGTTTATGAAAGCGCAAGAGATCGGCATTTGTTTAACTTTTGGATTTAACTTTTAGTTTCAGTTATTTTTCTAATCTTCGCACGGGTCTAGATTTTTTGACAAAAAAAAGCAGGGGTTGGTAATAGAAGAGTGAAAATATAGGGTTGTATGTATTTTTAATGCCACATAATAAAAAAAAATTATCCAATAAAATAAAAAAAAATGGGGTGGACACCCCTTATCACTTAGGGATTTGAAAGATAGATAGTAGCCGATTCTCAGACTTCCTGAATAAGTATAAAAAAATTCATAAGAATCAGTCGAGCCGTTTCGGAGGAGTATGGGGACGAACATTGTGACACGAGAATTTTATATATTAGATTGTTTCATGACTAGCATCACACCCCGGCTTGGCGTGCTGCTAATCGCAGCCCAGGGGCACGCATGGGTGCAATGTAGATGTACTATATACAAACAATATAATAAATATATATAAAATAGCCTATGTTACTCGCTGATAATGTAGCTTTTCATCGGTGAAACAATTTTCAAGATCGGTCGAGAAGTTTTTGAGTTAAATCGTAACAAACAAACAAATCTTTCCTCTTTATAACATTAGATTCTCAATAATAAAACCTACGAGTATAAAACTAAACCACTTCCCGCAATAATAATGAGCTCCGTTACTTGAAATCGAACCTCAGACTATAGCTCAATTTACTAAATAAAACTCAATACATGATTCAGCAAACTTTAAAATGAAAAAAGTACGCATCCTTGAAAATGCCATTCCGACAATTCAAATTCTTTTCCTCGAGCGACATTGGAACATGATTTACACAGCAATTTCTACCTTATTGTGTTCATACAGAGTGTATATTCTTACAAGAGTGAATATGTCCCTTACAAAATCACCATAACTCATTTTTCGCAGGGAAGTCGACAAAAGTTCATGTTTTATCGAAATATTCGAATGCTATCGGAATCGAGCGATTTATTATCGAAGTTTATATAGAGTACGTAAGTTTTAAAGAGATAAGTTTTTACATTTGTCTATGAAGGCGGTAAATCTTAACACATGATACTAGGTTAACGGTTTCTAGAAATAAATAAGCATAGTAGAGGTTTTAGTGAAACTAAACGACGTCTGCTCTACAATATAATTTATGACTGCTTTCGTTAAATAAATCATTTCTAAGTGAAAAATCTAGTCATGTAGATAATATCAACAAATCGAAGTTATTTGCAAATCATACAAACACTTTGTTTGTTTTCAGATTCTATGACTATCTCTTTCGCACCTGCAATATATATCAAAGGCAAATAAACATTTACTGACATATTAAATTCTCTTTTTTTTAAGTCTCCCCGGATAGCTTCTACCGAAATAGGATATTGAATAGTGATTAGATAGTTCTTCTTTTCATTGCCATACAAAAGATAAAAATCATATTACATTATACAACGATATAAGTAAATAAAGCAATATAAAACAATATGTTTTTATTGATTAAGATTAATAAACTTATGTAGCGTATATTGCGTGTAGGGCCCAAGGAAAAAGGCCCAGCTTCTTGATAAATGCGTATTAATGAGTATTACAATAATTTCGTATCGTATATCGAAAAAGAATTCGAATGATTTTTGGTATAACGTTTTGCGTATGCCATCACTGACAGTTGTAGTTGACGTATCTGTCATAGTGAATTTATAGCCGCGTCAACGTATATAAACCAAATTTTGTACTTACATATTATAAGAATTCAGTTAATTATTTATTTTTTGCCTTGATCCTTGAAAAATTCTTACATTCTTACATTTACAAGGAATCCAACATGGAGCCTACCTACCCCTGCCTCCATCAGTCGTAGTATCTTTAGTTTATTAGTTTATCATTTTTTGTTTATTTTAAATCATAAATTACTTGAATTCGCGTTTCCATTTAAGTTTCAATTTATTATATTCTTCCTAATCCTATATTCTCTCTTAGCGCACGTTCTCCTTCATAATTATAACCCCTGCAGCCACACCTCTCAGTACAAGGTCCTGACAGAATAACAGCGTCGCAGCTCCGGCTACGACAAAATGCTGAGTCAGTAACTCTTTTCCTGAGGGTGAATACAGATATAAAATAAAACTATATATATTTGATTGTTATTGTATTTTTATCGTGTGTTATTTTTGTATTGTGTTTACTCTGACAAATAAATGTTTTCTATTTCTATAAAAATGTTTAATATTTTCAAAAGTTACATAAAACCGACTCAAGTTATATATTTAATGTAATAATCACACTATTTTCAAACAGCTCAATAAAGCTTTTAATACAACCATAAAATATAACAATTCAAGCTGCGGTTAAATTAATTTCATCAAACAACAAACTACGTTGACACGTCGCTCCTCATAACGCTTGACATCTGTCAACGCACGTCAGTTTTGGCGGGAATATCGCGGTGTCATGGCGGCCTGTCAAGGTAGTCGGAAATATTTGCTGTGATATTCGAAATTTTCGTAATATTTATTATTTGTTTCCGAAAAATATCTCTAAATTGTTTTATAATATATACAGGTAATATGAAAATGATGTAGGTATAATAATATTATAAAGAGGAACTATTTGTTTCTTTGTTTGTTACGATTTAACTCTGAAACTACTCGACCGGTTTTAAAAATTATTCCACTAATAGAAAGCTACATTATCAGCGAGTAACATTGGCTATTTTTTTCTGTATAGTACAACTACTAAGCACACGTGAGAAGCCTGGGTGAATCACTTGTGTTTAATATAATGAATTTAATTTTTTTAAAAAGAAAAATACATTCTCTCAACATACTTAAAATTTTAATAACCTTTATACAGACTACTATTATATTACGTCATTTTTCTAACAAATATAAATACGATATTCAAAACGCGGCTCATTATTTGTAACAAGCTTAGTCGTACATGTTATCGTAAATATTCTCTTTGTATAAAATATTTACAAAGCCTATTTTGTCTTTCAGTTTTATATAAAGGCAAGAGATAGAAAAATTGTGTAAATTAAGAATAATTTGACCTTTAGAGTTCAAACTCTAGAAGGTCAAAGATGACCTAATAAGTAGTGGTAATTTGGGGCATGGGGCAGAATTTAGATGTCTTTTAACTGACTTCCGAAAAGGAGTACTGTATACCGGATTAAAACGCGATTTATTATTTAAATTATTTATCCCGACGTTTCGGATGCTTTTCAGCAACCGTGGTCGCGGGAGACTGCGACCACGGTTGCTGAAAAGCATCCGAAACGTCGGGATAAATAATTTAAATAATAAATCGCGTTTTAATCCGGTATACAGTATTTTATTTAAATGTGTGATACTCGCGTTAATAAAAGACAATATTCCGAAAAGGAGGTGGTTCTCAATTCATCTTCATGCTTTTTTGTATGTTTGTTACACAATAACTCAGCAAGTTATACATGGATTTCGATGATTCTTTTTTTCACACATCAGTTTGCCACAGAGGCAGTTTAATTATATGACCGAGCACGAAATACTTGCGAGAAATTATTTGTATCGTCAATCTGTAAAGGCCACACGATGCTATTTTCTTGTACACACAAGAGCAATTTTAAGCACAATAATTGATATCCAAAAATTGTAATATCCGCGGTTATAACACGTAGATATTATATGCTGTTTACACCAAGAAAAGTATTACAAAAAAATCTGTAGAATAGATCAAGAATGTTACGTGTTGTTTAGACCGTGAAAGTCATATTTTATTATAATACTTCAATTTTATTGTAGGCAACAGGAAGGAAACATGCATTACAAATGGGTAATTATTTCTATGAAATTGAATAGATCCTTCATTCAACGATATATTAACGATACGGATACCTTTTTGAGAGATTTTCGTTCTACTAGATTTTCTCTCAATTTCCTTCATATTGTAATTTTAACATAAAATCATTTCCATAAATGCCTCCGTTAACTTCATAAAATTTCACCAATTATTCCACCTAAGTAATTTAGTCTCGAAATTAAAAACATAATTCGAGAGAGGCGAATGTAATTATGTGAAATAAAATGAAGTCAATCAGGTAACGTCATTAAATAGGATGCCATGATTGGCTCCGGGGTGGTACAGTCTTGAACTTAAGTCGTAGCGTTTAATTAATTTTAAAATTTTATAGCTTTTACTTCTGTAAAAGCAATAGGAGTAAAATATGTTTTTAATTGTCATAATTCTTAAAGAAAGAAACTCTAAAGATCATTTTTAGGGCAACTTAAACCTTATAAGGACAATATAATATTTAATCAGAATCAAATGATCTTTTTTCTATATTAATAAAAATCAAGATAAGTACATATTATGTCTATTTACAAGGCGAAATTATTTACTTTTCATTTTATCACATTATTTGTTTTTATTTTTATAGTTATTATACAGCAATGTATCCATGGTTTTAAATCTTACTGTACATAATATTAATAGGATGTAGACACAAGTTTTTTTAAAGATTTTGCAGACTTTCCATCACAACTGTACCGATCAGAATGAAGGGAATAATGACAAGGCATACTTGTAAGGCTTTTAAGTTCATTAAGTCCAGGTGTATTCAATTAGTATACAAAATAATCAGGAGCAGTACTGTCTGATGGATACTGAGTAATAATTATTAATACGAAAGTCATTTTTATATTATATAATTTGGATCTATTAAGACTACAAGTGTTTTTTGCTACTAATAAATTGCCATTGTTGAAAATAAACTATATTACGCCACTTCATTTACTTAAAAAATATCTAAAGAAATTTTAGAAATTCTGATTCAATATTCCAATTGTTAAGCGGAAGCATTTAAGGGCAGTACACTTCGACTGAATTTAGAAAATGATATGTAAGAGAAAACAGTAAGTATGTAAATTTATGAAATACTTGTCGAGTCTTGTATATTAACCAATTTTTTTATCTAGTAAATTTGCTTTGCATGATACGTGTCCATATTAAAATATGACACATTTCCTATTTCTAATCTTTAAAAAATATTTCTATAAGAAAACTTGCAAGCTCTCAGTATGCGAAGAAAGTCACGGCTTGCAACTATATTATCTAGTTTTATCTAGATTAAAATGTAGGTCACGTCTGAGATCCTCTCGTTACGGCTAGAAATATCTTCAATGTTGTTACATTATATCTGGGATAAGGATTTTATTAATCTCGTTGAAATGTTGCCTTCAAAATATTGAACGAAGAACTCAATTATAGAGTTCGGTTTGAAGGTTCCATATTCTACGAGGCACAAGTTCGTTTTTTTATTATAATGTTAGATCTGTCGATATCTGACATAAAAAAATGTACGATGAGTAAAGTGTCTGAGGAATCGCGCAGTTGTGGAATTCCAGACATCGAATTGAAATGCGTGGAATAACGTGACGTGATGTCCGATAGCGAATTTCTTCGGCCATGATTTATCTCAACAATTTCTCCAAACATTCCCGTAATTTAACACGATAAAAGATGCGTATTTGATATAGTAATAAATTAATATTTATTTGTTCGCAGTAAAACCGAGGGCTGTAGAAGTGATCACTGGCGATGGCAAAGTGCTATCCGATGGACAAATTTATGGGCCTCTACTAGAACGAGCAAGAGTTAACGTTACTTGCCTGGTCACTGATGGAAAGCCACAGCCTAAAGTCACCTGGTACTTCAATGGCAAGGAGAGATTGGACGGTAAGTGACATTAGCACGAGAATAGAATAGAACAATTTCAGAAACAAAACACTTTTACAAATTTACAATTACAATCTTTTTACACTATTAAATAATCTTATATCTTTAAACGAGCAATTCTTGTATATATATAATTGGAAACTCGGAATCGGCTCCAAAGATTTTCATGAAATTTAGTATACGGGGGGTTTCGGGGACGATATATCGATATAGCTAGGAATCATTTCTAGAAAATGTCATTTTATTCGTGTTTTATCAACTTAAACATAAACTAACTTTTTTATTGGAAGAAAAATAACAAGAAGTGGCGTTTGAGTAGTCCCAATTTAAACTGAAAAATGACTCTTCCTGACATCTATCGGCGAATAATAATACTATTTTTTTTTATTGTAATTGCTTTAACGACACAACAACACTAAATCTATTCCAGCCGATGGCGTTGTTAAGTAACACGATGTCAATGAGTGTTTGCTTTGAGGTTAGACTTGATTTTATTAGTATGTTATTCGTGCTTAAATATAATTTCCAAAATACACAATTTATAAAAAAAAAAATACCGTCATCCAGGTACTTACTATTATTCGATCAATGTGATAGCGTTAACTAGGTAAGAATCAATTGACGCTATCATTGTTCATCCTACCCTCATTTCTCGCGCGGGTCGAGTTGCCGAAGCTACTCCTCCGCTCGCACGCCGCCCCCGCGCGAACCACACCTAGCAATCTGCGTCAGACGATCGGTCGGTGTAGACGCTCTGAACTTCGTGCTTGAAGCTTGTAATTTACAATTATTGAAACACCAAGATTACCTCTAATTTACTAATGTCTACGTCCGTGACGAACTTATAAAAAATCTGCAATTTCTGAGCCTCGCATCGTAAGCTGAATTATTTAGGTAGAGACAGGAAGTGTCAAGGTTAGTGATACTGATTTTCTACTTACCAGCTAGAACATTGATCCATCGATGCCCTTTACCTACAAAATCAGAAATACAGTTCACTATACCGAATTTTCACAAGTGAAAGCGGTTTTATACCACGACTACATATCGACTGGAAAGCAATAACGTGGTAAATGATACTATCAGTATAATAGTATAGTATAGTAACACATAATGATAATATTCAGCTAATAGTGTGGCTGAGTCCGATTTATGAAGCAAAAAAATATAACTATAGTGTCCAAAAATTGCATTGTCTGTAAATTCTGAAGTAATATTTTTTATTTGAAAAAAAAAACAAATGTTTTTTCTGCTCTGGTGAACGATTTTGGATTTGCAGGTTACTAAGTTTATGCTTTCTAGCGTTTCTAGCGTATAGACCATCTGATCTAACCTGTGGCTTCGATAGATGGAGGGCGTGTTAGCACTGCACAGTAACAATGAAATCTTTATATAATTATTATGATAAAAGCAAAACATAATATGGCACTTAGCTATATTATTAACTAGCAACACGCCCCGGCTTTGCACGGGTGCAATGTACTATGCACAAAAAAAAAGTACTCGCTGATATAATGTAGCTTTTTTTGTCTATTGGCGAATTTTTAAAATCGGTCAAGTAGTTTTTGAGTTAAGTCGTATCAAACAAAAAAAATCTTTCCTCTTTATAATATTAGTAAAGATTTGCACTGTGACAGTGTCGATAAATTTAATAGGGTTCATTTGTAAAATCAAAATCGTTGAATGCAACCGAACCTTTAATCTCGACGACCTAACTGCACTGAAATTAACCGTGAATACAAAATGAGTTCCCATTTGTAATTTATAGCTAGATAACGCTGCAATTGTCTGTGTGAATTAGTTCCTGAATGTGTGACCTACATAAACATCTAGAATATTTTACATAATTATACACTTTGCTATTTCCGATACGAAAGATATACTTAATTGACTTGAGAGGTAGAAACGAAATGAGCTTGTTGCAAGAATATTGGTATGGTTGAGGTGATCAATGTAAGCATGCTCCCATTAAGATCGCATCCGCGCTTATCATCGGGCATTCTTCATAAAAAAATCTATATAGTGTTTTTTTTGTTAATGAATAATTAGCGGCTTCGCACGGGTGCAATGTATTTATTTCTTATGGACTCAAAAACTACACGATCGATTTTAAAAAATCGTTCACCAATATAAAGCTACATTATCAGTGAGTAATATAGTTTTTTGTATAGTACATCTACATTACACCCGTGCGAAGCCGGGTGGATCGCCAGTGTTTTATAAATACATACTCTAAGCCCGTAAACACGAATAAACTGTAAACTCTAAACAAACTTTGGAGCAGCTTAAACGTTGGAAAATTTGTTAAAAACCTATCGATTCGTAGTCTGAGCGCAGCACGCGTTGTTTACATACTGTGCACGGAGATATCTATAATATATTACCTTTATTTTTTTAAATAAGGAAATTTATTTTGGGTATTATTCGTTATCGTAATTTAATAATAATAACCATTTTATAAATATTTCAAGTTTATATATATTTGTCTTTTTTTTTTACAAAAAAATGGAGCAATTGATTGGTTTCAAATTTTACATAGAGAAAGTTTAAAAGTTGCTGTCTCTATTTAATAAAAAAAACAATAGTATGAAATGTAATTAACTACGCTAATAGAAACATAACCCTTATATGCATAATCTAGGGTGCAGACTGCATGACTGAATGTCATGCGCCTTTTTTTTTTAAAAAACAGAACCTACAGAATATTTAACTAAAAATAAAAAAAACATGCATTTAAGGGTTAAAATATTCGATTCAACTATCATATAGCAATGCTATACAATAACGTATTTATTTTCTATAAAAACCCAGAGGCTTGACTTGATGGTATGTGATCACTGCGTTCAATAGACACTTGTGTTAAATGAGTAATTTACTTTAAACCAGGGCTCGGAACCGGTTAATTTTTATTTTCCATAATACGTGACCTGACTAAGATACCATGATATACGTTTTAAAGAGTAATACACACTTAACTGACCACATTAATTTTTTCAGTAAATATAACTAAAAACAAAATAATATTAACAAAAACCTTTATTATTTCGGTTAAGCTCCCATAGTAAATTAACCGGTTTCCGAGCCCTGCTTTAAACTAGCAACAGCAACAACGGCTTCGCACGGGTGCAGAGGATGTATTAAACACAAAAATAGCCAATGTTACTCGCTGAAAATATAGCTTCTAATGGTTTTTCAAATATGTTCAGTAAACCAGATATTACCCCCTACATACTCACAAACTTTAGCCCTTTATAAAATTAGTAGTATAGATAATATTTCACAACCTCACAAACTTTAGCCTTTTATAAAATTAGTAGTAAAGATAATGTTTACAGTTTCTCAAGTTATATCGATTACAAAGAAATGTCGATATCGTTTCGCACAGTGCGTAACGTTCATGCAGTGTGAAAATTTCTTTTAAAATGTTTACCACAATCGTTTCGGTTCCCGTTTTATTGTTTCGGTGCTAGTCGCGACTACAAAGTGTCCGCTTGTCAGTTGCGCTTAACGCTATTTATTTGAGTTTGTGTTTGAGAGTGCTTGTTTATAAAACTTTGAGAAAATCGGGCTATATTTTACTACTTTCTTTACTATTTTTAACCGACTTCAAAATAAGGAGGAGTTTCTCAATTCGACTGTATGATTTTTTTGTATGTTACGCGATAATTCCGTCAAATATACATTAATTTTGATGATTGATTTTGATTTGATGGAAATGAGGACAAAAAAGTGTTGGATAAGTCCTCATTTCCACCCCAGAATAACAAAAAAAAAAGAAACGATTTAATGTTTTCTTTATATATCGTGAAGCTAATAATATAATATTGTAAAAAAAAGCAACTATTTATATTACCTGTGGGATGCCAAACTTTAGTCTAACTGTGATTTTCATTCAACATTTCAACTTTTTTATACATTTTTTTTCTTTGTTAGAGGTATTATTATTATTTAAATATTATTATATAATTATGGTCATTGGCGTGGTATGTTGAAACTTATTAGCGTTCTAATTGTTCGCTAATTCATTTTATTACATAATTTTAACTCGTCATAAACGTAGTTTTTCCTCGCTGGTAATTTCAATCATGAAGAAAGGTTGAAATCCCGACCCTGTGTAGCGTGTTTTAGCTTTAAAGCGAAATAGGTCGACAGCGCATCATTGACTAAAGGCCTATAAATGAAGTATCACCGTCATCTGCCAATATCTCATATAAAAAAACACTACTAATAGTTTACACTCTGCATAAATTAAATGTTTCAAATTTAAAGTCAGCCGTTTTTGCTGACAGAGCACAAGATCAGTAACAAAATTTAATCCTGCAAAATTTTGGAGATCCTTTGAATTTCAAATTATCCGATAAAATGCAGATTTTACTTTGACGTAACTTTCATTATTGAAAGGGGATACATGAGCAAGGCCTATTTGTGGGATATTATCATTTTAGATAGGAATTCCATAGGAAGGAGTCTGGCAATTAAGATAGTCTTATTGATATACTAGCTGACAGACCCGGTTTTGCACGGCTATACTAATATACTTGCATTATATAAACTTCTCAGCCGTCCTTGTAAGCTAAACCATTGTTGAAAAGAGTGTCCATGGAGTTTCTTGCCGGTTCTTCTCCATGAGACCCACTTTTTGGAACCGTGCAACTAGACGTTTCATAAGAGCCTGCAAAGGCCTATTTGAAATAAAAAACTTTTGATTTTTTTTTTTTTTTTTGATACTAATGAAGAAAATGAGGCTAAATTTCCCCTTTACAGTTCTAACTACTAAAAACTGAAAATCAATATGTCAAAATGTTTAAATATTTTTTTCTACTCGTATGAATGTTTTCTGAATGTATCCATTCAAATCAACTCAATCAATATTTCCATTTTCCCATTGGGGTAGGCAGAGATAACAGAATTACATGTGCTTCGATCCTTGCACACCACTTTCGCTTCTTCCACTTTTAACAATGCTTTCATATACGCTCATCGTTTTCGAGTACTTTTCACCTGGCCCTTTTGAAGAACGTCCCCGAACTGATCGAGGTAAGTTCGCATAGATCGACTACTTCCGATTCTTCCACTCACGCCAGCTTTATAAATATTTTTTGTACAAAAATATTAATGCAATTCAGAATTGATTAAAACTCATCATTGTTCTTTTTAGGGACAATGCTTTCTAAAGGTTAGTTGATATCTACAAGCTTTGTCAAATAGAATTCCTATTAGAATTTTATCTTTTTATATTCCAATCCAACCAGTGTTTGTATTTCATAGTTTTCATATTCCAATTCTCTTTTAAAGTAAACCGAGTGAAAAATATTCGTTAGGACAGACAGTTGATGGGAATCAGATATGTGTGAAATAGAATGGCGGATTGGTAGGCTCTTTATGAAAAGCTCTATTGAAAATATATTCAAATATGTAAGTGAACTCTACATGTTATATAAAAAACTTTTCTATAATGTTTTATACATGAATGATAACTGCAATATTGAAATTCCGACCGGGTAATGAACCACCGTTCATAGATGGAAAAACCGTGAAGTGCATATAGGGCATTTCGGTCTCTGTCTATAGATTTCCGAATACTCGAAGTAAAAAGTAGGTCGACAACGCATCATTGACTGATCTCGTCTGTCTATATCTAACATAAAAAAAGATAACTGCAACATAAAGAGGAAGGAAGCCTTTAAGGAATAAAAAAGAGCTTTTAAAAATATCAGTGGAGTGCGCGTTCACTGGAGGTCCCGTATTCCGTATACCGGGAAAATAAGATGTCATGGAGATGTCATTTCTGTGTAATTTTTTTAAAAGCAAGGATATGATCACTCAATGAGCACGTTTTCTGTGCCCTGACCGAATGAAACATTTTTAAAATTTTGTATTCCCGTGATTGGAACATGGAATTTCCAGTGCTAAATGAATCGCACTTTCCACTGAGCTACGGGAGCGGTTGCCACTGCCAGAAGTCAGAAGGTAACCTAAAAATTACTCGAAATACGAATTCGAGAAAACGGAAATATTATGTATTTTGCCAGGTTAAATGAACTTTGATGTTTTCCAATTCAATTTTCACAGTATCACGATAGTGTGATTTTAGAATTTGACGTAGCTATTATCAGTCACCCGTCAATCCATCTCCATTAGTTAAATGAATTTTGAAGCGAATTTTCTAGCTATTTGTGTATTCAATCGGAATCGTTCATATCAAAACTAGCGTATTTATGCGTCTATTTCTGTTAACGAATATATCGTTTTAGGATACCTTTCTAATATTGGGAAAATTATGCATTTCGTATTATTTTGCCTTTCAGCACGGTTTTTGACGGACGTGTTTATAAATATAAAATTTGGGAGATTCAAAGTAAAGGTGAAAATGTCCAAAAACTAAGTAATCGACTATTTGAAAATTTCTAAAGACCATTTTTAACTATACATAAATCAGAAAAAATCTCTTGTTTCACAATTTAAACATTTATTACGAATAAAATGTGCAAATTTTAGAATCTTAAGTGACTATTTAAAAGTTTTTAGACCACTGTATGTGATCGCGAAATGTTACGATAGGAATTCAAATTTAATGGACGCTTCGAATTGTATAGTGCGTTCGCGTTGTGACACATGCGAGCTCGCGGTTTGCAATATTTATCTAGCTGTGTTTTTTCTCTTCTATTGCTTTCCACTGTTTAAAGTTCTTTTAAAAATAGTGACGGGTTGATTTATTGGATTTTATCGATATAATTTTGCCAAAAACTGCCCGTGTGAAAATGCGTTTTGCTTGTTCGATATTTAATGAACGTTACTTGCTACAGATAACATTATCACCTACTAGTCCGCACTAACTTCCATTAATATCTATTTTTAGATCTTTTCTACTTACTGTAATATACTCCTATCCCACCATAATATATTGTTCTCATGTTACTGTAACGGTTTATACAACGTACGCCGAAACAGCTCTCAGATAGCAGGATTTTTTCCCACTTACTTGACACTCATCATTATAATTTGGCCAATTGACTCAATCGTTATAATTATTCCTATATGTTATTTTGATATATAAACAATAATACTGTAAAGTTTTGTCAAAATCCATTCAGTAGTTTTTGCGTGAAAGAGTAACAAATTCTTCACAATCTTTCATATCTATACTATCTACACCAATAATTATATATATTTTTTTGTTTAATAAGAAATGGACTGCATTAAAAAAATCTTTAACCAATAGAAAGCTACATCGTCAGCGAGTAACAAAGGCTTTTTTCTGTATAAAGCCGTGCGAAGCCGGGGCATGTTCCTAGTTTATAGTATTAGTTATTTCGTCTATGTATTTGCGTGTTGTTCCCACGAGAATGTAAGTGAGTGCTCCTATTTCACCATACATTCTGCTGATAGAGGACAAATCTTTGTTTTTATTTATTTTTATTTTTTCGTTTATATATATATTTTTCGATTATTATAGTTAATTACTTAAAGATGTCATGTGGAACATGGTGTAATGGTTGCAGCTCCTTACAAAACATTTGTAAAACAAAAACTTGGCGATTAAAAAAGAGTGGCGGCGAGTTTCTTGCCAGTTCTTCTCGTCCGCTCTACGCCCTTGATTTGAGAACTGGCAGTAAATGTAAAACTAGAAGCATTTAATATGTATTTTTTATTGACGTTCATAAGTGTACATTGTGTTACCTAAATGAATAAATGATAAATGAATGATAAATGATAGTATAAGCATACAGCTACGAGTTCGTAGCACGACGGTGTCGCGGTGCTACGCCGCTACGAGTACTTCATCGAAATGCCTACGCGCCACATTATTAAGAATTTGATATAAAATGATGATTGCCTATCCCAATAAGGCTATCTGGAGGAGACCTAAACACATCCTAGAGGATCCTGATGATCCTATCACTGTAGCCAACGCTCGGTTGGACTCCGCCCGGGCTGACACTTCACCTCAGACTCAGTCAGCGCCTTCGCTTTCGCGAGGACCCTTGTTCCTTGATATCCCCAATGTGTCAAACACAGACGTCACTCTTGAAAAGCATCCGAAACGTCGGGATAAATAATTTAAATAATATAAATAGGGTGCTAATTAAACAAGCTTCTTTTAATAGAAGTATTCGCCTCTAAAAATGTATGTTGCCTTCTAAATTACTAAATCAGCCACAATTAATGAGCATCTAAATAATTCTATCTTAGCCACTAGTTATCTTCTATGTAATCCATTCTAAATACAACTCAGCATGATGCCAAGTAAAATAAGTAGCATTCGGTTCTGGCACTAGCTAAACCATTGTTGAAAAGAGTGTCCATGGAGTTTCTTGTCGGTTCTTCTCCATGAGACCCACTTTTTGGAACCGTGCAACTAGACGTTTCATAAGAACCTGCAAAGGCCTATTTGAAATAAAAAACTTTTGATTTGATTTTTGATTTTGGCACTCGTCGGCCGCTGCCGGAGGTTCACTCGATGGTAGGTGATACCTCAGCCACAGAACATCAGTCAATGATACGCTGTCGACCTACTTTTTACTTCGAGCATTCGGAAATCTATAGACTGAAACCGAAACGAGCAATGTGCACCTCACGGGTTTTCCATCTATGATATATATTATGTTATGGAAATAATTATTACTAAACTGTCTAACATACTTTATCTGTTAAAATTTGAAAATGATATGTAATTTACTTATCATTTCAAATACGATTTATTTAAATTAGTTTTCAATCAATGAAACAAATACACATCTACTCCAAACATACCTCAGCTCGGCGGTAGGGCTGCCAAAACATTGGTTTTAATTTAGAATTTAATTAAAACCCGTTCCAGACTCTCAGCTTATAGTTCCGCGCGGACCTTACTACGATATAACAATTTACTGAAATTTGTTTGAGAAAGTGTTTTATTATTTACTACTGAATGTTAACATCGTCACTCCCTTTGCAATATTGCAATTATGTGACTATACGTTCCTGTTGGAGTCAAAGTACCTACAGCTTTCTTGAAATCTATATATACGTATGTAAGAATTTATCCCTGTTTCCATTGGTCACTTGAAAGACTCCATAGGCGGTGATGATTACTTAAGATAACCCACCTTCTCGATCTTTTTTATGTGTGATATCGACAGACGAGCATGGTTCACTAAATGGTAGGTGATACCCCAGCCACATAACATCAGCCAATGATGCGCTATAGACCTACATTTTACTTTGATTACTTTGAGCATTCGTGAATCCATAAACTGAGACCGAAACGCGCAATATACACTTCAAAGCTTTTCCGTCTATGTATATCTGCTATAAAAATAAATAAAAAAAAAGATATTAAACAGACACAAAAAAGTGTCTTCATAAGGACCACATTGAGATAGCGAATTTAATAGATCAATGAGTTAAGCTTAAAAAATAAATCTTCCTTTTCTATTTTTTTTATTTCTTCGGTCATTTATTCCTTGTGTACTTAGAAGATTGTCCACTATTAAAAACCCCCATTCATTTTGAAAACCAGTTAAAAAGTAATCTTGAAACGTTAATGAATACCTACATTTGATTGCAACGCAAACGCTCGCGCCAGGGGAAATTAACGCTCCAAGATAATTAAAACTGTTAACTATCACTATTTAAATTTAATTAAATTAAGAAGTCAATCTGATTACTCATAATATATATTTCTTTTTTTCTATGTTAGATATCAACAGACGAGCATGAGGTTAACTTGATGGTAGGTGATACCTCAGCCATCAGTCAATGATGCACTGTCGACCTACTTTTTACTTCGAGCATTCAGATATCCATATACTAAAACCGAAACGCGTAATGAATCTATGAACGGTGGTTGTGTCAGAATTTCGATATTCCTCCCACCCGATCAATGCCCGAAGTTACCAGACGTGGGGAAAACATGCTTACAGAAAATTATAAACATGTCGTCCCGGTGGGATTCGAACCCACGACCCATCGATACGCACGGCAGGTGTTCTACCGAACGCGTAAACGAGCCCGTCTAAATTTCACAATGCGATTACGTTTAGTCGTTTTGAATAAAACGATAAAAACATATAAACCAAATGATAAAAATGTATATTTTGATACCAATCACTTCCTTATAAGCTGGAATACATATTTCAAAAGAGATATACATATATCTGGGGGCACGGTAGTGCCCCCGCCAAGTCGAGCAAAAAGTGGCACGGCCGTACTATCCTTTTCTCGAAGTAGTTCGGGCCATTTTCGACCCCCTATAACTTCGATGTGGATAAAACTAGAATCCTGAATTTTCAGTCACTAAGCAGGCATTGTATAAACTCGGTATATTTCAAATATCATTCTGTTTGAACCAGTAGTTTAAGAATTATAACTAGTCAAAGTTTGATAATTTGTCACTCACTCACTCACTCACTGACTGACCGATCATCAAAACTCTAAGGCACTTCTAGCAGACACAGAAACTTGAAATTTAGAATACAATTAATGTTTAGTCAATAAATCAAGGAAAAACTACAATATTTTGATATTTCGGTCCAGTTTTCTAGATATACAATTTTTTTTTGTATTTCTGTATGTAATGAATAACTTAAAAACTACTGGACCGATTTTAAAAATTATTTTACCGTTAGAAAGCTACATTATCACTGAGTAACATAGGGTATTTATCACTAGAAAAAATAGAGATCCTTAGAAATCCCTACTAAAAACAACCCAAGGTGTAAAAAAATTAGCCATAAAATGTCTTTCATCGCATGTGCTGCGGAAAGTATTGATGATAGAACAAAAAAAACGTTCTACAATATTATAGAACATATCAAAATCTACAAAAAACTTCCCGAGACCATATATCCAACTATTGTAGTTATGTCACTATAACTACTTTTTTACATTTAAATAAAATACTGTATACCGGATTAAAACGCGATTTATTATTTAAATTATTTATCCCGACGTTTCGGATGCTTTTCAGCAACCGTGGTCGCGGGAGACTGAAAGATGACAGTTGTCTTATATTTGAAATGTCACAAAGTTGCCATATTTAATTCAATTAAATTAAAAATAATCTATTAATTTAGGTAACACAATGTACATCTATGAACGTCAATAAAAAATAATACATATTAAATTACTAATATTACTAATATTAAATGCTTCTAATTTTACATTTACTACCAGTTCACAAATCAAGGGCGTAGAGCGGACGAGAAGAACTGGCAAGAAAATCCTTGCAAAAGAAAGTAGATTCTTTCCCAGACTAGTACGTGAGGCTATTGAAATTAAAAAACATCCTAACTTCAATAGAGAAGATGGTTTGAGACTTTCTAACACCTGGGATCCAGTAATTAAAAATCTAAAGCCCCAAATCAAACATACTAAAAAACAAGAGGACACCGTTAGTCAATATTGTCATAATATAGAAAATTACAGTAAATATCAACTCCGTAGGAATAGATGGCGTTAATATGTAAAGATTGTAAAACAAAAACTTGGCGATTAAAAAGAGTGGCGGCGAGTTTCTTGCCAGTTCTTCTCGTCCGCTCTACGCCCTTGATTTGTGAACTGGTAGTAAATGTAAAATTAGAAGCATTTAATATTAGTAATATTAGTAATTTAATATGTATTATTTTTTATTGACGTTCATAGATGTACATTGTGTTACCTAAATTAATAGATTATTTTTAATTTAATTGAATTAAATATGGCAACTTTGTGACATTTCAAATATAAGACAACTGTCATCTTTCAGTCTCCCGCGACCACGGTTGCTGAAAAGCATCCGAAACGTCGGGATAAATAATTTAAATAATAAATCGCGTTTTAATCCGGTATACAGTATTTTATTTAAATGTGTGATACTCGCGTTAATAAAAGACAATATTACTTTTTTACATTAAAAAGTTGATAAAAATACCGATCAAAATCAGACTGTTATCCATACCTTTGTATTAATTCTTATCCAAATAAACTAAGAAAAGGACTATCTACAAAAAGAAATGAGATGCCATCAAAAACATAAATTGTAAAAAAAGCCAAGTCTTGCAACTCAGTTCTTCTATCGTAAAAAGTTGTGAGATCTATATAATACCAAGTCGGTCAATTTATTCAGTCTCTACTTAAGGATCCTTCTGTCTTAAGTAATTACATAATAAGCTAACCTAACAATATCTTATAGTGATCATATCAATGCCAATATTAAAAATCTTTGATGTTTAAAATAAATAGATTGACTTGGCAATCGCACTTGTACTAGAAACAATCTTATTTAATATAATATGTATTACTTGTGAGATACATTATGTTTTTAATAAAATAAAAAAGATACATTGTGATTTCATGCGATAGCCGAGCCAATCTATTTATTTTAAACATCAAAGATTTTTAATATTGGTATTGATATGATCACTACAAGATATTGTTAGGTTACCTTATTATGTAATTACTTAAGACAGAAGGATCCTTCAGTAGAGACTGAATAAATTGACCGACTTGGTATTATATAGATCTCACAACTTTTTACGATAGAAGAACTGAGTTGCAAGACTTGGCTTTTTTTACAATTTATGTTTTTGATGGCATCATTAATATCGTTTTAATAGCAAAAATAGTGAAAAAAACTAGTGGGCACGAAACCGTAACATGTTTAGAATATTTATTTCTATTACTTCGATTGCTACCAAGAAGAAGTGTAATAATAATAATTCCAAAAAAATCTATTATTTCTGATATATTTTTTTTTTAATAAAACTTCATTAAAATTTCTAACTCAATTTTCTCAAAATGGCTACCATGTGTGTTGACACTGTATTGCTTATCAGCGTCCAATTGGTCTTCTTCATAAACTTACTTCTAAGGTATATAATATTTCATCAATCTCAAAACCACAGTATATGGGAGTAATGGAAGTGTTATAATAACCGAACCGGCTAAGACAACCCGACTAAGTCTTAGTCAACACGACCAAAGTGTTAGAAACTGCTTGAGATGTTTGTGTGGGATAAGTGATGGACGATAAGCGATTTCAATTTTTTATTATTTTTTATAATGAAGTAGGTACTCACTTTGTAATGTAATTTATGTTGAATCCTTGCACTGTGAAACAAGAACACTTCAATATCATTTAAATAATATAAAGTTAGGAGTTTGGGATTGTCCAAAAGTTATATTTTACTAGAAATTGCCCCCTCCACCCCACCCTTGTGGGTGGAATTTCGTAAAATCCGTTCTTAGCTGACTTCTACTCGGCGAAAGGAATATTCCTACCATATTTCAAGTCGCTACGCCTTATGGTTCCAGAGATATCGTGATGAGTCAATATTTAGGTGGGAATCTCTTTTATATATATATGTAGATAATGACCTTCTCAAAATGGTTGCTGGTTAGGTAAATCGCTTCAACACAGGAACTCAGATTAAAGATGGAAGACTTACTGTTCTGTACAGACCCTTGAAGCCTGTTATACCTTGCAGCAGTGAAAAAAATCAAACTTTTACGTCGACGAAATCAAAAGAAACGGCATTTTATGCTCCCTTTATCATATTTTGACACTCGCAAGGGAATCAAAATCTATAGGGTACTACCCGTTGACCTAGAATCACGAAAGTCATGAAGCTATGTCATGTAGCACAAGTAAAGGAAAAATCCGAAAACCGTAATTTGTAAAAAAAAATTGGGAAAATCTTTACTTAACTAAAAGTTTGAACGGTGCACGAATCTGACTCGAACTTGGCGAATTTATTATTAAGAGTCTGCCCTACAATAATTTCAATCCCAGCTTCTAGGCGTTGAGCATGGAGCAGACAGAGACAATTTCTGTATTTGTACTATTTCTCTTGACTTGCGTTCATTAGAAATGTGAGGACAAAGGGTGCGGTCCGAACTCAATTAGAGCTGCAACTCGGAGTGAACCACTGATATGCATATCCATGCTGTTTGTGTACAATGACGTAATGAAACCTGTTTCTATTGACAGCAATTTAAGAATAACTCAGTTTTGGACACGTCATCATGTCATTTTGAAACGTCATGTATGAATTTACACTTTCATCTTAATATTGTCTTTTATTAACGCGAGTATCACACATTTAAATAAAATACTGTATACCGGATGAAAAAATGAGATTTATTATTTATATTGTTTAAATTATTTATCCCGACGTTTCGGATGCTTCTCAGCAACCGTGGTCACGGGCCAGACTCAGTCTGTTTTAATCCGGTATACAGTATTTTATTTAAACACTTTCATCTTATCTATACTTAATAAAGATTTGTTTGTTTGTTACGATTAAACTCAAAAACTCCTTAGCAACATTATCAGCGAGTAACATAGCACTAGCTTCGGACGGGTGCAATGTCGATGTACTATACACAAAAAAAATATCGGTCTAGTAGTTTTTGAGTTTAATCGTAACAAACAAACCTTTCCTCTTTATAATATTATAGACAATATGTAGAAATATATTACAAAACTGTGTTTTGTTTTATATAGTTAAATAACCAATAAAACTACGAACTTTATAAAAAATGCACATAATAAGTAAGATATTACGCCCGTGATCAAGTAAGTTTCTCTTTGAATCTGCACGAACATTAATTCAATTACTGCCGCTAACTTTACAAAATCGACTAAATACTAACTTGGGTTTCAGTTAACTGAATACATGTGCTACAGTTTCAGGGTGTTAATTATTTGGTGACCAATGTCTGGGACGTTGGGGATATATTTCTTTGTCCGTTTTAACGGCGTTGGCGCGTTCTGTAGAACACCTGCCATGTGCATCGAGCGGTCGTGGTTTCGAATCCCACCGGAACGACATGTTTATAATTTTCTGTAAGCATTTCCTACCCACATCTGGTAACTTCGGACATTGAACGAGTGGGAGAAATATCTAAATTCCGACCGGGTAACGAACCACCTTTCATAAATGGAAAAACCGTGAAGTGCATATTGCGCGTTTCAGTTTCAGTCTATGGATTTCTGAATGCTCGAAGTAAACAGTAGGTTCATCAGTCAATGATAGCGCATTATTGACTGATGTTCTGTGGTTGAGATATCACCTACCATCAAGTGAATGCCATGCTTGTCTGTCGATATCTGATATAAAATAATATAAATAATTATGTTTAGCAGGCCCAACCTACAAAATAAATAAATTCCGGATTTGAATCTGGAAATCTTAAAAATTATATTAACCTCAACTCTTGTCCACCTAATCTCATGATAATTATTCCACAAAATAAACCTAACATACATACAAACTCTATATACATCTTGTATACAATATAAATATTTATATCTCACCTACAAATATTTTTCTATTAAATTCGTTTTCTCATAAACCGATTGCATATATGATGGTTTTGAAAACAATGAAAAGCTGAACTTTATAACAAAGTCTAACTTGCCAACTGCAGGAAAACACATTCTATTATTTGATCGAACGGAAATATTATTCAAGAAAACAAACTTTTAAACTTTTAAGAGATTTTCGGAATGATTGAATTCAAAACGAATCAGAGTGAAAACTGGGGATTTTTCGCAATAAGGCGCCTAAATTCAACTTTAAAAGGAAGGGTTACCTTTGCTGGTGATTTTTGTTTGAAGGATCGCATTATGCAGGAGATAAGATTTGAAAGTTACTTTATAATATAATAGCTGTGGAATTAATCTGTATAAAATAGCGATAGTAAATTATTTCTATTAAATAGACGTATGTATACGTAACTCTATTGTTAAAACAGTATTATGAAAGCGATATGTTTATTTCTGTGTGAACATTTGAATATTTGAAAACATTTTTTTGAGTGGAATCAATAAATATAATAGTAATAGATTTAAAAAAAAGAAACATAAAAGCAATTTAAAGTGTCCAATACCACCCGAAGGTAGATAATTAGAAGAGGGTAAAAATCAACAATCTTTGGCTATAATCAGTACGAAGACGTCAATATCCTGAATCGCGCTATCTAAATGTTTCCTAGCGCTGAGTATAAATACAAGATCATGACATCAAACACTGGGGGTTTGCCCTCAGACCCGCGTACAGCGCCTTAACAATTGAATATGGTGGTTTTCTTATTTTTTTCTTTCATAAGAACCTAACAATAACAAACATAACAAAAAAGAATTACCGGTCCATCCGTTCACGCGTGATGCCGTGACCAAGGGAAATAGGGATTCATTTTTATATATGTGTATACTGTATATAGATAGGAAACCCGTTTAGCCGCAATGCAATCGCGCCAACTACAGCGCCTACGAGCCCGTAATATTGAAAATTTCATGTAATTTTTTGCTCGTGAATTATTTATTTAAATATTTTTTCTATCTCTGTCTGCATACGAGTATATGAATCATTCCACAAGAGTGACGCTGCGGGAATAAACTAGAAATGGAAAATAACTGAGCATCGTATAACCAATCCATAAATATTAATTAATATTGAAGGCAACTTCATAACTAGTGTAATTTCGTTAATTAAACTAGATAGTTGGCAGGTGCTTCTGAAGCGTAGATAAAATACTTTAACTTGTTCGCTTTGAAATCTATGAAGTTAGACAGAATAAACTTTGTATAGCGTTAACTTTGTACTGTTTCGCATGCTTCATAGTTTTATATCTAACTAAACTTGACAAATCTGGTTATATCTGTGGGTATTGTTAAAGGATTTTTGCAGTTGATGCTTTGAAAAATTATTTTTAAACAAAAAACAAAAACCGACTTCAAAACTACAACTACATATAGTATGTACAAACTTACACTAAAAAGTAAAAAATTATATTGTAATAATTTTAATATATTTTAAATTACTTCAAAGCATTATTTAAAACAGCTATTTTGAAATCGGTGCCACCCAACCGATGCCGCTTCGTACTGTTCAAAAGTTTGTTGTAAAAGCAAGAAGCTGTCCTTCTTGGCTGGCTTATCCAAATCCATCCATAACTTGCGGAGTTATCGCGTAACAAACATATATAAAAAAAGAAACGTACAGACGAATTAAGAACCTCCTCCTTTTTTGAAGTCGGTTAATAATTAATTAATTGTTGATAACATTGATTCTTATGACGTGATAGTTAGATTTAGATTCCGAATTTTAAAAAAAAACAATCGAGTGAATACAACGAAAATGCGTTAAGACTGTTTTTAAAATAAAAGTAAATTTTAATGAATGAATTATTGATTCATCTCACTTTGCGATATTTATATTTTCAATATTTTTTTTCATGAATCAATACAAAGACGTCTAATCCTGAATCACGCTATATAAATGTTTCCGAGCGTTGAGTATATATACAACATCTCGACATCAACCATTGGGGCCTTAGGCCCGTCCAGTCAGTGGTTCGACTGGTCGAGGATCCTCCCTATAGGTTGGAGGAAGACCACAGCTCCCTTCCTCCGCACTTATAACGACTACATAGTATTTTAAAATTATTATTCTCAAATTTAAATCCTTCGTATTAATATCTAAAGACATAAGAGCAATGTAAATGACTCAAAACAATGAAAACCCACTGAGTTCGGTCCAGTCAATCTTCAAATATCATAACAAAATAAAGTTTTATCTTAATGTATTTATTTTATCTGTTAAGAATATTGCTTTTACTAAAAACAGTCAATGGCCAATAAGACTTGTTTTTAAAAATAAATTTAAAATAACTTACTTGTTTGTGTTTCACTATCGCATAACATCGACCCAGCTCACGTCCTCGGTCCAATAAGGCGTGACTACTCCACGGACTGGAGACCGTCTCTATTCGCTTAGGAATTTCATTTCATCCACGCCCGGGCGTAAATAAATATTATTATGTTACAGTAAATAAGCTAGAAGTCTCGTAAAGCAACTTAGACTGCTCATAACTCAATTCTTGTGTGTAAATGTGGATTTTATCACATTCAGCCGATCCTACACGTTGCCATAAATATTTTCCAAAATCACTGTGACAACATCGCACGTTATTAACTATTACAAATGGTCGGATCAATGGCTTTTTAAATAGAATAGGGGGCAAATAGGTAGGTGGTGATGGTAAGTGATCACAGCCGCCAATAGATATTGTAGCGACATCTATGATCCGCTACAAGAATCAATACAAAGACGTCTAATCCTGAATCGCGCTATCAAAGTTACTGTGCGCGCTAAATATATATACAACATCTGGACATCAACCACTGGGGGCCTTAGGGCCGGCCAGTCAGTGGTTCGACTGGTCGAGGATCCTCCCTTTAGGTTGGAGGAAGACCACACCTCCCTTTCTCCACAGATATTTACAATACCGGAGTGATTATTTATATGTAGATGCGTTATAACTATTCAGCTTACTCTAGCATACAGCATGCATAGGCGTATGATGAGCATTAAATGGCTGGGAATGGCGAAACTTCATCTATTATGAAACCACCGTTCCTGTATAGAAACAAAAATGACTGATCGAAATCTTTAGAGCGGAATAGTTCGGGGTTTCATGTACTAATATTATAAAAAGAAAAGATTTGTTTGTTTGTTACGATTTAACTCAAAAACTACTGGACGGATTCTAAAAGTTCTTTCACCAATAGAGAGTTATATTACCAGCGATTTTTCCTACATTACACGCGTGTGAAGCCTGGACTGTTACTAGTTAATAAATAAAATTAAAAATATATATATATTTTTTTTACTATTTCTATTTCAACTGAGCACCGCGTTACTATGTCAAATGTGAGCTATTGAAAAAACGTAAACGGCAGTCAGGGAAAAATATATAATTAAAAAAGAAACTCTATATGTTTGTCTAGACTATAAGAAAACTAGTCAAATTATAAAAGAGAGACAAAAAAGTCCGATTCAAAGACATTAAGTGTATTCGAATATCCCTTACAAAGACAAACATTATTGCTCGATTTGTTGGGTTTCTGTAATTGAATTTATGGCTCCGGCGCAATCTAATTGATACTTATGCCGGTAATAATGTTGTTTTTCTTCGCACAAAAAAGTTACCGTTTATTTTTACTGTTCTGATAAATAGATTTGATAGGCGGAATGATTTGTGTCATTTGTAATATTAGCCTCTTCACAATTCACAAAGTGTTTGTGGTTGCACTCCTCCGAAACGGCTCGACCGATTTTTATATTTTTTTGATGTATATTTGGGATGTATATAATAAGTTGTAAAGAATAAGTTGTAAAGTATATTTCATACCGCTAGGTGATTAGGGAGTGGAGTCCTTATTCAAAATTTTTAAACGCGATTTTAGTACATCTGACGCGGTTTTGACGGGCTCGTTGGCGCGTTCGGTAGAACACCTGTCTTGCGCATCGATGGGTCATGGGTTCGAATCCCACCGGGCCGTCATGTTCATAATTTTCTGTAAGCATGTCTTCCCCACGTCTGGTAACTTCGGGCATTGAATGGGTGAGAGGAATATAGAAATTCCGAACGGGTAACGAACCACCGTTCATACATATAGATAGAAAAACCGTGAAGTGCATATTGCGCGTTTCGGTTCAGTCTATGGATTTCCGAATGCTCGAAGTAAAAATTAGGCCGACAGCGCATCTAAACTTAACTGATATTCTGTGGCTGAGGTATCACTAATCGTCAAGTGAACCTCATGCTCGTCTGTCGATATCTGACCTAAAAAAATATATACATATGTATACAGATACTTATAAAAGTTTTATATACTACATAAAAAAGAAACTTTAAATATATTAATAGAATTATTTTCATATTTTATTAGTACCATAAAGGGGAGATTTGGTCTCATTTGATGCTATATCATATATTTTAACGAAGTGGGTGACAGTGCCCCCAAAAGGCGTCCTTTTGCCGCAGGGGACCGCTATCGAATGGGTGGAAATTGTTGAACAACTAGGTAATCTAGAGAGTCTAGAGAGCGCTTGAATGGCCATTTTACCAAATCCTTCAATTTCCCCCATTTTGAGAAAATACGTTTATGTAAAAAGATATTAAGGACTTTTTTACTTTTTTCTCGACGGTGCCTAAAAAGTATCAATTCAAGAGTCTGCTGACAACAGCTGAATCTAAAAGCTGCTGTGCAAGGTAAAGTTATTATATGTAACATAATACACAGTTCAAGACAATATTACAAGAAACTACGAACTTACCTTTTATTCCATCAATAATAAAATCCTCAAATCAAATCATCAGCTTTCCTCAAATTTTATACCAAACGAAGTTATTTCCCCAAAAATCTCTTTGTTTTATGTACTCGTAGTAATAATTCTAAACAAAACCCAACCAAGTGCTTAAAGAAAATTGTTTATTACGAAGCAGTATTTTTCACAACTTATACATATTTCATGTAAACCTTGAAAATGTAGGTAACAGATGCGAACAAATTTTCACTTCATTGACTTAGATTTCCGTTTTACGTTCTAGTGCTGAGCTCAATGATGTCGATAAAATATTTATCGATAGAAATTGCCACCTGGACGATATGGAAAATGGAAATTTTTAAAAATAAGTTTTGAATAGAAAATGTTTTCGTTGTTGAACACAACTTCTAAAGTTATTTGTTTATTTAAACAGATGGACTTAAAACTCGGTTACTAAGTAGTACTAGTAGTTAAATAAAAGAATTAGATATCAATACGTGATAAAAATCTTAGATTATATTTAATGACACTCTAATAGCAGTAACATAGATGGAAAACCCTTAAATCGCACATTGCGTGTTATGTCGTGTGCAGTAAAAAGTAGGTTGATAGCGCATCGCTGAGGCATAACCTATCATCAAGTGAATCTCATCTCGTTTGTCTGTATCTACCATAAAAAAGGTGCTTAAACTAATAAATCTAATAATCACCCTAAATAGTTTTTAGATTATTATGTATTATTTAAGCTATAATTAATTTGTGGTAGGAGAATATTAATGACAACTTGTATGATAATATTATAATACTGGTCAGATGTACTCTATAATTACTGAATGAAGGTTTTTTTTGTTCATTTTTTTGTAACTCGATTCGAAAAGACAGTTTTCTTCTATTCATTTTAAGAAGCTTTATTAAACAATCATTATCTTTGAGATTACGTGCGTCGGTAATGTAACTACTTACTGATTAGTAATGGTTTAAATTTAATTGTATGTATGTTAAAGTTTCCGAATTAAAAAAAGAAAATGTTTTTATTTCTCATGTAAGTGAATATAATATATTATTTTGAGATATAAATGTCCAACCTTAAATCGTACGTAATACATTTGAAAGATAAACGTAATAAGTTTGATAAGGTGAAATAAAAATATCGACAGCACAATATATTTAGCGTAAGGTCAAGCCCTCACATCACTAAACCCTTATCGTATCAGATTAGAAAAGGTTCGGGTCAGGTCTTCGCTTTATTTTGCACCGTTAATCAAAATCGTCGAAAATAAATCCATCGATAAATCTTTACGGGCGACTGCACAGCACTACTTTCTGTTTATATTTTATTTAGAAACTTCGATGGTTTTTGTTTTAGTCTGGAGTTCTGTTGATTCTGGAGCGTATTGAATGTATTTCTGTAAATTTCAACTTTCTTGTTTGGTAGAAGTTTGCATTTTTTTTTTATACTTGACCTAAAACACATCTATAGCTTTTGCAGAGAAGCAGATCTGTGCTAATATTATAAAGAGGAAAGATTTGTTTGTTTGTTTGTTATGATTTAACTCAAAAACTACTCGACCGATTTTAAAAATCAGCAAGTAACATATATTTTGTGCATAGTACATCTACATTGCACCCGTGCGAAGCCAGGAGAATCATTAGTATTTTTATAAATGTCTAGAGACTGTTTCCTTAACTATCTATGATCTCAAATATAATAATGGAAACGTTGTTTTTATCTATACGAGTACGTAGCAACTCCGAAAGCTTGAAGTTAAAAATAGTTCGACAGGTATGACCTACCATCAAGTGAAACTCATGCTCGTCTGTCGATATCTAACATAAAAATAAATAAAAATCAGGCATTATATTCAATAAACTCTACTATTATCAAACAAGAAAACGTGACTCCAAGACACGAACACGGAACAGCATTGAGTTTTGAATATATATTAATTATAAGTACATACGTATGTATAAGAGTTACGCGACCAAAGAGTACTGTATATATACTCTTTATTATTTTATAACATTCTATGCTATAATAGTTGTTCTGTATGGGATATTAGTTGGCAAGTCCTTCAGAGCTTCAGACACTAACGATTCTGTCACTAAAACTATAACAAATGGTAGCTATCCGGCTAAACCACAGTTTATAAAACGCACAGTTAAGAATGTATTTTAATATGGTTGTACCATATAATCTGACTTTACAATTATTAAACTTCAGAACTAAAACAAAATCTAGGCAGATTAGGTTAGTGTTTTATTCAAAAACTAGCAATTGCCCCCGCAACCCCCCATGTGGGTTGAATTTCGTAAATTATATTATATTAAGGACTTTTTTACTTTTTTCTCGACGGTGCCTAAAAAGTATCAATTCAAGAGTCTGCTGACAACAGCTGAATCTAAAAGCTGCTGTGCAAGGTAAAGTTATTATATGTAACATAATACACAGTTCAAGACAATATTACAAGAAACTACGAACTTACCTTTTATTCCATCAATAATAAAATCCTCAAATCAAATCATCAGCTTTCCTCAAATTTTATACCAAACGAAGTTATTTCCCCAAAAATCTCTTTGTTTTATGTACTCGTAGTAATAATTCTAAACAAAACCCAACCAAGTGCTTAAAGAAAATTGTTTATTACGAAGCAGTATTTTTCACAACTTATACATATTTCATGTAAACCTTGAAAATGTAGGTAACAGATGCGAACAAATTTTCACTTCATTGACTTAGATTTCCGTTTTACGTTCTAGTGCTGAGCTCAATGATGTCGATAAAATATTTATCGATAGAAATTGCCACCTGGACGATATGGAAAATGGAAATTTTTAAAAATAAGTTTTGAATAGAAAATGTTTTCGTTGTTGAACACAACTTCTAAAGTTATTTGTTTATTTAAACAGATGGACTTAAAACTCGGTTACTAAGTAGTACTAGTAGTTAAATAAAAGAATTAGATATCAATACGTGATAAAAATCTTAGATTATATTTAATGACACTCTAATAGCAGTAACATAGATGGAAAACCCTTAAATCGCACATTGCGTGTTATGTCGTGTGCAGTAAAAAGTAGGTTGATAGCGCATCGCTGAGGCATAACCTATCATCAAGTGAATCTCATCTCGTTTGTCTGTATCTACCATAAAAAAGGTGCTTAAACTAATAAATCTAATAATCACCCTAAATAGTTTTTAGATTATTATGTATTATTTAAGCTATAATTAATTTGTGGTAGGAGAATATTAATGACAACTTGTATGATAATATTATAATACTGGTCAGATGTACTCTATAATTACTGAATGAAGGTTTTTTTTGTTCATTTTTTTGTAACTCGATTCGAAAAGACAGTTTTCTTCTATTCATTTTAAGAAGCTTTATTAAACAATCATTATCTTTGAGATTACGTGCGTCGGTAATGTAACTACTTACTGATTAGTAATGGTTTAAATTTAATTGTATGTATGTTAAAGTTTCCGAATTAAAAAAAGAAAATGTTTTTATTTCTCATGTAAGTGAATATAATATATTATTTTGAGATATAAATGTCCAACCTTAAATCGTACGTAATACATTTGAAAGATAAACGTAATAAGTTTGATAAGGTGAAATAAAAATATCGACAGCACAATATATTTAGCGTAAGGTCAAGCCCTCACATCACTAAACCCTTATCGTATCAGATTAGAAAAGGTTCGGGTCAGGTCTTCGCTTTATTTTGCACCGTTAATCAAAATCGTCGAAAATAAATCCATCGATAAATCTTTACGGGCGACTGCACAGCACTACTTTCTGTTTATATTTTATTTAGAAACTTCGATGGTTTTTGTTTTAGTCTGGAGTTCTGTTGATTCTGGAGCGTATTGAATGTATTTCTGTAAATTTCAACTTTCTTGTTTGGTAGAAGTTTGCATTTTTTTTTTATACTTGACCTAAAACACATCTATAGCTTTTGCAGAGAAGCAGATCTGTGCTAATATTATAAAGAGGAAAGATTTGTTTGTTTGTTTGTTATGATTTAACTCAAAAACTACTCGACCGATTTTAAAAATCAGCAAGTAACATATATTTTGTGCATAGTACATCTACATTGCACCCGTGCGAAGCCAGGAGAATCATTAGTATTTTTATAAATGTCTAGAGACTGTTTCCTTAACTATCTATGATCTCAAATATAATAATGGAAACGTTGTTTTTATCTATACGAGTACGTAGCAACTCCGAAAGCTTGAAGTTAAAAATAGTTCGACAGGTATGACCTACCATCAAGTGAAACTCATGCTCGTCTGTCGATATCTAACATAAAAATAAATAAAAATCAGGCATTATATTCAATAAACTCTACTATTATCAAACAAGAAAACGTGACTCCAAGACACGAACACGGAACAGCATTGAGTTTTGAATATATATTAATTATAAGTACATACGTATGTATAAGAGTTACGCGACCAAAGAGTACTGTATATATACTCTTTATTATTTTATAACATTCTATGCTATAATAGTTGTTCTGTATGGGATATTAGTTGGCAAGTCCTTCAGAGCTTCAGACACTAACGATTCTGTCACTAAAACTATAACAAATGGTAGCTATCCGGCTAAACCACAGTTTATAAAACGCACAGTTAAGAATGTATTTTAATATGGTTGTACCATATAATCTGACTTTACAATTATTAAACTTCAGAACTAAAACAAAATCTAGGCAGATTAGGTTAGTGTTTTATTCAAAAACTAGCAATTGCCCCCGCAACCCCCCATGTGGGTTGAATTTCGTAAAATCCGTTCTTAGCTGACCTCTACTCGGCGAAAGGAATATTCCTACCATATTTCAAGTTGCTACGCCTTATGGTTCCAGAGATATCGTGATGAGTATCTATATAGGTGGGAATCTCTTTTATATATATAGATAGATGATATTCTAAGAAATAGTTTAAACTTGTATTTTTAATAGAAAAGGAATAAGTCATTACATATCTTTGTATTATTTGCTAAGAATAATATAAATTACTCATAAACGTATTATAAGCTTGATATGGATAAAATATATGTTTTGTCTCGCTCTATCGAATTTAAAAAGACTACAGAACGAAAGAAACAAAATATATTTTAACTATAATATCAAGCTTATAATACATTTATGAATAATATTTTAATTTAATATCGTTTTAAATTAATGTTTTTAGCAAATTCCAATATAATGCTAAATCTACTATATAAAAATAAGTCGGGTTTTTCTTCCTGACGCTATAACTCCAGAACGCACGAACCGATTTCCACGGTTTTGCATTCGTTGGAAAGGTCTCAGAAAAATCGGGAAAAATTTCAACAGAAAAGCGGGAAAATCTTTTTTCACATACAGCGTGGGCAAATGGGCATATTCCAATCTAAGAATAATTGTATAATTTCGAAGCAAATATTTTGGCAGAACAACGTCTGCGGGGTCCACTAGTTATTTATAAATATAATTTTAAAATGTCAATAAGCATCAAGGACTTAATTTTCATAACTGTAGATTGTACACACTGTGGTGTAGGACATACATCACCCAGGTATCATGTTTTAAAAGCGCAAAATAACGTTTAATTTCCGTTCACAATGTAAGAACATTTATCATCACATAACAGTGACTTGAGTTTTATAACTACTATATTATAATAGTAGAAATGTTCACGTTTCAAAACAACGCAATTTAAATCGATTATTATTTATTTAATATTTTATTTTACTAAAAATTTAAAGGTAATCGGTTAGCTTGGTGTGGGCATGCTATGAGGAGAGATGAAAACCATGTATCTGAAAAGTTTTGAATATGAAAGAGGGTGGGTTTGGTTGGATATTTCTCAGGACCTCCAGTGTTAAATGAATCGCGCTAACTACTGAGCCACGGAGGCGGTCAACAAAATATATAATAATAAAAATATACGTGCCAATTTTCATGATGATCGGTCAAACGCCGTTGGAGTTTAGCGATTCCATATATACAATTATCTATTTTTATATATTATAAAGATACAGATTACATAATAATACATTGTTTGTTTTTTGATTCCAGCTCAAACCATCACTGAGCAGTCGGTAGTAAAGCATGTGTTACCTCTGACGGTGACGCGAACCGAGTTGGGCGGCGAGCTTGTCTGTAACGTGTCTTCGGCAGCGCTAGACACGCCCATCACACGCTCACTCAAGTTGGATGTTAGAGGTAAGTGTTGTTTACATATTTTAGTACCAAGCTCCAAGTAGGCCTATTACCAAAACAAAATACGAAGTTTCGGCTGACGGATCGTACATTTTCCTATTATGAATCCGATGATCGGTCCGTCTTTCACAATTAGACATTATGTATTTCGTTTGAAATTACTATGATCGTTATTATAATCGTAAAAAGAATCGAATATGTTTTCTTAATAAGTTAAAATACGAAGTTGTTTGCTCTTTCGTTTCGTTCCGTTCGTTGCGTTTGATTTTGGTAATAACCCTACTGGTCTGATCATGTGTGTGACTGCAGCCATCTTTGGGCAGGCGTTGCCAAACGCCATCTCGGAGCCTTGGATGTGATGGAGAGGCGTGCTAAACGACTAATGAATGACCCAGAGAAATCCGAATTGCGACTACTCAGTCTCGAACACCGCCGCACGGTTGCACGCCTAAAGCTGTTGCTGTAACAATATTTTGTAAATATTGTTCACATTGTGTAATAAACTATCAAATAACTTAGATTATGCCAAATTTTCATTATTGGCTCACAGATTTAATTTAAAAATGTCAAGCTTTGGTAATGTTCCAATATTCCGCTGAGAAGCGTGATGGCTGCGGCTAATATTATTTACGAACTTAAGGTTCCAGCTACGCAAATTTTTATCAAAATTATGTCAGTAGTATGTTCATGAAAACACACAGTCAAATAAGGAAAATTAGTTACTTATACTATATGGTTGGTTCTATGATTAACGAAAGCACTCAAAATATATTCGACATAAAATGGCGAAAGAAATATCACATAAGAAAATGTTAGAAATCACCGAGAATACTTAAGTAATATAAAATGACACAAATCTTCCCACATCCACCCCAAGAAACGATTTCCATACAATTATGATAATCCGACAAAAAATAAGGATGAAGTTAATTCCAAGTTATTGCTACTAAATCATATTAAAATTTGAGACCAAAGTGCGTAGGGCTGCCACTTAATTTATATAAAATCTGAAGTTCTATAGGCACTGCTAAAATAATAACTTAGTAACTAGATATTGTCCGAAATTTTTGAGTATAATACATATATGACTTACTCTTCAGAATTATTTATACTACTGCCCATTTTTCTGCCTTGATTTACCTCTTTCATACTCTTTTAAATTTTGCAGATTATCTACATCTACTATATAAAAATAAGTCGGGTTTTCCTTCCTGACGCTATAACTCCAGAACGCACGAACCGATTTCCACGGTTTTGCATTCGTTGGAAAGGTCTCGGGCTCCGTGAGGTTTATAGCAAAGAAAATTCAGCAGAAAAGCGGGAAAATCTTTTTTCTTTAAGAATAATTATATAATTTCGAAGCCAAAATTGTGGCAAAACAACGTCTGCGGGGTCCACTAGTCATACATAAAAAATGCTTAAAGATATAGCTCGAACAAGACTATATTTCAATAGAAAAAATAATTTTAAGACCTAAACTAGTTTTTTAATATCACCAGTAATCACAGATAATTTCACCTCTATCATAACAGAAACAAAATAATATTTTCTTTTTACAAAACAAAAGAGATCTGGTTAATGTTTCAAATATTTCATAAATAAAATTATTTCATCGTGTTTCCTTAATTGGCAGCCCTAGCCTAGCGCGATAAAGGAAAATTTAGTGGATAATTTAAATAATTATTTATAGAGTAGCGTTTTACTGCTGCGTTCTAAACGACTGATGGTTTTTATATGCCTGCTCGTTAGCCCACACTGTTGCTCTAATATTTAAAAATGGAGGTATTTGAAGTTACTGTTTAGTAATTAGAAAAACAAAAGAGGGAGCTAAGATTTAATCACAACATTGTCATCTATATATCTATACATCTATACAATCTATACATATAATAAAAGAGTAGGATCGAAATTACGCTTCACTAAATATTTTTACCAGAAATTAAGAGGGGTGATAAAAGAAGGGTAGCAGAATGCATAAATGCAATTTTTAAGATTCTTGTCTGTCTGTCTGTCTGTCTTTCTGTCTGTCTGTCTGTCTGTCTGTTTGTTCACGCTAATCTCCGAAGATACTGAACCGATTTTAATGCAATTGACACAAATATATTAAGGAAAGCCCTGGGCAACACATAGGCTTTGTTTCATCGAAATCGGTTATCGGAAAGAAAAGTTATCATCATTTAAATTTTATTTTAAAGGCACCATATCACCAAATTTCAATGCAAACTGACTCGCGTTGAACTTTTTCGAATTGTCAGATGTCAATCACAGTCTGATATGTAAATGAAATAGTTTGATTATTTCGCCATTTCCAATATGTATTCGTAGAATAGTGGATAGAATAGTGGATATGCAGTCCCATAGCGTAGCTTTTGATGCGAGTTCGAATCTGAAGTTGAAATGAAAGAAATATTTTTTTGTATTTATTTATTTATTTTTTGAATGAACTATATTATAACAAAAATAGAAAATGTATTATTGAAATATTATATGAAAAAGTATTTCTTATGAGATCATTTATTTCACCTTTTTATCAATCCTTTCTCATAAACAGAATTACGATTATTCGACATTGCTTTTTTGCTTCCGTATCTTAGAGGTTTCCGCATTTAGCACCGGAAACCCGGGCAGGAATCCCGGGAATTTAAAAAAAATGTCCGAAAATGAAAATGACCAATTAAATGAACGCACGCATCTATTTAAGACAGAAAATGCATTGAATCCAATCTTCGATTGAACTCTGATTAGTAGAAAAAAGACACATAATATCTGGATTTTGGTCACGTAAAATTTAATTAATATGAATCTCCCTAAAGTTTCTTTAAAGTCAGGTTAATTATTTCAACTATTGAATTTCAAATCATCCTTCGAACCCCAATCTCAACCACCGATAACATGATGCAAAAGCAACCGTCAATGACTAATTTGATAGCTCTTTCCCAAAAGAAATCACCAAGTACAGAGGGTGGAGGAGGATATGTCATTTGAAGAAAGCTTGCTCAAAAGCTCAGCTTAAAGTGAACCCCACGCGAACGAAGTCGCGGGCATCAGCTAGTATATAATAAAAGAGTAGGATCGAAATTACGCTTCACTAAATATTTTTACCAGAAATTAAGAGAGGTGATAAAAGAAGGGTAGCAGAATGCATAAATGCAATTTTTAAGATTCTTGTCTGTCTGTCTGTCTGTCTGTCCGTCTGTCTGTCTGTCTGTCTGTTTGTTCACGCTAATCTCCGAAGATACTGAACCGATTTTCGGGTAATTTATACAAATATATTAAGCAAAGTCCAGGGCAACATATAGGCTTTGTTTCATCGAAATCGGTTGTCGGAAAAAAAAGTTATCATCATTTAAATATTATTTTAAAGGCATCATTTCAACAAATTGCAATGAAAACTGACTCGCGTTGAATTTTTTCGAATTGTCAGATGTCAATCACAGTTTGATATGTAAATGAAATAGTTTGATAATTTCGCCGTTTTCCGATATGTGTTCGTGGCATAGTGGATATACGGTCGTACTACGTAATTTCAGATGCGAGTTCGAATCATCACTCAGGGAAATATTTTTTTGTATTTATTTTTTTATATTTTTAAAAGAACTAATATTGAAAATAGAAAATGTATTATTGAACTATTCTATTATATAAAAATGTATTTCTTATGAGATCGTTTATTTCGCATTTTCATCAATCCTTTCCTTTCCAAGGGAATTAAACAAAAATATCTGAAATTAAAAGTGATCTATTAAATTAAATAAATATAGAGGTGGATATAGTACCTTCCACACTAATTAAATTTATTAAAAATTAAGTATTTGGCCAACATGGCCATACTATTTTTTTCATTCATTTTACGTTGCATTACTCCATACCTTCATTTTATTCGTATTTAGACATTTTCTTGGCGTTTTTTCCATGTGTCGCAAGTATTTTCAAACCCCCGTACAATTTTCGTGCATATATTTAAGACGGAAAATGCATTGAATCCAATCTTCGACTGAACTCTGATTAGTGGAGAAAAGACACATATTATCTGCCTTTTGGTGACGTAAAATTTGATTGATATGCATCTCCTTAAAGTTTCTTTAAAGTCAGTTTTTTTTTTCAATTACTATGGTATTTCTTTTGAATTTCAAATCATCATTTGAACCCCAACCTCAACCACCATTAAACATGTCGATAATATGATGCAAAAGCAACCGTCCGAAAAGAAATCACCAAGTACAGAGGATGGAGGATATATAATATGAAGAAAGCTTGCTCAAAAGTTCAGCATAAAGTTATCCCCACGCGAACGAAGTCGCGGGCATCAGCTAGTTTGATTAAATAAAAGTAAATATGTACTAAATGATGTCATGTATTTGGAGCAACCTGAATGGCATTTGTGAACAGATCTCAGCAAACGCTTGGCCGATTTGAACTTTTTTTGTGTCTAAATAAATTTTAGCAATTGCTTCATTTTTGGCTCATATTTTTTTTAAAAAGCTCACACTTTGGTAATGTTAACAACGCTCCTATAATATGACGCTGCGAAGGGTAAATACTCATGTGAATTATAAAGAGGAAATATTTGTTTGTTACGATATAACTCAAAAACTATTTGACCGATTTTAAAAATTATTTCATCAATAGAAAGCTACATTATCAGCGAGTAACATAGGTACATCTACATTCCACATGTGCGAAGCCGGGGCGGATCGTTAGTCATTTATAAAGTATTATATTTACATAACTCAGGATGCATAAAGTCTTTGTTGACGTATAATTAAATACGTCATTACGAGATCAAAGTGACCTTTAAAGGTACCGTCAACAAACTCAAGTCTTTTTGAGTTTAATTTTGAAGAAATAAATTTTCATTAGCGAAGCATGATATCGCGAAATTAATGAGAATTATTATCTCGAACGAGACTAAGTGGGGAAAATTGTTGATACCTGGAGAATTTTATTTTAGATAATTATTTAAATTTCCTTCTAAAAATTATTTTACATTTGGTTATGGCCTTCTGAACTTTGGGCGAATTTTTAAGTATTCTAAATATTATAATTAAGAAATCAATTATGATATTTTAGATTTTACTAATTATTATGTTTTAAGTTAGAATAAAAGCTTTTTTAGGCCATGGCAACTATATAATATAACAAACATTATAAATTTCAATTAATCAAATTAACCACGTAGTCATAAACTATTTCAAAAAGCAGTGATAAATTAACATATTTCATAAAATGCATCATGTGTGTGCTTATTGTATAGCTTTTCAGGAAATTTATTTAAAAAAAAAATAGTACATTATTGTCTGAATATACCTACTCGTAGCTCGTAACTTTTTGTGTCAAACACCCTTTGCCCTGTTTCTCGCTTCTGAGTAAACCTGCTTACCTAATGTAATGATTTTTTTGCATTTTCAAATGACGGTTGCTCTACGTTTCTCATTGTGAACTATTTTAATATTTATAATAACTACTCGTTGTCAATTCCTTCCATGTGGAATCCCAAGTCCCCTAGTGAGGGATGGAGCAAACATGTTTCACTGATAATTTTTCAGGCGAGTCTTATGTGCCCTGCCCAACCGAAAAAAATATTTTTTATCTTGTTCGGGGTTTGAACCCTAAACCTCAAGTGAGCCATGAACCATGGAGGCGGTCATGGCTTCTCGCCTCTTGGTTCAGATCAAAGTGAAGATTATCTACAAGGTATTACAACTACAAGGTTTCAAGGTTTTATTGTTTAAATTTAAGAAAGGTCATTTCTAAAATAATGTTCCCATTAAAAGCTGGTTAGTAATCTTCTTAGAGCTCCGCATTAAGTTACCATTGTTAAAAACAGCTTTAGATATTTAGGTGTTTAAATATTAAAACATATGGAAGAATTTGTGTCCTAACGGAAATCGAATCGGTAACCCATGGATGTAAGAATAGATGTATTCATTACTAGCAACACGCCCCGGCTTCGCACGGGTGTAACGTAGATGTACTATATAATAAAAACCCTATATACCTAACTCGGTAACGGTAGCTTTCTATTAGTGAAATTATTTTTGAAATCGGTCCATTAGTTTTTGAGTTTACTCGTTCTAAGCATACAAAATACAAATCTTTTCACTTTATAATATACTAGCAAAACGCCCCGGCTTCGCACGGGTGCAATTTAGATGAAAATAAGTTACACGCTGATAATGTAGCTTTCTAATGGTGAAAGAATTTTTAAAATCGGTCAAGTATTTTTTGTATTAAATCGTAACAAAACCGCAAAAATTGAAGAAAATGACATATACAATACTACCCCTCGCAGCATTGCTCGCTGCGCTGCGCTGCTTGAAGCCGCACCGGCCGCGGCGCGACGGCCGCGGCGTGTATTTTTGTTTGTATTGATATTTTTAATTTCGTAATATCTTTTGAATGGAATCTCCGATTTCAATAATTCAAAAAGTAGTCAATAGGTATTGAAACAGTCTTGGATATGAAATAATTTATTTGGATAAGAATTAATATAAAGGTATGGATAACATGGTCTGATTTTGAACGGCATTTCTTTCAATTTTTTAAATGTTAAAAAGTAGTTATAGTAACATAACTACAATAGCTAGATATATGATCTCGCGAAGTTTTTTGTTGATATTGATATGTTCTATAATATTGTAGAACATTTTTTTGTTCTATCGTTAATACTTTCCGCAGCGCATGCGATGAAAGACATATTTTGGCTAATTTTTTTACATCTTGAGTTGGTTTTAGTAGGAATTTCTAAGGATCTCTATTTTTTTCTAGTAATAAATATAGCCTATGTTACTCAGCGATAATGTAGCTTTCTATTGGTGAAAGAATTTTTGAAATCGGTCCAGTAGTTTCGGAGCCTATTCAATTCATACAAACAAACAAACAAACAAAAAATCAAACCTTTCCTCTTTATAATATTAGTATAGACGTATTAGTATAGATTGTATCAGTGAGAACAAAGTGTAAAGTGCAAGTGAAAAAAGTAACGATTAGTGTAATAAGACAATGTTTTAAGTACACTACTGGGTGAATTTTAAGGAAAGTAATTACCCTCTAGAAGATTAACAATATAACTGTTTAATATTGTCTTTTATTAACGCGAGAATCACACATTTAAATAAAATACTTTATAACGGACTAAGATTCAGTCTAACCGTGACCACGGTTGCTGAAAAACTTCCAAAACGTCGGGATTAATAATAAATCATTATCAATCGCTGTTTAGTATTTTATTAAAATATAACTGCTTATTAACATTAATAAAGTAGTCTTAGAAAAAAAAATGAACGCTTATATATTCATGATTAGTTTAGAAATAACACGGAGTTTCAAACCTCAGCAAGTTTGATATTTATATACATCAATAGAAACGTGTTTTTACTACCTCTAGTTTTAAGCTATTTTGGGATTTTTGGCGAACAATTAAAATGTAGATATTGAAGTTTTTTTACTGACACTTCAACAGTAAGTAAGATTATTTTCTGACCAAAATCTTCATCACAACTGTTGAACCACTACAAATACACTACGTTGAACAATTAATGTTAACTATCTCTATGATTTTTGAAACTGCAGTTAATATGTACTATATGTTACCTACTATTCAAAAAAAATTCAAAATTCAAAAATCATTTATTCATTTAGGTAACACAATGTACACTTATGAACGTCAATAAAAAAAAAAATTATTGGACATAATATACAAAAGTTTTAACAAACAATGGTGTTAATATGTATGTATGAGAAATCTTCATTATCTCCCTGATAGCACTCAATAATTCATTTATCACTTAAGAGTGTGGTGTCCGACCTCACCGCATTCTATCGACCTCTCGATATTGCTAGGTGGTAAAATTTCCGACCCCTATTACAATAGTTATGTGCGGTATACTGACGATAAAAATCTAGATAATACAGACATGTTTAATGTATATGAACTCTTTCTTAGGGTTCCGTACGCAAAGGGTAAAACTAGATCCTATTACTCAGACTCAGCTGTCCGTCCATCTATTTGTCTGTCCGTCTATCACTATGCTGTATCTCATGAACAGTTGAAATTTTCACAGGTGATGTATTTCTGTTGCCGTTATAACAACAAATACTAAAAAACAGAATAAAATAAATAATTAAGGGGGCTCCCATACAACAAATGTGATTTTTTGCTTGTTTTTGCTCGATATTCATAGCAGCAACAGGTAAGCAGCTAACAATTCTCACTCTCGTTGACTTCTCCAATGCTTTCAACACAGTCGATTTTGATATATTGTTAGCTCAGCTGCATTCGCTTAATATATCTCCTGATGTGATAGGATGGTTTCGTAACTATTTACGCGGACGACAACAGTGCGTGCGTGTGGATGAAGCTTTTTCTTCCTGGTGTGATGTTACTGCAGGCGTACCCCAGGGCGGCGTCTTGTCACCTCTTCTCTTTGCTGTTTTTATAAATTCTATTTCTTCTAAATTCTCTTCTCTCTACCATCTCTACGCTGACGACCTTCAAATCTACACACAGACCACACTAGAGGATCTCAACCAAGGTGTTGAACGTATAAACTCCGATCTTCGTGTGATTGTCGATTGGGCTCAATCATATGGATTAAAAATTAATCCAATTAAAACCCAAGCAATTATAATAGGCAGTTCTTACCTTGTGTCTAGAGTGGCATGGGATAATTTACCTCCTATATTGATCGATGGTGTCCGTGTTCCATACAGTAAGTCAGTTAAAAGTCTTGGTCTGTACTTTGATTCAACTTTATCTTGGAGTGTTCAAGTAAAAGAAGTTAGTAGAAAGATCTATGGTGTTGCAGCAATGTTGAGACGCTTACAGAATTTTTTACCCATTCCTACAAAGATCTTGCTGGCAGAGTCCTTGCTTTTATCTATTCTTGATTACGCGGATGCAAGCTATTTAGACCTAACTGAGGAGCAATTAAATAAATTAGAGAGACTTCAAAATTTTTCAATAAGGTTCATATTTGGCCTACGTAAATATGACCATGTTTCAGAATATCGCTCAAAACTCAAATGGCTACCAATCCGACTTCGTCGAAATACTCATATTCTCTGTCTTTTATACTCTATTCTCTTCGATCCACGCACTCCTTCTTACTTAAAGAAAAGATTCATTTTCATGGGGTCTTCTCATGAACTCGATCTTCGCTCCACTACTAACCTTACTCTTAATATGCCTATCCACTCTACTATTTTTTTATGACTGTTCCTTTACTGTACAGGCTGTAAGATTATGGAATTCATTACCTTCTGTGATCAGACAAGCACAAACTTATAATGCGTTTAAAAAATCTGTTAAAAATCATTTCCTTCAAAGTGTGTGAATATTTAAATTTTATTTTGCTTTTCTTTTTTTTTTTTATATTTCTTGCTTTCTTGTGATGTATCTGGACTATGTATTTGTGAATAATTTATTGTATATGTATTTGTTGTTGTGACTTTATTGTACTTTATGTTATTTCTGTTAAGTTTTAGTATTGATGTTATTATTCTCTATCCATTTTTACAATCAATTTCTTCTCAAATGTCAGGGTTACCTGGAAGAAATCGCCGTTAGGCGATAAGGTCGCCCCTTGCACAATTAATTTTAAGTTTAGTTCAATAAGATTTGTAAAATTTATGTATAAATTTTTGTGCAATAAAGTATTCATTCATTCATTCATTAAACGCTTGTAATATTCACCGAATATTTCGTTATATATTCACTATAAAAATAATTAATTAAATTAAAATAAAATAAATATTTAAGTGGGTCTCCCATACAATAGACTTAATTATTTTGCCGTTGTTATACATAATGGTACGGAACTCTTCGTGCGTAAGTCTGAATCGCACTTGGCTGGTTTTGATATTTTATATTGTAGTATATTTAAAATGTCAATCAACGTCGTGCGTTGTTTTGTAAATTATTTAGTTAATATTTGTTCATGAAAATCAAAAATCGTATTGTAATTTAATCCATATGACAACTACCTTAATCTAAACATTTTTTTTTTGAGAAAATATGTAAATTTATTTTAATATTAATATTAAAAGAAAGTTTTCCCCCACTGTATATTTACATGATCGCGTGTAATTTTTCTCCGTGCTATAATCCCGCGTCGCTAAGTATGTAAGATGACGTCATATTAGTCACTGTAAGCCGTTTTTCTCGTTACTAACTACTGTATGTGTAGTAAGATATGTACTTTAAAATGATAGATATTATATTGGTATAAAATATATATTGTATGAGCTTTATAAATAAGTGATTTATAAACTTTTATTTTTAGATAAGGCATTATGATTAAACGCTGTATAATTTAATTGTAGAGGTTTTAAATTTTTTTAATTTTTTTCTGCAATTATAAGCTACATTCAAAGTTATATTATAATGTTAAATTCAAATTCAAATTCAAAAATCATTTATTAATTTAGGTAACACAATGTACACTTATGAACGTCAATAAAAAATACATATTAAATGCTTCTAATTTTACATTTACTGCCAGTTCTCAAATCAAGGGCGTAGAGCGGACGAGAAGAACTGGCAAGAAACTCGCCGCCACTCTTTTTAATCGCCAAGTTTTTGTTTTACAAATGTTTTGTAAGGACCTGCAACCATTACACCATGTTCCACATGACATCTTTAAGTAATTAACTATAATAATCGAAAAATATACATAAATATAAACGAAAAAATAATAAAAATAAATAAAAACAAAGATTTGTCCTCTATCAGCAGAATGTATGGTGAAATAGGAGCACTCACTTACATTCTCGTGGGAACAACACGCAAATACATAGACGATAGTTAGATAGTAGGTACAACGGAAAATACTATAATTAAACCCTATCCACATCATTCTCACAGTCTATGGACTCTGTGCATCCTTCCGCTAAACATGAGAGGAATCCACGATTCACGGAGAGTAGCCCTGTGTCAAAATACCACATCTAAAGCACGGCGCTCCTTTCACATTTATCCTCTACGCAAAAAAAGACCATCTGCCAACCGCCATAGAGGCCGGACAAACCCATGCTGAAGCACTAGTGAATCTTGAAGGGCTCCCCGCAAGCGCCATAGGTTTTCGCCGAGAATTTCCGCTCCACTCAAGGACCAATGTTCAGTGTGGAGAACTAAGGCACGACCCGAGCCTAACAGTATTAATCCATGCCGATCGAAGCCAGGCTGTGTATTGGGCTAGCTTTCCCCTATCTGCCACCTGGAGATACGTCCTTTAGTTTGATAACTCCCACGGAGTTTTATAACTTCTAACATCAAGTTGGTTTGTCGATTTAAAAGTACATATTTTTTTTCTTTTATGTATCTTTACATTAATATATTATAATTGAACTCACATAAGGAATTATAAATACAACATAACATAATAAAATCACACCACAGGGGTACAGGGCAGGGACTGAATACCGGTTAACTTACTATGGGAGTTATTCCGGTATAATAAAGGTTTTTGTTAGTATTCTTTCATTTTTATTCATATTTACTGAAAAAAATTACTGTGGTAAGTTTGGTGTGTATACTCTTTAAAACTAATATCATGGTATCTCAGTCAGACACGTATTTTGGAAAATAAAAATTAACCGGTTTCAGTCCCTGGTACAGGGGTTATTCTATGGCTTGAGGTACATATTCAAATTTATATAAATTTTTTAGTTCCATAGTTGCAAAAAAAGTGATTAATATTATAAGTAGATTTTATTACCGGTAATTTGAATTAACCGGTTTCAGTCCCTGGTACAGGGGATATTTATTTATTTATTTATTTATTTATTTACACTTTTACATCGAAAACTTAAACTAAAGAATTAATATAAAGAAAAACAGAAATATAGTAAGGCGGCCTTATTGCTCAAAGCAATTTCTTCCAGGCAACCTGGATAGAAAGGAATTGAAGCTTGAGATATATGTATGAAGATAGGGGGTATATAAAACTATTCAATTATTAATAGAATAATAAGTACACATAATATAATCACAATAAAAGATAAAAATAATAATTAAATATACATTTAACAGTAACTATGTTGGAAAAGAGAGATAGTGGTCTTTCAGCATTCGTTTGAAAATAGGAAGAGATTGAGCTTTTTTAATAGAAAGAGGTAGGGAATTCCAGAGTTGTATAGCACGAGCAGTAAAGGAATAATGGAAGAAATCAGTGTGATGCACAGGAATATTTAAAGTTAAATTATAAGAAGAACGAAGAGAAAAAAAGTCAGATTTCGCGAAATTAAATTTAGCTTTAAGATAAAGGGGAGTCTTGGGGTCGAAAAGAACATTAAATAAAAGATGCAGGATATGAGTATCTCGGCGTTGACGGATCGGTAGCCATTTCAGTCTACTGCGGTATTCAGAAATATGGTCGAATTTCCTAAGACCAAAGACGAACCTAATGCACAAATTCTGAAGGCGCTCGAGGGTGTCAAGTTGTACTTCGGTAAGATCCGGATAACAAGTATCAGCGTAATCAAGGATTGGGAGTAATAAAGATTGTGCTAGAGAAACTTTGGTGTGGGTTGGCAGAAAATTGCGTAACCGTCTTAAGGAGCCAGTTGCAGCAAATAACCTACTTCGCATTTCCTGCAGTTGTTTTGTCCAAGATAGTAGTTCGTCTATGTAGATACCAAGATTTTTAACTGACGAGCTGTATGGTATACTAATATCTTCGAATGAAACTTTAGGTAACGTGGAAAAATCAATTCTGCGAAGTAACTGTTGACTGCCGATTAGAATGACCTTAGTTTTGGCAGGATTAATGCTAAGTCCATACTTTCTGCTCCAATCAACAATAGTTGACAGATCAGCATTTGTTCGTGCTATAGCATCTCTTAATTCAAGAGGAGAAGCTCGTGTGTATATTTGAACATCATCTGCATACATATGATAGAGAGAAAGAGAAGAAAGATTGGAAGAAATAGAATTAATAAATATTGAGAAAAGTAGTGGAGATAGAACGCCTCCTTGTGGTACACCAGCCTTAACACAGGACCAAGAAGAGACAAAATCATCTACTTGTATACGTTGCTGGCGACCATTTAAATAGCTTTTAAACCAACCAATTGCCACTGGAGATATATTAAAAGAGCTGAGCAAGCTCAACAGGACGTCATGATCAACAGTGTTGAAAGCATTGCTAAAGTCAAGCAACGTCAATAGTGTGAGTTGCTTACTATCCATTCCTGCACGGATATCGTCAGTGATTTTAACTAGAGCGGTAGCAGTACTATGACCGGGACGGAAGCCTGACTGGAAAGGATTAAGAAGTTGATTTTTATTAAGGAATCTACACAACTGTTCTTGGACCAAGCGTTCAAGAACTTTCGAAAGAAATGGAAGAATTGAAATGGGACGAAAATCAGAGAAGGATGAAGGGTTATTTTTTTTTAGGTAGAGGAATAATTTTGGCATTTTTCCATGCGTCTGGAAATATGCCGGAAGAGATTGAGAAATTGAGGATATGAGTAATAACGGGAAGAACAGCATCAAGAATAGGGATGATCATATTCCGGCCAATGCAGTCACTACCGACTGCCTTTGAGGAGATGGATAATATATGCTTTCTAATATCACAGCTGGCAAATTGGCTAAAAAAGAAAGGTGAAAATTTTTGAGGTGGAAGACCTGAAAGAGAGTTAAGAGTATTTGATTTTGTTTGCGCATCTAAGGCAACGGAAGGAGAGGAGTAGTGTATATTTAAAGAATTGAGATCAATGTTCGATGGTAAAGATTTACTTTGACGGTTACCTATTCCAAAAGAATTTAAAAACTTCCAGACCTTAGCAGGGTCACCATTCTCAACTGCTTTATGGAAATATCGTTGTTGTGCGTCTCTACATAATGTATTGCAGCGATTTCTAATCTGTTTATATTTCTCACGATTTATATCTGAATTACACTTGTGAAGTTTAGACTTGCATCGATTCTTTTTTTTGAGCATAGATTTCAAATCATCTGTGAGCCAAGGCGCAGGTAGATGTTTTAGTTTCACGGCTCTGAGAGGCGCATGTTTGTCGAATAACTGAGTGATGAGGGAGTTGAAAAGTTCGACTTTGTGATTTATGTCAATAGCTCCAGTGACTACTGTCCAGTCTATTTTAACTACATCTTCAGAAAGACAGTCGACGTCCAATGCACCAAAGTTTCTCAGCAGAACAATTTTAGGTTTAGGCTTAGGAGGTCGGAGTTTATAAGATAGATATAGAAGATCGTGATTAGAGAATTCCTCTGCTGGACATTGGCCATGCATGGTAACAAAACTGGGAGAAGATACTATCATAAGGTCTAGGAGAGATGGTGCACAACCAGGAATGGAATGGGTAGCATGTAATGGAAGTATATGCAAGTTATAGGAATTAATAGTAGAGATTAGCTTACTACTCCGGGAGTCGTTTTTCAATAAGCACGTATTAAAATCGCCCATGAGAATAGCATGTTCGCAAGAGGGAAGATGTTTATCGAGGAGAATATCTAGGGAAGAGAAATAGTTAATAGAGAGATGTGGCGAATAGAAAACGCCCAACAGAGTTTTAGTATTAGAAATTGAGACTTCAATTAGTAGATGTTCAGCCTCATCTATAGGCGGGGGTTGAGGAGAGGTGCTTATTATTTTAAATGGAATATGAGAGCGGAGATAAATTGCTACTCCTCCCCCACCCCTACCAATGCGATCATTTCTAATTAGATTAAAACCTGGAAGAGAGTAGGAAGAGGAAGGAAGACAAGGCTTCAACCAAGATTCAGAGATAAGAATTGCATGGATATCCTTGGATTCGAAAGATACTAGCAGATCATTATAGTGCGCTGGGATACTCTGTGCATTTATATGAATAGCATTAAAGGTTTTCTGTGCATTTGCAAAAGACGAAAGAACACTATCGAGAGGAGAAGAAGTGCTATAAAAGCTATCACTAAGATTATCCTCAGAACATTTCATATTCTATGGCCTGAGGTACATATTCAAATTTATATATATTTTTTAGTTCCATAGTTGAAAAAAAAGTGATTAATATTATAAATAGATTAAATTTCATCGACAACCTTCAGTTCAGTACATCACTAGCGGCACTATCTTGCCACTTATTAGCTAGAGTCTCGCAATTTATCGGGCGAGCCCGGAAAATTGCTCGGAGTACAGCACTCACTTAAGTGATAGCTTAATGCCTGTTATGTAAAATATGGCGTGTCTTAAACAGGGCTGGATTTCGTACCAATAATGCAGATTTATGCATGCAATGGTACCATATATTCATGCATAAGACCGTCTTTGTGTTTGAAGATGTACCGTATGGATGAATATAACATCGCTTAAGATTAAGAACGAATGCATGAAATGGATTTTTTAAGAAGCACGAAAAGCTGTGACATTTTGATGAATTTTAATCGTAATAAAAGGAAGATGTTTGAAAAGCTAATAATGTTTTGTATTTCAATTAATTGATTTATTGAAATATTTACCACAAACATTTTTATTTATTAATATTTTATTTAAGTAATTATTGCATTTAAAAGAGTAACAATCAAATATATCGCTGCCTCTTCTTTTGAAATCAACTAGAATTATAACATTTCTATGAAATTCTTCAGATATATAAGTAAACGTAGATGTTAGCATAGTTTTGCTATCTAGAAATTTCGTGGGACAATTAATCAAACTTGCACACGTCTTGATGTTTGTTTTGCATAACTACCCTCAAAGTGCTAACACTCTAAAGTCTGAGCTCAGTCCTTCGTTACCTACACTCGATCAATATTGGACGTTGCAACCCTGGTTTAGTAGCTTTTAGTATATATTAACTAGCTAGTTACTAACTGTGACTTCGTTTACTGACCTATACTATTATTAAAGTTGTATATCCGGTGAAATAAGAAATCCAATATTTTCATTCGCGTGTTTGCATATCTATGTTTTTTTAAGGAAAACATTGAAATTTAGTATAAATGTTACTACAGTAAAGGTAAGAACTAGTAAATCTTAGAACTTATCTGCATTAGTTGAAAATCGGGCGTTTACGATACAAGTTTAGTCCATGCCAGATTTTACTAATAACGGTTGGTTAGGTTAAATTACAATTATAATTGAAGGTAAACGTTTTAAATGAACGATGATAACATAATATTTCGGACTTTCAGCACTAGGATTTAGATCTTAGGTTGTACTCCAAAATCTTCGAGTTCATTCATTAAGCAAAAACACGGTAGTGAATTATTCTCCTTAGCTTTAAAACTCAGTCTCAATCATGAGACTCAAAACTCATTCGTTATTTCGCGGAAAATCTAAACGAAAGCGGACGTTCAAAAGTATGTATATAGTACGGAAAACTCACATTCAAAAATGTCTTTTAAAGCTTACTCGTACATGCCGTATTTCGTGGAAAATTGCGTGACCCATTTGTATCGGAGTCCCTAGGTATCGAACCGTTAATGAAACAAAGTTCTGATGACAGTTAGATGATATTTATTTGAAATATATTTTCACAAATATTTTGAACTTCTAAGCCCTTGCTTTAAAGCCTAACTCAATGTATCGTGAATAAAAACTAACTCGTTTATTCATTACAAGGTAGAAGTTTTGAAGAAATTGTATACGGTTTTACAATAAAATTATAAGCAAAGTGCTAAATCTTATTATTCATTAAGGTCCACATACAGAACGTAGATGCTTGGGGTTAAATTAATCCACAATATTATAGACTAGCAACGCGCCCCGGCTTCACACGGGTGCAATGTAGATGTACACAATATAGCCTGTTACTCGCTGATGCTGTAGCTTTCTATTGGTGAAAGAATTTTCAAAATTGGTCCAGTACTTTTTGAGTTTATTCATAACATACAAAAATACAAATCTTTCCTCTTTATAATATTAATTATATTATTAGTAATTAGCATTAGTATATTAGTATAGATTTAAGTAACATTTGCAATACATTAAATATTAATTTATATTACTCATCATATAAATGTAAAATGTTTGGTTTAAAAAATTATCTAGCGTTGCCAATCTCTTCTATAACATTCTGAACCGGTGGTTGTTATGATATTATCTATGTCAACATTGCTTATGGTATAATCTATAGTTAATTGTCATTAAACGCGAGACGCGGGAACGCACGCGGCACAGCATGTACGTACCTAATATCTATGATAAAGAATTATAAAAGTCTTCTGTGATAAATGTGTTTGATTGCTAGTGCATCACAATTACTTAATTGGTGATAGATCACCACAACAGTGGTAAGTAGGTATAAAACTTATCACTTCTAAAGTAATTCACAATTTTAACCTTATTTGACGGGCTCGTTGGCGCGTTTGGTAGAATACCTACCAGGCTACCGCACCGATGGGCTGCGGGTTTGAATCTCCCCGGATCGACATGTTTATAATTGTCTGTAAGCATGTCTTCCCCACGTCTGGTCACTGAAAGGTTGGAAGTAATATCGAAATTGCGACCGGGTAACGAACCACCGATCATAGATTAAAACACCGTGAAGTGCACATTGCGCGTTTCGTTCTCATTCTAAGTAAAAAGTAGGTAGATAGCGCATCATTGACTGATGTTCTGTGGCTGAGGTATCACCTACCATTAAGTGAACCTCACGCTCGTCTGTCGATATATAACATAAAAAATGTCATTGACATTGAATTTTAGTTTGATAAATAAAGACTAAACTATTACATCATTATCTTGAAGGCGATTTCGTGTATATTTAGACCGGGCTATGTAAATTCTATTCAAAGATCATTCAATTAATCTGTACTAAAAAGAATCCTAATTCAAATCGAATCAATTTTTCTTTTCATCCCATTATCACTTCTGTCAGTGTTTAGTCTATGAAAATATATCGTTACTTCGGCTTAATATAAGTTAATAGGAAATTATTTCCCGATAACTCCAAGTAATAACTTATCAAAGTAACTTGTGAAATAAGTAATTACTCATCGACACGTAGACGCTTTTCCTGGTTGAGTCGTTTCGACGAATTTCTATTTTTTCCACATCAAAGAACCCATATTTCTATATGTACTTGCGTGTTATAATTTGTGACCAAAGAAACTCGGAGTTTTAGTAATAATATATTAACATTTTTTTTCTTTGATGTTGGAGAGCGAAGGGTCTAATTAGTAAGATCAAATAATTATCATTATAATAGAAGAGAAGCACCGGAAATATCTTTAGCGTTTCTCAAGATGCTTTTTAACGGTTTTTAATAAAGCAATTTTTTGTACCTTCTACTTTACTCTGATATAATTTTGGTGATTTTTTCTTTGTTTACTTTTTTTTTACACTACAACATAGATATATTTTGGTTTCTCCTAATACTTTATAGGAAATCCTAATAATAATAAATTTTCCATTAAAATCATCACAAATTGACCATATCTTAGAATTAAATCTTTTTATAATGATTAAGGATAAATTATCGTTAATTGTTTCCAGAAGTAACTAGAATATAAATTATATATCATCTTCAATTTAAAAAATCAGTTTACTACATTTTTCACCAATTATCTTAAGATCGTTAGTACTCAAATAATAATCGAAAAAGCCTCATAATTACAAAGACGGATTAATCCGTCTTGAAGATGCCCACTTCACTATGTCAAGAAACTAACAATACCTCCTTTGTATTGTTATGAACTGCGTTGTCTTAGTTGGATTCTTGCGAAGGACTGCCAAGTATCATAATTCAACTGAATTCTCTTAATCAAATTAAAATAAAACAATCAAACTTCAACTCTTCACATCGTCAAGTGACGACAGAATTCAATGGCTCTTCAGAACTATGATGAGATCCCAACTATTGGGTTCGATCTCTGGGGGACACTCGGCTCGTAACTTATTCACATAAAGCTGACTTCGGTAATAAAACATTTTGCGACGCGCTGGGGAACTCTCTTTGGGAAAGGTGATGATTTTTGCTGGAATGTTACCGGAAGTAAATACGTAAGCAGGAACAAGAATTTGATCATGTTCGAAGTTCGATTTATTTTAAAAAGCGACTTTAGTTTCGAATTACGAAATTCAAAATTTAATTCTCAGGTTCAGGTAACATGAGGCAGACACATTTATGTGTCTATTTTTCTATACAGGCAAGTAGGTGAGGTTTTCCGTGCCCTGCCCGATCGAAACAATATTTTGTCTTGTTTACACGGTATTCGAACCCGGGACCACGCGTGCTTAACGCAACGAGCAAACCTCTGAGCAATAGAGATGGTAACAGAAGTATTACTATTATTATCGATGTTTCAGATTGTTGTAGATTTAAGTGCACAATCCATAATTCTCAGCACGCGAATTACGAATTAGTTCTTTCTTTTAGAAGAACCCTTGTAATATTTTTCCACATACGATTATAATTTAATCGATAGAAAAAAGTGCATATTGTACGTTTCGGTTTCAGTCTATGGATTTCCGAATGCTCGTAGTTAAACGGTTGAAGTATCATACCTATCATAAAATGATCGTCACGCTTTTCTGTCAATATCTGACACTAAAAAAAACCTTTTTATTTATCTATACTAATATTATAAAGAGGAAAGATTTGTTTGTTTGTTACGATTTAACTCAAAAACTACTCGACCGATTTTAAAAATTCTTTCACCGTTAGAAAGCTACTATACTTGTGTATAGTACATCTACATTGCACCAATACGAAGCCAGGACATGTTACCAGTATTAAATAAATAATAATAATAATAAATGTAGTCTAAAAATGTTAAAAATATTACACTATAATTTTTTATTTAACATTCCGAGTCTGATGAATTTGCAGCCAGTATTTGTAAAATATGTTATCTGGAGATGCTTGAGCCACGACACGGACAAGTTGTTTGTAGAATCGCGCATTTTCTGCCAAAAAGTGGCGATCCTACCACGCAGCACGGCATAAAAATCTGGGACATGTGCCTCAGCGAACGCCGAACATGCTTGAGGCAAATAATGTGCTAATTTAACATTTTTCTATTACAGTACCACCCAACAAGATCGCGATATCAGGTGTGGGCGAGCACGTGACCCAGGGGACATTACTGACGCTCATGTGCACAGTATCCGGGGCAAGACCGGCCGCTACTATCGAGTGGTTTAACGGTACCAATGTACTGACGCCTGAGAATCAGAAGGTAAGAATTCAGGTGAGAGTCAACCGTACTAATATTTGAATTTTTGTAAGAAGGAAGAGAAGAAATGGGTACATTACATATAATACAGTCATAGATAATAAACAAAATTTACACAAAAACAAAGAAGTACAATTTTAAAGAAATAACTAGCGACCCGCCCCGGCTTCGCACGGGTCTGTATTTTTTGACAAAAAAAGTAGGAGTTGTATGTATTTTTTAATGCCACATTATAAAAAAAATAAAAACAAAAAATTTCGTCCAAAAATTAAAAAAAAAAATTAGGGGTGGACTACCCCTAACATTTAGGGGGATGAAAAATAGATGTTGGCCGATTCTCATAGATACTGGATAAGCACAAAAAATTTAATCAAAATCGGTCAAGCCGTTTCGGAGGAGTATGGCAACGAAAACTGTGACACGAGAATTTTATATATTAGATAACAAATAAATATTATAAATATTAACGAAGTAGTTCCGACTTAGGGTTAGCTCATTTCATCGACACCCATTTTACGTTGGGGATGGTATGCTCTTCATAAAATAGAATTCTTGTCATCTATACATATAATAAAAGAGTAGGATCGAAATTACGCTTCACTAAATATTTTTACCAGAAATTAAGAGGGGTGATAAAAGAAGGGTAGCAGAATGCATAAATGCAATTTTTAAGATTCTTGTCTGTCTGTCTGTCTGTCTGTCTGTCTGTCTGTCTGTTTGTTCACGCTAATCTCCGAAGATACTGAACCGATTTTAATGCAATTTACACAAATATATTAAGGAAAGCCCGGGGCATCATATAGGCTTTGTTTTATCGAAATCGGTTATCGGAAAGAAAAGTTATCATCATTTAAATATTATTTTAAAGGCACCATATCACCAAATTTCAATGCAAACTGACTCGCGTTGAACTTTTTCGAATTGTCAGATGTCAATCACAGTCTGATATGTAAATGAAATAGTTTGATTATTTCGCCAATTGCAATATGTATTCGTAGAATTGTGGATAGAATAGTGGATATGCAGTCCCATAGCGTAGCTTTTGATGCGAGTTCGAATCTGAAGTTGAAATGAAAGAAATATTTTTTGTATTTATTTATTTATTTTTTGAAAGAACTATATTATAAAAAAAATAGAAAATGTATTATTGAAATAATATATGAAAAAGTATTTCTTATGAGATCATTTATTTCACCTTTTCATCAATCCTTTCTCTTAAACAGAATTACGATTATTCGACATTGCTATTTTGCTTCCGTATCTTAGAGGTTTCCGCATTTAGCACCGGAAACCCGGGCAGGAATCCCGGGAATTAAAAAAAATGTCCGAAAATGAGAATAACCAATTAAATGAACGCACGCATCTATTTAAGACAGAAAATGTATTGAAAATTTAATTAATATGAATTTCCCTAATGTTTCTTTAAAGTCAGGTTAATTATTTCAACTATTGAATATCAAATCATCCTTCGAACCCCAATCTCAACCACCATTAAACATGTCGATAACATGATGCAAAAGCAACCGTCAATGACTAATTTGATAGCTCTTTCCCAAAAGAAATCACCAAGTACCTACAGAGGGTGGAGGAGGATATGTCATTTGAAGAAAGCTTGCTCAAAAGCTCAGCTTAAAGTGAACCCCACGCGAACGAAGTCGCGGGCATCAGCTAGTCTTTACATTTTGATTTTTAAAACACACGTAGGTGACTCAACAGTTTGCAATAATACACTGTTTCTTCTTACCATCCGAAAAATACAATTAATTTTTAGTTTACTTTCCTACTTTCGCAACCAGATTAAGCTTAAAAATGTATAGTGTATGTAATGGGGGAACATATAATTTCATAAAGTTGCACACATTTTATTCCATATCATTTCAAAATTAATCATGTTTTATAGAAAACAGTTGATGATCATTTTAAGATTTCCTTTTAGGACTAACAACATTGTAATATTTAGAAAGCCACAATCAGAAACTTTTAACTGAATTAATACCACTCCACAATATAACTTGAGAGGTAAAATAAACGTAATTAATTCCCGAGTACTACTCCCCAGGGGAGCGTTCACAAATATTTGAACCGAACCAATGTAATTTAAATCAATTTGTTTGATTGGAACCTTTTTAAAATGCTTTCGGACAAGTACTGATACTTTAGTACTGGTATAAGATTAACTTACATATCTTGTAACCTACATCGGGTGCATCCAGCGATCTTGAGTTTCACTCTTTACGTAACTTAAAGATCTTTCTATTATTTTTTTATCAGTCAATGAAACGCCATCGACCCACTTTTAACACGCTTTTTATTAGCTTCACCTGTATGTATGTTTGAAACCGACTGCTTTGGGCGCGATTTTGACCCACTTTAAACGGCCAGATTTCGTTCAAACTTTGTAGATTTATCGAGGACCGATGACAATACACTAATTTGATAAAATTAGTTCATTTTTCAATTTGCAAAATATAATTTTCATCTATAGTCGATAAGGTAAGAAACTTAATTTTAATTTTTTATAATTTTTCTCTACAGTCGATAAGACAGGATAAACTCACTCCGATGAAGCTTTTGCTTATATCAAAATTTTCAAACTAGGTACTGTTTATTAAAATAAAATATAGCTAAGGGTAATGGACGTAAGTCGAATTGTCTATTATTCAAAGAAAAAAAAACGATCACAAATAAACTATTCTTCTTTATAACCTTCTTAACTTACCCTTCCATTTTAAAAGCAACGTAGCATTCTTCAGTTCAATAAATTTGACTTGAATCTAGTCTTGATTTACAGGCTACATAAAGATATTTCTTCGAGTTTCTAGTAATTTCAAGTGCTGGCCGGAAAGTAGTTCGCGCTGTGGGAACTCACCTGCTATGAACAGAGACGGCATGGAGCGTACATTATTGTAAATTTAAAAATGTTTATCATTCATAGTATTTAACAGTGGTATGCAAATTCTAAATTTGTTGTACACAAATCATACATACATATTACATATACATCACGCCTCTTTCCCATTGGGGTAGGCAGAGATCACGGAATTCCATATGCTCCGATCGTTACATACCACTTTCGCTTCTTCCACTTTCATCAATGCTTTAATACACACTCGTCGGTTATGAGTATTTTTGACCTGGCTCTTTTAAAGAACGTCCCCAAATCATAATAGGACTAAAACAAATATCAAAAAGAACAAATAAACTATTTTAGAATGATCAAAGTAACTTACCTGTAAGTGAACTTCGATCATTATTATACGAAGTTAACGCCTCGTCTGTTATAACTATGTAGTTTATGCGCATTTCGCATCAACATCCACGCCTTTAAATAATTAATCTGGGAAAATAAAAAGTGTATATCTGGCCGTACTATATCTATAGCTGTGGCAACACTGAGCTCTGACATTCATTTAGTTTAAAGAATAATATATAAGAATTTTTATTATTGTTGAGCTGGGTTGGGTATAACTGCAAGGGAGGGTTGCACAGACGAGGCGTTAACTTCGTATAATAATGATCGAAGTTCACTTACAGGTAAGTTACTTTGATCATTCTATTATACTCGTTAACGCCTCGTCTGTTATAACTATGTAGATGTTAAAAGAAGTTCGAAACAATAATAAAAATTTATAATCATAGTGCGTTTTATTTTCCACTTTAATATAGTATTACACATGGATCTAATTGCCATATCTTAGTAATCATCCTGCAGTAGACTTAATTAAGAGAATGTTAAGTCCTTATTGATAAGCAGTAGTAAATAATAGGTTTTATGATTTGATTTAAGTCATTTTGTAACTTCCAAATAATCACAGTGTTAGATAAATGCTTTTGTTTGTTTAAAAACTATTCACAGTTATAGTTTTACTTGTTTGGAGTAGTCTAAATCTAATGAGAATGTTTGTAAACGTGGTCAATACAAGTAATATTATTTATATATTATTATTTCTTAATTAAACCTTTAGTTAATATAATAACCTAGGGTAAAAGGTTTTTAATATAAATAAATACAATACTTGGATCCCAAGTTTAACTTTAGGTCTAAGTTTAAGTATACCTTTGAAAATATCTCCATAAATATTTGTTAGTGCTTAGATCTGTATTTAATTACAACACAAGGCAGAACTTATATTATTAAGTATACCATAAGTTGGTGCAATTTTAAATTTGTCAGAAATTTAAAAATAACATATACTGATTATAACAGCAAATTGAAATCATTTTTATGACAGAATACACATAATTGTTTATTATATGATTTATATTGTTGCATACTTTTATATACAGAATACTTTTTCTTGGCCAATGAACTTAATATAATGTTAATAGATCCTAAAGAGTATTTGAAATTATTATCATACATATTTATATTGCTGATAATTAATTTTATCTGCAATTAGTATATGATTTTATGCAGAGGGTGAGTTGTTTTGAAAGATAATGAAATAAATTATGCCTTTAAATAAATAAAAAAATATTGATTTCAGAATCAAACAGGGCATTGAAAAATTTAGTACCAAGCTAATAAGGGCTTTTCCAATATAATAAAAATATCCTCTGCTTTCAGTTGGAATGCATAGAATTTTACTTCTTTCCATGAAATTGTAAACATATCAACGGACTTACAACCTGGTTTACTATGCCATGAAACAAATTTGTTTACACTTTTTGTTTGGTTTTAGTAGCAAAGTAGTCTATTTCTGATCTAACTAAATATATATGTATAATATTATTTTAAGCATAATGTGCTAGTTCCCACTCAATTTCAATACATATTGTAGATTGGAATTCGGTTTTAATATTAAGTTCCAATAATTTATATAATGTACTCCAAAATATATATTTTTCTTAATACACCAAATTTCTTGGTTTATTTAAGTGAGGAACTAACTATACACTGTCCATTTTATTAACGGAAGCTATTGCAATATAATATATATAAGTATAGACAATAACTTGCAAAACAAATATTTATGATCTCTTGAATCTTCAGTGAGCTTGAAGTTAGTGAGTTCAAAAATAACCTCAGTGGTTATGCTCATTATGGCATCATAACTTCCATGAAATTTTAAAATAATTACATAATATTTATATTGTCCTAAAATTTTAGTATATAAATAACAATATGGTACTGCAGTACAAATTGATACAAGAGAACTTAAGAGTGATACAATTTTTCCTCTTTTTGTTTGGAGGACTAAGTGTAAGATGTTCACTATTTAAAATAAATCCCAAACACCTGTTAGGAATTCATTTGCTTTTTTCAAAATTGATAATAAATCTAAATGGTTCTAAATGCTCACAAGCAATCTGAACATTTATTCTACATTTGCTTTCAGAATGTGATTAATATAAATTAAAGGATAATTTGTTTTGATCCTAAATTATAATTATATTTACATATGTATATAATATGAGGTACTGTAGAAATTACAAGAAATAATATGTTGAACTCATAATTCTTTGGCAAAGTTAAATATCATTTAACCCTTATGTTAGTAACCGGGTACCCGGGTACCCACCGCGGTGTATTTGTATGAATAGCTCAAAGAAAATTCAATATATCATTTTAAGCTCTTGAATCGTCGTTTTTTAACTCAAAAGAAAGTTAGTGGTGAGTGCAGTTAATTTATTTACTTTTTATTTATTTTTTTAAATAAGCTTAAACTTCAGCCATCGCCCCATTAGCAACCGGGTACCCCGGTACCCACAGTAGAAAGTATAGGAAATAAATTGTAAATGGTTTTTATTAATGGATGCAACTAAATTTAAAAAAAATAATAAAGAAATATTGATTTTTTTTTATAATTTAATGACATTAAATCTAACATTTAACACACTGTATAAGATTAATTGAGTGCTCGTCACATACTGGCCGGTGATAATTGGCACAGCTCTTACGAGTCTTTCGCCGTCTTTTTATTGGCAAGGCATTGCACACATGACAAGATCCTGTCACTTTTTTCTTCCAGTTTTATCTTTTGGAACCACTGGACCAGGATTTATCTCGGTTGTTTCTGTTAGTGCATGACCTAAAATACTTTCAACAGCAATCTTTGTTGAGAAGTGACGTATCACTTGCGGATTCGCCGTGCGGTGTTCAATCATCGGTAATGATAGTTCTTCACTTAGCTTCCGCATAAATTGACGACGTTCTGTTGTTTTTTTAGCAATCATTTTATTGTTTTCGTAATAAATTATATATGATGCAAGTGAAGAAATGTCTAGCATGTTGAAGAATAATGCCATTGGCCATCTCGCAGATCGTCGTTGACTTGTGTACCTCCGGACCATTTGGTCCATTGTGTCAACACCAGCTTTATATTTATTATAAAAATTTATAATTTCTGGATTTTTTTAGCGTCATCACCAACTGGATGCATTGTAGATAAAAGAATGACAGCTTTATTCTTTTTAGGAACATAAGAACACATGGTAACCTTTTCGTGAAATCCAAAAACTGTCGAATACTGCTCCCGTGTCTTATTTGCCTTCATAACGCTAGGAATGTAAGGTTTATTTTCTTTTACCGTGCCAACAATGGTAAGATTCCACGATAACAATTGTGTAGCAATGGGAAGAGTAGTAAAGAAGCTATCCATGCAGATGTTTCTACCACTACCTCGGTACGGAACCGCCAATTCTTTCACTACTCTTTCACCCTGATTTTTCTCCCGAGTGCCATTTGTTTTACCAGTGTACAGTATCCCTTGCAAAGGAAATGCGTTTTCTGCATCACAAATCCACCAGATCTTTATACCATACTTAGCTGGTTTCGATGGTATATATTGAGTGAATCCAGTACGGCCACGGTACGGATAGAGCTGTTCATCAATTGTCAAGTTTGCGGTTGGTTTGTACATCTGAGCTAAATTTGAATTCAACATTGTCCACAAATCACGAATTGGAGCTGCCTTGTCTTCTTTTTTGCGTTAACTTCGAGTATTACTATAGTCGAATCACAAAAAACGCAGAGTATTATGAAATCTCTTCAGTCCCATCGTCGCGCGATACAGTGGATAAGAATTGGAGTGCCACATATCAAAAGTATGGTCCGTATTTGAAATATTTGCACCAGCAAAAATGTTTGGATTTTTTTTTTTTAACACAATAAACAAAATTTTTAATATTTAGATCTGTGGGTACCCGGGTACCCGGTTGCTAAAAGACGTCGGTAAAGTTGGTTACTAACATAAGGGTTAAACTGCCATATAATAATTTTTATTTGTGAAATTTAATGAATTTCTAATATCCTCAAGTTTAAAATATGTGTTTGGAAGAATTATATTTAGTTGTTTTTATTGAAGCCTAGAAGATCCCTCTGGTTTTGGTACAATAAACATTTCAAATAGATATTGATCACAATAATAATAATAATATATTTTGTTAATGCACCTATTTTAAATTATTATATTTGGCTATATTGGTTTCAATTGTAGCAATAGAGAAAACATTGAGTCTGCTGGCATAACTTGCCGCTTCTTGTAGTGAATTTTTTGTGATGGCTTTGTGTGCAAATCCTACTCTTTTCTTTTTTCTTGTCAGCGATTAATATGGGTGATTTTGATCTTATTGTTGTTGGTTGGCTTGTATCTTCCTTTACGCGATTTGCCCCCCCCCCCCCCCCCCCTTCTTGTTTCCTATTCCAGGACAGGTCAGGGGTAAAAGATTTTAGTTATTTTGATGCTTGTTAGACTTAGTTTCTTTAATTTCTTTAGCTACATTTTACCCAAATAGTTTATCAGTTTTTGATTTTTTAAAATATCATATATTTCTTTACATCTGTTAAAATCACTGCACACCTAATCAGTGATTCCTTTGGTGTACATCACACAACACATGGATAACACAACCACTTCATTTATTTAGATAGTACAGTGTCCAATGTTTTGTTTAGCTCACACATGACCACTCTAATCTTTTAATTTGTCATCATTAATGGCAATATTGTTTTAATAATCAATTTTCTTTAAAAATCAGTGATGATATATTGTGTTGCTTCTCTTCAGATTCTCAAAACATTATCCTAATCCTTTAAGGAGGACTTCCTTCATCTGAATATTTTTACCAATATAGGCCCTCGTCCTATCCTCTGTGATAACAGAGGTTATATGAATAATACATTACATTAAGTGAATACATTCATTATTAGGATCATGTTTAGGCTGTTGGTCATATGTACATGATACATTACTTTAAATTAATAATTTCATAATTAAACCATGTATAGGTAGGTACTCATCCTATCGAAAAAGACCATATGTATATGATACATTTAACATAACATTGAACGAATTATTTTTGGCCATGTACATATGTGTTTTTTCTATCGTAAGGGTTCATATGTGTATGATACATTACATAAAGTGAATAATTTCATAATTTTGACCACGTATAGGCGCCCGTCCTATCGCATGGGTCATATGTGTGTCATACATTTCAGTGAATAATTTCATAATTTGGACCACGTATAGGCGCTCGTCCTATCGCATGGGTCATATGTGTATCACACATTGCAGTAAATAATTTCATAATTTAGACCACGTATAGGCGCTCGTCCTATCGCATGGGTCATATGTGTATCACACATTGCAGTAAATAATTTCATAATTTAGACCACGTATAGGCGCCCGTCCTATCGCATGGGTCATATGTGTATCACACATTGCAGTAAATAATTTCATAATATGGACCACGTATAGGCGCCCGTCCTATCGCATGGGTCATATGTGTATCACACACTGCATTAAATAATTTCATAATTTGGACCACGTATAGGCGCTCGTCCTATCGCATGGGTCATATGTGTATCACACATTGCAGTAAATAATTTCATAATTTAGACCACGTATAGGCGCTCGTCCTATCGCATGGGTCATATGTGTATCACACACTGCAGTAAACAATTTTATAATTTGGACCACGTATAGGCGCTCGTCCTATCGCATGGGTCGTATGTGTATCACACATTGCAGTAAATAATTTCATAATTTAGACCACGTATAGGCGCTCGTCCTATCGCATGGGTCATATGTGTATCACACACTGCAGTAAATAATTTCATAATTTGGACCACGTATAGGCGCTCGTCCTATCGCATGGGTCATATGTGTATCACACATTGCAGTAAATAATTTCATAATTTAGACCACGTATAGGCGCTCGTCCTATCGCAAGGGTCATATGTACATTGTATTGCATTCAGCAAATGATTTCTTAATTTGGACCACGTATAGGCGCTCGTCCTATCGCGAGGGTCACATGTACATGTTATATTACATTAATTGAATAATTTAATAAAATTTACCATGTAAATACCATAAGGTATATGCGTTCGTCCTATAATGGCAGTAGTAATTTTGTACATAATGCTTTTTTCTATTACTATTATTTTATTATTTGACCAAGTATAAACGCTCGTCTTGTCGCATATTATCAAATTCAAAAATCATTCATCATAGGTCCTTTATAATAATATGTATTTTTACAGTAGGTTAGTTTACCTACGTATCACAAGATCGTTGTCTGCGAACACAGAAAACATCGGTCGCCGGTCATTGTTATTTGTTGTATTGTTTGTTGTCACCGGCGTCCATCTTGACGGAACAGTTTGAGTATCAAAAATTTGATACAATAATATATTTATGTGAATGAATTCGAGAATGTATAATTAACTAGGGAACAGTTATGTCCGTAACGTTTTAAATTACGTTTGATTGATATTCGATCATGAAACGATTGAAGTTTAAATAACAAATTTTTGAGGACTCAATCGACTTGAAATTTAATGTAAAAACTTATAACTTACCATAAGATGATAATAAAATAAGCTTTTTTAGCTTCTTTCGTATTTGATTTTTACTTTTCACCATTATTTTTCCTAAAAATAACTTAAGAAACAAAAACATCGTGGCGCGTACAGTGACACGAAACGTCATAATGAATGAATGTCAGAGCTCAGTGTTGCCACAGCTATAGATATAGTACGGCCAGATATACACTTTTTATTTTCCCAGATTAATTATTTAAAGGCGTGGATGTTGATGCGAAATGCGCATAAACTACATAGTTATAACAGACGAGGCGTTAACGAGTATAATATAGAAAATTTCTATATTTAATGTAACTCGGACTGCTGACTGAATGTACACGATCAAATTATATTTCTAGCAAAACACTGATTTAATACTGTATATATTATTGCAGTTTTATGTTCATTTATATCATTAAGGTATTTTCACGAAAAAATGTGTTCCTTACTATCTCATTTTTTTGTGGATAAACAGTTGACTGTCAGGTAAATAACGTAGTCACGCCCTTTTGTCCACTCCACAGTTTCGTTAGTTCCATTTACAGCTAGCCGTCAGCAGCCCCAAGCTCCAATAAGTCAAATTCAATAAAGTTTACAAACGAAAACCTTACAGTTTCTTACTTTCTTCGCTCGTACTTTAAAATTTATTAATGTTGGTCAACATTAAAAAAAATGTTGCTGGGGTCATTGGAGCGAAAGATGGTTCACCTTATTGTTTCGATAGTTTGTGGGTTGAAATCCAACCGGATTACTTCAAGATATTTTGTGGAACATGGTGTAATGGTTGCAGCTCATCTATATCTATACTAATATTAGTACTATCTATACTCTTTATAATATTATAAAGAGGAAAGATTTGTATTTTTGTATGTTATGAATAAACTCAAAAACTATTGGACCGATTTTAAAAATTCTTTCACCAAAAGAAATCTACATTATCAGCGAGTAACAGGCTATGTTTTGTGTATCTACATTGCACTCGTGTAAAGTCGGGGCGCGTTGCTAGTTACAAATATTTTGTAAAACAAAAAACTTGGAGATTAAAAAGAGTGGCGTTCTACGCTCTTGATTTGAGAACTGGCAGTAGATGTAAAATAAGAAACATTTAATTTTTATTTTATATTGACTTTCATAAGTGTACATTGTGTTACCTAAAAGAATAGAAAATGATTTCCGACGCCTATGCTCCGTGGGCTTTCCCTATCTGGCTACTTTGACTACTAAGCATGGTTGGGATTGTAAAAAATCCGCTCAGGTAACTAACCGATAGTTCCTAGGCACAAAATTAAAGTGTAGATTGCATGTTTCATAATATATTAAAGTCTATTGAAGTATATTCTATGTTATGAGAAAATATCAATGCATTTCACAGAATACTATATATATACACATCTCTATCAAATTGCCATTTGTAAACGCGTAGTTCCAATTTATCAGATTTAAAGGGAAATTAATGTCCTTCTACGTAATTCGTTCTCTGAAAAAAATAATAATTAGGTCGTAAAAAATTCACAAAGACCTCTGAATAGATGTGAAGGAAGAGATTTAAAGTATTTTTTTGCTAAACGCAGTTGACGTTGAGCGATGACTGGCTAAATTTCTTTTTTGAGTGCCTTGTTAAATGGAAAATAACTTTGCCTATCTTTGCCACAATTGCCTCGTAATTAAATAGAACTTCTCCTTTTAATTTTCAATGGTAAACTGTTTAGAAGCTCAATGGGTAGTATGGTTTGAAAGTCTGGGATCTAGTAATAAAAATAAGCAAGTAAAATAAACTACAAAATAAGAAGACACTTCTAGCCAAAATTGTCATAATAATACTCTATACTAATATTATAGAGAGGAAAGATTTGTATTTTTGTATGTTTGTAACGAATAAACTCTAAAACTAGGTAGCTAGCAAACAATTTTTTTCTTTTTTATGTTTTACTGATATTGTATTTTTATTTCTTCTCATTGTTTGTTTGTTTTGTTCCTAATAAATCTATTCTTATTCTTAAAAACTGTACCGATTTTAAGATATTCACCAATAGAAAGCTAGCTACAATATCAAACAAACAAACAAACAAACTTCTTTATTCAAGCTCCACATAAGTATCTAATAACCTAACTTAATAACTAATTGTGTGGCAGCTTGAACAGGCGGCGACTCAGCATATGCTGTGCTGCCAACGAAACAACACAGCGCTGATATTCTGTCGCTGCCTAGCGACACTTGTGGCAGACAGTTACACACATTTATACATACACTTATAAACATTAAATCACTTATAATAACTACAATATAAGAATGTATTTTAAATATAATAATATGAAGTTAAAATATGATTAATAAATACAACTTATGAAATACTTAATTAAATAAACAATATAATAATATATAATAGTGAGTAAATTAATTTTTTTTGTATACAGTACATCTTCATTGCATCCGGACGAAGCCGGGGCATGTTGCTAGTAGTCAATTATTGTATACGAAACTACAATAAGTATCAAGTCCGTAGAAATAGATGGCATTAGTGTAGCGTTTGTGAAATTTTAAGCCACCTTTCAGTTTGTCCGGAACCATGCTTAATGCAAGACACTCGAAACGTCGGGATTTATTTACTGTACAAGATATTATATTATTTAGTAAAAGTGTATTTATATTAATAACTAGCAAAACGCCGCAAAAAGTGCAATGTATATGAAAAAAAGCAAAGCCTATGTTACTCAACGATAATGTAGCATTCTATTGGTGGAAAAATGTTGAAATCAATCCAGTATTTTTTAAGGTTATTCGTTACATACAAAAATATAAAAATACAAATCTTTCCTCTTTATAATACTAGTATAGACTAGTATAGATTAATCTTAGAAGTTTTACGATCAACTGACGAGTTGAGCAGAAAAAAATAACGAATGAAGAAAGTTGAATCGATTTTAACATTCAGACATATACTGAAGCTACTCTGTAAATTATAAATCATTATTCAATGGATTTTCAATAAATTCAATAAAACATTTTTGAATAAAATTATAGACCCACCGGAAATCGAAACCACATATCATTGTTTATGTGTTGATGTCACAAAATATCTATTTAAAAAGATCTTCCAATAATTTGCTTCTGAATTTCATTAGGAGGCATTAAAAATAATTGAAATTAAAATTAATATTCGCGTTATCTGCGGAGACTGCAGATTTATGATCTAATTAAGTTAATAGATAAGCTTAATGGGATTTCTTATTTAGTTAAATGAAAATTAAAAATTATGAATTCATTTAATGTAATGCTAAAACGATTTTTTTATGTCAGATATCGACAGACGAGCATGAGGTTCGCTTGATGGTAGGTGATACCTCAGCCACAGAACATCAGTCAATGATGCGCTCTCGACTTTTTACTTCGAGCATTCGGAAATCCATAAACTGAAACCGAAACACGCAATGTGCACTTCACGGTTTTCCATCTATGAACGGTGGTTCGTTATCCGGTCGGAATTTCGATATTCCGATCCGATCAATGCCCGAAGTAACATATATATGTCGTCCCGGTGGGATTCGAACCCACGACCCATTGATGCGAACGGCAGGTTTTCTACTGAACGCGCCAACGAGCCCGTCAGAATCGCTTAAGTTAAAACTTATCTTTTTTGATAATCTACAACATATGTGAAAGTTTTACTAATATTGCGTACTTTGTTTAGTACCTACGTAGCATTCTGATAGGTAGCGGATTCTTATCCCGCCGCGGCCGGGATGACAAGTTTATAATTTCTTTTAACCAAGTTTTCCCCACGTCTGATCACTTTCAACATTAAATGGGTAGGAGGAATATCGAATAGCAGACCGCATAACGAACCAAAAAAAGAATATGTCGTATTTCAGTTTCAGTCTATAGAAATCCGAATACTTGACGTAAAAATAGGTTGAAAACACATCATTGACTGAAGTTCTGTGGCTGAGGTATTGTCTCATCAAGTGAACCACATGCTCGTCTGTCGATATCTATACTAATGTTATAAAAAGGAAAGATTTGTTTGTTTGTTACGATTTGACTCAAAAAATACTGGACAGATTTAAAAAAAATCTTTCACCCATAGAAAGCTACATTATAAGCGAGTAACATAGCTATTTTTGTGTATAGTACATCTACATTGCACCCGTGCGAAGCCGGGGCGGATTACTAATCTATATATATATATATAAGCAACTTTTTTTTTCTTTGTTATCGATAAACTTGAAAACTACTGCATCGATCGGCATGATACCATGACCATTCGACGCGGAATTAATTGTAGAAGGTTTTAGGCTATTCATTTTTTGAATTCCATCAACCCTTTACCATTTTTTTTCAAATTTATGTGGATAGTTCATATTCGTCTATCCTTTACAATTCGCCCAGCGAAGCGGGCGGGCGGGGACGGCTAGTCTTACATAAAATAACGGTGAAATATTTTAGATCCTTCTGAACATTATAGTGATTTCTCGTCTATCTCGTATAAATATTTTAAATCCTTAAAATTTAAGTGATTTTAGTTTAGTTTACCAGCAGTTAAACCAGTTCTCGTCTAAAAATGTTTAGTCACTGGTAAAATTCAGCACAAAGTTTGTATTCCTTTGAAAAACTTACGAGCATTAAAGAGGGAAGCCCCTTTGTACCGCGAATTTGAATTAACGGTAGTGATGTGTGATGTATATATCGATAGATAAATAGTATTTCTGTTTGTACGATATATTGAATATTACTTATTAATCTCGAAAAGTATTTTTTATTTTTTGTTGTAAGATTAATAAAAAATGGCTCTATTTTGATAATGTCTGTAAATTTTAATATCAATAAACACTTTTGTACATCTAATACTAACTGAAGATGGGTTTCAAATAAAACTTCCATCCAAATATAATATCCATCCTCCAAGAATTATTTTAACTTAGCCGTGTCTTAATTAATTCACAATAAATTAATATAAAAGTGTTAAACATCAAAAAGCATATAAAAAAAATAGTAACACGCCCCGGCATCGCACGTGTGCAATGTAGATGTATATATAGTAAACAAACATCTAATGTTACTGGCTCATAATATAGCTTTCTATTGGTGAAATAATTTTTAAAATCGGTCGAGTAGATTTTCATTTAAATATTAACAAACAACAGCACCTTGGGTTACATTATTCAGGTTTTAGTAGGGATCCCTAATTATTTGTGGAAGCCTCGGTGAAGTTGTAGCTTTCCAACGGTGAACTAATTCTTCAAATCGGTCTGGAAGTTTTTGAGTTAAATCGTAACAAACAAACAAATTTTTCCCCTTTGTAATATTAGCATAAATTAAGCATATTTTGTGATAAATTGCTTAATCTATGCTAATATTAATACAAATAAACTGATATTTTCTTAACACAACTGTCGTTTGTTTACTTTTATTCAATAAACTGCGGATAATAAATAGTAGTTAGTCCGTTATTTTATAAGTTATCGACGATAACCTTAAATATACATCACTAGTCTTAACCTACCGGTAGACACGTACTAAATAAACTTTTCTGTAATTATTTTAATTGACGACATTTCTCAAACTGCGAACTGTGTTTCATTCTTTCACATAAGTTGTTCTTTTGTGTTAAAAAGTGGTCTAAAATATAAGATTAAGCGTAATTTATATTCTACCAAAAAAGCCTGATTGAGGTTTGACAGTGACAGGTGACTGAGACATTTATCTAGTAAATTCAATATACGTTCAGTTTGTGACCAAATCCGAGAATGGAGACATTTTTTTGATATAATCGATAACAATATTTTTATATAATCGAACTATTATAATTAATAATATTAACGATTATATATATTAATAACTAATATAGGTATAATATATATGAGAATGTTATAATATATATTATAACATTCTCATATTTTTTTAAAGGAAATAAATACATAAATTATGAAAAAAAATGTTACTCGAGTTTTTCCTGTCTTGGACTGTAAAATTTAATAAAAAAATGGTGTTCAAATATGAAACATTAATTTTATTATTTTAAATACCATTGATTGAATATATGACACATTTCAAAGCTATGTTGATCATCAACTCAAGATGATGTACATTGTACATATAAGTAAAATTTAGCATTTCTTGTTTTTAATTTTACCCTGAAGTGCCTTATTAATAATGCTGTAGCCACAAAACATTGTTAACAAAGTTCTGTAAACTTTAACAATATTTATTATTTCCATCTTTCTTTTTCTTCTAGCTTTTCGCTCAAAACGCTACCAGCTGGATGCTTACAACTTAAACCGTATAACTTACACCAGTTTTTGTTAGATTTAGAGTAAATTACCTATTCTCAGTTTTTGCTGTAATAACGCTGAAGTGTTTCCCATTTCACTGAATAAGAGCGGAATTACTAGTCGTTTGTGGAACGACGCGATCTTTTTATAGATAATTTCTCTTACCTTTTAAAAATGTGACCCATTTAGGTGTTACACAAAATACTACAAGGTAACTAATTTAATACGTACCAACACTCGTTTATTTGTTTGTACTTGTTTTACGTAAAAAATGAGCTTTTTAGATGGAGTTTAAGGATAGGAGAATTATATAATTTGAAAGATATTATGATACATATTAAAAACGCTAATTTATTTAAGTTTTCCATTTGATCCAAATTCGATATTCCTTTAATAATTTTTTTTAATTTTATTTTCTATAAAGAGGGAAATGAATTTGCGCAATGAGTGCCCCCCCGCCGCGAGATATTCCTTTAATACCTACAGTCACCAGATGTAGCGAAATGTTCGCAACTTATAAATCTTTTTTTATTTACCATTTAAAGACACATTCAAAAGTTACATTAAGAATATAGTATCAAAAAAGTATTTTAGGGGTTTAAAAATGTGCTCAAAATTAGTCTACACCTTAACGTAATAAGGTTTATAATTAATATAAACTAAACACAATCATAATATTATTAATTCGACGGAATTCGAATCCATGATACATTGGAACGCAAAATAAACGATAAGGTTGCTAAGTAATTTTGGTGTTACTAATTTTGAGTGCATACATAATGCATATAAATACTTCTAAACGCACCAACGAAAATCAATACCATTGTATACACTTAATGAGTGAAAATTCGGCTCTGTATGTTAATAATATACGGAGTTTGATAATATGTCACATAACTATGAGTTAACCAATACCTAACGCGTTGCGATGTCTTTAATTAAAATACACCTCGGGGAAATTGAATTTAGGTCGAATCGCGGATGTAGAGTCACTGGATCCGACCGACTGTTTAATGATGATAGCCAAAATTATTTATTCTTTGGTATTTTAATAAATCAGACGATTTATGTTACGTGTTTCCTTTTCAAAATTCAATAGGCGCCAGTGACATCTGAAACGCGCACGGGAATGTTAACTTTCAAATGTCAGGTTTTGAATTGATATTAATTATTTTAATACATGTTAATTACGAGCCAAATAAATACCCTTTTTGTGTTTTAGCTATTACAAATAAAGTCTGTCTTCTTCTTTCACTCGCCATATCATCAGTCACACCTCTCAAACATATATCATTCTTCACATAGTCAATCCATGTTTTTTTTGACCCCTTCCCCTTTTTACATGTTTTCCATCTCTCCTCATAACATGCCCATACCAAGCTAAACTATGTATTATCTTTCAATTTTTTTATTTCATTCACTAGCGCTACTCTCAAACTTCCTCTTTTATAGTACCACACATCCCCCTCAGCATTCTCATCTCAGCTAGATGCAAAAAGTCTGTAAATTACAAAAATATGTCAAATTTTGTAGTAAACGTTTACTCGACATATAAAAATGATTTTTTGGTGATTTTTGGTGTAAAACTGTGATTATGTCAAACATTTGCTATTTTTATAAGACTTATAAATTAACACTACTGAGTATTTAGACAAATTGCATAACCCTAGAATAAAAAAGTAAATGTATGGCTTTGACATAATCATATGACACAATTAAATGAAATTCAATTTTGTAGCTAAGTGTTCAATCTATTCAGTGAAACGAATAGCAATATAATAGGGTGCGATAGTTACTTGTCTACGCCCTCTGATTTTATATTAATAATATTTTCCGCTAAATTGCGTTGTACGGAGACAAATTATTAATATTGAGAGTTATATAATATCTGACCCGGCAATCGTTGTTTTGCCATGTAAATAATTTCTAAAAAGCAGGGGTTGGTGATAGAAAAGTAAAAATTTAGGGCTATATTTAGGGTATGTATTTTTTAATGCCACATTATAAAAAAATAAAAACAAAAAAAATAGTCCAAAAATAAAAAAAAAATTTTTAAGGGTGAACAACCCTTATCACTTAGGGGTATTAAAAATAGATAGTAGCCGATTCTACTAGCCGACCTACTGAATACGCATATAAAATTTGGTAAGAATCGGTCGAGCCGTTTCGGAGGAGTATGGCAACGAAAACTGTGACACGAGAATTTTATATATTAGATACGGCCGAGTTAATAAAAGACAATATTTTATATTTTACACTTATCTTTTATAAAAACTAAAAAATATAGCAGCTTATTGCTATGATAAGCTACTATAATTTCATAGAAATGCAACACACTACTTGACCTTCATTAATAGCGCTGCAATATTATATTAATGAGCTCATAAATCACTTATTTCAATATCATTAGAGGCCACATCAATTATCTGTATAGCCAGGTGCTTTAATATATTAGCTTGCAATTTTTCATTCTGTCACTAACTTCTCACTGATGGATTTATCCAGTTTTATGAGAAATTTTATTATGAAAATTATTTATGGTAAATCCGCGGGTTGATAATTAAAATTAGGTTTATACTTTTTTATATGAGAATAAAGTTTCTATCGGATGTTTGGGGTCTATCAGCTTTCTAGCTAAGCTAAACCCTGTCTTGTTTTTACTTTGCGAGCATATAAGTGAATTCCGGACTCCCCTAGGTATCAGCTAAATAAGTGATCTCTTATGTACCCTGTCTGACCAAAGTATTTTTGGAACGAAGTTCCTTATCGCGCGTTGTGAAAGGGGGCTAGACGGAAAAAATTCTTACGAAAAGTTGTCACGACACTTTTTGCTATAGTCCCGCGCATCTATGACGTGTATGAAAGAATAGACAGACAGAGTACATATATATAATATAATTACATAACTTCGTTCCATTCGGGTGTCCCTTGACACCTCTCAACTTTTTTTTGTTAATTTTTCTGTCGCCGGCCGTGATTTCGTCTCTGGACCTCCGGACTAAACGCAACTGATCACTGGGCCACAAATTCGGGTAGGTAGACTAATAAGCCAAAATGCGAAATCACAACATTAAATAATAAACAGAATATATTAAACCAAACGAGAATCGAACCGGTACGAAAGAATCAAAGAGGAAAAATAATTAATTTATTCGACTGTATTATAAATAACAAGAAAAACAAACATAGCTTCCACTCTCTGAGCATATTCTGCTATATTAAAAATACAATAAGTACATTGAAAAACCAGTCAAATTTTCTAGTGACATCACATCTTTCTCACCTTATTGGCAACTTTTGGCAACTGATCACTTGTATTCCCCGGAGTCCTTCCATTTCTAGGATACAATATTTCGGTACATTCGACTATATTACAGAACTAGCAACGCGCCCCGGCTTCACACGGGTGAAATATAGATGTTGGTACTATACACAAAAAATGTAAGAATTTTTAAAATCGGTCGAGTAGTTTTTGAATTTATTCATAACAAACAAACAAACAAATCTTTCCTCTTTATAATATTAGTTCAGATATAGATGAATGGCAACACGAGGTAAACTGGTTATACGCAATGTTTTCATTTTCATATAGAAATGAACGAGTAGAGTTGTAATTAAAACTGGAATTATCGCGTTGTGTAATGAGATCATTAAGCATTAATGGAAGTGACTGTACTTCCCTTTACCGGAACGGGGAAGGGCTTATGAAAGGCTTTATAGTTATTTATGAGAATTTATCAGGAGGACTCCTTAGGAGTTTATTTACAACCCTTTTAACATAGATAGATATTGGACATAATTGGATCTACGGTAATTCGACGTAATAAATGTTATACATATTTTTTTTAATTAGAAGCCATTTAGTACCATTTTGGATTTAAATAAAGTAAATCGCATTCTAGTCCAGTATACACTAATTTATTTAAACCATTTTGGATATATATATAACAACAAAAATATTTTTTTTCATATTAGAAAAAATGATAATCACGGAAAATATAAACTTATTACATAATTATAATGTTTTTAGATTGATGGCCAAACAAAATTTATTAAGGGCGGACATGCTTAGGTACTGACGTTTAATATTAATAAAAAAGGATTTCTCAAATTGTCATTTGTTTGCAGTTTCAAATAATTTTTCATAAATCAAAAATTAAAAAAGAAACTGTAAGATCAACGATACGAGTACTTTCTCGCAAGTTGTTCGTGTTTCACTCAGTATTTAGAAAAAGTATTTTTTGAGTATGAAATCTTGGAATTAATTAAAAAATTGAATATGAATAAAACGATAATGACATTATCTCTACAAGAACCTGATGGAATATAGAGATATTGAATGAGTTGTTAAACTATGAATACCTTTTACTTTCAATTTGAAAACCTCTTGAAAGTAATCTAAACAATTCGAAGAGATAGAAAACTATTTCTATGTTAATTGCTTTAATTCAGACTTCAACACTGTTCAAACAATTGATAAAGTTTATTTTGAATACATTTTCGAAATTAAATTGCAAATAAATAATTGTCTTTGGAATGCTTCAAAGGTTGTTTTCCTTTGTCAAAAGTTATTTAAAATGAGAGGCTTTTTGGCTTAAATGGCGGTAGATCTTGTAATTTTCTTTATTTATTTTTCTTGGCTTCGAATACACGGGTAAATTTTCAATGGTACTCCCATCATATGTGCAGATGCGTTTCGGCTTTATTCTATTTTCTCCAAGTAAAAATACAACAACGTGGACAGCGAATCATTGTTTTTCATGTTTAACCATCATATAGTGTTTCTGGCTATAGACAATAAAAAAAATTAACCACTTTTTAGAGAAAGATTAGCCTCAGATATAAATGTCACAAAAAACATTACTCTACCCAGATTCTAAGCATATTTTACAGCGAAAAACAATTTTAAAATTAGTTATTCTTTAATTAATAAAAGTTAACGAATGGAATACTCGCTTAATCGTTAACGTATATAATTAAAATAAAAATTCATGCCGAAAAGAATACACTCAGGGGTAAAATATATAGACACTAAAATGCTCTGAAGTTTATTACAGGCAGCTTTTATACGCGGCTTGACTTGTTTATAAGAAATCTATGGAATTCTGAGATATGGAAAATATAATAAAATATTATTATTTTGATTTCTATTAAAATTGAAGTATGATAAAAAGTTGAGAGGTGTCAAGGGACACCCGGATGGAACGAAGTTATATATATATATATGTACTCTGTCTGTCTATTCTTTCATAGACGTCATAGATGCGCGGGACTATAGCAAAGTGTCGTGACAACTTTTCGTAAGAATTTTTTCCGTCTAGCCCCCTTTCACAGCGCGCGATAAGGAACTTCGTCGTTCCCAAAATGAAACTTGAATGTTGAAAGTTGAAACCGTTCTATTTTCAAAAAAAGTGTCGTGACAACTTTTCGTAAGAATTTTTTCCGTCTAGCCCCCTTTCACAACGCGCGATAAGGAACTTCGTTCCAAAAACACAATTTCTATACACGTCAAGTTAATTATTCCAATACTACAAACGAATAACTGTTGTGTGAAATTCGTTCTTATTGCACTACTGCGATCGATATCGCGATAGATAATATTGGAAGATTCCAAGCAACTAAATTAGCAGACAGAGCATAAGAGTGAATGAACCAAGCAGTACACTAAAACAAAAAGCTGTTGCACGATGTAAGTGCAGTGAGTGCGATGCCTCGCAGGACTTTGCAAACAATCTCTGTTCTTGTCGAGACAACGTTTATTTCTTCGTTCAATGTCTTTACTATTTAAATAAAATTTCCTCTACCGGACTTTTCACAAGACTAGTCACAGCCAGACTATGAGTGTGTCGCTTGCTGAAAAGCATTGAAAACGTCGGTATAAATAATATAAGTAATAATCCGTGTCTCAATCCAGTTAAGTTATTTTATTAAAATGTGTGATACTCGCCTTAGGAGAAGACAATAATATTATATATTTACTATTATTTAAATCTTGTTACAGTTCCTATTTTTGTGGCCAGCGGTGTACTCAAATATTGTAAAATTGTTTTTCCATGAGAAAAATTTGAAAGCCGCTTCGCGTTTAATTTTCTTTATTGCTTAGTCTTTTTTCTGAGCTTTTCATTCTTAATCTGTGTAATTTTCCTTTAAGAGAATTTAGCGTTATAATTGTTCAAATATCTATTTCAATGAAATTTTAATTCAAATACCAAGGAGGTTTCTTTGCTGTTTTAGTTTTAATATAAAAATTACACAGTTTTAATATATACAGCCTTGATTTTATTTATAGGTTAACTAAGGTTCACGCGCAACTTCATTCCACGCACTACCAAACTATGGAATGAATTACCACCCTCTGTATTTCCATCCGACTACGACCTCGTTGGTTTTAAAAAGCGAGCCTATAAATTCTTGAAAGGCCGACAACGCATCTGAGACTTTTAAGTCGCGGATGTCTATGGGCGGTGCAGTGGTGATTACTTACCATCAGGTAACCCACCTGCTCGGTTGTCCGCTCTGTTATAAAAAAAAAAATGAAAATATATGAGTACGTCAATTTGTATTTTTGAATATTAGATATCGACAGACGAGCTTGAGATTAAGTTGATAGTAGCTATAGCAATTATGTGTTGTCGACCAATTTTTACTAAAGATGAAATTTACAAACTGAGACTGAATTTAATTCCCGAAGTGACCAGTTGTAGGGAAAACATGTTTATAAAAATATATAAACATTTCAGGCCTGCGAGAATCGTTTATCTGTCTATACTAATATTATAAAGAGAAATAAAATTTGTGAGTTTGTGAGGTCGTAGGAAGTAATCTCTGGATCTACTGAATAGATTTTAATAATATATAATTCTTTCACCAATAGAAAGCTACATTATGAGCGAATAACATAGGCTATTTATTATTTGTCTATAGTAATCTACATTTTACCCGTGCAAAGCCTGGTCATGTTACTAGTTCTAAAATGATTTTTTTGTATCCATTGATACTTTAAAAGTTTCCATAAATTTCGAAATTTGAATGTTCTGTGTGTTGACGGAACAAATTTATTTTTTAAAACATCTCAAAAATAAGTTCTGTTCGGATGACTTAAATATATTGTGCACGCCATATTAAATTATACTTCATACAACAAGAAATCTAATACCTAATTATTTTAATCAATCAAAAACATAAAGATAAACTAGTAATGTATTATTGTGAACTAATAGTGTTGTCAAAACCTATTGAAAAGTAGTATTCGATAGAAACGGGAACAGGTCGACAAAGATTAAAAGTCACAATGAAATGTCAGAGTCACTAACTGGTACGTTACCTATTGCCGTGTCGATTTCAACATTTTAAAGATTTAATTGGATACCGTTTCATTTGATTCGAGTTTTTGTTAGTTTTCTTGCAAAGGACTAGGTTGTGCACATAACGATAATGTTATCACTTTATTGGAAATGGAAATTAGTACATTCTTGATTGAAATACACTATTGTATACGGTTTTTCATTCTTATTACAAATATAATCGTGATAAATCGTGATCCAACGTAAGTCAATACTCAATGCAGCAAAAAAAACACTGTTATTTTAGTATCAATTATAATTATAAACTAAAGACAACCACAAAACAGTTGAAGTTGTAAGGCAATTGAGTAGCTACTGATTCCCCACTTGATAGAAATATAAAAACTAGCGACTTTCCCCGGCTTCGCACGGATACAATGTAAATGTTAAACTTATGTGATGTCAGTATTTTTCTGCCGAATCATCAAAAAATAAAATAAAAAAGTTGAGATGAACATTATGAAAAATACCCTTTACGTCCGATTCTTGGACCTACTAAATTTACACATAAAATTTCATAAGAATCGGTCGAGCCGTATCGGAGGAGTTTTGTTACAAATACTGTGAAACGAGAATTTTATATATTGGTTATTATTTTTATCGACAAAGCACTGCTACCTCACTAACACTTAATCCGATTACTCGAGTAGGCTGCATTCAAAGTATATTCAAGTAATTAAGTTTTTCTCTGTTTGGGACGGATTCAAAAACTTGAGGCCCAGGTTTTTGGAACCGACGGGCTCGTTGGCGCATTCGATAGAACACCTACCGTGCGCATCGATGGGTCGTGGGTTCGAATCCCACCGAGACGACGTTTATAATTTTCTGTAAACATGTCTTCCCCACATCTGGTAACTTCGGGCATTGAACGAGTGGGTCGAATATCGAAACTCCAACCGGGTAATGAACCACCGTTGAGAAGTGAAGCCGTGAAGTGCATATTGCACGTTTGGGTTTTAGTCTATGGATTTCCGAATGCTTGAAGTAAAAAGTAGGTCGATAGCGCATCATTGACTGATGTTCTGTGGCTAAAAGTATCACCTTTCATCAAGTGAACCTCATGCTCGTCTGTCGATATAGATGACATAAAAAAAATTAAAAAAAAAACGCGATAAAATGTGGAAATAATATAGAATTACACAACGTTTTGGGGCCCCAAGAAAAAATATACAAAAACCTTTCTGGATTTACACTCAACATATTTTTATGCAATCTTTTTCCCACAAAGTTTTATTTAGACGCCGTGTAAACCGCGTTCAAGACTTTTTTCTATTAAATATGTCTCAGACGGAAACTTTTACGCATTCGTTGCGGGTATAATTTAAAATACTTTTTAATTCAATTTATAGGGTACCGTTTTTTACATAAACTATATTTATTTCGCATTATTTCTATTTTAAATGCGAAGTGTGTATGTTAATTTTGTTCACATTGGTGTAAAAACCGAACCCCGACTCATTTTTCGCATAAGAGTGGAGGTTGTCTCATTCCAAGACAGCAAAAAAACAATTCTAAATAGGCATAGGGTTTTTTACAAACTTTCAAGGAAATTGTATTCATACATATATTTCACTAAATCCTGTATAACAGTTACTAGGCTTTTACTGACAGAAAGGATTGAAATTGTTGCTTGGATAAAGTGTAGTCAAACAGTGTGTAGTATGGTGACCACCGCGCACGAGTCGAGCGAGCGTAGCGAGCGGTGCCGCGGCAGCGGCCGACGAGTGCCAGAACCGATTCCTACTCATTTCAATTAGCTTAATAAAAAAAATTGCAAAAAAGTAAAGTAATGGGTTAGGAATATGACGAAATAGCAAAACTGTCAATTTAAACAAACTGACAAACAAACGTCTTCAAACGACAGGCATCAATTTTTGGAATGGTGAAAAAAAATTTTTTTTTTTGAAAATAACATCACGCGCCATCTTGAAATTGCTTTCTTTCATGTTCTTTATGCATAAAAAAACACAAAAAAAAATTTTTTACCCCCATTTTCGCAGGAGCCCCACTTCCGAATAATTACCAATTATTTTTATTAGTAAAGACCACAAAATTTTGCGACCTTTACTTGTCGTGATTAACTCCATTCGAAAAATAAAATAAATTATTACGGAACCTTCATATTTAATTGCATGTCGTTCTTGACGGTCGTTTAATGAAAATATCTTAACCAGGCGGAAAGTTTAACGCATTTCTGTTGCGAACACAATTTTGATTTTTGCGTTTAATTTTTATTCTGTCGGTGCAAAGTTACGAACTACGTTTTGTTCTTACTTCTTTGAGCGTTTTCGCTTTGGTTAAGACAAAACCCGCAAAAAGATTTGATGGAATAACCATTGCTAAAGTATTTCTACTGAAGCATGAATTATGTGCCTTGATGAAAGACTGGCGTTTTATGTCTAAACTAGCCTTACCGCGCTGTGTTATATGTGCTCAGTTTATGTTACTTTCCATAGTAGTTTTAGAATAAATTCAAATTCAAAATCATTTATTTATTTAGGTAACACAATGTACACTTATGAACGTCAGTAAAAAATACATATTAAATGCTTCTAATTTTACATTTACCGCCAGTTCTCAAATCAAGGGCGTAGAACGGAAGAGAAGAACTGGCAAGAAACTCTTCGTCACTCTTTTTAAACGCCAAATTTTTGTTTTACAAAATATTTGTAAGGCGCTGCAACCATTACACCATGTTCCACATGACATCTTTATAACGTAATTAACTATAATAATAAAAAAATATAAACCAGAAAAAAAACAAAGATTTGTCCTCTATCAGCAGTAGGCATGGTGAAATAGGAGCAAACACTTACATTATCGTGGGAACAACACGCAAATACATAGTCGAAATAACTAATATCACCGCATACACGAATAAATATATCCAGGATATTTTTAGTGTTCTATCTAAGACAAATACAGGTAATCGATCACATTTGGGGTTGAAGTCTCAGAATATGATATCAATATAGTACTTAAGTATTAAACATGCCAAATTTCAAATGTATATCTATTACACTTTGTATATTATTGACATATAAAATACTCAGATTTCGTCACTCAATCACTGACTGATGATCATCAAAATTGTTAGGGTACCTACTTCCCGAAGTCATAGAAAGCTGGGCATGAAAGCTAGGATTAGTACATAAACAACATAATAATTAAGGTATCTGTACATTTTGTCCCCATCCCTTAAAAAAGGGGAATGATAGTTTGTATGGAACTTTTCCCAATTTTCAAGCTTGGAACATAAAAAGGTCTTTAGAATCTAAAAAACCTGTTTTTGATATGACTTACATTTACTCAAAATTCAATTCAAAGCGCAGCACAGTTATTTTTTTTCTAACTTCGAACCGATGCAGTTACAAAATACTTCAAATCAGTTATTTAATTCAAGAGATTAAATATTTCACATAAACAAACTCTGACTGAAATAAATGAAAATATTATTATGATATACTTAAATTTATTTCTATCCAATTTATATGCTGATATAAAAAACCGTGTAACGATTAAAACTTTTTGTTTGTTTCATGTAACGCCAAGCAGCAAAAAGAAATAAAATCGGTAAGTAGCCATTTTTATATTAAAAACATTGTCTTCAAAAAAAAAACAAATATAAAAGAAATATAAAATTTTCAGACTGATACCACAGTGGCTACGATGTCCAACTTGACTTTCGAAGCCACGCGCTTTGAAAATGGCCGGAAGTTCATATGCAAAGCTGTCAACGATGCCATGAAGGATAACAACGATCATCCGATTCACGCTACCAGGGAACTAGAAGTTTGGTGTAAGTAGTCTTGGCAGTATCTCAGATTGAAAATACAACTTGTACGAATTACTACTACGAATATTGACAGATACTTTGTCAATGACTACGAATGATCATACGTTATCGAAGCGCTCCCTGAAAGTTCTTCGTGTTAGTGCTCTGTGTGTAAGAGAGAGATAGAGATATGTAGAGTGAAAGAGAGAAAGAAACCTTAATTATTTACTGTAAATTAATTTTAATATCTAAGAGTTGTAATGAAATATCATAAGTTGCTACAAACTTTCCTTTGTGGATCAGTTTTTATTGGAAGAAAAGACACGAAATTCAAATAAAAAATGTGTTTCGGTCGTGCAGGTTTCAGCCAAATGTGTAGATAAAATATCAGTGAAACGGACATAGAATGTCCGCTTATAATGACTAAGTTACTATACAAAGTTAAAGAAGTGAACTACATTCACTCAGTGGTATGTGCAATGTGCATTGCATTTAGCACCAAAGGTTCCAGGTTTGTCTACCTTGAAAACAAGTTTAAAAAAATTGTTTCGGATATTGTAAATAAATATTATCAGTGAAATCAGTGAAATTTACTTGTTATTTACCTTTTTAGTAGAACACCCTATATATTTCTTCGATCTGAAAAGTTCACGGGCTTTCTTTTAAACAACCGTAACCCGGCTGCGTCAACCCGGCTTCGCACATTTATACTTATAAAGAAAAAGAGACTAAATTATTTTTTTGTCAAAAATATCTAGATCCCTATCCACCCTAATTATCTTGCAGTATGGAATATACTTGACGACCTATTCTCATACAGATATACATAAATTGCACAAACATCGTGATACAAGCTTTTTATGTATATAGATTTTCATTTTCATTAAAATAATTAATTGATGATTTTCAGATTATTTTTATTTTTTATTATCTATACTAAAGGAAAGATTAATTGTATTTTGTATTTTTGTACGTTATGAATAAACACAAAACTACTGGACCGATTTTAAAAATTGTTTCACCAATAGAAAGCTGCATTATCAGCCAGTTACATAGGTTTTGTGTATAGTACATCTATATCACACCCGTGTGAAGCCGTGGGGCGTGTTGCGTGTTGCTAGTAAGTAATAATATGTTACAAAATATTATAATTTCATTTCCAGACCCTCCCATCGTTCATGTCGGTCCTCCCAACATAACTGTCGTGGAAGGCACCAAGATCTTACTCAAGAGTGAATATGAAAGCAATCCATCATCCCTCTCCGACGTGATATGGTATGTTTTAATAATATTAACACATGTTAACAAGAACTGACATATATCTGTCCATATTTCCATATATTATATTCTACGGTAGCTTTGTCAATACAAACACCGTTGTGTTAGACGCGTATGATATAATAATTTATATTACAGAAATGTTTTATTTGTTTATTTAAAACTGTATTGCACTATACATAAAAAAATAACATATATTTACTTATTGGAAAAAGATAGGATATTTAAAAAGTAACATAGGAAATAGCAATGTTTATGTAAAAGAGTCATAAAGAAACACACATGGAAGAAAAGTACAACTGGCGTTTAAGGATCGAGCTGATAAATGGCGCTTGATCTTTGATTTTCTACTAAATCTACTGTTGAAATTATTTACTAATATATAACAATCAGAACACTCTAAGTAAAATAATATAATTTCTGTCATATACCGTAAGAAAGGGTTAAAATTTGATAAAATAAAATCCAATTTCATCGCATGAAACATAAATCGTATACAGATTTTCTTTCGTTCCGTGTAAACTCAAAGTTTACACATTCAAACTAAGTACATTAGACTAAGTATTCTTTACAACTAAGAACATGTTAAGCCCTAGTTAACCTGGGCCATAAAGGTGGAACTTTTAAGTACTAACTCATGTGGAATTAGGCTTTTTAGTCTCACACTATTTTAGTTGAGGTTAACGTTTCCAACGTAATCTCTTTAACCTTTTGAGTTGAGGTTTTGGTTATTTAATAGATATTCAATTTGTGTAAATGTTTCAATTTTAATATAATATATAGCTGATATAGATGGATAAGCCGTGAAGTGCAAATTGCGCGTTTCAGTTTCAGTCTATGGATTTCCAAATGTTCGAAGTAAAAAAAAAGTAGGTTGACAGCGCATCATTGACTGACGTTCTGTGGCTGAGGTATCAAGTGAACCTCATGCTCGTCTGTCGATATCTAATATAATAATAGCCTGGGTGCAATTGGTTGTGGGTTTGGTCCACACTAGATCAGATATATTTTTTGTATGGAATCTTACTGTTGGCGTTTTTGGTCTTGACAGCTTAACGTGGAGAAGAGTTTTAGTTGGTTTTAAATGTGGTAAAATTGTAGAGTACAACCACTGTGAGTGTACAAGTAATATTTTACAATATGTAGTATAATAAATAGGAATAATTTGTTTGTTTGTTACGAATTAACTCACAAACTACTTGACCGATTTTAAAAAATCTTTCACCAATAGAAAGCTACAACAGCGAGTAATATAGGTTATTTTTTAATATTTTTTTTAGTACATTGCACCCGTGCGAAGCAGAAGCGGATTGCTAGTATAATATAAAAAAAACTGCATGTATCGACTAACAATAAATAAATAAAACATAAACTAAAAAAGTGGAAAATATAAAAGTAAATGATCGTACATTTATTAGTATAGTATGTTTGGACAGCTTCTACGCAGAAGGCTAATGATGTACATACATCATTACCGCATACTTAAAATTATGAAAGTAATTTATTTGTCTTAAAATATATTATGTCAAATAAACAAATTATAATATATCAAAATCTATTCTTCTATTAATAATTTTTGTACTGCCAATCTATGGACATCAATTAGCATAAAAATTAAAATCGGTCACTCCATACTCCATAGAATATGGACTCCTTTTTTTAGCGGCTAATAAACCCACGTCAGCAAAGATAAATGACGACAAGGGTTTCATCTCACAGCTTTCATCAGAATGTTTTGATTAAAAAGTCATTCGTGCAGCCGATATTTATTCTAGAGATTTATTTTTGTTCTCTACTTTTACTTAACGTCAAAGCAAACGAAAGTTTTTATAATTAAAACATTTTTTTAATGGTTTTTTTTTATATTATTAAGAGGCAAAAGAACCTAGTGTTTAGTAATCACCGCAGCCCATAATCATCGGTAAGATCAAGGAAATTAATGAATGAATGAATTTGAATATCAAATATTAAATACTAGTGGACCCCGCAGACGTTGTTCTGCCACAATTTTGGCTTCGAAATTATATAATTATTCTTAAATTTGAATATGCCCATTTACCCACTATAATTGTCTAATATGTCACTGATTTGCAGTGGACATCTGTTATTCCAAAAAAGCTAAGAATGCATGACGTGAGCTGTCAAGATGGAGGAGTTCCGAAACTAATTTATTTTATAATTAATTTTATGCATATATTTTTTTCCTTATTTTTTCCAATATTTTAATAGCTTATATCTTATTCCGGACATATAGGAATCCAACAAATAAGATTTCGTTAAAATCGGTACAGCCGTTCTTGAGTTATAAACGGTGTAACTAACACAACTTTCTTTTATATATATAGATTTTTGACAAAAAAGGTAAAGGATCTTGGTGCAACGCCCAAAAAATCATGCTTGGATTTAATATCTGATGTTACTGTTATAGCTATCAACCAACTTTAGAATTCGCTTTTCTATGCGTTTCATTCGTTTTGAGAAGAGCTCAAGCCCTACCGCCATCTCTGAAAGCAGTATTAAATATTTTATTAAAGTATTATTAAAGTTCTTTTTTTGTCAGATATCGACAGACGAGCATGAGGTTCACTTGATGGTAGGTTATACCTCAGCCACAGAACATCAGTCAATGATGCGCTGTCGGCCTACTTTTACTTCGAGCATTCGGAAATCCATAGACTGGAACCGAAACGCGCAATATGCACTTCGCGGTTTTTCCATCTATGAAGTTCTTGACGATAAAACATGCTATATATTCTGTATAGTTTTATTAGCTATACAGATTGTATACTGTATAGTGCTATATATCCTTTTTTCAGAAAGTCGGTTATAATGCTGTTATGGGAGATCCGATCCAATTTTTTATTCCACATCTTTTAATTCACTTATTTTTAATAACATCTGTAATTTAAAATTCATCGAATGTTTTCAAGTTACGTTGTTGCAACCAGTCAATGAAAATGATAAGGATATTTTTTGTACGGTATCTCGCTGACCTATTAGTCTTTACAACCGCAGATGTTAGTGGCGAGCACTGTTGTTCAGCATTGAATTTTTGAGGTTTTGCTACAACTCGCTTAAGGACTTCTCCACTAGAGACATACCTCGGCTGCCGTAGGATGGGAGGGAGCCTAAAGGGCTGGACGGTAACTCACCCGTGAATGGACGGAACAAAGCTCCTCGCCTTCTCCGGCGAAGGAGATATTTTGTTCTGCGGGGAATAATAAGGAACTAATTATTATAAGTGTTTCTTTATTAAATTTCAGGTACCGCAATGGACAACGTCTTAACGTGAATACTAGTCATTATCAGGGTGGTACCACTGACCAGCATGCATTGATTATACTGGACGCAAACAGTCAAGATATGGGCAACTATACCTGCCTTCTCGCTAATGTGGTGGGGAACCATACCACTGAAGAGGTGATCAGTGTCAATGTTTTATGTGAGTATCTAAACAAATATCTATATCTATAAAATTTGTTTGTTCGTTTGTTACGATTTAACTCAAAAACTACTCGATCGATTTTAAAAATTCTTTCACTAATAAAAAGCTACATTATCAGCGAGCTTGTTGAGTATTTAATAAACGGTTTGTATTCTGATATGTTTTAGTTTGTCACTTCGGGCATAAAATGAGTGAAAGGAATATCGAAATTCTATATCTATATCGAAGTGCGCGTTGCGCGTTACAGTTTCAGTCAATGCATTTTTGACTTGTAACATAGGTCGATAACGCATCTATGAATGATGGGGATAATTTATCACCTACGCCTGACACTAATTGTATAACGACTTATGCACGGTTCATACTTAACTATTCTAATATTATTTCACCGCTTGTTTGGAAATAGCTATGATTAAAAGATCGAAGTCAAAGCATATATATCATATACATCCTTGCATAATTCCACTTTCGCTTATTCCACTTTCATCAATGATTAAACGTGGAGATATAGTACATATATCTTTTACTATCGTACAATAATCAGAAATTTTCACCTTATATTCTTATATTCCAGTTAAACCCCAAGTCCAGCTCACAATGAGTCCAGAGAGTCCCATCCTAGAGACGGATCACAAGAACGTCACGCTGACTTGCGAAGTGGTTTCCGGAAACCCCGCGGTGCTGGATGAGGTCATTTGGTACTTGGATGGGGAAGTGTTAAAGCATCTACCTGAATGTAATGGGACTGACGGTAAGTACCTCTAAAACAAATACTGGAATTCAAATTTCAAGTAAACTTTTACAAGTACATTTGACGCTATTACTTGAATGGAATATTACTACCGAGAAAATATGAAAATCAACTCAGTAGTTACTCTTTTCTTTAGAGAAGATGTAATTTTGGAATAACACAATCTCGTGGACGCGTGAAGACAAACTAAGATATAAGATATCTCGATATATCATATGTCAACATTAATAACTTTGATAGATAAGATATCTTGACTGACAAAATAGCTCTACCTTTGACATTAAAAGTCGAGTTTTAAGTGTGTCATGTTAGACCTGGAAGATATAAAGAGATAATCGACTAAAACAAGAGAAAACGGTCGACAAATTTTGTCGTGGTTGTCATGTTGGGCCGGCTGATGTCTACAAAAGTCTAACATGTGATGTACCTGATTATGTATTCGTCGTTTATGACAAGAAAAATACATTATTTTTCTCCAATAGTGATGGTTCCCATCACTTACTATCTAGATTTTTGAAAGTAGTAATTATTTTCAGTCTTCAGTCACAAAATCTATACAAATTGTACATAACCTTATTCTACTTTCAGAAAATCTGTGCAATGAAGTCGACCCCTCTATGCTTCTCCTGCAAGACACCACGAAGAGCTTTCATGGCAACTACTCGTGTAAAGGCAAGAACTACGCTGGCTGGGGCAACGAGAGCCAGAACACTGAACTTATCGTTAATTGTATGTACATTTAAATATTCTTCCTGATATTATTTTACCTAATTAAGGCCGGTTTGGAGGAAAGGAGGTGTGCTCTTCCTCCAACTTAAAGGGAAAATCCTCGACTAGTCGAACCACTGACTAGCCGGCCCTTAGGCACCAGTGGTTGATGTCGAGATGTTGTATAATAGGCTTAATTTTGCAAGTGCATGTGCATAGCAAAAAGTACTTAAAGGCGTCTCAAGGCCAATTTTGATGAAAACTAAAGCTGCATAATTGGATTTTTGAAAAATCAATATACTCCTAGCCAGGAATCGAGCGAGTTGATTTTGAAAAAAAGAAACGCATACTGTATCGGAGGATCATAATTTCGGATTTGACCACACACGCCCTCGTGAAAAATTCACCTTGTATGCTCAGCGCCTGGAAACACTTTGATAGCGCGATTCAGGATCACACGACAGTATATTGATTCTAGTCGCAGATTGTAGATGTTACACCGGCTGTTTTTGTGATACATTTTTATTTCTTTTCAAGATCCCCCTGGACCAGCAAAACTAACGTACTCGCCCTGGCGAGTGGTAAAGGGAAAGTCTTTGGTCCTCAGCTGCAGTATACAGGAAAAGGGAAGGCCTGAAGCCCATAGGTAAGATTTTTAATTTTCAACAGGCTTTTGGAGGCAGAAAGGTGCGGTCTTTCTCAAACCTAAAGGAACTTCGACCAGTCTAACTCAGTCAGTGTTGAGCTGACTAAAAACTCTCGTGGTTGATGTCGAAAATAAAATATATACTCAAAGCTCGGCAAAACTTTGTTAGTGGGATTCAGAATGCTTAACATCTTACGGCCTTATTCATAAACGTAATATAAGCTTGATATAGTTAAAATATGTTTTGTCTCGCTCTATCGAATATAAAAAGACTACAGGAACGAAAGAAACAAAACATATTTTAACTATATCAAGCTTATAATACGTTTATGAATAGGGCAGTTAATTTTTAGACACACGTTGTAGGTATCTCTATAAGTTCATAAGTCGATCTAGATAGACATTTACTTACACTTGATAATAATATTATAAAATATACCTCGTGATTTTTCTGTATTAATAATCTTTAACAATCCACAAGGACATCAGATAGAGCTATATTTTACAGAGACTCTATACCGTTTCAAATTTTAATATATGTACATTGTACATATATGTATATGTATAACGAAACGCAGGCCTCAACGTCATTTTTGGATTAGTGGTGTCAGCATTTCATTGTAAAAAAAAATGTTTTTTTTTTTATGTTAGATATCGACTGACGAGCATGAGGTTCACTTTCATTCGGAAATCCATAGGCTGATACCGAAACGCGCAATGTGCACTTCACGGGTTTTTCATATATGAACGGTGGTTCTTTACCCGGTCGGAATTTCGATATTCCTCCCACCCGATCAATGCCCGAAGTGACCAGACGTGGGGAACACATGCTCACAGATGCCTGAATAATCCATATTTCTATGCACATTCGCCGAGCTCATTCGTGCATTCTCGCCCATATATTCGAGCTGCTGTCGAAAATGAAAAAAAAAATTAAAAGTAAAATACCTAAAAAAAATGTGATTACAGGTTCCGTTGGCACCGCGGTGGTCGAGTGGTCAGCGACATTGTGTCCCAGAACTGGACCATTGACCCCGTAACATTGGACCACAGGACTAACTTTTCTTGTCGAGGGATCAACTCAGGGGGCGAGGGGGAACCAGCCTTCGTCAATATTGATGTGCTCGGTAAGCATGTTATCATGTTTCTGGTTAGACAATTACAGTAAAACTATGTTATATCGCTAAATATTCAAGAAAATCAACTGATTCCTATTTAGAGCGTTATTTTCTAGAAATAATACTCCATCTGGATCGTATTAGATCATTCAGTATTGCTTTTATTACTAAAACAAAATAGCCGTTCTTTTTGTAAAATCAAAATCAAAAGTTTTTTATTTCAAATAGGCCTTTGCAGGCTCTTATGAAACGTCTAGTTGCACGGTTCCATAAAGTGGGTCTCATGGAGAAGAACCGGCAAGAAACTCCATGGACACTCTTTTCAACAATGGTTTAGCTTACAAAGACTCGGTTACAATAGTAATAAGTAATCTCTTATTTATTTTAGTATATAAAATATATAAATATTATGTTTTCCAGCACCACCGAGCTTCAAATACGCTATGAATCATTACAGCGGAGCATTGTACAAGTCCCAAGTAAGTTATTTTCACCTTTAATTTCTTATTATCCACACAATAATGTCTCCTTAATAAATATTTTAAAAAGCTTGTAAGATCTTAATACTTAAGAAAAATATGTTTATCTATACGTAATGTATAGAGCCGGAAGGTAACTTTATAATCACAATCTATGTAATAAAACTGTAGAGGTCGAATGTCTGTACATAGATAAAAAATGCTAAAAACCGAGTCAGGGGGATGTAAGAAGAGAAATAGAACAAATCCAGTATTTTTTTATTTATTTTTTTTTGTTTCTCTGTGTCACACACGTCTGTTTGTACGGGCTAATCTCCGAAGATACTAAACCGATTTACACAAATATATTAAGCAAAGCCCGGGGCAACATATAGGCTTTGTTTCATAGAAACCGGTTCTCGGAAAGAAAAGTTATCATCATTTAAATTCAAATTCAAAATCATTTATTAATTTAGGTAACACAATGTACACTTATAAACGTCAGTAAAAAATACATATTAAATGCTTCTAATTTTACATTTACCGCCAGTTCTCAATCAAGGGCGTAGAACGGAAGAGAAGAACTGGCAAGAAACTCTTCGTCACTCTTTTTAATCGCCAAATTTTTGTTTTACAAAATATTTGTAAGGCGCTGCAACCATTACACCATGTTCCACATGACATCTTTATAACGTAATTAACTATAATAATAAAAAAATATAAACCAGAAAAAAAACAAAGATTTGTCCTCTATCAGCAGTAGGCATGGTGAAATAGGAGCAAACACTTACATTCTCGTGGGAACAACACGCAAATACATAGACGAAATAACTAATATCTCCGCATACACGAATTCAAGTCCTACCAGTCACCACAAGTAGCAGTTATATAGTCTTTTATTCAGACTAAAAGAAGTTACTTTTTTTAACAAGTTTCAATTGATTCTTAATATCTAAATTAAACATTTACCATTCATTCCTATTACGTGCTATTCGATGCCAAGTTCCTACCGCTAATGTCTTTAGTTCATCATCTCTGTTTCTTATTCCTTAGGAAACCAGTCTGTTTTTGACCATTTATTCTTCCCTCTGATCAAATGTCCCGCAAAATTGAGTTTTTTTTTGAAGTAAAGAAAACAGACATAGTAATGGGTCTATGTCTTATGATAATAATATTTATTATTTGGTATTTTGGTTTATAAACGAACATTGTGTTTCGGTTTTATATTGCTTTTTTCTTAAAAACAAAATACTATAACCGACTTCAAAGTTCAAAACTATAACTACATATAGTATGTAGGTACAAACTTAAACTAAAAAGTAAAAATAATATTTTAATTACTTTTTGTTTAAAAATAATGTTAAATTGTAGGAAGTGTACTTTTTAAGTTCATTAATCCTTACATAATAATTTAGTAGACCTACCACTAAACGTGCTGCTCAAATGAGACAGCGCCGTGAAAGGAACCACAAAGCAAAACATCATCTACGTATAAGTATATTTTTGTTTTTGTTGATTTTCTAAAAAAGTACCAAACCAAATTCAAAAAAAGAATCATCCGAATCCATCTATAACTTGCGGAGTTATCGCGTAACAAACATAAAAAAAGCAAGCAGACGAATTGAGAAGCTCCTCCTTTTTTGAAGTCGTTTAAAAACTAATGTTATTTCCTTATCTTTTTCAGAATATATCCCTGTCATGCACTGTGGAGTGCGCGCCGCTCTGCAGCGTGCAGTGGCTGAAAGACGGGCAGGTCATCGACCCGAGCAAGACGGACCGCTACTATGTCGTGGAGAGGAAAATAGAGCCTCAAGTCAACAGAAACGACTTTGAAGCTACGGAATCCACTTTGGTAAGGATCTTTACTATTAGATGGGAAGGAGCCAGCGTGTCTGAACAGGTTGCATCCCATACCAACACCCGGCCCATCTTCCATGGATTCAAACTAATACCGTCTGGTCTCTTGCCATCGTCTCTTGCAATACCAGTCGGCTCAAGTAGACTTGGCACGTTGACGGTGGCAAGGGACCTGCGCATGATATCGTTAAGTGCGGCATGTCTCGAGAAGCGGCCTGCACTTTTTAGACATGACAGTCCGTGATGTCCTAGCTTGTCGACATCACTGCCACAGGGACATATATGTGGAGTGCAGACCGGAACCCCAAGCCGTAGACAGGCTGCGATTCGGAGAGTGTCTGGCTCAAGAAACGTTCCTGTATTTGACGAAGGGTGCGCATGAAGCCAGTAGCCGGCCTCATGCGCACCTACGGCCAAAAGCCTAGCACGCGTCGAACCTGTACTACAGCATAAAAATGTGTGTAACTGTCTGCCACAAGTGTCGCTAGGTAGCGACAGAATATCAGCGCTGCGTTGTGCCGTCGGCAGCACAGCATATTATTATGCTGAGTCGCCGCCTATTCAAGCTACCACACAATTAGTTATTAAGTTAGTTTATTAGATACTAGCAACACGTCCCGGCTTCTCACGAGTGCAATACTAAACACAAAAATAGCCTATATTACTCGCTTATAATGTAGCTTTCTATTTGTGAAAGATTTTTAAAATCGGTCCAGGAGTTTTGAGTTTATTCATAACATACAAAAATTCAAATCTTTCCTCTTTATAATATTATTATTAGCATTAGTATAGATAAATCATAATATGTGGAGCTTGAATAAAGATATTTGTTTGTTTGTTTGAGTGATTCCATCGTATTCGTTACGGTATTTAACACAAGATGACATCAAAAAACAAAAATCGGAAATTTCGGAGTTACAAAGTATGATAATTAGGCCAGCGATATATGATGGCCAATATTTAAGTCGTATAGAATCAAAGGCGGCTATCTGACATTTTTGGTCCGACAATCTACAAAAGAAAAATAAGTTCTTATCGTTTAGACTGTTATGTTTTTTTACATATTTGGTTTTATCTTTAATTGTTAATATTAAAAGATACCTTAAAACATGCAATGAATGATACTTAATACAAAAACAAAGGAGAAAAACGTTTTCTTTTTTAAATTGCTAACAATCAGCCATAAGTCAGATAGCCGCCTTTGATTCTATACGACTCATTTGTTCTTCAGTTGTGAACATAGTATACTGTCCGCAGCACTGGAACATGTCGGCGTGGGCGGGCGGCGCGCTGTCCCGCTCGGCGGACACGGCGCGCTACACGTGCCGCTCGTCGCGCAACGCGGCCGGCCCGCCCGTCAACAGCACCACCAAGTTCGCGGTCGAATGTGAGTGTAGTACCGGCCTTATTCACAAACGTATTACATACTAGCTGATGCCAGCGACTTCATCTTAAGCTGAGCTTTTGAGCAAGGTTTCTTCATATGATATATTCATATCCACTATTCCACGAATACATATTGAAAATGGCGAATTAATCAAACTATTTTAGTTACATATCAAACTGTTATTGACATCTGATAATTCGAATAAGTTCGACGCGAGTCCGTTTGCAGTGCGATTTGTTGATATGGTGCCTTTAAAATATTATCTTTAAATGATAATAACTTTTCTTTCCGTCAACCGATTTCAATAAAACAAAGCCTATATGTTGCCCCGGGCTTTCCTTAATATATGAGTGTAAATTGCATGAAATCGTTTGCAATTGCAAATCGGTTCATTATCTTCGGAGATTATCCCGTACAAAAAAAAAACTGGTATTTCTTCTTCCATCCTCCTGACTCGGTTTTTAACATTTTTCTATGTACAGAAATTTAACCTCTACAGTCTTACTATATGTACCTATAGACAAGCTAGATATAGTTAAAAATATGTTTTGTCTCGCTCTATCGAATATAAAAAGACTACAGAGCGAAAGAAACAAAACATATTTTAACTATATCAAGCTTATAATACGATTATGAATAAGGCCGTAAAAGTATAGACTTTTAGCCTGCGTGACTGGTCACTTCGGCCATTAAACGGGCGGATGTAATATCGAAATTTTCTTAACATATTTCTGTAGTATTTTACTTTTCTAAAAATCCAACCTCTTTGATAGCAATTGCCTACGTTGAATTCAAGTTGACTTAAGAATATAGACAATAAAAACAATGAATTCTGTTAATCATTTTATTGGTGAAGAAATAAGTGATTACTAAACGAACGGTCGAAATAATTAAGTCGATTTTTCTGAGCAAATTTTTCAATAATGTCTTTATTTCAGATGAACCAGAAAATATAACGGTGACACCTAAGGTGGTATCGGTGATTGAAAACGAAATACCAGCTAAGGTCGTGTGTTCTGCAAAGTAAGTGTTCCCACATAATTCTGAAGGTAACAGATAATTAAATTTATATAAAATAAATACGTATACATATGTATGGTGGTAGAAATTTTATTATATTTACTTGAGAGTAAGATAGTATCCATTCGACATAAAATCAGCTTATATTGATAAGGCTGCGAAATCGGTTTTCGTTCTTTATTTACAACTAAAGAAGTAAATAGAAAAATTATGTAATTGTATTATACTCTGTATTGATGAGGAAGTGTATATTACTTTATAATTAAAAAATAGGTCAACTAAACGGGCCGAATGGTCGAAGTAAAAAGTAGATCGACAACGCATCATTGACTGATGTTCTCTGGCTGAGGTATCACCTACCATCAAGTGAACCTCATGCACGTCTGTCGATATCTAACATAAAAAAACGGGCTATCGTTGCCTCCTTGGTTTTTGATTTTACCTTTTTTTTCTTAAATTACTTTCTAAGGTGTTGTTGATAAAATGTTAGAATCAGTGAAGGCATAACAAGACATATACTGAATTCTCTTGAAAATCCTTGGGTCGTTTGAATGAATATTCAATTTCTCTTAACGTAAAGAATCTTCGTATACACTTAAAATGGGATAAATAAACAAACACATAGACAGCGCATTTATTGATATCTGAAAACATCATAATGAATAGGTTTTGACATGTATGAAATTGACTTTGTAAATATTGACATTTATCTCTAAATTGATTTTGAATTTGACTTTAATATTGAATTCCTAAATAATTTAATTTTAATGTTGTATTTTTTTTAAATAATGTTATTTTTGCACGCCCAATATACAGCAGAATGTTTAGAAATAAACCAAACATGTGCATCTGTAGCCACTACATTCTGGCAAATAAAAGTTTTTAATTTGAATTTGAACATCTAATATAAGTAAGAATCTTTTAACAGAGGTTTTCCCATGCCGAGTTACACTTGGCGCCGTGAACATGCCAGCAAAAGCACAGCGAAGGATCACACAAACCATTCCTTAGTGCTGTCCTCGTCAAACACTCTGCTCCTTGGGCCTGTAGCGAGGAAAGACGCCGGCAACTATGTGTGCGAGGCCTATAATAGACACGGAGCTGTCAACACTACGGTGTTTATGGATGTTATGTGTAAGTATTTTAACAATATTGGTGATAAAATTAATAGTATTCATAAATCTTAAGTGTGAGCCTTTTTATCGTTGTATAATATAACAAAGACCTTATACGGTAGATGATACTATACTACGGACGATAATAATAATCATAGCCTACAATTTAGCGTAACATAACCCAGCGACAAATTCAAATCATCTAAAATCTAATGGTCTTATTCATAAGGGGGCGTCCATAAATTACGTGAGGTGTTTAAGGGGGGGAGGGGTTCGAGTCAAATCTCATCTAATCTTACGTTGGAGAGAGGGGGGGTCTCGGCAAATATCACGCAATTTTTTTTCTGATTGAAACAAAAAAAAATATACTATTTTGGTCCATTTAATCCAAATTGTATACATGTAATTTTTTTTTTCTTTTTACAATAACAATCCAACGCGTTTACGTAAGAAACCCACATTTTAAAAATCTCACGTGAGATTGGGGGTTGGGGGAGGGGGTTGAATAAAATCTCACGACATCTCACCAGGGGGGCGTGGGAGTCTCTGAAAATTTAAAAAACACCTCACGTAATTTATGGACGCCCCCTAAGCGCATAAGCTAGAAATAGTTTATTTCATTAACGAGAACATTACATAATTATATATTTGCATACTCGTAACGATGTTCCGTATATTATTTCAGTTATTCCTGAATGTGGTATAAAGCAGGTGGAAATAAACGGCCACCAAGTGCTCGTCTGTACGGCGCACGCCAACCCCAGTGAGGTGAGAACCATTTTATAAGTAGCTCACACCTTAACTTCTTTAGAAGACAATTTAATATATTGTTTATTTTTTTATATTAGAAGAGGCAAACTGACAGGCGTGTCACATGATGGTAAGTGACCACCGTCGTACATAAAACACCAGAGGTTTTGAGGATGCGTTGCCAGCCTTAAAAAAATATATTTTTAAGTTTAAAAAAAATACCTTGTTACGAAAAAAACAAATCTGTAAATCCCTAAAAAAAAAGTTTTCTATATTAAACATCATTATGTTTTAAATACTTTATACCGGATTAAAATAATAGATCGCGTTTTAATCCCGTATAAATTATTTTAATTAAAAATCTATATTTGGTACCCAATCGGTTGAAATCGATACATATCATGTATTCAAATTCTCTTCTCATCAAAATCCATTTCCGTCATTCAGTTGTTGTTTTTTATTGCGTGTTGTTCCCACGAGAATGTAAGTGCGTGCTCCTATTTCACCATGCCATACTACCTGTTTTTTATTTTATTTTTCGTTTATATATATTTTTTAATTATTATGGAACATGGTGTGCTGGTTGCAGCTCCTTACAAACATTTTGTAAAACAAAAAACTTGGCGATTAAAAAGAGTGCCGGCGAGTTTATTGCCAGTTCTTCTCGTCCGTTCTACGCCCTTGATTTGAGAACAGTAAATGTAAAATTAGAAGCATTTAATATGTATTTTTTACTGACGTTCATTGTTGTACCTAAATGATTTTGAATTTCAACCGGAGAACATTTCCAGGTGACGTTCACGTGGAAACTGAAGAACGACAACGACACTCTCACGGACGAGAAGATCTGGGCCGAGGGCGCGCAGAGCTTCCTGCGGCTGAGCGCCGGCGTGGAGGTGTACCGCACCTACCTGTGCCTCGCCGGGAACAGCGTGGGCGTGTCGCGGCCCTGCGAGAGGGATGTTATGGGTGGGTCACCTCACGTGGACGGGCTCGTTGGCGCGTTCGGTAGAACACCTGCCGTGCGCATCGAAAGGTCATGGGTTCGAATCCCACCGGCAGCACATGTTTAAAATTTTCTGTAAGCATGTTTTCCCCACGGTAACTTCGGGCATTGATCGGGTGGAAGGAATATCTAAATTACGACCGGGTAACGAACCACCGTTCATAGATGGAACAACCGTGAAGTGCATATTGTGCGTTTCGGTTTCAGTCTATGGATTTCCGAATGCTCGAAGTAAAAATTAGATCGAAAGCGCATCATTAACTGATGTTCTGTGGTTGAGGTATCACTTACCATCAAGTGAACCTCATGCTCGTCTGTCAATATCTGACATAAAAAAAAAATCTTCACCTTTAGGGTTAAGGAGGCAACAGTGACTCATGTGTTTTTCGAAAAGCTAAATTAAATATAAATCCTTACTGGATTGATATGAAACTTATACATATTATTCATTAACTATTATAGTTTAACACTGCATCAACACAATTCCATAAAATACGTTTAAAATAAAATAAATAATAGAAAACAAAAAAAAGATTTTTGAGCCACTGTGCACACCCAGGTGTCCACAGTGACCCAACCCTGGGGTCCACAGTGGCTCAAAAGGTACACAGTGACTCATCAAAAGGAGTAATAAAAATAGTCAAAATAATTCAAGTTTTATATATTTATTAAAGAAAAAAACAAGTTATTCTAACAGTCTACAAACTCTTTCGTCTTACAAACAATGCTAACAATGTGACTTTTCTTATAAAATTAAGTAAGTATTAATATGTCAAATAATGTAAATTGGAAATTTAATAAACATTTATTAACAATAATATTTGCCATAATCAGCCTTTTTATATTGTACCATTATGTTATAAGTAAGTTTTATTCAGTATTGGCTTCAGGTTTTTTCAGCGTTATATTGTGTCTGCGTCTGAAAGCACTTAACCAATCTTTGCCGGCCATTTCTTTCGCCTCCCAAGATAAAGGCATTTTTAAATTGTTAATTTTTCCACACTGGTATGCCAGTCTCCGGCTTTCTTTGGCTGTTAATCCGTAAAATAGAAGAGCACAATGCGTAATATAGTTTTTTAGTGTAATCTCTTGTTCGGCTGTGAAAATCGTATTGACTAAATAATTGGGCTCTAGTTGGGATGATGTCAAATCTTCCAGCGAAGGAGCATCTTTAAATTTATGATCGTATCGTTTTAAAGTGGCAAAAGAGACTCCAACATTTTTCGAAGCCTTACGTAGGGTGATTTAGCCGGTTTTCGTCCACTTAGTGGACTTGCCAGCTTATGGGCTTAAAACTAATATGTTCTACTGGCCCAACTCTAACAAACCGAATTTTTATTGAAAGCTGATATAGTCTATTTTAGGCTTACATTAAGTAGCAAATAATTATAATTAACGTTTTTTTTATATAAAATGTTTTAGTGAAAAGTACCGATTTCGTTAGTTTTCGTCCAAAAATGTTAGTTTTCGACCTTGTGTAGGCTAGTTTCCGTCCACGGTATATAAAGCATATCCATTGCACATTTTCTTATACATACATTTCTAATTATCACGGATCTCTGCAAGAGCTTTTTTAAGGCATCCTCAGAGTATCATGGTGCCTTTTTCTAGTTTTTTAGACGACGACGTCATCTATAAAAATGGGATTTATTAAAAATTAAAATAATAAAATAGGTCCAAACAATATACGCGATTACGTACATCATAAGTGGGTTATATCGCGTATATTCTACACGTATGTAGAAAAAAAGCTAAACGAAAAGTAACATAACGCTGTTTGTGATGGACGGAAACTAAATACTTAACCAGTATTAGTTTTCGTCCACTCATGGACGGAAACTAAAGCAATTTTCAACTTTTATTTTTATTTTTCGTCCGCAATATTTGAATATATATTTATACTTGCAATACTGCTAAATTGGTGGACGGAAACTAAATATCAGACAAACTAACCATCGAAGATCATTCCATAATGATTTCAACAGAATTTTTACGCATTCCTTATTTTAAACGACTAATCAAACTTTACTTGTATTTTTGTGTTTTCGTCCACGCGGACGAGAACTGAATATTTTACGAAATAGGTACTTCAGTTTTTGTCCGCCTCGATTTTTAAAGTAAAACTTTAAATGAGTACGAAACACACATTTTAATATGTTCTTTATGTCTTTACTTAGTCATTAATACCCAAAACATAAGAAATACATGCTAAAACAATAAAAAAAACTGACTGCAAAGTTAAGTCGTACCACTATTTTTTTTACATTTATGATGATATGTTTGTAGCTCGGAAACAAGCCTCAGATAGAAGTAGCTTTTGTTCGAGTCTCAACTGGTTAATAAATATTTTGATTTAACAGACATGCAGATTTGACTTTAGGGTCCGTAACGAGACCAAATTTGTGCGGTTGACTATTTTTATAATGTTATTCTACGTAAATGTTTTACAAGATCCGCGTTAGTGGACGAAAACAGGACCTGGACGGGAAACCGGCTAAATTACCCTATAGATTCTCCGTTTCGAATTAATAGCAATCCCTCTCTTATCCTCCTGGCAGGGACATTGCCTATTTTTCTCTCCTTTTGGGGTCGCGGCATTCTAAAAACAAAAAAATGCCTTTAAATGTAGCAATTATAAGTATTTAAATTACTGGTACTAGTACATATTATAGTGACTCACGAGCCACTGTGTACTTTTTAAAATTGAGTCACTGTGCACTACTACGCCATTTTGAAAACTTTGTTTTGTAACAAGAAACTAAAATCCAATTCTCATAATAAAACTGTATGAATGAAGATTATATAATATTTATCAACCAGCAAATATAATAGTCATAACCAATTGCCATTATTTTACGTAAAAAAAAACAGAGAAACTTACCTTAAAATTTAATTTCATCCAAGCGAAATTTGTTTTCTCTCTGTGACACAACACAACGACACTGCACCGGCCGGCCGACTAGTTCAAACACGTTTGGGGGTTACGTGCTATAGTGTGCAAAAGAGACAAACCTACTTTATGCTTTGTCTAACTTGGAAACATTAATGAGTCACTGTTGTCGACTGAGTCACTGTTACCTCCTTGACCCTACTTTGGAATTGAAGGGGCAGATTGGAATGTGTTATGGGTGAGTGATGTCATCTCCACCTTTACTTTGGAATTGAAGGGGTAGATTGGAATGTGTTATGGATGAGTGATGTCATCTCCACCTTTACTTTGGAATTGAAGGGGTAGATTGGAATGTGTTATGGATGAGTGATGTCATCTCCACCTTTACTTTGGAATTGAAGGGGTAGATTGGAATGTGTTATGGATGAGTGATGTCATCTCCACCTTTACTTTGGAATTGAAGGGGTAGATTGGAATGTGTTATGGATGAGTGATGTCATCTCCACTATTACTTAGGAATTGGAAGGGGCATATTGGAATGTGTTATGGGTGAGTCACCTCATCTCCACCTTTTTTTTATGTCAGATATCAATAGACGAGCATGATCTTCACTTGATGGTAGGTGATAGCTCAGCCACAGAACATCGGTCAATGATGCGCTGTCGACCTAATATTTACTTGGAATTCCATAGACTGAAACCGAAACGCGCAATATGCACTTCACGGTTTTTTCATCTATGAACGATAGTTCGGAAAATTTTACGTTGGAATTGAAGGGGCAGATTAGAATGTGTTATGGGCAGTGACGGGACTACCATGCAAGCCCAAAAGCCTCTCTTGCCGATTTTAACATAATACGTGTTTATATATTTATTATATAAAACTTATATAATTAGGTAATCGTATGAGTTATATATGACTTATTACATTATTATATTTCTTTTTAATACATTAATAAAAAACAGGCGTTTGGACTTGTATGGCCGTCCCGCGGGTGAGTGACATCATCTGCAACTTTACTTTGGAATTGGAAGGGGCATATTGGAATATGTATTTAAATAAAATAACTTTTACCAGAAAATACGATATATTATAGATAGATATTTGATAGACTTTTGCTAGAAAGAATTAGAATTTTAAATTACTGGGAAGAATAAATATCATTCAGAAAAGGACTAATAAGGAAAGGCTGCAGTTAATTTAATGAAATAACATTATGACACAATTAATGCACTTTTTGTTTTTACACAAACGTCATTGTTTTCGATACTACATCACTATTTTCTAATTTGCAGCCAACCTGGAAAGTTATAGTAAGTATAAAAAAAAACTAAAAGACTACCCTGAACCCCCACAAAGATTCATAATTACTACATAAACATAATATATAATAAGTTCATTAATTTGAAAACTATTTTTTTTATACCTTTGAATTTGAATGTATGAAATCAAACAATGTTTAAAAGGACTAATCTGTAACAAATAATAATAATAATATGAATGATAAGAGTATTTCGACTTGCAAACTATTTCTGAAGCTCTGATAGCCGGAAACCATATTAATGTAAATAGCACATTGTTATAAAAAATCTATGAGTACTTCCGGTTTAAAGGGTGTAATACATTTGACAGGTAATAAGGTGTGGTGGCGAGACAGGCAGAAGCTGTTCCTCATCGGAGGCATCGCTCTCGCCATTCTGGTCATCACGGTGGTACTGTGCATCATTATCATCTGCATATGCAGGCGCATGCGGGCTAAATCCAAGTGTAAGTCTATATAGATGATTTATTTGTTTACTTTGTTGAATATTTTTTTTTTAAGTTTTTTAAAATGTAAAAAATTCAAATCGAACTGAAACCAGTTCTATAGAAAATACCTAAATCACTTTAAAATATTTTTTACTAACAGACAGAATAGCTCTCAGATAGTAAGATGTTTTCCGAATTATTTGTCACTCATCGTTTTAATTTACCCTTCTAATGCATAAACAATAATCTTGTAAAGTTTCATTAAAATCCGTTCAGTAGTTTTCACGAGAAAGAGTAACAAACATCCCCCACACATTATCACAAACTTTCACATTTATAGTATTGGTAGGATAGAATGGAATAACAACAGAACATAACCAGTAACATTATTGTTTTTGATGTATTTTTTTTAGTTAAAATATATACCGCATTATACTATTACTAAGAGATATGAACTCAACTCAAAGTAAATTTTGAATTTGATACACTGGAATTGTTACTAATAGAATGTGTTTTGTTTGTTTTCCCGGATGCCGCCTATTAACACAAATTTTGGATTTCCACTAATATTTAGACAATAATCAAGTTGAGCTTGAAGAACGAGAAAAGTAAGTTTCTACTGTTTCCACGATATGATATTATACATAGCTATCTATATTTAAGAACATCTCTTTCATTTTATTCAGTGCCTATCGATAATTATTTATTCTATTTAATCTATAATATACAGTTAGTTGTATGTAAAGTGTGTGTACTAAAGAAAGGAAATGTTTTAAGATATAATATTAACTTTTTCAATAAAATACCTCAGGTACATAAACCTTAATAAAAAATATTTTTGATTTTCACATTCTCATTAATGTGAAGATATTTTTATAAATTAATTCTGTAATTGAATCAAAAAGTAGAACTCATTTTGTCACAATAGACGGACTTGTTGGCACATTCCCGCCACTTGGCAGTCTTCCCCACGTCTGGTAACTTCGGGAATTGAGCAGTTGGGAGGAATATCGAAATTCCGATCGGGTAACGAACCACCGTTCATAGATGGAAAAACCGTGAAGTGCATATTGCACGTTTCGGTTTCAGTCTATGAATTTCCGAATGCTCGAAGTTAAAAGAAGGTCGACAGCGCATCATTGACTAATGTTCTATGGCTGAGGTATAGGGAATACAATCCCGGCCGTTTTCTGGTCCCGTAAATCCCGGGATTGTACTTGGCCAATCCCGGGATTTTCGGGATTGCCACAAACAGGTTTATTTTGCATTCCGTAGTCCGTTGCGCCTTGACAATAACCTTGCCTAGATTATATAAATAGCATTTATTGTAATAAATGTAAAAATAACGACAAAAACATCCCTTAGATACGTTTGTCGTAGATCTTAGAAGGGATGTCCCATCTCGGAATACTTTCATATGATACTCTTTAGGTAATTACCCAACTGGCCAACAGGGGCATCACCCGATCACCTCATATCATATTATAATATTGTATATAAACTAAGAAGTAGCCTTGGAAGTCAAACATAAGATGCTTTGATATTTCGATTTTATTTTATATATTTTAAAATTCTAAATAGTTTTTTTGTGTTGTCGTTTAAATTAGAAATCTTGCAAAAATATAGTTTTTATTATTTGGTCTTTTTTATTTTCTTAGTATTACTTTTTTTTTTAAGAAATTACACATTTTTTTTCTTTTGTGCCCAATTAGAAACCATAGTCTAATCCCGGTATAGTCCCAGGATCCAGGGATTACGCAACAAAAATCCCGTAATCCCGGGATTGAAAAATATGCTCGGGATTGTGTTCCCTACTGAGGTATCACCATCAAGTGAACCTCACGCTCGGCTGTCGATATCTAACATAAAAAAGTAACCTTCAAAATTAAACATTAAAAACATCTTCGTTCTTGGTGTACACACGAATATTTTAATAATATGTATCTATGAGGTTGTTAAAATTTTTCAGCAACGCCCTTGGTCCGAGCAGATTCTTGGCATACATTATCCATGCCTCCCAGGTCACCTTTGATAATACCACGAAACTAATTAAGGTCTCTACTGTTTGGGTTTTCGCGTGTAATTTGCTAAATGTTTGGACCAATGGCTATTAGATTAAGAACTAATCGTAGAACGCATGAAATCCCTATCACGACTGTATGGATATAGTATCTTACTTAATATCATGAACTTAAGTATATATTTACGAGGATTATGATCATTTTACCTTCTCAATGACTCATGTATTAGATATTGGATAAGGTACTATACGACGTTTCCATAGGTAATTTTGTCACTCCTCGAAACACTTAAATTATCATATTTAAATTTGTTTTTAAAAGGGTTAGTACAGCAACTTTGTTATCCTTGAAAAGAATACATATTTAAATAAATAAAGAAAATGTCACTATGGTAATACATTTACGAGAATCTGCTAGTTTAATAAAGAAATCCAGCTATAGCTAGTTTGATACCAACATAACAAGGTTTAAATGGGTACCAATTAAGTGACTTTCTAATCCTCCTGAATGGTTAATGAACATGCTTTCAGTATTATCCATTATTTTGAATATTAAACCCAACTCCTTCACACCGTTAGGAGCGTAATTGCGTACTTAACATCTGGAGTGACTTACCCTTCCCTAATTGTATCGTAAAGTAGAAACCTAACTCTACATATAACACTATAATTACAATTCAAGGATCAGTTTTTCAATACTCAGCATAATATAAAACAAATTAGTAGGGTTTTCAAATTATTTTTGAGTTTTTCTTCACACGCTTGCTTGTAGTGTGCAATAATAATAATGATTACAACTATACTGAACGACACTTCTAATGAGCCATCACTGCTGCTACGTAATTGTTCAGATAACTTTAAAAAAAGTTAAGGTATATTCGCTATTGCAAGTATTAATTCCATTATCTGAGGTTTAACAATTGATTCTGTTCCAAATAATTACATCAATTTTTCCTTACTTAGGTTCCTAACAGCATTAACACCTGATGTCTTAAGACTGACTACTATTAACAATTCAGGTATATTTACTAACAAATATTTAGTTGGAGAATGCTTTCTTTTTGACGCTAAAATTATTTGTTGGCCTAATGTGTGAGATTTTAGTAGAACTGTTTTCCATTATAGTGGTTTGAAGTTCACTGCATGATTCTTTGAAAGCATTCTTCTATATTATATGTTTTATTATTTTATTATATGTATGTTGGTTTTAAATTACTTTATTTTGTTTATTATATCATAAACATTTGGTTATCGATAGTACTTAATAAATAACGCTTTACTATATTATGATTTTATTTAGTTTTTTAATATATACATATTATCTCAGTGTTTCATGATGCATCATTCTAACAGTGTTTATTGTTTTGTTTAAATAGTCCGGATGGTAGCTGTTTAAACGAAGTATCGATAGCTCAGTCAATAATATCGCAAGCTTTACCCGCTTTATCGCCTCGACTAAATCTATCATTCAGCCCAAAGACGTCTGATAGAACTAGACTAGTCGATTCGCAAACTTCACATTTAGAAATGAATAAATTTCAAGATAAATCATCAAATGGCTTACAAGCAAGCTTATCACAATTAGAAGCTACGATAAATGCAAGTAGAGTAAATAATAATGAGGACTGTAATGAAACAGAAGTATCAGAAAATAATAATAGCAATAAAGTAGAAACTGTAGCGTCGCCAAATAAATGGCCATTGAAACCTGGAGTTTTGGTACATGTCAACTCAAATCATACATTGAGTCCAAAAAATCCAGCTAGACTTCAAAGAGTACAAGAAGCTCAAAATGAAGAAAGTAATCTAGGATTATTAGAAAGGCATAAAAGTAACGATGATATCAAAAATAAGACTGATTATTCGAAAAAGAACGGAAAACCAAGAAATGCTCAAAATGTTGTAACAGGAATATTTAGGAATCTTAGAAGGAAAAGCGATTCATCGGACGATGAAAGCGGTAAATATAAAAAAATAAATAAAACAAATAAAAGGGCTGTGTCTTTGATGAGCATAAATAAGAATTATGGACCAAAAAGAATAAGATCTTTATTTCAAAGCGAAACGCCCAATGTAATCGTTACTGAAGGAGGTAGTTATTTTCACAAATTTATATTTAAAACTACGCGATACACTGATGCTACAAGATGTCACTTATTTTTCTTTTTTTTATAATATTGTTTTCATATAATTCATAACAATTCACAGTTCACACAATACAAAATTGCACGTTTACTTTGTACGTAACACTGCCAAAATATCTAGTTTTGCTGATACAAATTGCTTTTGTTTTAATTTGCATTTATGTTGCATATTTTTCATTAATGGCATGTTTTAGTTGTATCATTCAAAAGACCTGACAGAATGTGTGTAAGCGCTAGAATTGAACCATTAAAAGAAACGCAAAAAAATACGAGAAAACGAAAAAAGCCGGGTGACAGTAAGTACGCATGTTATTTTATTTTATTTCTTACACTGTTTATTCTAACCTCACCTTGTGTTCCCGATAAGAATTATCAAACACTTGTCTTTTGTAGGGTGTGCAAATGTTCTTCACTCGGGGCGAAAAATAAATACTTAGTTAAAATTTTATATGTATAAATAAGTTTCGTAACTAAAAAACAACAATCATTAGAAGTTCTTTTGATTCTTTTAAACAATTATTGTAAGAATTGTTTTTTTAATTTTGTTCTGTTTGAACTGTCAAGCTGTATTAAGTATGATTCAACCTATGGATTTGTCGCTGCTCTTGTTTAGGAAAAATAGTGATCTTATTCCTTTTCTAAATAATATTTTGGTCCACAGGTCCACCTACCAATGGCGTAGATAATGCAGCGAACGGCAACCTTGGAGCGGACAATCCGGGTCTCTATGAGAACTTGCCGTTCCACGGACTACAACAACCTCCCAATAAGGTAACTCAACCATTACTCTCCGACATAATATATCTGCGTAGCATGATGTAAGCACGAGTGGCAATTATGACTGGTTGTTTAGTTAATTCCTTTTAATATCCCCAAATCTACGCAAAAATAGTTTTAAATGAAACTTTCTGAAAAATTATATTAATTTAATTTACTATGTATTACTACTCAGTTTTGTAATTGTCTTTATTTTGTTTTAGCAATACAAATATTTTTTTAATTTAACAATGAAAACCTTAAACAGGGGATTAAAAGAAACATTATCAAAATTGCATTATTAAACATTTTATGATGTAATTAATCAATAATTTTCTTTTAATTCTTCTGTATTTTTATATAATTTAGATAATTGTTTGAGCATGTTTTCTTTCTTTTGTTTTATGCTTGTTTATTAATTTGCTTTTTTTTTCATGTCATTTTGTTTAGCCAGTACAAGCTATACAGCCTAGAGTTATAGAACCTAACAAAAAAAAGGGCACAAGCGTTGAATCGTTACAAAAACAGCTGAAAACTAACCCATCATTCACACCGAGAGTTGTGTGTCCACCATTTGTTCAGAATGCTATAAGTTATCCAGTCAGTCCATCCGACTCTCTTTCCACATATGGAATACCAGTTTTGTCACCCATACAACAGATGTTTCCATTACAACAGACAGTTTTAGTAAATCCGTATCTTCCACCTATGCCTTCCTCATATCTTAAACAATTCCCTACAATCGATGAAGAAATGATGAAATCAAATTCAAGAAAATTCTGCTCATTAAATACAAGAAACATAAAAACTAAACCACCAAAGTTTCAATCGATGAGAATAGTAAGAAAAAGAAATATAGAACGATTCTATCCAAACACAGAATATGGAGAAAACTTCAATGAAATTAACAATAATAGCAAAAATGATGATTCAGAAGATGATAAAATGGACTTAGAAGACAACATATATGAAAATTATCCCTCTTTACTCAAATTTAAGTCAGACATAAGTGGAGTGGAAAAGTTTGAGAATCTGACAGATTCAATACAAGTATATGAAGAAAGTTTAGATCGAACAGAAATAAATGCATCTGTAACATCGCTGAATAGACCCGTTCCTGCACCTAGGACTAAAATAACGCCTTTATCATCACCAATTAAATCGGATCACGTTTATGTTAACTTGTCCATGCCATTAATTAATTCTGTATGTGTAAAATCAATCGACACTATTGATGCTCCAGTTAGAAGCACGAAATCAGAAGAAAACTTATCACAATTTGCGACTCTTCGGATTAAGAGAGTCAAAGATGATTTTGATGTAAAGAATGAATCTTTTAAACTCAAAATGGTTCAAATCCCAACCTCCGATGAAGATGACAAAGATAAAGATAAAAAAGAACTAAGCAAACCAAATATAGTAGGAGCTACTCCAAAAAGAACATTATCTACTTTGCCATCAACTTCATTAGTGAAGTCTGTTCTCAGTCAATTAAATGAACAAAACATTAACAAAGTTGGTTTGCCAAAAAAACAAGTAATCACACCAAAAACCTTACAAATACCAAAACTAACTGAAAAACCAGTGCCAAAGAGAAATTTAAAACGTAGTAATTCTGTAACTAGTAGTTTAATGAGTAGTGAAGTAGATCAGGTAACGAGTAAATACTTTTATTCATTTTGTCATTCACCATTTTAATGTGATTGTTTGTAACTAACATATTCATTCTCCATTTCAGAATACTAACATCCTACAACAACAATATCTCCAAAAACGGAATCATTTTCCAAATATCGGTTCCAAAGGAAAGAATAAAAAAAACTTCCAAATACCGTTACAAAAACATCACAGCTTCTGTTACTTTCAACCCATTAGAGTAGACAAACGAATTCCCGTAGATCAAGAGAGGTCCTACAACAACACCATAGGTCCAGTGATATACCAACCCACAGACGCACAGTATTACACGAAAACATTAAACAGAACCAGAGAAAAGAATAGTCACAGATTAAATCGTTTAAAAAAATCTGAAAGTCTCAGAGAGAAACTATCATGTGTAGGGGTATATGATAATTATGAAAAACCAAATTATCCTGAACCAGAATATAATGATTCAGAGAGAAGATCATATTTGCAATTATTAAAAGGCAATTACATATCAAACTCATCTAGACATATAGAGCCTGAGCAGTACAGCTCGAATCTTAACACTAGAGAAGAAAAACCTAAGCATAAGAAATTAGTATACGCAGATTTAGCACTAGGTAATCATAATTTAAAATTTAAAAATACCGTCAATTCTAATAGACATTTATATGATACGTACACTATAGGTAATGATAGCACTAACAAAGAAACTAACAGTGGTTATAAAAGTAATGTAGCGAGTAATCAAAGGAAAGGGCAACCCAGAAGCGAATACGCTACTCTCAAGTTTAATGAGATTGATGTATAAAGGTGAGTAAGGTATGAAAATAAAATATAATATATAATTTAATAATTATGTACAATTAAATCGCTAGAGCCTCTAAATTGTATAACTACCAACATAACCTTTGATCCAGATGATACTTTAAAAAAATGTTGTAAATATTCTTTTGAAAAGTAAATCTTGAATGAAAATACATGAATAAGAAATGAATATATATGAATATAAGAATGAATATACATAGACCAAGCCTGTATCCTGTTAGTACGTAGTATATGACTTTACCAATAATATAATTAATTATTTCACCAATACAGACGCTACATATTAAACGGCATGAATTGTGTTGTGATGTTTTGTTTTTCTTTTCTAGGGACGCTTAGCTAAGAGTGACACGTACATTTACTAAAAGGTAATTTATCCAAAATCATTCGAATTTTATGCTTTACTTGTGCTTCTCTTTATAACAAATACCGCGCTCTTAATTTTTGGGCCTCGACGCGAAAAATCATCACGATCAAGTTTGTGTGTTTAAACTTTTCTGATTTTCCTGGTGTGACAGAAATAAAGACATAAATATTATCATTAAAATTTACATCCTTTTTATATATTATACGAATAATAGAACCTTATTCTGTTCTGTCACAAAAATAATGTTCTGTGGAAGGATGAGCGGTGAATCCATTCCATCATATTTACCATCCCTCAAATAATACTTTGGCCAAAAATAGATAATCATCTTAATTCAAAATGCCGTTAATTTTGTTCGTAATCGAGGATTTGAATCCGACATATACCTAGACACTTTACGTTTGCAGAAGCAGAAGAATTAAAATAATTGTTTTGAATATAATAATAAACTAATCGAAATATTGAAGTCACTTCCAACTACAAACACATAATATTAGTGACGCGAGTAGCTATATCATTATGTTTTAAACTTACTCCATCTTTTCAACCGCCTGTTTTGTGTAAATTTGATTCCAGCCATAGAAAAATGTAGGACCAAAAGTTAAACAAAAATATGTTTTCACGAGGTATACAGAATAATTATACACATCTACTTAATTTTATAGATGAACCATTAAAAACACAAATGTATTCCATCCCATGACTCAATGTTGGTCACGAGAATTCAATAACTAAGTACAAAAATTATAGCGATTCATAAATAAAGATACATTATAGAAACTCTTTATTCTTTAACTTCTATAATATTGTAATTTTGTCAATCAGAGTTAATCCTCTATATTTTTATTTTTATTTTTCAGCCATTCCGGCCAGAAGACCAATTTATATACGCCGATGCAGATATGAAGGACTATGGGCCGATCAACTACAAGGCGGCCTCAATCTACGCTCAAATGAAAAAAGTGAAGGATCAACAAAAGTTGCAAGAAATCTACGACAAGAATCATCCGGACGATGACATGTTGTGATTTTAATTATAATTTATTTGGCGTTAAACGATTTTAGTTGAATGTGCACGTGGGCGGCCTTTTACGTCATAACATTAAAATCACAGAACAGAAGAAGTAAGTAGAAGTGGGATGTGTCATAATTTGTACCGGATCGACTGTCGCCAAATTCATACAAATCAATGGAATATTTAACACTGCACACAGTTAATTTTTTTTCCAATTCGTTGATTTTATTTAACTCAAAACTACCTAAATCACACTGGTCCTACAAATGATAATATATCTTAGTGCTTTGCGATAACGGTTACTTTGGTTTAGAGCACAAAGTACATACGACGTTTTGTAATATTAAAACAAACTAATTTATAATTACTAAACTAAACTTTATGTGATACATAAAAGGATGATTTTGGCTGACTGTGATCGATTAAGCGTCACCATGCTTAATTGTGACACGCGTACCACGCCTACTTCGCACTTCCACTTATTTTTCTTGTTCCGTGATTAAAATAGACTTAATTATCGGTGTGTTATATCGTAAGTCATAATACTACTTACCCAATGTTTTATTACCTATTAACACCTTTTTAACTAAGGAGCCACAGCTTATTATATTGTGCTGAAATGGTTATATATTTGTCACAAAACCCCTAATACGTGTCTTAGATAAGCAACAGCGTCCTTCTTCTTGCCATTTCTTCTGTATTCTTTACGATAATGACCAAAAGGTTAACATAGTCTGTTGTTAAAACCAAAGAAGGGAACCCTAACATATTGAATAAATACTCTTATTGTACAGATTAGATTATTATAGAGACGATGTAAATAAATGTAGTTTTCATAAATAATAAAATAGAAAATATAGAGCAATGTTAAGAAAACTCGTCGTAATCAATTAAAATATGAATTACGTCAAATCACAAAATAGCTTTACTTTCTGTTTTAATCTGTAGCTTATCGAAAAATGTAAACATATTTCTGAAAGGCTAAGGATGGGTACAATTAGTACATTCTAATAATACTAAAAAATGTTTTATACTAAATATAATATACATCACAGCACATCAAAGCAAGTAGTTTACACACGTATAGGAATATCAGTTTAGCGTCCTGCTTGGAGGCGAAAATAAGATGGCTCTACTGATGGTTTTTCAAAACACAAATTGTTTGACTAATTATATTTTAAAAAATTAAATATAAATTTTATATAAAAAATGTTTTCCAACTTAGAAACTCATTACTATCCAGCCTCTAAATGGTCAGTAATTTTCAAAATTACGCCGATATAGGTATAGGTAATAAGTAAGGTTAGAGTGTTATCTCGTGAATTTTTTTAGATTATCATAAGAGATGTCAGTATTCAGTTTTAATTTTGAAAATCACAGATTAAGGGTCCGATTACATGACCTTTCTGCCAAAGTCGAACATTGACTACACAAGTCGAAATTGACAAAAATGTTTTCGTCACTTGTCCTAATTTAACTCATGTTTTTGACTTCATTTTCTGAGTAAGCAAACATTTGTTCTTTCGTTCATATATTATTATGAAAAAGTATCCAACATTAACAAAACTCTCAAGCGTAGCTTAGATTACATTAATTTAACATTGTGACGAAAACGACGCTAAAAAAAGTTAAAACTAGATTCCGATGTCGTGGAATATGGGCCTTTAGATCACAGTTTCCGTCCAAACGGGATTGTTTAATGTTAGCCACCCACGTTTTGTAACTAGAATACTTGCTCCAATGTAGATCTGATAAGATTGTAAGTAATATAAACAATTAAATCTTAATTATCTGCCAAAAAACAACTTCTAAAGAATAAAAAAAATATATTTTAAGTATATCGTTTGAAAATACTTATTTTTTTTCGCTGGACTACGTACCGTGATATTCAAATTATTTTCTGTACAATACATAACATACGCGCGGTATAGAATTACCCAAACGCTCACTAGATGGCGCTGTAATGATTTTTTACTGTTACTAATTCTGTTTTAAGACTTAGGCCCGTATTCCAAGACGTTATTCAAGTCGTAATCTATTCGTGAGAACTGTCAATATGTCAAAATTCTATAGAGAAAAAATGGTTTGACAAGTATCAAAACTAGATTCAAAACTGAGACACTTTTTGGAATATGGGCCTTAAACAACGACATTGGTATCGTTGTATTTGAATATATATATTTCAAACGAATATAAATATAATATTGATGATACTTTAAGAGTAACCGCCCGTAATGTGATCGGCATTTATACTCCGTAACGGGGTTAACGAATTATCGAATTTGATTTAGTCCAAATATTATTTTTTTATAAATTATTAACTGTAATTATTTCTTGATATGGTGCAAATCTATGTGTAATTTATTATTTTGACTAAATTATTTTATTTACCCTAAAATCGCTGTTTAGTCAAAATTCATATATTTTATCAGTTTGTCCCATATCAAGAAAGCACTTTTATAAAACGTGAAACTAATCATAATATTAAAGATAATGTGTATTAATAATGTAAATAACTCGCAGTTAAGTTTGCAAAAACTTACTCGTCTATATTATTGATGTTGGGTTACAATTTCTAAAGAGGCTAGTGCTCAGTTCAAATATAATGTGAATTGAATATTATTCAAAACCACATCTTATAGGCTTTTTTTCTATAGTGAAAACAGTAAAACGATCGTTCTAAAATAATTTTTTTTACGATCTATAATATTTGTTTTCAAATGTAATTAATAATATTCGTAGCGGGAAATTTTATTGGAACCGCGATTTGATTTTATTTTTTGTGTTCAAATAAACTTAAAGAAATTGCTGAGGTTTTTTCAATAGCCGAATTTTCATTTTTCCCCACTGATTTTTTTAAATATGCCGTATCTTTGGTAATGTTAAATCCGCTCCAATATGCGTTATGGCTAGCTTTGCGGCCATTTTGAAATTTTTAAAACAGTTAAAAAAGTATATATCGTTCTAAAACTCATTATCTGTCCTACTGGGACAGAAAATAATAAGTTTAAAAGTTAATATAAATTAATAAGTTACATTCAATACAGAAAAAGGACAAAATGTGTAATAGTATTCAGTTCACATTTTATGCATCACTAGATAAAATATAGAAATTTTGTACATAATACAACTTGTTATAATATTAGTGTTAATAAAATAATTTATGGACTTTTTTATTTGTGTGTTTTTTCACCCTTAAGTTTTTGACCCCAATGTAGTTCAGAAATGAAGTATATGCATAGGTTGAGTATAAAAAAAATCTTGAAAGCAGGGACTGAATACTGGTTAATTTACTACATGGGAGTTATACCGATATAATAACGGTTTTTGTTAATATTCTTTCGTTTTTATTCATATTTACTATAAAAAAATACTGTGGTAAGTTTAGTGTGTATTATTCTAAAATGAATATCATGGTATCACAGTCAGACACGTATTTTGGAAAATAAAAATTAACTGGTTTCAGTCCCTGCTTGAAAGGTGTACGTATTGAATCATATTGAAGGCAGATGATACCTACCATTAAACTCATCTGTTTAAATTTGATATAAAATGACTAAATTAATCCAGGGCAAAATATAACAATATGATTAATTTAATGTTGGAATATAAGGAACATAAAAGAAAACATATAACAATACATTTATTTAAAAAACTTAATAACAATTTATTATTTACATAATCACAGCCATTTTAAAGTAGTTTTATTATTACCTAAAGACACTTCAATTAAGTATAGAAAATATAAGATCCAACAGATATGGCCGTTCTCACAGCAATTTACCATTTTTATTTCGTAAAATTTTAGATAATGTAGAAATATTGCCTACGAGTAAGAACAACTTGCAAGAAAGTATTCATATCATCAGTAGCGCAGCATAGTAACTAGCACCCCGTGCGGATCCTAAATTTGCCGCCCCCTTATTTTTTCGATTTTTTATTAAAAAATCGGGCATGATAATAAGGGTACTCTTTTTAACAATAACCTAAAGGGAAAACTCTGTCATCATAGTGAAGTAAGTAAATTTTTTTCCATTACATATGAAATGACCCCCCCCCAAGTGCCACCCGGTGCGAACTACGACCTCCCCCCCCAGCTAGGCCACTGTGTATTGTATCCATCTGTCATTTGTACGCAATTTCAATAGATTTCTCGTACAACTAACAGATTGACTTTGTGAACACTTTCTTACAAGTTTTTCGTGCTTGGGCCTCAGTTGTTCAATAAGACAGCGACGGAGAAACTAATCGCCCATTGAAAGTTTAATTTGGCGTATCTGTTTACGGTCGTTGTAATTTAAATAATCATTAAAAAAATCTAAAATACAAATAAATCTATCGTCAGTCCAATCCCTGTTATTTTCACAAATATTATCACATAAATTGAATCTATAAAATCGTCTTAACTACTTAAATTACAGTCTTAATTAATTTAATAAGAAAATATTTCCTAAAAAAAACTACTTAACATTTAAAATGAATAATATATTTCAATGAACTACGATAATTTAAATTATTTTAAAGTTGATGAAGATATGAAATTGTTTCGTTACAGCTTGAAGTAGTGTAATTAGAACTCCGCTTATATTATGGACGCCTAGTACTTTTATAAAAATAACGTCATCAATTAATTTATCCAATTGACTCCTTTTTATATAATTAAAAACATATTTTTTTCTTAACTTTTTGCATAGATTTTCGTCGTCAAAAAAATATTATTTTCAATGTCGAAATCTCTTTTCATCCGACTTCCGGAAACAACGTAACGCTAATCGCTGATATTATAATTATCATGTATGCAGTGGTCCTTAGCGTATCAGCATTGGCAATCGTGAATGCCAGTAGTCTCAAATCAGATAGAAATCATACGTCCCCCGGCCAAAGTAAACGTAATCTGAACACCAGTTCCTGGCTTGTAGGTCTGTGGAGCAGCAGGCCGGGTACGCCAAACGCGATTTGGTCAGCTTGGCACATCGTTGGCAGAGGTCTAGCAATTCATCCTGAGGAAAAAATATTCAAAGTTTGTTAAACTAACTCTTTGGAATGATTGGTTCGATGATGACCAGTAAAATATTAGATTTACCAACTCTTTGGTAAAAGTCCGAAATATTTTATGATGATCGTTAATTCCAACTTATACCTACATACATTGGTATTTTTTTTTAATTTAATGATAGGCAGGCGTTTGGCCACAATCCCACCTGATGGTAAGTGGTGATGTGATTTAAGGTGGAGCACGCCGACCTAGAAACAGCCTAATCACCCGTGCCTTAAAAAAATCCAAATCATAGTGATCCGGGAAAACAGTCGATGGAAGAGAGTTCCACTCCTTTGCTGTTTTGATTAAAGGGAAGAAGCGAAACGAGAGGTGCGAACTGGTGATATAGATACCGTCATATATTCAAAAAAATGTTTCGGTCGGGGGGCGGCGCAAATAATTCTGATTGCCTGTGAAGAGTCATTACTAGTGAAACTGACACAAAAATGTTTATGACTTTAACCAGCTGCTGTTGGTACAGTAAATAACACACATCGCATATACACGTTGAGATAAAGGGGATGCCAATCGGCTGATTATGGATTACCACCATCCAATCTTTTAGGTTTATTTTTTTTTGGTATCTCTACTAATATTATAAAAAAAAGATTTGTTTGTTTGTTACGATTAACTCAAAAATTACTGGACCGATGTTAAAAATACTTTCACCAATAGAAAGCTACATTATCAGCGAATAACATAGGTTATTTTATATATTTTTGTATGTGTACCATAATTTTTTGTTATTATTTGGAGTTTCTGTGTGTGTGTTTCGTTAGTAATAAATGTTATGTCTATGTATTTATATAGTACAACTATATTGCACGGTGCACCCATGTGAAGCAGGGGCGGATCGCTAGTTTATAATATACTAGCCGTCCCCTCCCGCCCGCTTTGCTGGGCGAATTGTAAAGGATAGACGAATATGAACTATCCACATAAATTTGAAAAAAAATGGTAAAGGGTTGATGGAATTCAAAAAATGAATAGCCTAAAACCTTCTACAATTAATTCCGCGTCGAATGGTCATGGTATCATGCCGATCGGTCCAGTAGTTTTCAAGTTTATCGATAACAAAGAAAAAAAAAGTTGCTTATATATATATATATATAGATTGAACTTACGTCTGTGTGACACTCTGCAGATTCAGTGAAGACGCCGCTGTTCTTCAGCCACGGGGGCATTGCATTCGACTCCTGTATGAAGGTCGCTATACTCAGCAGAAGGACTAAGCTCACAATTGTCGCTTTCTGTGAAAAAAAAAAGAATATTTATAGAAAAGTTAGCCAAAAATATGGTTTTAAAATGCTGAATTATTTACACGAACTGTCTATCGTTTTAATTCTTACGAAAGCTATCATTAAGAGAATTAGATATACCTACTCCAGAAAAATCATTTTAATTCCTGAGTCAAGAAAACGAATATCAAAATAGGAAATAGCCGATGCTTAAAGTAAAAAGTAACTTAGGTACGAGTATTCGCCTATCTTTGGGCTCATTGGCCAATATATTTAGAATACCGCTTAAAAGTCATAGTAAAGAAATTATTGAAGTGTAAGTATCGTCACGTTTTTCGGTTACGAGCCATGTTGCTTTTTTTATCAAACAACAATATATTAGTTTTGAAGTTTGGTTTGAAATAAGAATAACAATATATTAATTTCAAAGTGATAAAATCTTTTTTCTTAAGGCTTAAGCCTTATCTACCCCATTTTCGTGAAGTTGCAAATAGTACAAAAATGATATGTCGTAAAGAAGTTTCACTTCTTACCTGTGTACTCTGGTACACACACACAATTTTATTTTTTAAATCGACTTCAAATAAATGATGCAATTACATAATATTACCAACTAGACTGTTCCAGACAAATCGAAAAGCATTAAAAAACTTTAAAACAAAACGCAATATTTTCGATAGTCCGTTCCTCATTCCTATGGCCGAATTCTCGAACGCTCATCATCAATGAGGTGTACTTAAAAGTATATCTAACCGTTTCATTACGAAGGTAAAATGAAAGATACAAACATTTTAAGAAGCCCTCAAGTATTAATTATAGTTTCAGTATTCCGCGGCTAATGTATTATAATGATTGCTCCAAATAATTTACAATTGTCAACGTCATAATTGCATTAAAATGATTTGCAATCAAGTAACCCAATTTAGTTTATAGCGCTGATAAAACCCTAGTACCATGAGTACCTTCTGACAAACAAAACAATTACTATGGCGTGTCAAAGGTTCTCGATAAACCTGTCTATTGTTTCATATTTCATAACGGTTTTGCGTCATATTTGACCCAATTTAATGATTTAACAATGATTTGAAAACAAATGTGTCCCACTTAGAGATATCGCTGTTTTATCATTTTTGATAGTCGCAAAAGTTTCGAGCAAACATCAGGCCTTATAAAACTAAGTTTCTTCTATACATTCTGTATAAATTTACATAAGTAGAGTTCAACTTTTTTTAACGTTAAACAAATTTAAGCTTGAAGTATTTTAAGACCGTCATGCCAGCTGTAGTATTATCACGTAAATACTCTAATGTTGACTAGTGCAATTGCACTTTTTCCTGTGAAAATATGGATAAACAAGTAGAGAAATCTCAAAGAAAAAAATCTTTTTATGTAATTAAATTGTTAGAAGAAACAAAAATCTCTATTTACATCAAGTAATTAAAAATACCGAAATACTTACTTTGGGGTGATACCTCAACTTTGCCTCATACCGGTAATCAACTTATAAGAAAAGGAATATCTGTTTGTTACAAAATTATTTCGAATACTAAAACAAAAGTGAAAAACAAAACAACTTTCTCTTTGTGGTTCGATAACACGTTCTTTGCCCTTCGTGTTTTTGTTTACTTTTCGATTAGAAGAATTAATAATTAAAAAATAACTGCGCAAAAAGACGCCATTTGAATCGCATGCACTTTTATCTGTTAAGTAAGAAAGTTACACTATAATTTGGAAAAATAAAGAGTTTTTATATACTTTTAAAAATCTGCCTTTGTATTTATTAACATTACCTTAGATTACATTTTATTACATTTAGTTAGTTAAAAAATGCGCTATTAGGCGGCTTTATCAGAGTGTGACGACCAAACAGGTGATAATTTACGTAAAAATGATGGTCTACAACAGACCATCATCAACAGATGATCTTGATTAGATCTATACAGATCGCTTTCTAACTATCTTTGATATGGAAGTTGATCAAAAGTTTCTGTGCGTGTGACTCGTCGAGGATCCTCCCTTTAGGTTGGAGGAAGACCACACCTCCCTTCATCTACTACACATAAACTATAAAAATTATATATAATATTTTTTTCCATGCTCTTTGATGCAATGATGTGTTCTAATAGGCTTAAACATATAAATACGGAAGACGTCGACAATCAAGGAAGGAATCGGTATATTCCGTTAAGAAACTATAATGAATGGTAGAAAAGCGGTGCAAAAGATTGCGGACTTTGCACCGTTCAGTAGGTTATTCACAATCGTTCAAAAACTTTCCGTACCGATATTACGAGATTTCGTTTTGATATATCAAGCTTTCTACCATTTTATATTAAAATTCTAATCGGAACCTTCCGAAGAATGCCGAGGCTCAATCATATCGAAATTATGAATACCATTTTCATATCCGAAACACTTTCAGTGAGAGAGTGTAGCTTTCCGGGTGGATGATTTCAAATGATCGTAACCTATGTCTGAAGCAAAAACATAAATAGGTCGATAGCTCATCATTCAACAATGTTACTTAGCTATCCTTGAAGTGTCAAATAAATAATTGAAAATTATTTTACAATAATTTGTATAAGCACAATTCACGAGTAGTAAGTTGTTTTCCTCAATGAGATATCAACATTGATTTGATTTATATCCAATAATTTAGATAAAACTGACATTTTAGTGCCAGTTGTAGTAGTAGTAGCATTAGGGTCTAAATGCGGTCACCAAACTGCCACGATATTAAATGAGTAATGTTTTTGTTATTAGACTCAATTTTTTTTAATCAAAATCAAAAAGACTAAAATGTGATTTGAAAAAAATCGCTGTCATAATTTCTTTAGAAAAACAATAACCATAGACAATCGAGAGAGACATCTAGTAAAAAGGGTTTTTCTTCAATATTTGGCAATCTATAATAATAAATCTAATATTATAAAAAGGATTTGTTTGTTTTTTTACGATTTAACTCAAAAACATCTACACTGCACCCGTGGAAAGCCGGGGCGTGTTACTATAGGTAATACTTCAACCTAATTATAAAATAATGATATTCAAAAGACAGAGAACTCAGCATAACTTCAATATTTACCATGTTGGTTTTCATTTAGTGAATAGAAATAGCAAAGTTTCAGAATACCAGACGCTATTTTATTCATTCATTCATTTACCTAAGGCCAACAAGTTATTTAATTGAATTAAAACCATGGCTTATCTCAGAAACGTGAACTTTACACATTACCTATCTGATATCAGGCGGAAATATTCTCGTCGCAATATTTTTTATTATAAATTTGGAATAGAGTTCAAAGTTTAAGGAAATAAAGAATTGCTACAAACAATTGTAGCTACGAAGTAACATCCGTGATTAATTATTTTCGACTAAATCTATTGAGAAAGAGAAATTTCAAAAATTATTTCACCTTTAGAATGCTACATTATCACTAAGTAACGAAGGCTATATTTATTACTAGAAAAAAATAGGAATCCTTACTTAGCCTTGCATAATGTAACCCAAGGTGTAAAAAAAGTATTGAGAGAAAATTTGTATTTTTATTTGTAACTAATAAACTTAAAAACTACTGCACCAATTTTAATAACTCTTTTTACTAATAGAAAGCTATATTTTTAGTAAAACAAGCTACTTTTTATGTACAGTTCACCTGAATTGCACCCGTGCGAAGGCGGGCGTGATGCGATATAAAATAAATTCTTTTAAAGATCTACATTTGATAATCGACTACCTTTTTAGGTATCTCCAGATATCTAAGCTTATAAAAAAGGATTATAATTCAGGAAAACAAAATCATAACTCGCTGATAATGTAGCATTCTATTGGTGAAAGAATTTCTAAAATCAGTTCAGTAGATCCAGAGATTACCCCCTACAACCTCACAAACTCACAAACTCACAAACTTTACCTCTTTATAATATTAGTATAGAAGTATAGATATATAAAAACTAGTTTTATGTTGTTTATTAACCAGTTAAAACTGGTTTTCTAATACTATAATGCACTTGACAATTAATTTATTATTACGTATATACATACATACGTGTAAGAAATAAGATAAAGTATTGAAAACTGTACATCTTGCATAACAGTAATTAACTGATTATCATCACTAATCCCTGCATGGATTGTGAGTTCTACTCCGGTAAGGGACAAAATTTATTATTTTTTATGATTTTTTAAATGAAGTAGGCACATCGAAGCACATCTATTTATTTTTAAACATGCCGTGCTCTGCAGTTTCATTCGGATTAAATTCACAAAGGGATCTATGCCCTTAATGTCAGTGTCAGTTTCTGTGTCTGTTTCAAAAATCATTTTTCTTTAAGAGAAAGGAAACCAAACTCAATATCTGCGATACGAGTGGATGTCATTATGTATCGGAGACGAAAAAGCTTAGTTAGATTCTAAACAAGAAGCGTGAGAGCCCCGAATTTTGGGGAACCAAATTTGAATGTCCAAGTGATATTTTCAAATAAACAGAGTTTTTAAAGATACTCAGTAAATTAATATTTTTAAATCTATAGTTTCCTTAAGGAACTAAACAGAATCTTCTTAAACTTTGAAGAACTGTTAGCAGTCTTTTATTTTTTAATTCCTTAAATACTACAAACATTATAGTTGATTTATATTTACAAAGAAATGTTCTCAAAGTTTTAAGAAACTATTCTAGTCTTACATTTTTAAATTATTTAAAAAAAATTAAACCCGGACAACAACGAAAACTGGAGTCTGGAAGCTCTTGAACATCCTCATAACTAGAAATGGAAACCTTATTGAAACCGTGAAGCACATTGCAATAATTATATGATGGAGATGCTAGTAACAGCATTGTTTACACTCACTAAGTTTATCTTAATGTTTTGTTTTCGCAACACGTTTGCATAAAATAAACTATTTAATTAATTTATATTGCTGTTTATTAAATGAGATACTGCATCGAGCAGACAGCGTCTCTTTCGAATGAAATTGCAATTTTTGAAGAAACTGTTAAGATCAATATGGTAGGTATCAATACGGATTTTTGATTGGTTTTTTACGTTCAAGATTTAATCCTTTTTAAAAAAAACGCTAAACTTTAATCTTGGGGAAGAATTTTGGATATTTATACAGCATTTATCACGACTGAATTTAATAATGTGGTTGCGGCCTTCTCATTGAATTTAGTTCTATATTACCCTGGAATAATGACATAGCTTTTTTTTGAAGCCGAAGTAACAGAGTAAATAAACAAAGAGAGAGTAAATTTCGCTTCTTATAAAGTCAAATTTCTGAATTTATTTAAAATCTAACCGATTTTTATAATATAGTATATATTTTATTTACAAAATCCCATAATAAACCTTAATTAATAAATCCAATTTAATTATTGCTATTAGATCCAAACTCTACGAGCAATTTACTATCAAAACATAACTTCCCCAACAACGTAACAATAAGCTTTTAAATATACGTACACTACACAGTCGCGCCATCTCACTACACTTCACTAAAACAACCAAACTCTTGAGTGTGCCAACAGATTCTGTGAGACGCGACAGTAAATCTGTAACACAACTTGCCTTATCGCCGAAACACAGCCACCGCGCGTGGTACCACTGTGATATCGATATAATTCCGCCATCGTCAAAACATCAATTAGGTAATCAGAGGTGATGAAAATTCGCAATTTAAAACCAACAATAATAACACATCCGGTATGGATTGATTATTATTCCTTCGCTATAAGGCTCTGCACGCAGTGGCGGATTTACCAGCAGGCTGAGTAGGCTTCAGCCTAGGGCGGCAGATTTTAGGGGCGGCAAATTTGAGGATACTTTAGCTATCTTATAGAAATCAAGTCTTACTTTTCTTACTTTTAAGACAGTTTTCTACTCAATTCTCAGTAAGTCTAAAAGTAAGACTTACTGAGAATTGTGCTTACAGGACCAAGACGACACCTTATGGGTTAATAATGTCATCATAACCATGCCTACATAATATTATATGTAAGGGAAAGTTTTTAGACCGTTTTCGCGACAAAATCGTAGTACTTTTTATCTCGAAATGCCTTACTCTTCCTAAATTTAATTTTTTCAATAATGTTTTGTACAATATTTTGTCAGTTCGGACTGCTCTTTTCACTTTTTACAACGTGAAGGATTTATTAAGAAAATATAAATATAGATTTCTGTATAAAATAACATTATTTTAATTAAAGTTTTAAATAAATAAATAAATATTTTATTAACTCTGCGCAAAGAACTCCCGGAAAGTAAATAGTTGCACAAATATTTAGTATCGAAACTCTAAACTGACTTCGTTAATAATCATGACTTTTTGTATGGAAAACGAACCACCTTAAATGAAAACTCCATCAAGGCAGTCAGCCTTCTCGTACCATAATAATTTGGACCTATTCAAGACGTGAGAGAAAATCTTTGGGCCAAAGTTCATTATCATAGATCACATCAACACTTACACATTTAGATGATAGTCTGAGGTCTATCATAAATTAATAGATAAATAAAAATGAATGTATATCAATTTGCTTCTACATATCCTACATAATATAACACATTATATTACTATATTATATTATAAACAATTGATATTGCTTCTAATTAGACACTAGCAATATTAGTTTTACATAAAATTTAATGTGTAGTTGAAGTAACCAGTATATACTTGCCCCTACTGTAGCAACAGTTTCCTATGACGATTCCTCGTCGGTAACTAAAAGTATATCCGTTTGTTCACCGCTTTCTACTTGGTGACTTTAACAATCTCAAGTTTTCTTTTTGTTATTAAGGTAATAATGTTGTAAAGTATTCGAAACATAATATACAATTTTTAATCTAATTTTTAATCTGTGGCGTTTCATTTGAATACTATTATGAAATTGATCACTTTTTCAAATCACCGTGTCTTGTATTCAACGGATGACCATGGATATCATAGCAACAATATTGCTATCTATATATTCAATGTCATGAATATATTGATAGGAGATATGTTATAATTTTCTTGAAAGTTGCTTAACAATTAATATCAGAATTTGCCCCGAGCTCATCAAAACTCTGTTTATCTTATACATTGGGCATTAGATCGCAGAAGATACCGTTATAAGTCCATTACCGATATTATCTTGATCACGCGAGTATGCGCTAGAAGTAATGAAACTTGATTAATTCGATAGTAAACTTTGAACACCTGTGGATTACATTTTATTATAACGCCTTATAAGATTAATGATAAAAAATTATTGTACCTACATCCTGTCTATATTAATATTATAAAGAGGAAAGTTTTATTTGTTTGTTACGATTTAACTCATAAACTACTGGACCAATTTTAAACATTATTTCACCAATAGAATTCACATTTTTTTGTGTATAGTACGTCTACATTCCATCCGTGCGAAGCCGGGGCGGATCGCTTGATTGAAATAAAAATACCTATCGTATAGGTATTATATAATTTTATCGTTGTAAGAATTAAAAATTTTCTAAAATTTGTATATTTTATTTCAAGCCTGGTGACAGACGGACAGCGGAGTCTCCCTAAGGATTTATATTTCTGCAATAACGTATACCTAATTGTTTACGTCTGAGGTGGTCACATCGACCCCAGGATACAGATTAATGCAACTTCAATAAAGCCATAAGCCATATACATACTCTGACTTTCAAAGATTATATTTTTGACCCGAAGAATTGGAGCTCAGAAGTTATGTTATTGCCTAGTCACAACGCTGGTATTCTGCGCTAATCCAGAAGAGTAGCCGTATGATAGCCACAATTTAATTTGATAAACCTAATCGAAAATCGGCTATACGAGATACTTCACTCTTTACATAAACATCAGGATACTAAAACAAAAATATCAACACTTTCTTTTGAACACGGTGAATGACCAAGGAGTGTTGTGTCTACAGTACACGATTACAGAATGATTCATCATTGTTATTGTCACAATCATTATCATAAATTAACATAGAGTTATGTGTTAGCCGAGTATTCGCCGTAGACGTAGTTTTTTTTTTATAACAAAACGGACAACCGAGCAGGTGGGTTCCCTGATGGAAAGTTATCACCACCGCCCATGGACATCAGCAACTTAAAAGTCTCAAATGCGTTGTCGGCCTTTAATAGTGTAATGCAGGCTCAATATAATATATGTTGCGTCCGGGCAAATAGGACAGAAATGTAAATGCAGAAAGATTTCTCAATACGCTACGTACTATAAATGTTTAGATAATTCGATAGTTTCACTTCTATGATCGTCCTCTCTCAATTTCAAGTTAATCAAATTCATAATCATTTATTCATTTAGGTAACACAATGTACACTTATGAACGTCAATAAATTAAATGCTTCTAATTTTACATTTACGGACAGTTCTCAAATCAAGGGCGTCTTGTCTTGTAAATTAACAGAAATAGAATAGAAAGATATTTCTGATCGTACACAAAACTAATATGTCATACAAATACAAAATAATATATAGACATAAACATTTAAAAATCGCAATAACAATAAACTAATGGAATTTTTTTATTATCTGCATTTACCCCGAGCAAAAGGGGTTACTGACTCAACAATTTATCGCAGCCAGTGCTGCTGTCGCCTCTAAGACGTGGCTGCGAGGGTAATATTTAGGTAAGAGAATATGCACTATGAGGGAAAATGGGATAGGATAATTATTATGACCTAAGTGGATCAGAAACGTGAATTGACTACTGTAAATAAACACTATTATAACAATAGGCAGGGATTCTATATGGAATTCCTCCATTCATTCCATTTCTTCTCTTTTGTCTCACAACGGGCTTTGACGGGCTCGTTGGCGCGTTCGGTAGAACACCTGCCGTGCGCATCGATGGGTCGTGGGTTCGAATCCCACCGGGAGCACATGCTTATAACTTCTGTAAGTTCCCCACGTCTGGTAACTTCGGGCATTGATCGGGTGGGAGGAATATCTAAATTCCGACCGGGTAACGAACCACCGTTCATAGATGGAAAAACCGTGAAGTGCATATTGCGCGTTTCGGTTTCAGTCTATGGATTTCCGAATGCTCGAAGTAAAAATTAGGTCGACAGCGCATCATTGACTGATGTTCTGTGGCTGAGGTATCACCTGCCATCAATTGAACCTCATGCTCGTCTGTCGATATCTGACATAAAAAAAAAACTTGTGCCTTGAAGAAACCGCTGCTTAGCGATAATGCCGCCAGTTGTACTTTTCCTGTGTTTCTGTTTGTATATTTCTAGTGCAATAAAGTTTTAAATAAAAATAAATAAATAATTGTAAGAGGTAATCTTTTACTTTGTACACAAACACTTCGCACACCGCCCCGGCTTCGCACGGCAATGTAGATGAATTTAGAATGAATACAAAAAAAAATGAAAAAAAAATTCAAATCGGTCGAGTAGTTTTTGAGTTAAATCGTAACAAACAAACAAATCTCTCCTCTTTATACTATTAGTATAGACATACATCACATATATATTATGAGTATTCTATACAAGTACCTACTGATTAATTTTCCGGTAACATATACAATATTATATAGCAATTGATAAACGGTTTTATCTATCTATTGAGACGTTGTTATTGTATTACTAAACTCATTAAAACTCCGTAAAACACAAACAAACACAGAAAAAGTTCAATGTTCAACCACTGAGGCAGCACATGACTGATTATTATCTTTCGTTCCCAAAGGCTTCCTAGTGACAGTGCAGTTAAAAATAACTAAGATAACAGTCTCAAAGTTATTAAAACAAACTTAATTACCACGTAATTAATTTTAACTTATCTAGACACTTTATAATAATACTTATTAGCGTCCCGGATTCGCCCAAGTGTGTCTGCCCCATACTCTATTCGGGGACTCGCTAAATCATTATTTACTATTTCTGTGTGACATCCGCCTCCGTGGCTCAGTGGTAAGCGCGAATCGTTTACCACCAGAGGTCCTGGGTTCGAAACCCGGGGAAACAAGATTAAAAAAAAATGTTTCGATCCGTCAAGGCACAGAAGGCTCACCTGTAATGAATAATGATCAGTGAAACAAACACAGAAATGTGTCTGCCCCATGCATCACTAGGGGACTTGGGATTTCACTTTGTCTGTGCCAAATTTCAAATTATCTATAGTATTCGCGTTTAACTTGTAAAATGTTACATTTACAAATTTTTGTATTTATGTAACGTGTGAAATTTTCTAGGAAATACTTATTCATGTGAAAAGTCAATCACGCGACACAGGATATTAGATTCTTTTGATTTAAGTTTTTTACAAATAGCCTACAAATTAATCAAACGAATATGACCTTCTTATCACCAACAAGGCCAGACCTCTGATGTTACTATGGTGCAAAGAATTTGTATGATAAGGTACGTTAAAGGAACGGAATTTACCGACATATTTACCACTAAGTATGGTTTAACGTGCATTCAAATCTAGAAATATCTTTTTATTTTTGAATGATCAGGACCTGACGATTGAACGATTTCACACTAACCATCAAACTTCCGTAACCTGGGACATTTCACGTGAAGCGGACAGGGAAAAAAAAGTGAGGTTCTGAAAATCGACCACATTCGGCCCATTTGTACTTCTAGTAGATATGAATGTGTACGCAAAATATTTTTTTTGTATAGTGTATATTTACCAAGTTATAGGTTTCAAAAGAATTGTCGTTGATTGGTACTACAATTTTTCGAAAGTAATTTTTCGAATATAACAAATCTACTATAAAATATTTTACATAGCGATACATATTAAAAATATACTGTTCTTTTTGACAGTAAAAAAAAATAAAAAAATAAAAAAAAAATTAATGGCCAAAACCGGAAGTAAACTTTTCAAACCAGAATTACAGTCACTTCGACCATTTTTTTTTTCTTTTTTTTTCTTTCAAAATATAGCTTAAATGATAATGAAAGTACACTAGAAAATTTAAAATGGGATCTCCATTAGTTTAGGAGATACGTTGAATAATATACACCCGCGTCGCATGGGGCGTCATATGTAGCGCTTGCAAGGTTGAGCAGTTTGCGCGATATTGCAACTTTATTAATATTTTATATCGTTTTAGCGTATATTTAACCTCATTTAATGATATGAAATAAGTTTTATTAATATAATATAATATAAATATAACTACATAATACAAATATAAGTTAATAATATATTATAAAGAAAAAACGTTTTTGGAGCAGTAGAAAAGTTTTATTATTATTTGCGAAACGTGACTAATAGCGCCATCTGTTAGTAACATGTAGTACTTTTTTGTCTCAGATAGAGTCAAACGGTCAAAAACCTATCTACAAGAAAGAGATAGAAATATGACGCCTAGCGGTTTCGTAACTTAAACTTTAGTGTTGCTTTAACCGCTCAGCGACTTGTGCACGTTTTAATTTGTGACAGTTGTTATTATTAATGGCGCCGTACGGTGATCGATGTTTTAACCCATTTCACTTGGTACTTCATCGAAAATTTAAAAATTTAAAGAAAATATCTAAATGTTTAGCTCAAAAGTGGAGTTTTTCACAAGATCTTTACGTATGTGCCTCCTGCAGGAAACGACTTTTGACCGAATCTCCTCCAGTAGCTAATGAAGACATTGTGCAATGCAGTCAAACATCTAGTGAACCTTCGCAAAACAACTAATAAAAACTGTCACAGATTAAAACGTGCACAAGTCGCTGAGCGGTTAAAGCAACACTAAAGTTTAAGTTACGAAACCGCTAGGCGTCATATTTCAATCTCTTTCTTGTAGATAGGTTTTTGACCGTTTGACTCTATCTGAGACAAAAAAGTACTACATGTTACTAACAGATGGCGCTATTAGTCACGTTTCGCAAATAATAATAAAACTTTTCTACTGCTCCAAAAACGTTTTTTCTTTATAATATATTATTAACTTATATTTGTATTATGTAGTTATATTTATATTATATTATATTAATAAAACTTATTTCATATCATTAAATGAGGTTAAATATACGCTAAAACGATATAAAATATTAATAAAGTTGCAATATCGCGCAAACTGCTCAACCTTGCAAGCGCTACATATGACGCCCCTTGCGACGCGGGTGTATATTATTCAACGTATCTCCTAAACTAATAGAGATCCCATTTTAAATTTTCTAGTGTACTTTCATTATCATTTAAGCTATATTTGAAAGAAAAAAAAAGAAAAAAAAAATGGTCGAAGTGACTGTAATTCTGGTTTGAAAAGTTTACTTCCGGTTTTGGCCATTAATTTTTTTTTTTTTTTTTTTTTTTTTTTTACTGTCAAAAAGAACAGTATATTTTTAATATGTATCGCTATGTAAAATATTTTATAGTAGATTTGTTATATTCGAAAAATTACTTTCGAAAAATTGTAGTACCAATCAACGACAATTCTTTTGAAACCTATAACATGGTAAATATACACTATACAAAAAAAATATTTTGCGTACACATTCATACCTACTAGAAGTACAAATGGGCCGAATGTGGTCGATTTTCAGAACCTCACTTTTTTTTCCCTGTCCGCTTCACGTGAAATGTCCCACCTGCCCATTCGAAATAATTTTGTTTTCCATGTATCCGAACCTCAAACTCTAAACGCAACATATCTGCCATTGAGTCACGAATGCAGTTGTTTTAATCAAAATATTGGCGTCAGAAGTCTAGCCAGAGCTAAAAAAGTTTTTACTTCAAAATTTTCTCAATAAAACCAGACCGCAGATACGACTCCAGTCAAACTGAGAATTAATATTTTATATATAATTTCATGCTTTTAGGCACTACCTTCCAAACTATGAAGATTGCAGAGGAGATGCCCTCTATAGTAATAAAAGGTGAGTGCATTGACAGAGTTACTAAAGCACGTAATCTGGGTATCCTCTTCGATGAACACTTGCGTTTTGACGAACATGTCTTAAATATATCAAGAGCTTGCTTTTATCGACTAAAAATACTGTATCGTATTAGACATTGCTTAAGTATAACTCTTCGCCAAAGGCTCTGTGAAGTCTTAATATTATCGAAATTCAATTATTGTGATCTTCGGTCCACGTTTACTGGCAAGCTCTAAAAACGCTATACAACGGGTACAAAATGCGTGTGCCCGTTACTGTTATGACATCCCTCCTCGATCTCACGTCACTCCTTATTTCAATAGCAACAATGTCCTAAAAATGGATTATCGGAGACACCTTCACTTTGCCACTTTATTGTTTGGTGTCATAAAATTTAGAATATCAGCGTATCTTGCAACGAAACTAAAATGGCTAAATGATGCCGGGGACACTCATGTGACCAGAGCAGCAAACACGCTTCTGGAGATACCCTTACATCGTACAACAGCATTTAGGGGTAGCTTCAAATTTAGTGCATCAAAGTGCTGGAACGACCTTCCTCCGCCTTTACGCTGCCTTGGTTCGGTTTTTAGTTTTAAAAAAAATCTTAAACGACACCTTATTAATACACAAAAAGCTTGTACTCCTCAAAGCGACAAACAGCTCTTCTAGTCCTCACACTGTTCCCTACTCTGTTCTTCATGTGTTTTATGTGTGTTTTCATTAGTTATTTATTGTTATATATTTTGATTTTTGGTATTGTGTTGTATTCTATATAAAAATAAAAATCCAGGTCTTTCAATTCGAATTAGTTTATATGTATAGCTTTTTATTTTTTATTTTTTTTTTTTAACTATCTTCCACTACTGTCTTCTGCCACACTGGGGACTACTGAAAATCAGCGTCAGAGCTTATGCTCTGACATATGCTGAGTACCTCCCCTTTTCGTGGCGGCACTTCTTTCTATATTTATTAATTGTAAGTTTAAATTTTAAGTTGTATTATTTATGATGTACTTTTACTTACTTATGTGCCGTCCCGAATAAATGTATTTCATTTCATTTCATTTCATAATATATTAATTAACTAGCAACCCGCCCCGGCTTCGCACCGGTGCAATGCTGATACTAAATACACTACAGAAAAACTGTTATTATTATACATATAAACCTTCCTCTTCAATCACTCTATCTATTTAAAAAAACCGCATCAAAATCCGTTGCGTAGTTTCAAAGATTTAAGCATACAAAGGGACAGAGAAAGCGACTTTGTTTTATACTATGTAGTGATAACGTAGTCAGTTCTTTTACCAGAGTACCATACGCACGAAAAATCAGTTCTCAGTCAAAATTTTTATTCCGATTTCACATATTGGGCACTAAGTGGGAGTGTCAGCCACTCCCTTGCTGTTAAAGGTTAAACAACTTAATTAATAGTTGATTAAAGTCACGCTTCATCAAGTCAGCAATCACGAGTCATGCGATATGATGATGTCACTGATAAGTATATACACGGTACACTCCACTGTTATGTGGAATCATCATTTTAGACAGCGCTTTCGTGCATGGTCGAAAGAGATAAGAGGTTTTCAGCAGTTTCCTAAGCAAAGTTCATCTGCTTCAATTTCTGCTATTGTTTGCGATATACGTATATTACTATATATATAGGCCAATTTTGCTGGGCGAAATGGACGCTGATTATACAGTGTCAACCCACAAAATGGTAAAAATGTAAATTTTGATACCAATTGCTTCCTTATGAGTTGGAGTACATATTTTAAGAGTTGTATATCATTTAAATCGTTCAATAGCAATTATATTGAAAAAACTATACGAAATTCTAACATGTTCAAATACAATATTGCAGTTTACTGCAATATTGTTAAATATTCAAATCAAAGTTGTAGAATTTATTCTACTACTTTGATTTGACGGTTTTTTGACGTTTCCATTGAAAGCTCCCAGGCGTCTTGACTTTTTCCGACAATTTTCGTTATATTTCAGCCAATTTACACAAAGGCTTGATATACGAAAACCTTCATCATGAATCACTCTATATATTAGTGAAACCCCCATGAATATCCGTTCAGTAGTTTTCGAGTTTATCGCGAACGCAGCGGAGGATTTTGTTTTATAGTATGTAACAAGGTTCCAATTATATTTATATTTTTAATAGATTAATAGCTATTTCGTTTGTTTAAATGACATAACGATGGCTCCTACGTAAAGGGGCGAAACTGCCGCTTAAGCCTTTTTCCAATTATTAGTGCATTGAGTTCCTTGTATCCTATTCTATGACATTCACAAATAAAAATTTTATTTTTTTTACTAGATACAAAATAAAATTTTAGGCACATAGGCGTATGTACACAAATCGGTAGCGTATAAAAACCGATCAAACGTTTGGTTGATTTACGGCGTCGTGTGAGCGCGTCGGGGGCGCGGTGAGAGGGCGAATGTGCCGTTTCAGTCCTTTTATTCAGTATCCGAAAACCTCGTATAAAGGCGGAACATCACATTTGCCTTTTTACGTGATTCGGTTTTTAGTAAATCGTATTCGCCTGTTTTGTAGACATGTCATATTTTGTACTTAATGAAAACTAATTAATATTTTTTTTATGTCATTACGGATAGAACTATACATTTGTATACTATGACAGTTCCTTTGTTAGTTAATTATTACCATTGACTTAATAACCTCCGATGGCGTAAGTGCAGGCAGGCTGTTTGTATGGAAATTACAGTTAGTATTAAATGATTTGCTATTATTGAAAACACCAATTAAATGTTTTAATTTGTTTGTTTTGTGAAAGCTCTATTCCCAGATCAGATAATGTGTAATTGCTTTTTTCTGTTCAAATTCAGAAGACGGCAACTAGTGACGTATTTTATGTAAAACTTCTTCTATGTGATAAAATTATCTTTTATTGCAGTGTCTCCTTTTCCATCTGGTGCAGAGTATGCAGTTAAATATTTATCTTTTTATATATTTGCTCATACAGATTTATAGCTAACAAGGACCATCGATAATGATGTACAAACGTCTTTTATTGATAACACTGAACCAATAATTTGCAATACACCGATGCCGTCACCAGCAAAGTCATTTTCTGCTGATTCTAGTGAAGATAATTCTTTTGAAAACGTTCCATTTGTTAATTTGACTTCAACATCAGAGCTAGCCGAACCTATTAATGGTAATTTATAGTATTATGAAAATCCTAAGTGATACATATTAATTGAACGTTTAGTTAAATTTTCCATGTCGTATTTGATCTCATACCAACCTATTTTTAAATATATATTTTTAAAATAAACATTATTCTACCAAAATCATTTTCATATAAACTAACGCCAAGACGAGTAGGTACATATTTCTTGCACTGTAAAAAAGTTATCGGATCTTATGGAGAGCCAGGATGCCAGCTCCATATGATCTAACCTAATACTCTCTCTCATAATAGCGTATAGTAATCTGCGGAATCCTAGTCTTAAGTTTTCTATCAGGTGACCAAAAAATTCGTGCGGTTTTTATGATAAAAATCAAGGACTTGTAGATTTATTTATAAAACAATTTATTAATTTTTATAAGCATTTTTGCATTCTACAATTCTTTCGTAACGAGACACAAGTTTATTTATCCCGTCCTCGTAAAAGCTTTTTCTTTTAGACGCAAAAAAATTGTCTGTCTCCTCTTCGATAATTACTTTATTTCGATTTATGTTATCATATTATTATATGATTATTTAAAGTCAACATAATGTGATAATCCGTTGTAGTCATACCAGAAGACTAAGGAGGGTGAGGTTGTAACTCCCATTTTAAAACACTTGTTTTCCAGAGTGAACTTGACAACGTGTGGCTTAGCATTATCGTGTAAAAATATTCCTTTATTCCGGTTAACTAATTCAGGCTGCTTCTGAAGTAAAGATTTGTATACTCAATCAAGCTGCATCGAGTAGAGTTTAGCAGTTATAGTTTGACACTCGAGAAGAAACGGTAGTGTATTATACCAGCAGCAGTCGACAATACACAAAGCATGATCTTCTAGTTACCAATTGTCGTCTTTGATATTTTCTTATTGATTGGTACTGGTTGGTTTGGGCTAACCAATGGTGGATACGTTTTGTATTATTGTACATAATCCATTTATTATCAGCTCTAAGCAAATAGTTCGATAACGGCTTGGTTTTATAGCGCGAAAGCATAACTGAACAAACTGAAATACTCGATGAAACCTATGTTCGTCTGATAATTCATGAGGAACCGATTTACATAACCTCCCTAATTTACCTAACTGAAGTAAGTGCAACCGAATTGTTTCATCACTTACACCAAACAGCGAAAGTTTCTGGCAAGTTAGTGTTGTTTTCAATGGCAGCTCATAATTTTTGAATGTTAATAACAGAGGGTCTTCCCGAACGAGTGAATCTTTAAGCGACTCGTCACCAGACAAGAACTTTTTAAACCACTTTTTTGCAGTACGTTCTGATACTGCATCTTCGCCGATTGCCGTACATATCGTACAAGATGCCTCTGAAGCCGTTTGTAGAGCAAACAAGTGCGAATCACATTAGTATTAACCGACATTTTAGATAATAATAATTTACCTATGAAAGGCGTGTTAGCATAATAGAGTGAAGAGTTTGTGCATATTATATTGATACTAAATATTGGGCGCTAGCGATTTCTAGCGCCCAACAGGTTCAAAAATGTATTTATAGCGAACCACGACTAAAAACGCATGAACTTTTTTGGTCACATGATACAAACCCTACCCTAACAGCTGATGATATGGCGAGTGAAAGGAGAGAATGGAAAAAGAGAAAATACTGCGCCGACCCCAAATAAATAAAAAGGGAACTGGGCAGGTAGAAGAAGAAGAAGAAAACTTTTGATTTTGGATAACTGTTTTGTTCTGAAATTGTAGCCGGTAAAAAGACCTAACAGTTACTTGCACACTGAATATGGGCGTACAAGTTTTAAAACTGAAATCACGCCAAGTTAGGTACAATTTTCTGATTGACCGTTGATTATTTTAGCTCATAATAGTATTAGAATTTGATATGTATTTGAAATAAAAACAATGTTGCATTCAAACGTTAATTAGTGTTGACCCTTGTAAATAGGCTGAAAGTCATTTTAGCCTTTTTACGTTGAACAATAAAACTGAAATCGTAAGAAACCAACAAAGTAAAAAGACGAATGTGCAAAATCTCGAAATATATAAAAAATGTATAAAATGTATGTACATATGTATAAAAACCACCATATGTTAACACTAACTGCAAAATTACATAAAAATCGATTCAGTAGTTTAAAAGATATGACCCAAAATATAGTTCTGGCAACTTTAAACCGCTCTCCTGTAAAATTCACTTTTTTCACTTACGCCTGTATACGTAGGAGCCATCGATAATTGGACACTAAGTGGGAGTAACAGCCACTCCCTTGCGCTTATAGCTTAAGCCATTGATTTAACACTTGATAAAGTCACGCTAAACGAAGTGAGCAATCACGAGTCTTGTGATATCAACAATTCAGCGATAATTCAAAAGATATCGGAAAAACATCGGTTCAGCAGTTTAAGCGTGAAGCGGTAACAGACAGATAAGAGTTAAGTTCGTATTTATTTTTTATGTTATATATCGACAGACGAGCACGAGGTTCACTTGATGGTAGGTAATACCTCAGCCACAGAACATCAGTCAATGATGCGCTGTCGACCTACATTACTTCGAGCATTCGGAAATCCATAGACTGAAACCGAAACGCGCAATGTGCACTTCACGGATTTTCCATCCATGAATGATGGTTCGTTACCCGGTCGGAATTACAGTATTCCTCCCACACGATCAATGCCCGGAGTTACCAGACGTGGGGAAAACATGCCTATAGAAAATCATAAACACGTCGTCCAGGTGGGATTCGAAACCACGACCCATCGATGCGCACAGCAGGTGTTCTACCGAACGAGCCAACGAACCCGTAAAAAATATAAAACTTTATAGTACGTAAACACTAATAATAATTAAATCATTTCTCTCACGAAGGCGAATAAAACAAAATATATTTAAAAAACAATTTATTAAAGTATGGGGCCGTCCATTAATCACGTGAGGTCGTTTTTCTCATTTTTTGACCCCCCCCCCTCCCCCCTGATGATATTTGGTGAGGTTTGGGACCACTCCCCCCCCCTCCCCCTGGATCACGTGTATTTTTTTGGAAGTCTATGTAAAGGCTATTTTTGACTGGAAAAAAATATTTAACAAATGGCGTTTTGATTCGAAAAACATTTATATGTATTTGCAATAAAATTAATGAATAATTAATTAATTAATTTTCGCGCCGTTCAAAATTTCGGTTCATAAATAGCGCTTTTTTAAAAAAATAAATAAAATTAATACACGTGATGTCTAACGAGACCCCCCCCTCCCCCTCGTGATGTTTCGTGATGTTTTCCGTACCCCCTCCCCCCCCTTTTGAGCCTCACGTGATTAATGGACGGCCCCTATCAAAAACATTAAGTCTCAGTATAGTAATGCGGTGCGATCTCCAACAACCATTCTTTTTTGATAGTCATCATATCTCTCATGTATATTTTGTCTCCTGAACTTTGAACGCTTGCAAATACGACCCTGAAACGAAATAATATTCAATTAAGAAAATATATACGACTAGCAACGCTTCACCCGGTAATGAAGATGTACTATACACAAAAATTATAAATGTATTATTTAATACATTACTCGCTGATAATGTAGCTTTCTTTTGGTGAAAGAATTTATAAAATCGATTCAGTAGATCTAGATCTACTCGTACTGTAGAGATTACTCCCTACAACCAATTTTTACACCTTGGGTTACATTATTCAAGTTTTAGTAGGGATACCTGATTATATTTGGAAAAAAATATATGTATATATATGTTACTATTCTTAAAGATCCTTCAATCTAATTTTATATTATAAAGAGGAAAGATTTGTTTGCTACGATTTAACTCAAAAACTACTCCACCGATTTTAAAAATTGTTTGATCAATAGAAAGCTCAATAAACGCATTAGGCGAGATAACCTTCATGTTGGAAATACTTCCTATAAAGGAGTAGCTAAATTCCGATATTTGGGCTGCACTGTAACCGAGGACAATACAAGGGAAGAGGAGATTGATATCCGTATCCAGAACACCTTGAGATGCAGTGCGGCACTTCACAAAGTTTTGGTGTCCAAGCTCCTTAGCAGAAGTACAAAAGTCCGAATATACAATACTGTGATTCGACCAATTTTGATGTACGGGTGTGAGGCTTGGACACTAACTTTGAAGGAGGAACAAAAGCTATTAGTAGCAGAACGCAAAATCATGCGTAAGATCTTGGGACCAACTAGGCGAGAGGATGGGTCATGGAGAGTCCGAAAAAATGCCGAAATTGAAAATCTGGTTGCGCAGCCTAACATAATCGGCGAGTATAAAGCTCATCGAATTCGTTGGGTGGGTCACCTCGAGCGAATGGGAGAGGATCGTGGCGTCAAGATGGCGTACCTTGGGAAGCCGAGCGGCCGAAGGCCAGTGGGCAGACCCAGGTACCGCTGGGAAGACAGACACCTGCACGAACTGCAAGCTGGCAACTGGCAGGAAATGGCGCAAGACAGAACCCGGTGGAAGACTCTCGTTTCGGAGGCCAAGACTCATTTTGGGTCACTGAGCCAGCGGAGTAAGTAAGTAAGTATAGAAAGCTACATCTTCACCAAGTAACATTTCTAGAAATAATTAGGGATCTTCACTATAACTTGAATAATGTAACAAGGTGTAGGGCAACTCGCAACTAGCAACTCTGGATCTACTGAACCGATTTAAAAAAAAATATTTCACTAATAAAATAGAATTCTTTTTTGTGTATAGTATCTATGTATCTTATCATCTACATTGTACCCGTGCGAAGCCGGGGCGTGTTACTAGTCAAATATAAAGACTACAGAACGAAAGAAAATATATTTTAACTATATCAAGCATATGAATAAGGCCGTTAATCTATGATGACTAGACATCGTTATCGCGGGGGCACGAATCATTTGTAGATTATGTAACAGAGTGGACAAACTACATGAAGACTTTTGAGAGTACCTAGCCTATATCTACATTGGGACTTTTTGCATCGTTTCTACATCAATTCATATCATTTCAGTAACAAGGCCAAGGAGGTTAAATACCAATAGGAGAAGGCCATGGAGTTAACATATCTAAGAGAATAAACCAGGTCATTCTGACAAATTGTCAAAATCGACAAATCAATAGTTTAATATTGTCTTTTATTAACGCGAGTATCGCACATTTGAATTAAACACTTTATAACGGATTAGAATGCGATTTATTATATATATTCCGACGTTTCGGATGCTTATAAAATAAATAATAAATCGCGTTTTAATCCGTTATAAAGTATTTTAGTTTAAAGTCAATAGTTTATTAATTTTAAAATACGTATGTACAAGATCTTTTTTAATAGACCACTACTGTCAAACATAAAAATTCTCAGAGGACGCGTAAAATGAGGTATTACATACTAATTGTCTATTCTAGATAATGTCGATGTCTAATGATAACGTCACATGTATAAGGACTCACCAGGTGGGCTGTTGCATGTGATATAGGCAGCTATCGGGGCTGATGTGCAGGCGGGCTCCGCGGATGCCGCGGTACGCGCCGTCCGTCCCCAGGCACGCCGCTTGCGGGAACAGGCCGGAGAGGACGCATTTCATTATACGCTCGCATTTTGCTGTAAATAATAGTTTTAGCGGTAATATTGCTATAAAAATAAATAGGTCGATAACACATAATTGAATGAAGTACTGTGAATGTTATAACATAGTAGATATGACACGTATTTACGGTTTGAAGTTGCCCTTGAAAGCATGAAAGTATTAGCTATTCGGGTACGGGCAGAGGTGAAATTTACAATACTTGCATAGAAAAACGATCCGTATTGTTTTAAAAATAAGGATCATAATCGTATTTGAAAAAAAATACTTTACTAGCAGCAGTACGAACCAATATTCATTATATACATTTATTTATACTTAACAAATACCACATATCAATAATACTTCCAAATACAAGTATTAAAGAAACCTGGTTTTCGACCCTGGTATTTTACGGCACTTACTTGAAAGCCCTGTCGGCCTAGCATGACCGCCACGAGATATGTCGCGGACGAGAGAAGACAAACTGAGATGTAAGATATGGAGATATATTATATCTCGACATCGACAATTTTGATAGAAAAGATATCTCAATCGACAAATATATCTATTTTTGATATTAAAGGTCGAGTTTTTAGTGTAATGGATAGACCCGGAAGAAATAGAGCGATAATCGATTAAAACACGAGAAAACGGTCGAGAAAATTATGTCGCGGTTGTCATGCTAGGCCGACTGGTATTGAATTTGGGAAGTACCGAAACTATTACTGTCATGATATAAATCGTAATAATTATGATTAGGTACCATCCATAAAGTGACGTATCGTCAAGAGGGAGGGGATCTACGAAGTGTGACATTGGGTTTGAGGGGTCCTAAGTTTCGTCACGTCACATTTGAAAATCTTATTTCACAAATGTGACCAACTGTGACAAGGACGGGGAAGGGGTCAAACAATTACGAAATTAGTGTGACGCACTTTATGGATGACCCCTTATGAGTTATTATGACTTACCGGAACCCAAGTCTATGCCCTCAAATATCTTGTTTTCTATACTGAATTTTCCTTTTATTAGCTTTTCCAGACTCTTGCGGATTTCACAAGCCTGAAATAATAACATTAAAATCTAATTAGTTATTTACAAACAAACAAAACAGTCAGTTAATAGTTAGCTTCTCAATTCGACTATCTGTTGCTTTTTTTGTATGTTTGTTCTACGATAACTCCGCCAATTAATTATAAATGGATTTTGATGTTTCTTTTTTTTGTTGGTAGGTCATATTATTGATCAATATTATCGAAATTGATTCAGAGGTTTTTGAGAAAATCAACAAAAACGTTAAATTTTAAATCATTTTCCCTCTCGTCAACTCTTTGTCTCTTTGACTTCCTACATAAAATAGGAAAATAAAATTATTTTTAAAAGAAAAAACAAAAGCCGACTTCAAAACTATACCCACATATTGAATGTACAAACTTAAACTAAGCTTTTTCTTTTCATTTTTTTTTAACACATGTTTTACCCGCGATTTTGTGCGTGTCTCAAAACACCCACCTTTTCCATAACTCGATAATTGATATACATCTTCTGACACCAGTCTTTGCACGCTTTTCTGGAAGCTTTTTCGTCTTTTTGCGATTTCTTTACTTTTAAATAACAGTCGAATATATTAAGATACATTATTATGTCACCTTCGGCTACCTGCGGGACAAAACATTCAATTTAAGCACACGTAATACTAAACCGGCCATGCACCGGGTTTCGTCAACATATTATGTGTGTAATCACATCAAGTCTGATGATTTAAAGAGAGAGATTATTCATTAAATGTCACAAAAACATTTGAAATTCCTTAACACGTTCACGCCGGCGCTGATTTTCATTAGTTTTGCTGTAAGGCAGCGCTCATATTAATGACGCGCTTCATCTGGCGGCGCGCGATTTTTGCCTGTTCATACCCGCAAAAGCGTTGTATGATTGCTCAGTAGTACAGTGAGTGCTTATCACGTGCTTGGTGCAGGTTGTGTAATACATACCGTTTTTTCATCCTGACCACAGATTTCTGCTAGTAAATAAAACTAGAAAGGTGGTCAGAATGTTTTTTTAATTTTTTCATTATTTTAATTTTCATTCATTGTCTAATAGCATAATCGAATGCGCACCACCGGTGGTCCGCGCCGCCCGATGAGACAGTCTAGTGCGAGCCACCGGTGGTACGCGCCGGCGTGAACGTGTTAATACATACATTCCTTTCCATACTTCTCTTTGGCGAATCAGTAGAACACCTGCCGTGCGCATCGATGGGTTGTGAGTTCGAATCCCACCGACATGATTATAATTTTCTGTAAACATGTCTTCCCCACATCTGATAACTTCGGGCATTGAACGGGTGGGAGGAATATCCGACCGGGTAACGAACCACCGTTCGTAGATGGAAAAACCGTGAGGTGCGTTTCGGTTTCAGTCTATGGATTTCCGAATGCTCGAAGTAAAAAAGTAGGTCGACAGCGCATTATAGACTGATGTTCTGTGGCTGGAGTATCACCTACCATCAAGTGAACCTTATGCTCGTCTGTCGATATTTAACATGAAGAAAAATAAATCTATTTATAAGAGTGACAGTATTCATTTAAAGCGAATTTCATGAGAATTTTCCGTGATTTTTTTTTCGGTTACAAATACAATCTCGCCAGCTACAGCTAGTGACAACTGACGAGAGCCATAAAATGCCACATAATGTACTGAGCGATATCGTCTCCCTTTTTACCTCCATATGGAATGGCGGGAAAGTGAAAAAATGATAAAATGAATAAGTGAAACATAGTGCACGAAAATAAGACATGGCTTAAAGGTCTCGTTACTAGGCCATAAAATTTTTATAATTCTTTTTACTTTACGTTACTGCACAAAGAGATACCAAAAATATTATACAAACCAAAAATAAATACCTCAAAATTATTCCTCCTCGATACTTTGGCGGCGACGTTACCTTTCCCGGTCGACTGTTTGACAAACACACTGTCCATCTGTAACATCGACGCTATCGAGAGCAGCTCGTCAATGCAACCGAACTCACCTGCAATTACAAAATAAAAAAAAAATAGTTTTCAAGTTTTATTTTTATTTTTAGTTATAATAAAATACATAGCACAGATATTAATTTACAAGGATGTCCCAACAACGGTCAACTTTTTTGTAAAAACTGATAATAAATATTTTTTCATTTTTTTTAAATTACTTTCTGTTAGAAGTTAGAGAATTCCCGGAAAAAATGGCCATTTTCGAAAAAAGGACAATATCTATTGGAAATAGTTTAATTAGACGGTACTGTAGCTTAAATGGACAGCAGTTTTAACTATACATTTTTGATGACACTTATATAATTTTGATTTTTAAAAAGAGTAACTATTATGCTTCTTGTCTGCTCTTCTCGTTAGAAGCAACATTCCGAACCAATTCCAAAGTAGCTAATTGTAAAAGTTATATTTGAATTTGAAGAAGTGTCGAAAATATACAGAAATTGAGACTTTCCCTTGTCATATCAAAAAAACAAAATATATAATCATAGTTTATAGGGGTACCGACAGCTACAATCTGCGCCGACGATCAGTACGCAGACGTGAAGAATTGAAGATTTTTTTTGTATCTTTGTCAAAATATATTATTTAAGGCTAATTATTTTTTATTTCCTTTTTTTTAATGTTTCCTTAACAATTTGGCATAGATTTTACTAAATAAAGGTATTGATTTTTTATAAAAAAAGTTGTGTTTGTAAGAAATTGAAAGATTAAAAATTTCTAAATAAACTTTTATGCATATTTCAAAGTAAATTATATTTTAAATAGACATGCATAAGCACTAATCTTCTATTAAATCAACAAAAAGTATATAATAAAATTCAACATACCACTGTTGCACAACATTTTAGCGCACATAGGTCTCAACGGTAATTCCGACATTTTGTTACCGATGTCTTCGGTGAGGTTGCCAGATTTGTCTATCGCCTTCAACGCGTACAGTGTTTCCAGACCTGATAATAGACTTTTTGCTGGTGGCGGAGTTGGGAAGGTGAATCTGTAAAAAAAAAACAAAAATTAAAACAACAATATTTATAAAAAAATTAAAGAACCGACTTTTTTTCAAACTCCTTGATACCTGAGACATGACTTATGAGAACTTGGCTTTTAATTTCTAGGTCAAAGGGAAGTACTGTACATACTGACGCTCTAAGGAAAACAATTTTTTTTTGTAAACTTGAATTATCTACAAAAAATACAATGCTACAATTTTTTCCTCCAAATTTTACGTAGAAATATCCTTTTTTCCTAGAAGTGGCACTTTTTGTTGCATTGGCAAGTATCAAAAATTCCATATACGGTACAAATGAGATTTTTTTTGAGGGCTTATCAGAATATTGCTATCTTTCATATAACATATATTAATAAAAGTGACAGCTATACTTTTTAGGATGAAAATTTGAGTATTCAGCCACTAGAAGCTAGATATCTTCACTAATAAAATTAACCTGAAAAGCGGGTCTTGACAGAACGAACGAAGTGATCTCTAAAGGGCTTTTTTGTCACTTAAGGGTTTTGTGGGTTCAAGTATTACGTTGCAAAATTTTGTATCTTAGGGATCTTGTAAAACGTTACGATGCGTTACGGAACATTCTTTTTTTTTTGTTTAAATAACAACTAGGGAATTAAATTATCCCAAGTTGGCAACCCTTTTAGTTTATGCTTTACGGGAATCCCTCGACTGTTTACAACACAAAGGTATTATAGCGACTTTCCGGTAGTTTGTGAAACATAATTGTCACTTTTAGGTAATAAATGGCCAATTGGGTGTTACGTAACAATGCGAGGGGGTACAATAAGCGTTACCGCTCGTTACATAGGGGGGAGGTAAGGCCAAAAATCTGCAAAAATTGCGTTTTGTAATACTTGAATGCCCTCTATAGGATAAAGTAAGTTCTTCTCAATTCAAGTGTACCAATCCATACTAATATTATAAAGAGGAAAGATTTAGTGTGTTATGAATAAACTCAAAAACTACTGGACCGATTTTATCAGCGAGTAACATAGGCTATGTTTTGTGTGTCTACATTGCACCCGTGTGAAGTCGGGGCGCGTTGCTAGTATTTAATATTTGACTGAATTAAATCTTTTTATCTTTACTTGGGATAAGTCTACCGAATAAAACTTACCTCAACAAGTTATGTATGCCCAAGGCCTTCAACTGAAGCAGGACTGAGGACAAGTCACTGCGACACATCTCCGGCGGGACGCTCTCCGGGAGCTTGTCGTATTCCGACTCTGTGTACAATCTGATGATCAATAAAGGCACATAATTATATCATTGTCATCAAATATGGACAGGCTAGTTGGCGTTTTATGTCCTACGTCTGGTCACTACTACGTAATATTTTTTTTATTATTAAATTTTTGTGTCTTTTTTAATTTATGCACTTCACGGTTTTTCAACCTATGTTCGTTACCCGGTTGGCATTTCGATATTCCTCTCACCCGTTCAATACCCGAAGTTACCAGACGTGGGGAAGACGCGCTCAGACGGATTCAGACCCACGACCGATCGATGCACATGGCAAGTGATCTACCGAATGCGCCAACGAGCACGTCAATTGTGAACGATAACCGCCACCCATGGACACCCCCGCAACATCAGAAATCTTGAAGATGTGTTGCCAGCCTTACAGGATTACAAACTTTTTGCTGTCAAACATTATTTTATTATCTTTTATATAACTTTATGTTAGAAAAAAATCTATCTATTTTATAAACCTCTCTCGATCCTTCTCTCTATCTCTGTTTAACTCTATCTCTCCTAAAAAATAGTCATTTCCTTACCTATAACACATGCCCCTAGCAGTCCGCCCAGCACGACCGGCTCGTTGCGTCGCGTTGTGCCGCGATATGGGACAGACAGACATACACTCGACCCCCAGCACCGGGTCGAAGTAGGGCAGCTTGTGGAAGCCACTATCTATCACTGGAATTATATACAACTCAATGTAATAGGATTGTAATGTTTAGTAGGGGGTCATCCATAAAGTATGTCACACTAATTTCGTGATTTTTTGACCCCTCCCCCGTCTTTCTTACAGTTGGTCACATTTGTGGGACCACCCTCTCTAGTGTGACGTCACATATTTTGTAATTTTACATCAAGAAATTATTAATTTAAAACCGCAGTTCCGAAATTAGTTTTATTTACATTTACAAAACTTAGGCGACTAGCGCGTGACACTAGTAGAGCGAGTTTGAGCTCGCCAACACAACAATTTAAATCGTATATTCATACGGGTAGAGTTGAAAATATTTTAAGTTTTTCGTTAATAGTTCAAATTTGACATTTTAACACTTACATAGATGTCTAACTAGGTTTTCAAATGTGACGTCACGAAATTTAAGCCCCTCCCACGCTTTGTCAAACAATGTCACACTTCGTCGATTACACCCCCTTAACATATGACGTACTTTATGGAAGGTCCCTAGTAGGGTTTTTTCATATCACCATTTTTTTTAGTAAAAAGGCGAAATTTAGAGGATTATTGTACCGTAATTTCGTGGTATTTTCATTTCCCTGAAACACATATTAGTGTACAAACTGTAGTGACAAACAAGTCTGCACTAATATGATATTACTAATATTATAAAGAGAATAGATTTGTATTTATGTATGTTATGAATAAATTCAAAAATTACTGGACCGATTTTAAAAAATCTTTCACCGATAGAAAGCTACATTATCAGCGAGTAACATAGGCTATTTTTTATATAGTACATTTACATTGCACCCGTGCGAAGCCGGGGCGCGTTGCTAGTAATAAATAACTTACCATAGACAATCCCCGGTATAGTGACACTAGTTTCCGCTATATTCGTCGCTAATATCACTTTTCTTAGATTCCTATCTCCCATTTGAAACACTTTGATTTGCCTATAAAGTGGCAAACTGCCGTACATTGGCAACACTGACATGTTAGACGATTGAATACCGCTGGGAAATGTTTTACGATATTTATTCTTTTCATTATTTTGTTCTGCGTATATTTGTAAAGTTTCTACGGCTGACAGAATTTCTTCCTGAAAAAAGATATATTAAAAAGTATTGAGATAACGACAATCAGATTAGTCATAGGTGAAAAAATTGTGAAGTGCATATTGCGCGTTTCGTTAAACGAAGTAAAGAAAAGGCCGACAGCACATCATTGACTGATCAAGTGAACCCCATGCTCGTCTGTATGTATCATTAAAAAAACAAATTTGTTTAAATTGAACTAGCTTTATCTGTCCGTTTGACTACACCAATAGAAAGTATAAAACGTCGCTGCGCCTGACAAGTTCCATATGTGATTTTTGTATAGTTTTGGGAAACAACGAAAAACGTATTATTGATTCACATACGGAGCTTTTCTTACCGGTCAAAACATATATGGAATTAGTTAAACTCATATCCAGTTCGAATATCACAAAAATGATTTTAGTAACACATAGAGAATAAAACGAAGAGTATTTTTTGTGCGAAAACCAAAAATCAAAAAAAATCACATATGGAATTTGGCAGGCGCAACGACGATAATATATTTATTTTGGGTATAATACATCTACATTGCGCCCGTGTGAAGCCGGGACATGTTGCTAGTGAAGAATAAAATTATAAAATAAAGAAAAATACATACATATGTATGTATACATAAACAAGGGTTAATGGAAGGAATAGTAATTCAATACAAGAAAATGCAAGGAATTAACTAACTTGTGAGGTCAAAAACGCCAAAATATCGCCAAACGGTTGATTTTCGTGAATCTTTATGACCGTGTCGACTGTCGCTTTCACGTAATCCGCAACTGGCTCTGGAAATACATCGAAATAATTATTTTTCTTCTATTTCATTAGGGACCATCCATGAAGTACGACACACGTTAAGGGAGGTGGAAGGGATCAACGAAGTGTGACATTGTGTGACAATGGGTTCTAGGTTTCGTGACGTGACATTTCAAAATCTTAGACATATAAGTGTTAAAATGCCAAATTTGAACTATTAACGAAAAACTTTAAAATATTTTCAACTCTACCCGTATGAATGTATGTTGGCGAGCTCATACTCTCTCTACTATTGTCACGCGCTAGCCGCCTGAGCTCTTTGTAAATGTAAATAAAACTAATTTCGGAACTGTTTTAATTTAATAATTGAAGATTGCAAAATATGTACGTCACACTAGGGAGAGGGGGTCTCACTAATGTGACAAACTGTGACAAGGACGGAGAAGGGGTCAAAAATCACGAAATTAGTGTGACGTACTTTATGGATAATCCATTAATAGTACTTTAATGTATTATTTCCACAAAAATGATGAAAATGATGGCCAAAACAGGAGTACAATAATTTTATTATGTATCAACAAAATCTACTATCAATTCTGAATCGCTTAATATCTTAATGTATTGTTTTCATTATATGTATTTTAAACACCTTGTAACCGATGTGTCACGGGTTCGATCCAATATCGTAAAATATTTCTAACTTATTTCGGATTTCTATAGAAAGAAACGGATAAGAATATCGGAATCTTTTCTTTTGCATTGTATAGAATCTCTGTATACCTTGCATTATATAAACTTCTCAGCCGATTATTACTATTGTAACCGAGTCTTTGTAAGCTAAACCATTGTTGAAAAGAGTGTCCATGGAATTTCTTGCCGGTTCTTCTCCATGAGACCCACTTTTTGGAACCGTGCAACTAGACGTTTCATAAGAGCGTGCAAAGGCCTATTTGAAATAAAAAACTTTTGATTTTGATTTTGGATCCGTTTGAATCATGAATCAACAGATGGAAACGGCATGAGTGCAGATTATCAGTCGTGAAATGTTAACCCAGCGAGATCCAAACCCGCGACCCATCAGAACACAAGTGTACTGAACGCAACAACTGGCTAGGCAAAATTTTGGTTATTATATAAAATTTTGAATGTAGTAAACTCGAACTTTTACTATACTACCTTACACTTCTACTCACCTTCAATATAAAATACATCTATCGGATGTGTCCGCCCTTGCATTGACATAATGACAGATGTGTTTGTATGTGTGTCCGTTTTGTCTCCTAAATTAAAAAACTCTTTCAGGAACTCCGCGTCCATAGTCGCTGATGAAACTACAATTTTTAAGTTTTTACGTTTCTGTAAAGACAAACAAAAAATATCGTAATTATTTGTTTTTATTTTTTTATTTTTTCAATTAAAACATATAGAACACCAATTTCATTAATTAAAAAACAAAATAATTATGAAGTAGCATATTTTTGCTAAATAAAAATTCATATAAAAAATTAAATAGCATTTTTAGCCGAATAAAAATTTGTATTTTATGATTTAGACATAATTTTGTTACACAAACCTTCGCTATTTTCTTCAAAAGTCCCATTAAAACATCAGTCATTTGAGATCTCTCATGCACCTGAAATAATAAAAAAAAACCAATTTAAAATCTTTCTTAAACCAACCTTTTATAAATAGATATACTTGTATTCAATGGTATCAAAATTATATATACTATGTTAAGGGCAAATATGAATCTTATCAAAACTTTTTCAAACGCACTTTATAGGTTCCATATACAATACATATGACAAACTAATATAACTATCTACTTCTTCATAATATCATCATTATGAAGAAGTAGATATTAAAATATACTATACCAAGTTCTTCATAATACTAAAATAGACTATACCAAGGTTTCCCAAACTTTTTCATTTTATGGCGCACTTACAGGTTGAGTATTTTGTCTCGACGATACAGTGATACTAAGTAAATCTGCACAAAAATTAAAACATCCAACAAATAAGCTAAGTTCTATATTTTTATATCAGAAAAACAGGAAATAAAATAATAGTTTTTTTTTACTTTATTGTATTTAATTCCCTACGGCGCACCAGCCCGCCTCGCATGACCATCAATCTCGCGGACGAGTGAAAACAAGCTAAGATATCGAGTATCTCGATATCGACATACATCTCTAATTTTGTGATTAAAAGTCGAGTTTTAAGTGTTAGTGTCATGTAAGTCCCGGAAGACAAAGAGATAATCGATTAAAAATGGTCGACAAAATTTTGTCGTGCTTGTCAAGCTAGGCCGGCAGGGCACCATGGCACTCACTTTGAGAATCCCTGGACTATACGATAATACTATGTGCTTACCTCATCAAGCACGATGCAAGTGTACTGCATGAGTAACGGCGACGCAAACATTTCTCGAAGAAGAACGCCTTCGGTCATAAACTGGAAATATTATAAGGCCATTTTATTATGAGGCACATAATAGCGGCCTTAAATGATAACTAGTTGATGCCTGCGACTGCGCTCGCGTAGGCTTCACCTTAAGCTGAGCTTTTAAGCAAGGTTTTCCATATGATATATTCAATTGAAAGTGAATTTATATATCAAACTGTGATTGACATCAGATAATTCGAAAAAGTTCGACGCGAGTCAGTTTGCATTGCAATTTGTTGATATGGTGCCTTTAAAATAATCTTTAAATGATGATAACTTTTCTTTCCGACAATCGATTTTGATGAAACAAAGCCTGTATGTTGCCCCGGGCTTTGCTTAATACATTTGTGAATGCCAGAAAATAGGTTCAGTATCTTCGGAGATTAGCCCGTAGAAACAAACAGACAAAGAAACAAAAAAAATAAAAAATCTGGGTTTGTTCTATTTCTCTTCTTACATCCCCCTGACTCGGTTTTTAGATTTTTTTTCTATGTACAGACATTTGACCTCGACAGTTTTATTATATGTATAGATAATTAATATTGCTACTAAAAAAATCACGATGCGAGACTTAAACAAGCACGGAAGCATATTAATTAGAAAGAATATGAATCATTATAATATAAGTCGGGTTTTTGCACTTTACTATTTTACAAGTAGAACACTAATTTGATGAAAGTAGTAGAAAAGTTTTTATCAATTCTATTTGTTGGTACAAGATTTGTTCCGGATTGTACCGCTTTTTAATTCGTCTGTACCTCAAAGGTTAGAGAAATGAGGAGGTGCGAAAATTTTGTAATAAAACAAAAAAAAATGTAAACCATAATTCGTTTTTATCAATTCTATTCCATTGAGCTATGTAATAATGTTAACTTCACAAAGGTATTTCGATTGTACTGGATTGTACCGCTTTTTTAATCGTTTGTACCTTAAAGCAGCCCTACATTTGACCCTTCCTCCCGAATGGACAAATGTAGGGCTGCGAATTTATCAAAAAATGTTATTTTTAAAAACTATCTACTATATAAAAATAAGTCGGGTTTTCCTTCCTGACGCTATAACTCCAGAACGCACGAACCGACTTCCACGGTTTTGCATTCGTTGGAAAGGTCTCGGGCTCCGTGAGGTTTATAGCAAAGAAAATTCAGGAAAAAATTCAACAGAAAAGAGGGAAATTTTTTCTTTAAGAATAATTATATAACTTCGAAGCCAAAATTGTGGCAGAACAACGTCTGCGGGGTAAATTAGTTACTTATATAATCTATTTAGTAAGTTAATAACTAAGTAGATAATTACTTAGATATTTAAGTATCGTGTCTATCAAATGCAATAAAATCCTCGTTCGTTTCACAAAAAAATACTAAACTTAATTTAGTATCACGCGAAATGTGTTATCACTTAGAACGCTATTCAATAAATTGGCCTTGAAAGATGACCTCTCGAAAATCAGATGTTTTCCTCGTGTTCAATAACGGATGGACGAAAAAATTTAGAGAAAAACTTTACTTAGGTTACGATGTGATACGAGGTTACGATTGCCTCAAGGAATCATTAGATTCTTAACAAAAATTATAACTTTTCACGGCGGTCATAAAACCAGTCACAGCATTGTAATGTTTATAGATTTACTGCGAGTAGTAGGGACGGCGACATTGAATTATATTATCAGTATTAACTGTGAACTATCGCAGTCTAGGATCGTGCGTGGGTCAATATCTGGGTCAAGTTCTGGGTCAAATATTCGTTGAAAGGTCAACGCGTCGCGTTCTATACTGGCAAAGTATTTATATTACCCGACTGCCCAGCAAGTGACTAATATTTTTCGATTATATGTATGTACTAGAAACACACCCCGGCTTCGCACGAATGTAAAAAATAGACACAAAAATAATTAAAAAAAGGAATTTTTAAAATCGGTCCAGTAGTTTGTGAGTTAAATGGTAACAAACAAACATACAAACAAATCTTTCCTCTTTGTAGTATTAGTATAGATAATATAATCTACTCTAGCTTTGTTGCTTGTCATTTGAGGGCAGAGTAGAATTCTGACAATGTTGGCTATGTGTAGTGATGTGTTGTCTATATTTGGTATTCGAGTTTTCTGGTATTCTTTGAAAAAGAATCAACGGTTACCCCGTTTTTAGCGCAGTGTGAGCCCAAAACAATTATTTTGACGGGCTCGTTGGCGCATTCGATAGAATACCTGCCGTGCGCATCGATGGGTCGTGGGTTCGAATGCCGTTTTTAGACGGATTAAAAATATCAGCTAGTAACATAGACTATAGCAGTGGTCGGCAAACTTATTAGCCAAAGAGCCAAATATGAACATTACAACAATTTAAAAAGAAATTGGGAGCCAAATTTTATTACACTAAATAAAACTAAATTTCATACTTAAAAAATAAGTTTTTTTTAAATGAAAATATTATTGCACCTTCCGTGGATATATTTTGTGCCAGAGCCTCACTTAGGGATCCAAAGAGCCACATGCGGCTCTGGAGCCGCACTTTGCCAACCACTGCACTATAGGATACAGAGTAGATAGTACACTAGCTACTCACCACAACGCCTGTGTCTGGTGTCCTGCGTGACGTCATGGCTGCAGCATACCCAACGCTGTCACCGACACCCTCCCCCCTCTCCTCTGCCACGCGGCTCGCGAGCGACACGGCCGCGGTGACACGCGGCTGCGTCACGCATACCTTATGACCGACCTCATACAGGTACTGAAATGACACAGGAGGATGTAAAGTTTCAATTTTTTTCAAAACAACACCATGGTAAATTATCTTATTTGGGTTCTAACTAGGGATGAGCCGAATACGAAGTGCAGCCGAACATTCGGTCAAAATTCAAAATTCGGTTCTTTTCACAACGCTTTTTCGAGTGGTTGTCACTTACTTCTTATGGAAGTTTAAGCTTACGATATATGAGTTTTTTTAGCGCGAAAAATATTCTGAGCGGCTAAACTCGGAGGCAGAAAATAAAAAAAAACGTAGCAGACTAAAGCCAGAAAAAGAAGAATCCTCAATGTTTTTGCTCCTGGTAAATTTTAGGTACAAATACTAAGTAGTTATTTAATGCATTCATGTGTAAAAATTAACCTTTTTTGATCATAATTGATAAAGTTCGAAAATTTTAATAATATCAAAAAAAATTAGGTCCTTTTAAAATGATAAAACATAATTTAACTTAATACTGTCTTTTATTAACGCGAGTATCACACATTTAAATAAAATACTGTATACCGGATTAAAACGCTGTCTCCCCGCGACCACGGTTGCTGTAAAGCATCCGAAACGTCGGGATAAATAATTTAAACAATATAAATAATAAATCGCGTTTTAATCCGGTATACAGTATTTTATTTAAATAATTTAACTTTGTTACAAAGTAGTGTGGCAGGAGGGGAACACAATCCCGAGCATGTCCCTAAAACTATTTAGAATTTTAAAATACATAGTTTATATATACAATACTAGCTGACCCGGCAATCGTTGTTTTGCCATGTAAATAATTTCTAAATAGCAGGGGTTGATAACAGAAGAGTGAAAATATAGGGTTGTATGTATTTTTTAATGCCACATTATAAAAAAATAAAAACAAAAAATTTCGTCCAAAAATTAAAAAAAAAAATTTAAGGGTGAACAACCCTTATCACTTAGGGGTAAAATAGATAGTAGTCGATTCTCAGACCTACTGAATACGCATATACAATTTGGTAAAAATCGGTAAAGCCGTTTCGGAGGAGAACCTACGGTAACTAACATTGTGACATGGAAATTTTATATATTAGATTATGAGATGAGTAATGACCTTAACAGTATCATATTGAGATGGGAAGTCCCTTCTAAGTTCTACGATAACAAAGTATTAGGGCTGTAGGTACCTGAGTAGTACGTATATATCCTACGGCGTATCTAAGGTTTATTTTTGTCGTTATGTAGGTAATAAATGCTATTAATATAATTGTCACGGCGCAACGGACTACGGAATGCAAAATAAACCTGTTTGTGGCAATCCCGAAAATCCCGATATTAGCCAAGTGTCGCGGCCATTCATTCCAATTGACAATTTGCAAACATAAGATGACATAAGATGTAAAATGTCACTTGCTGTCAATACATTCCCGGGATTTACGGCACCAGAAAACGGCCGGGATCCCGAGATTGTATTCCCTATGTGACAGTCAACGTGTTAATGATGTTAAAAGTCTGGTTATTGAAGGTTCATAGCATTCAAGTAGAAGGCTTCGAGTGTCATATTAAGGTTTAAAGAGTGCTGAAATTGACAGCACTGGTTAACTAGTCAGTACAGTTCCAAAGAACCCGTCAAACATATTACGCAATAGAATCGAAGCAGACTGTAGTATGCCTAGTGATAACAAGTAAATTACAATAGTTTTATCAAAGCTCTTGTTTCAAGTATTATTTCAGATACTATTTATATGAATCACAGGCAAATAATATTGCATATCTGCGACACAGACGGCTCGATTTTAACTTTCCGTAATATATTTCTAGATTTGAATAAGCTACTTTCCCACTTCAAAAGGCCGGCAAAGCACCTGCAAGCACTCTGTTGTTGCGGATTTCTATGGGCGGCGGTGATCACTTACCATCACGTGAGCCGCCTGCCGTTTGCCCCCTATACTGTAAAAAAAAAACAAAACTTCTTATCTTTAATGTCTAGTATGCCACTGATTTGCAGTGGACATTAATTATTACAAAAAAAACTATAAAAGTGCGTGAATTGAGCTGGAGACTTGATTGTTGAGATCAATAAATGATGTGCTGTCGGCCTCTATTTTTTACTTCGAGCATTCGGAAATCAATATACCGAAACTGAAATGTAATTAAATGAACTTCACGGATTTTCCATCTACGACAATGATTCCTCACCCGGTCTGAATTTAGATATTTCTCCCGTCCATTTCATGCCCGAAATAACCAGGCGTACTGAGAATATGTTTGCGGAAAATTATAAAATGTTATCCAAGCGGGTGAGATTCGGGATGAGATGAGAGATGGGTCTCAATTCGAACCCACGAGTTCGGAACTGTGGAAAGCAAGTTAGGTTACTTCCCCAACGCAACATCGAAACCATCAATCATATATTGTCAGATATGATTTTCGTAAATATTTGGACAATATAGGTAAGAAAATACACAAATATATACAGTGGTTATTTTTCTTTTTCGTAAAAATCAACTTTTCTATGAGTTTAATCTAGTTTTAACCAAAAAATTAAAAGGCTCTGCGAAAGAACAAGTGTGCAATACGAAAACAGTAAATCTGTACTAATATTATAAAGAGGAAAGATTTATTTTTTTGTTTGTTACAATTTAACTGAAAAACTAAAAATTATTTCACCAATAGAAAGCTACATTATCAGTTAGTATTACCTATCAGTCATATCATTTTTTTGTTTATAGTACATCTACATTGCATCCGTGCGAAGCCGGGGTGTATTACTAGTTAACTGAACTAAAGTAATGATTTCACAATTGTAAAATAATGGCGTATCTATTTTGTTGAAGCGCGATATGCCTAGGAACTTCCTGTCCACAAAGTTACTAATAATAACTCAAATCTAGCTATTAGCTCCGCCCCCAAAGCTCTGTTTTTTCCATTTATTGTGTTTTCATAAATCAGATGACATAATACATTATGTTACTTATACATATACACATAGGAAGGAGTCATAGCCATATGCCCATACTTGATCAGCAAAGTAAAAATTTACCATAGGTCATACGACTGATTTCTAATACTATCCTAAAACTAAAATACTGAAAAGTAGTATGGAAAATGACCTTCATACATTCAAGGGATTTACAGTACAATTGAAGTACAGAAGTCGCTCCACGCAAATCCGTCTCGAACTCTTTTGTTTTACGAATATCCAAAAGTATAGAAATCTCAAGGACTGTTTTGACTAAAGTGGAACTCATAATCTGACATATTACGCGCGCGGGCGCTCATAATTTATGTGAACGCCTTTACATTATGAGAGACGGCCTCTTCGGTCGGTGCAATATATAATTAATACCTTGCCATCAAATAGTCTTAAATTCGACTTGATTGGTCTAGCTTCTTTCAGCATTAAAAACCAGTAGGCGAAAATCCGACAAAGAAACGAATTGCCCAAAAACATAATGAGATTCGTCTTTCTTACATAATTTGGAACTCTTGTATTTATTCCATGCGAACAATGGTGACATTTAGAAATTACCTACTACGTCAAGACCGAAGGTATTATTCTTGTAGAGTTAAACGGCTATTTTTCACATAAGTTTTAAATTTACAGACATATAGACAGCTGCTGGTATATTGCTTCTCATTTAGAAATATTTATATCGCTGTAAACCCGTGGGGTCGATATAAATCACTTTGGGTCTAGATCTATATTTCGCAGCAGTAATATATAAACTGGGTGTTAGTAGATATACAGATACTAGCGATCCATCCCGGCTATGCATGGATACAATGTAGATGTACCTACTAAACTCGGTCGAGTAATTTTTGAGTTAAATCGTAACAAACAAACAAATCTTTACGCTTTATAATATCAGTATAGACTATAAATCAAGGACTGAATACCGGTTAATTTACTATGGGAGTTATACCGGTATAATAAAGGTTTTTGTTAATATTCTTTCGTATTTATTCATATTTACTGAAAAAAAATACCGTGGTAAGTTAAGTGTGCTTAATTACTCTTTAAAACTAATATCATGGTATCTCAGTCAGACACGTATTTAAAATAAAAATTAACCGGTTTCAGTCCCTGCTATAAATCCCAGGAAACTGGATACCAGACCCATATCAATTAGGTACTCGGCTCATCCTCTTTTTGAATCCTTTAGACGATAATAATTGATATCGATAATACCTTACAGTATAGTAACATACAGTTGCAACGTGTCGGTAGAAATCTTATTACTCGTGGGTAGTAAAATAGTTATTACGCCATAAAAAAACCGCTACAACGTTACAAAATCATTTCCTTTGTGACTTCATGCAAAACGTATTATTTATCGCTATATGTTTTAATTTTATGAATCCTTCTTCTACTATTATATTATGGCGCGTTCACATCGATGGGTCGTGGGTTCGAATCCCATCTACATCGGGACGACATGTTTATAATTTTCTGTAAGCGTGTCTTCCCCGCGACTGGTAACTTCAGGCATTGAACGGGTAGGAGGAATATCGAAATTTCAACCGGGTAACGAACCACCGTTCATAGATGGAAAAACTGTGAAGTGCATGTTACGCGTTTCGGTTTCAGTCTATGGATTTCCGATATCCGAAGTAAAAAAGAAGGTCGACAGCGCATCATAGACTGATGTTCTGTGGCTGAGGTATCACCTCCCATCAAGTGAACCTCATGCTCGTCTCTCGAAATCTAACATAAAAAAATGTGATAGGGGTTATCGAGGCTGCGGGTAGTAAATACTGTGTAAACTTAGTATGTGCTATATAGTAGAATGAATCAACAGGAATTAACAACAGATTCCCTATAAATGTGATGCAATTTTAGCCAATCAGTAATTGTTGGTTAGGCTTCGTCATTACCGATTGGAAGAGTTCTCAATACATAGACCGTCCGCGTCGTTTCAACTGTATTTTAAAGCTATCCAAGAAAATATTTTTGTTCATACAAAAAAAACGTTGGTCAGTTAGTTATGCAAACAACGTGCAACAAATAAAAAAATAATTATTATTGTAAATAGATTTATTCATAATTTACAATCATTATCGACATTTCCATTTTAAAAATAAACTTCATACTATAACAGTCTTTAACTCGAAAACTGTAACAAAAATCGTACAAATCAACTAATAAACTGACAATATCTAGTGGTTTTTACTGGGCTTTTTGATACATAAAAATACCATTGAATTTAAAACTATTTTAACTCATCCCATAAATGTTAAAGAAAACTCAGTTGTTCAGATTTTCATAAATTGCGTGAAATGGATTAATTTATAACAAATAAATTACTGGTAACGGCTAAATTACCATCTTCTATGAAGATGTAAATACATCAAATACCATAAATACAATAGCAATTTTTCATAAAAGTAAATCAAATTCGACTCATGTATGAAGAGTAAAATAGTTTTGCGTTACGTATCATTGGCGACACTCTCTACCCTGATTTTACCAACTTTGTACCATGATTTACAAATAAATATTTCTCACCATTTTTATAACAAACATTAATATTTTAATATATTACAAAACAAATTATTAAATTGCAACAATTTTATCATCTTCAATTAAGTCTTTCATCCCAGAAATACATAATTTAATTACAATACAATACATAAATACAATATTTGTTACATATATTTTTCTAATAATAATAGACTATATATAGAATAAATACACTAGAATATAGAATAAATGAATTATAAATTGGATTTATATGTATCACACTGTGTGTAAATCTACGGGTTATTAACAGTCCGAGGTGAAATCTCTACATGAAATGAATTATTTCTAACAACTTCCACGAATCCACAAGTATAAATCAAAATGGCAACCCATAGAAATATCTCAGGGTTATAATTACTATGTAGGGTGCTTTTAGTTTTACTTTTATTAGGCTAATACTGAAATACAAGTAGGTTTAGAGTATGGATTTTTTTCATCTCACGTATATTATCTCTCTTCAAACGCAATTTCGATCTAAGTATCAGTCGAAAATATGGAAGGTTTACAAAATGAACATTTATAATAAAATTTGAACATTTTCTGAATTTAACGGTCTGTGTAGAAATAATAATTCGGTTAATGTCCCGAATAATATTGTACTTTGGACGGAAAATATCATGATGTATGAATATGATAATTATTAAAAAAACTTGTTTGTACAAAACGGGTTTCTCTGCAAAAAATGAATATTCTAAAATGCATTTTACGTTAGTACATTTTTTTCATTTATTATTTAAAATAACTAAATATTTTTTTTGTATTAATTTGAATTATAAGTATGTCATCCGTTATTATGTATTTTATTGTCATTTTTTTCACACGAGTATCTCGCATTCTAATAAAATATATTAAATGTTTGTCTCGATGTTTCAAATATTTAACAGTTCAATTCCGTAACTAAAATTTCAAGATGCTACACGGCTTCATCTGGAATTGATAATTGTTGTAAAGTTCTATTCTAGCTGTTAGATTTTTTAGTAATAGAGGCACTGGCTATTAGAACCACCGAATACTATGAAAAATTAATTATAATTTACTTTTCTGTATCTATTAATACAGTCTCAAAACATTTACAAAACTAAGAACACAATATAATACAATATATACTGTAGGTATGTTGGATTTATTTTAAATTACTCGTACATATTCAATTTCCTTTGGCTTTTTCCAGGCGCAACAATATAAATAAAAATAATATATCGACAAAATACCTTACGTTTTAAATATGGAACTTTCACTTATGGAAGATTGCTGTTCTGACACCAAAATTATTCAATATCTTAAGTCAATAACAATATATTATCACACAATATGTTCTCAATTACGTCAACACTTTCTTTATAGTTTTGACAAGAATTCGTAACTTATACCTAATCATGTATTCTTTTAGTGATATTTCTAATTAATAGTACTTATATAAAAGAAAAACAACCCCACAATCATTTACGTATATAATACCACAAACTAAAACGTCGAATATAGAGTTGTTAGCACTTTTGACCATCGAACCCTTATTTCAAGGATAGTGTTCCTTGAACTCGCAGTTTAAATAAAACTTGACAGTGTTTTCTAAGAGATTTTCATATTTTTTAAGATTTCACTAATCGGTAAATATATCTATATCTTTATGAAATTAGTTTAAATTAGGGTTTAGATAAAATTCGAGAAAACAGGCATAAGATCAAAGATAGTTTTGGGCTATTATGTTGACTTATTGTGAATTTATATCTCAAATGAGACGTAATTGATTTCAAGCCTATAAAATATTTAACTCCACCTTCCAAAAGATCACAACGAAAATTAATTTTTTTCTGAGGCAGACCCGAAAGTAAACCACATGAAACTAATTAATTTCCAAAATGGCCTTTCAGGAACGTGGATTAAGATTTTCTATATCGAGTAACAAAAAAATCAGTCATCATATAATCGCGGAATACAAAGCCCAGCTTAGCACAGTAGAATTCTACTTCACAATATCACATACACCATATTAATATATATTTATGGCAAACAAAAACTAAAATTATATTTAACATTTAACTTATACATTGAAAACACTCTTGATAAGTGATTATAAGTACAGTAAGCGTTCTTGAAAATAATCGAAAGAAAATATCGTAGTTAGATATAGGAAATGACGACTAAACAATACAAGGAAAATCATGATTCGTATTATCAATAATACTCAGGGTTATTTTTACGGGCAAAGGGAATAAAATTCATGTAATCAGTAAAATTAAAAAAGTTAAATCACATCACCATACCGCTTAAAAAAAGCTTTCAAATTAACGCACCAAAATTAGTTCATTCGTTTATAGAGCTATAGAGCCACAAATATCGCGAATACCGACCGTAACACAATTGATAATTACCTATCAAGTATTTCATTTTGTTATACATAACAATCTTGGTTTGTAAACCATCCTCAAGACTCTTCAACATCAAATAAACTTCCTATCATGGACGTTATTTTTTCAATTAGTTATCAACAATGTTCATTATATTCTTACACATCCATCCCATTCATAACAAACGTTCGAATATTTTCAACGAAATACTCCGAAGCCGCAGCCGTAATTACTAAGCAAATGTAACCGCTAAAATGGACAGCTTTTAGAAAACACCAAGTCTTATCACAAAACACAGCCAAGGAAAGCAAATGTAAATAGCTGTGTGGATTAACAATTCTCCACATGCCCGTAGCCAAAAAGAATTGAGTGGATTTAAAAGCTGTTACTCGCCTTAAAACATCGTATTCTGGACAATTTTCAAGCATACTCTGGTATAAATCTATATATCTATTCCAAGCTAAGGAAGACAGCACCATTTGGCCAGAAAACAGCCCGATCACTTGAACAATTCTTTGAAAGGACACTTTGGTTTTATATGAAATTCCGATATCAGTTGTTTGATCTTTTTCAATATCTTCACTAGAATTTATTTCCTTTAATTGGTGATAAGGTAAAGTGCTAACTGGAGTGCCTTTATAGCCTCTCCTTGGGGGATTATTTTTAAGATACAATAAAATACCCGCCATCATACATATTACGCCTAATAAATCACAGATTCCGTCTACCCAATACCCCAGAGTCCCGACTTCCGATCGCTCCCCTTTAATATGCTTTCTTTCCCTCGCAACATGACCATCTAGGTCGTCCAAAAACATTCTGATTTGAAACAAGATTATACCAATTCGACGAGCAGCTAAATTTTGACAGACCAAAAGTCTAGCTCCAATCAAAGCAATAACAACATGGGAGAATGATATCATATTCGGTGATAAAAATAACATTTTTTCTGATATTCCTACAGCTATATCAACTATAGAGCACAGTGGTCCATAAATATAATGATTAATGTGATCGACCATCAGTGCTTTCACGGTTGGATGACATAAAGGATTTATATTACATGGAATCCAAACATCTTCTTCGTAGCTACTAAAAATATTTCTATGCGTTGAGGATTCTTGAGTACTATTCTCATTTTGGTTTGGGTCGAATTGATCAAGCCTATACTTCTGTATTCGTAAGTACAGCAGTGTGTCCATAAAAATACAATACACGAAGACTATTAAGAGAAGTAACGATAATATTTTGCTGGCTTGAGACGAAGGCCACATCATCTTGATATAATATAGTATTTCGTCCACGCATGTGCAGGTTTATTTCTAGCCAAGGACGAGATTAACACCAGTTACGTCAAGTATAAAACTTCTGCCGCTTCACAATCAAACATAAAACTATGGTTTTCAGTTTACACAACATTCCGTGATCTCATTTAGTTAATGCGTGGGTTATACCACACACAGTCTATTTTTAATTCACCATCGAACTTTTGTTGAAAGTTAAAACAAAGTCTAATTTAAGAGGGTCACGTATGAACACAACTTTTTTGTCACCGCACTCTGCACATTCCTTTTGTAGACTCTCGTAAAACGTAACCGCATATTATAAAGTTAGAAACTATTCGTAGAAGTTAGTAAAATCGATGTAGGTTCACTGATCGAATGAATTACACTGCAAGACTTGTATATTATCATCAAAACTATGTTGACCGACGAAGAGGCTTTGCGGCTTAAATATTGGTATACTAGCACGAGAATCGCCAATGTTTACGAATAGTTATGGATTCGTTATAAACGTGCGGACGAATGCGGCAAAATGCGTGCGCACACAACGACCACGGTGGGTGGAATGACAACAAAGTTCTTCTTGGCTATAAACTAGGAGTGAGGCGTATTTATCGTAACAGATATAAATCACAGGTATTCAAAGATAACAGATAACAGTTGTTCCTGCGGTTGTGATATATCTGTTATTGAAAATATCATGCAATACTAAATAACAACTGTTCAACAAAACAGTCAAGCCATTACAAAACAACTGTGATTGTTACCTGTCTCAGTTAAACATCTACAATTGTCGCGTGCTAAATCGAGTGCACTAAGTATTTATTATCCAAAAAAATACATTTAAATAAAATATCAAAAAAAATACAGTTGGTCGTTTCACAGGAAGGAAATTACCTTGAATGTCACTTCAAAATAGGTCGTATTATCTAAATAACACACTGTTATTTAATAACAGATATTTGCATCTGTTATTATTGAGTAATAGTAGCAGGTATAACAGATATCATGTTTGACCTGTTATCGCCCATGTCTACTATAAACAACAATGGCTCGTCTCTCGCGAGTCGCGACTCGTAGTCGCGTCATCTAACAATAACATAGTTTCAAATGTTGACCTTAAAACAGCTTTTGGCTAATACAACCCCGAAGCTTATAAACAACTAGCGACCCGCCCCGACTTCGCACGGGTCTAGATTTTTTGACAAAAAAAGCAGGAGTTGTATGTATTTTTTAATGCCACATTATAAGAATATAAAAACAAAACATTTCGTCCAAAAATTAAAAAAAAAAATTAAGGGTGAGTAACCCTTATCACTCAGGGGTATGAAAAATAGATAATAGCCGATTCTCAGACTTACTGAATATGCATAAAAAATTTCATAAGAATCGGTCGAGCCGTTTCGGAGGAGTATGGGAACGAACATTGAACTCTAACGGTTTATGCAACACACGACAAAATAGCAAACACTTCATCTTTATAATTTATCGAATTAACTCAATATCGTTATAAGTTATAGCATATATGTTATTCTGATATATAAACAATAATACTGTAAGGTTTCATCAAAATCCGTTCATTAGTTTTAGCGTGAAAGTAAAAAAAACAAACATCCATCCATCCATCGTCACCAACTTTTGCATTTATAATATTTATCGTAATAATAATTAAACTGAATAAATAAATGAAAGTAAATCTATAATTCTAAGAGCAAATAAATATTTCAGTGTAAGCTTTTCTATATTATTATCTCTCGTGAATTAATGTATATTTTTGAGTTTTCTCATTTTTCGTCATAAATTGACTCCATCGAAACTTGCATATTGGGCCTCCTCATAGTGATACCTCCTACCACCTACCATCAAGTGAGCTTCACGATCGTCTCTCAAATAATCGAAATTCAATCATAAAATTAATAAATAATAGTTTAAAAAAACTAAAAAACACTCTTTTTATAGAAAACCGAACTAAAAAATAGAAAATAAATTTTAATAAATTTAAATTAAGAATAGTGTTAAAAATTTCAATAAATATAAATTAATAATAGTGTGAATAAAAAAAATTATTTAAAAAAAAGCGTGGGGTGCTTTTCACTACATAGTATAAAACAAAGTCGCTGTCTCTGTCCCTTTGTATGCTTAAATCTTTAAAACTACGCAACGGATTTTGATGCGATTTTTTTTAATAGATAGAGTGATTGAAGAGGAAGGTTTATATGTATAATAAAAACAGATTTTCTGTAGTGTATTTAGTACCTATCAGCATTGCTTCCGTGCGAAACCTGGGCGGGTCGCTAGTTTAAGATATTATCAAAATGATAATCACTCTACGAACCACACTAAATGAATCCACCGAACCGAACCACCATTCATACGGTGGTTCGTTTCCCGTTCGCAATTTCGATATTCCTCCCACCCGATCAATGCCCGAACTTACCAGACGTGGGGAAGACATGCTTACAGAAAATTATTAACATGTCGTCCCGGTGGGATTCGAACCCACGACCCATCGATGCGCACGGCAGGTGTTCTACCGAACGTGCCAACGAGCCACAAGGAATGACAAAACCATTAATAGAAAGAAAATCCATGAAGAGCACATTGCAACCATTTCAACTTCAGTCAATGAGTTTCTGAATGAATCTGAATGAATGAGTTACTGTGTCAAAGATTCATTGATTGATGTCCTATGTGTAAGGTACCTACTCTCAAGCAAGTGACACACATGTTTTGATATCTAACATCAAAATATTATCAAAGCATAATGAACAGTATGTTGGTCTTATTTAATTGTATAAAACATAATAGCCATTCAATCCATATTCATAATATATAATATTATTATATTATATTTATTATAGCATAAAGTTATAAATAGTAAACCTATACTAATCTTATAAAGAGGAAAGATTTGTATTTTTGTAAGTTACAAATAATCTCAAAAACTACTGCACTGATTTTAAAAATTCTTTCACCAATAGAAAGCTACATAATCAGCGAGTAACATAGGCTTTTGTATATGGTACATCTTCCTTGAACCCGTGTGAAGCTGGAGCTGGTTGCTAGTTATTTATAAGAAAGTTTGGAATTTCAATTAAGAATTAATTGTAAACACGCAGTGCAGTCATAATAAAGGAAGACAGTAAGACTCCGCACCAGTGTTCTGGACCTCTGACTTATATTGTATTGTCCTATGTAGCAACTGCCAAATAAATAATTAAATAAAGATAATATTACACTAACCTGGGGCACCTGAGTAGACTTTCCACATCCAGTCTCACCAATCAATATCAATGTCTGATATTTCTCCAATAAACACAATATATGATTCCTGTATTGAAACACTGGCAACTTCTGACGTTGCGCCTCTAACGGTAAGTGGTGGTAACGGTTGTAGACAATTGTAGTCTTTGAGTCATTGTCTATGGTCAAAGCTGAGTCTATATTAGGATTCACTAAAGTTTCTATATCACCGTTTTTATTTCTAATTGGATACAGAAGGTCATCAGCTGAAAATGAAAAGAAGTAAATATATTTTTAAATGAACGTATATAGCAACAGTATCTTTGATGACATGATCGGTGTAAGGCATAAATATACTTTCAGGTCAGAAAAGAGAACAGCATAGGATAAATTGCAACATGGGCAGGTGCAATATTAGCTAATCTAACCACCCTTATAAGAAAGTATTTGTCTCATAAATATGTCACTTTGCTTATACCTATTAAAACTGTCAGATGTGCGTTTTGAGCCATTTTCTTTATATTTCAATAACCATTTATTAAAAATTCAATAAAACATTTTCAAATACATTTAATTAAATGGTAATAAAGTAGTCTTATGTTTTTCGTAAGTATGTTAAAAATCAGAGATCTCTTTTTTAACCATACCCAATTAATTGTAATTGATTTTTACATCCGATAATATTAACCTGGCAAGCTTGTGTGAAATAAAGTTACACCAAGAATGTGGCTATGTCATGCCCAACCTTTAATTTACCATTATATAGTTCTTATAAGTTTTGATTTTATTTTCTGAATTGTATTTTGTAAATAAAGTGTTATTTCATGGAAAAGAAATAAAAAATATACACATCTTTATATTGTAGCAGTGTATGCGATACCCTGGCTCATATAGATAGGGGACTTGTTTGCAATTTTAACCGGTTCCAGCACAAAACTACCAATTGTGGATACAAATAATTTCTCTTACAACTGACAAATTGATGATATTAATACTTTCTCGCAAGTTAATTGTGCTTGGGCCTCTGGTCAATTATTAAACCAACCAATACTAACGTTAATACATATCATTACATATCACAAATAAATATTATAATTATAACAAAAGTATACTGTACTTACCCGGCTTTTGAAAAATTGGTTTTTGTGCAATCATATTCTTGGCTTACAAAATATTATATTAATTAATGAATTATGCACTATTTTTTAATATTAGAAACAAACCATAACTGAGATATTTAACTACTTTTACAAATATTGTAGGATATGCCTTAGATTTAAGATTATGTATTTGTACATCAATGTTTTAAATTACTCTTTGGTTTTAAATTTTTTATTGACAATTGTGATTCTGATTTGTGATTGTGACAGGGTTGCCATCAGTGTTGCCAGCAGTGTTTTGTCAAAAGTTACCTAAAATGGTTAATAAAGTTACCTTTTAGTAAGAAAAGTAACCTTTTTTTTGTTGGATGTATTTACAGAAATAAGGATTGTTTTAATGTTTCCAAAATAAACAAAATTCAATGCGAGTGCGTCCCCGACCGAATGATTTATGATTCGGCGACAAGCACGAACGAGTTGTTACAAGAACAAATCCATCTGATTGAATAAGCAAGTAAACGAGAGTTTAGTCGTTTGTGTTATGGATACAAAATCAGTGCGAGAGAAAAATACTTGTTTTTAGAAGTTGAACCTTAGATTATTCGTCTGAGAGTTGCATTCACTGCTTACGCTCCGTTTCAAGGTGACGTCTTGTAAGAAATTAAAAATTAATTCTACAATTTCCGCAAAATCACCTAAAAATAACCTTTCGAGTCGTGTAACCTAGAAATAACCTGAAGGAGTTAAAAATCACCTAAAAGATAACAAGTAACCTACTGGCAACGCTGGTTGCCATATCACATAATATGGTCTAGACATGTGTAACACTGCGCTGCGCCGCGCAATTGCGTCGGCACGCTTCACTGCGCAGGGTGAGTCAGCTCACACCTCCATAATGTGTTGGTGCACGGCGCAGTACCTAACTCACTCAGTGAACTATGAGCGTGGCATTGCGTGCGTTTCGGAGGTTCGGAGGGTTCGCTTTGCGCGTCTCATTTTGTTGCGTGCGTGCGTGGCGCAATTTTGAGTTGACTCAAGGAGCCGACGCACTACACTGCGCTTGATTTGCTGAGTTGGCACGGGGAATTTCGCTGAGTTACCCATGTCTAATATAGTCTAGGTGACGTACCCCTAGACTAATTTGGTTTATCCCTCACCAAGCGGATGGTGGCATGCTGCGATTTTTAAAAGAAGCGGTCACGTTGAGAAATGAAAGGTATCATAATAAGGCGATCATGTTGAAATGAAAGTAATTACGGAAAGTATCTACATAATATAAAAAAAAATGAAATGACAGGTGTAATTTTATTTCGCTTTTTAGTTACAGAAGACTATTTGATAATAGAATAATTTCGATATAAATTTCACATCAGAGACTCACAGCTCAACATCAGCTCACATCTCGACTAGTTGCAGCACTGAAGTAATTTAAAGATGGTAATAGAAACAGCAATACAAAACGTCAGGAACGTGATGTATGGCAAAATCCTATATTTGTCGTGTTTTTTTAATATCCCCAAAAAATCCTCCAAATATTTTCTCCCCCTATTTTGCCCGTAACTCAGTTGAAAAACCCCTAAATTTAGGGGGAAATCTCCTGATCTGGCAACACTGAATTGTAACAGTCTATTATTATTATAGGTACTTATATAAAGTCCTTGCCTTGAGTACTAGAGAGAAATAAGAGTATGAACATCACTGGGCGAAGAGATGGTGTAATTTATCTGTACTAAAAAGAGGAGAGATTTGTTGGTTTGTTACGATTTAACTCAAAAACTACTCGACTGATTTTAAAAATCTTTCACGAATAGAAATCTCCATCAACGAGTAACATAGGCTTTTTTTTAAATATGAAAGTACCTATTTACTTCTATTATTTTATTAATATATTTAGTTTTCATATTTCACATATGATTTTAAACATTAAAATAACTATACAAACTACTACAAAGTAGTAGTTTGTATAGTTATTTTTTATAAGAATAATAGCTTTCCCCGATCCCGACAATTATTTTTCTGGTAAAAATTAAACAACATTAATAATATTTTGAAGTTTTTAATTTAATTATCAACAATCATGTTGGTGTTACCCAGTAAAACGTGATGGAAACATTATTTGCCTATTCACATGTGGAATCATTCCTAAATTGTAACTATTAATATTTGGCGAAGAAACATATTGGCCTGTTGGTAATTGAGGATTCAACGGATATCGTAGAGATCTCGTGTTAACAGATTTAACAGGTAAGTCATTAGGAGACTGATTATGAACTATATTTTCAATTGATGCTACCGGAACAGCTGTTATATTACCTACCGCTTCTTCAACGTTGCTTATAACTTTTTTTGTAGTATTAACTATTTCATCTGCATTTAAATTCGAAGTCATTCGCAATAATTTTTTAATTTCGTCATCCATACGAGAATTAGATACGCCTGAGCCATCTAAAATCTTAGCGTTTACGAGGGCACCATTAGCCGCTACTAATTTAGAGATTTCTTCTTTAGCTAAGTCTTTTAGATCTTGGGATGATTCAGTTATATTAGCTACTGCTAACAATTCTCCATACAGTTTAGCTGGATTAGTTCTAATAAATGGTCTTTTTTGTTCTAGATTTTGAACATTATGCATATATGTCTGGTACGGAAGTCTGTACTTAACGTAACATAATGGTTTATAAACGAAAGATTGTGGATGTTGTAAAGTAAATGTTAATTCAACTATGCCATTTTTATTAGGTGCTATGTTCAATTTAGGACTATTCGTCATGCTCGTTAACCGATACAAATCGCTTAAATTATATGCATTATTAAGGTTTTTATGACTTTTGAAATCTGAAATTGGAGATCCTTTTAATACTTGCCAATCTGGGTTCAGTAGATAATTTCCTTGATTATTGGGGATTTGATGTACTCCAAATATTTTATTATAATTTGGTAGAATGTTTGTTATTTCAGAGTCTTGAAAAGGCTGTTCTGGAGTAAATTTATGATTTGGATTCCATTTAAAATATTGATGATCAATCGGATTGTAATAGCGAATATAAGGTGATTTTTGGATATTTTCTTCTCCTTGTATGTTGATTGGAGTGTTTGGGAAGAATTTTGCATTCAAGTAATACGTTTGAGGTGATTGCATGTTATTCAAATTGTTACTTTGGTAATTTGGTATACTACTAAGATCGCTATTTATAAATTTAGGCACTTTCATTGTTGACTGCAGCGTGGGAATATTTCTATTTTCAGAATAAATTTTATTTGGAAAATTCTGGTCATTTCCATTTACACGAAATTTATTTATTTCTTCGGGAATATTGGCAACAAAGTTCGTAAAATTGTGAATGTATTTTGGATTATTTTCCAAAAGAGGATATTGAAAAGGTTCGCCTATATTTGAGTCAGTGGCTGGTTTATCCGGCATAAAATTAAATTTATCGTTATTTGAATTAATTGAACTCAAATATCCTGTTGGGTAATTTAAAAGTGTTAAAACTTCCATTAGGGGACGGTAATCTCTTGTTAAGTTTTTCCATAAGCCGTTGCTCAAATTCTTCAGTATATTGTTATTTTTAATTCTGTTTGTAGCAAACGGGTTGTATTCTAAATTCTGTGGGAGATTGTTTAAGCCTTCGTGGTTCAAGTTTTTCACTTCGAGTCCTTGTTGTGGACTTTTATCTATGATTATATTTTTGTGATTCGGTCTCACACTTTGAACTATGGTATTTATATCACCATGATTCAAACTGTTTATCGGTAAATCTTTTGTAGAATCTGGAAAATTGTTACCATGAAATATAGTTGCAGTATTCGGTAGATTGCTTTGTAAAAACGTGATAACATCTGCATTTAATCCCTTATTCCAGTCATCTTCGTCAGAGTAAGGAATATTATTTCCTTTTACAAAACTTGATACATTTGGTATATTGTTTTGAATTAAAGTTGCATCTCTGTTTGGTGTGTAGGATCCTAAATGACCAACGTTGAACTCATTTGGATTTTGGTTTGAAGTAGGCAGATTTTGTGCGTGTGAAAATAGATACGATGGTATTGAGAATGGTGAATTGAGGGAACTTAAAATATTTTGACCATGCACCACGCATTTTCCGGACGTCACACAAAATTTATTCATCTGGAAACGAGCCCCATTGATAGCATTCACAATAGCTTTCAAAAGTGTCTGACAATCAAAATCATTTGTCGTTGGCAATTTATATTGTAAAGTTAACTGTTCTGCAGTATTGAAAAATTTTGGAGAGTTTCTTAGTACCTCTTTCTTAGATCGCTGAGTAGAGTTTCCTAGAATATACTTCAAATCTTGTGCATAGTTATTATCATCTTTTTCGTCAGAAGCTTGAGCAGTGTTTAGATATTCTATTGTAGTATTTAAAATGTGGTTGAATTTGTCGGGATTTAATGTTTGATTTTCATTTTGAACTAGATTTTCTTTTAGAATATTTAATGTCTGTAGCAAGACCTTATTGTTGGGGCAGTTGTTTTTTCGATTTTTGTTATCTATTTCCTGAACCTAAAATATTTATTTTTATTAGTAAGTTCATTTTCATTGAAATTATTTAAAAAAAAACATGAGATACACACCTGGATTGTAGACTGACTGTTTTGTGATTCAAATGGTATAATTTTATTAAATTCCTTCTGAAAGATATGAAAGCCCATTTTTATATAATAACGTGTTATTTATTTGAAAATAAAATGAATGCTTTTTACCTCTTTATTTAAATATGCTGGCACAAATCCTATTACGAATACAAATAATCGAAGTTGCATGATGTTATCAAGTACTTTAGCTGCAGGTGAAGTAAACTAAATAGCCAATTGTTTGAATATTAGCGTGAAATCTCATTTATCAATAATTGCTACAAATGTACGACGAGTTTTAATTATAAATTGCAGTTTTTTTAATATATTCCATTTTAATTGTTGTGAATATTTGATTATACAAAAAAAAAACTTTAACAAACATAAAAAAATGTTCAATATCATTATGACACTTAGGCAGTTGCTTTAAATATTCTGATATGACGATTACTACTAATAATTCAAAACAAAAAAAATTGGTAACTTATGTTTCGGCTAATAGAAGTAAGTTGGAGATATGAAGATCAACAATAACTAATGTAATTCAGGTGATTCACCCGACAACTTAAAGCAGTTGAGGGACTGAGTCATAACTAGAGATACATTTACTTTACTCTGTGGACTGAGCGCCAGTCCCCCCAAAAATTCTGGATAGGAACCATCTATCTACCAAATATATCTATCAAATATCTTACTATAATCTTACTAACATATTATAAATGCGAAAGTTTGTGAGGATGGATGGATGGATGTTTGTTACTCTTTCACGCAAAAACTACCGAACGGATTTTGATGTTATTCTGATAATATAGCTTATATATCAGAATAACATATAGGCTACAATTTATAAACAGTTTTTGTATATTGGCCATAATATAACGATAAGTACCAAGTAACTCGGAAAAATTCCTGCCTTCTGAGAGCTATCTTGGCGTGCGCTGCCTAAACGGTTGGAGTTACAAGAATATAATAGGTATATCATGGGATTGTTTTTTTTAAATAGTTCTAAATAAAAGTCCGCGATAGCATATTATCTCTACCTTTTATGTGGAAGCCAATATACCCTAAACTATGTATGAGCCATAAATACATTTTTTGATTCATTTTTTCAATTGCAATTTACATATAATAGTATTTAGCAAATTCTTATCAATATTAATACATTAAGCGGAGATTGATTAAAAAACAGCTCGATTCAAAAATAAGCTACCCTTAGTACTAATTCAACGCAGACGAAGTCGCGGGCAGAAGCTAGTACATTTAATAAAAATACAAATTGATAAAAGTAGGTCGAGCCGTTTTGGAAGAGTGCAAAAAAGAGTGTGACAAGAGATTGAAAATACATTCTTATTTAACAAATATTTAATCATTAGAGTGATAATAAACTTGAAATTATTGAAGCATATACTTTCTCATGGCGTTGCTAATGCCCAATTCAATTATTCTGTTAACTCTCCTGGTACAATTTGTTATACTTTTTTTTGTTATTTCGAGTATGCCTTTCCGAGCCTCCCTTTCAATTATCTCTCTCATTATACTTTGAGGAATATTCTTCATTTCTAAGTTTTTCTGCATATATGATATCTGTTTTATGAGTCCATCTGTTAATTGATCTATGGTTTCATCTTCTGTAAGTTTTAATATTGTTTTTTGTGAACTCCTTTTATTTATGTCATCGTTAATCAATTTAAGAAATATTTTTAATGAATTTGGGTCTTCAATCAAGCTTCTCACACTACCAATTTTGCTACCATATTTGGGCGTATTCTTCAGCATTATATTGTTTGAATGTCCCTGAATTACATCTGTGTCAATGTTAGGGTACAAATGTATAATTTCATCAATAATACGATTAACCACATCTTCTTGTTTATTTTGAGCAGGCTCTCTGTGATTAAATATATCGGTTTCAACTTGAGGATAAAATTTATTACGAGTATTATTATCGTTATAAAAAATTGGCAAATCATTCAATATTATTGGAATTTTAGGATAATCTTCGATTTTGTCATCATTTCCATAGAAAAGATTCGTAGGTGTGTTGATTATATTGGGAACTTTGTTTGGTTTATTATTATTAGGAAACTGCTGTATAATTTCTTTAATTATATTATAATGATCATTTTCAGGTTGTTTTGTATTATGTTTTTCAGGTATAGTGTTTTTGATTAAATTGAGGATATCATATTGATCACTTTCCTCTGGATAATAAGGTTCTGGGAATAGATTTTTAAGTTCTTTAAAAACACTCTTTTCTTCGTAATTTTTAGGGTATATATTAGGTCTTTGATCTTTTTCTATTGGTTTTCTAGAAGGCTTTATCCAGTCAGATATTAATATTGGTTTTTTTTTGCCCAGATCCGGAGAAATAACATAAATTAGAAATGGTTTTCCCTTGTTATTCTTCAAATATTCATGAACAGGCAAATTTGAGAAAGCTGAAGCATCTGAATCTACCTGAAGTAGTTGTGGCACAATATCCCGTAATGGTCCTCTCATTAAAATATTTAACATATAGGGATCAAGGTTGTGCACATTATCGTTACTATTCTTTCCTAGATCACAAGGCCAATTTTCTTCACAACTTAGTTCGAGGTCTGGATTTTTTATACTGCTCGTATATTTTAGTTGTCCTAATATTTGATTTATGATATCTTCCTTTAACCGATTTCTGTTGTTTAATACGATATCTGTTTCAATTGCGTTTTTTAAAAGTTTAATCATTTGGTTATTTTTATGATCATGGCCTATATCTCTAGTTTTACTACTGTTATTCATTTTCTCTAAAAGTGATCCTATGATGTCTTCAAAAACATTAGATTTACTTGTTATATCTTCAAAATTATTATCGTTAGAATTTGGGACTACCTTGACAAAATTATCATTGTTTGTATTTTTTTCACTATCTTTTGGATCAAAAACAACTGTATTCATTTCAGAAAGTAAATCTTCAATTATCTTGTCATTGATCGTTTGTACTTCTCCTTTTGTATGTTGAAAAAGGATGTCTCTTAATATGCTACTCGAATTTGGATTAATAGCTGGGTTAATTGAGTTTTTCGGATTAATAAGTAAATGTTCAACTGTATCATTTACTTTGTTTTTTCTCAGAACATTTTCTATTTGTTTTATAATTGGTATATTTAAAATTGTATTCGTTTCATTAGGATTTGTATTAGCCTTTTCTTGAATAATAGTATCTGAATTATCTAAAATACTTTCAATCTCATTATTAGCAGTATTTATAGTTTGTGTTTCTGTATTTAGGTCAATACCATCCAATTTATTACCCTAAAATGACACAAAATTATTTATAAATGTATGACATAATTATTTATATTTCTAATTATTGGAGCGGAGTGAGCGAAGATCCCATGGAGCGACTCAAATGGCATTTGTGTTAGACTTAAAAAACTAAATAACTATGATAAGCTTTTAATTTTCGGCCTACAGATTTTTTTGAATGCCGAACTATTAACTCCGCTCCAATATACCGTTGCGAAGCGTTGCCCATTACGGTCTTGATGATTAATAAAATTTAGATATTGCTTCAATCAGAATTTAATGAATGGATATACTCAGTAGGAAACAGTAGTTAGTAGTTACATAAGATTATTGTTTAATATGAGCTTTATATTTAATCTAGCTTCAAGAAAGAAACAGGGTCTGTTGCAAACCATGCAAGCCACCCAGGGCAAGCGTTTTGACCGCATAGCTCATCATGTTCTGTAATGAAAAAGTGGATGATTAATCAAAATATTAAATACCATGTATATCATAATAAAACTTACCGATGCAGAAAGTAGTTCTACGAGATCTAAATCAATATTATTTTCAGCAATAAGCAATTTTAGTTTATTAATTATCTCCAACCGGAGGTGTTTTTTGTCAACGATATGTTTAACAAACGTTGTAATAAGATCTTTAATGCGTTCTTCTTCGTCAACATATGTATGATTGTGAATCTCGTAATATATTCTTTGGGGTACATCATATCGAATATACAAACTCAGTATTTCTGATTCAATTTTCTTTACACGTTCGATTTTCGACTCATGATTCTTTTCGATATTTGTACTTATTTCAACTGGATTTTTGCTATGTCCATCGTTTTCATCATAATAAATAACTAATTTTCCTTTACGAATTTTATTCTGTTTGTTACCGAAGTTAGATAGATTTGATACTTTGAGATTTTGGATAATTTCGCTAAGTATATCTGCATTTAATTCAGTTTCTTTTGTCGAAATATTACCATCTGTTACACTCTCTAACGTTCCATTTTCATTTAAAATAATTGAATATAGTTTTGACCTCGTTTCATTCAAAGCATCAAAATTATCTATAAGTTCATCGCTATTTTTATTTTGAGAATAAACTTTTGACGGTGCAGATATATCTTTATATAAATGCACTAATTTCTCAGTATTAAGGTCATTATTATTTCTGTATTCTGCACTACTCTCGCTTGTTTCAAAATCCTGTTTTTTTGACCCTTTGTTAGTTAGGATGCTAATCAATTCATTGTAGGTTGCACTATCGATGTTATCTACTGATTGTCTCACCGAGTTGTGGGGCACTCTAAATATTCTTGAAATCGTATGCTTTATCCTTCTTGTTCCTACTTTTGATACGTCGCTGGCATTGCTTGAGTCCTAAAATAAAATGTATCATATATTTACATCATATCATACTTATAGTTTGTTACTTTTAAAAATTTACAAAGTACAGTATTAACCCGATTAACCGGGGGGTCGGGACCGAGAGATCCACGAATAACTAAAACCACGGTTAATCCGAATTAAGCATCACGGTTTTTTTTACTAGTACATAGTAAACACCAATTTAATCTCATGTTAATGAATCCTACATAGTAATATATAGAGCTCTCTGCTTTATATGTGTTTGATAAATTAAGTATACATGGAGTATTTGATATATTGTAAGTTTGTATCTGGAGAAGCACCGAGCCCGCAAGCGAGATTGGACGCATGCAGGGACGCACGGTTAATCGGCTACCCGGATAACCCGACCCCGGTTAATCGGTATTATACTGTATAATCAAAGGGCCAATTTTCGTTGTTTATTTGACTTTTACGAAGTAATGGATTGCTAATTTATTTAGAAGTATTTTTGTTTTAGGATAATTTAATACCAGAAAAGCATTACTAATCCATACATCTCATATTTTTAGCGAAAAAAGCAGCTTACCTGTTCAGTATATGCTACACTTAAAAACACGTTTAAAGCCAGAACAAAAAACAACGACTTCATATTTAGTGTGAGAGATTGTAATATCGAAAGAACAATTTATATATAGTTTGACAAATGTGCTGTGAATAATTTTAACATACTGTCGACATGGACTATAAAGTTAAATTGCCGTATAATTATATTAAAAAAATATATTTAGTTATTTAATTCAAACAATACAACATTATAAATGGGTAAAGTTTGTCCTATTGTGTGTTTTAGAGAAAGTGATCAGATTTTTTTTTTTCTACCAAAAATTATCATATTCAAGCTGTAGCGTCATTTAACTTGAATCGGATGATTCAGGCTATATGACGAAATCTAATCGAACAAAAACTAACTGTAAACGTGGCTTAAAAGTTTTATGCGCTGACGTAATAATCCATTGGTTTTAGATTAAAATATTTTTTTTTAATCTTCTGTGCCCTACCACAATAAAACAATTTTTAGATTATTTTTTCCTCGGGAGACATGCGGTGCTAAATGCAACGAGCATACCACTGAGCTATAAGTATACTAGTCTTATCTATATTAAAGACTAGCAAAACGCCCCGGCTTCGCACGGGTGCAAATAGATGAAAAAAAAGCAAAGCCTATGTTACTCGCTGATAATATAGTAGCTTTCTATTAGTGAAAGAATTTTTAAAATCGGTTGAGTAGTTTTTGAGTTAAATCGTAACAAAACCCCACAAATTGAACAAAATGACATAGTACTACCCCTCGCCGTATTGCTCGATGCCCTGCGTGGAGCCACAGCGGTGCGAAGCGGACGGCGTGTATTTTTTGTTTACATTGATATTTTTAATTTCGTAATATCTTTTGAATGGAATGTCCGATTTCAATATTTCAAAAAGTAATCAACAGCTATTGAAACAGTCTTAAATATGAAACAATTTATTTGGATAAGAATTAATACAGAGGTATGGATAGCAGGGTCTGATTTTGATCGGCATTTCTATCAACTTTTAAAATGTACAAAAGTAGTTATAGTAACATAACTACAATAGTTAGACATATGGTCTCGCGAAGTTTTTTGTAGATATTTATATGTTCTATAATATTGTAGAACTTTATTTTGTTCTATCATCAATACTTTTCGCAGCGCATGCGACGAACAACATTTTTTGGCAAATTTTTTTACACCTCGGGTTGGTTTTAGTAGGAAATTCTAAGGATCTCTATTTTTTTCTAGTAATAAATATAGCCTATGTTACTCAGCGATAATGTAGCTTTCTATTGGTGAAAGAATTTTTCAAATCTGCCAAGTAGTTTCGGAGCCTATTCAATTCATACAAACAAACAAACAAACAAAAAATCTATCTAAATCTCTAATCTAAAAATCTAAATATTTGTATAGAAAGTCGTGTTAGTTACACCATTTATATATTATGTCCCGAATACCAGAATAACTATTGAAATATCGGAAAAATTCAGGAAAAGAATTTGCAGAAAATTAATTTTACGAGGGTGAATCAAAAAATTCTTGGAATCAATATTAAAAAATGCAAAGATTTAAATAATAATATTTTATTTTTCTACATAATCTCCCTCCAATGCAATGCATTTAGAATAACGCGTTTCTAACTTCCTTATTCCTTGTGAAAAAAAATTATTTTCTTGACTCTCGAAAAAGTCCTCTACGGCAGCTATAACCGCGTCATTATCGTGAAATTTTGTTCCACGAATTTCCTCTTTTAATTTTGGAAATAAGTGAAAATCACTTGGGGCTAAGTCCGGAGAATATGGTGGGTGGTCAAGGAGATTGAAGCCAGCACAGCGGATTGCGTTGAGCGCAACTTCCGATCGATGAGCAGGAGCGTTATCTTGAAGGAACAACACGCCCAACGACAGTTTTCCACGACGTTTTTCTTTAATCGCTTCACGCACTTTCGGGATTAAATTTGCATAATAGGGTCCAGTAATCGTCTGGCCTTTTGGCATGTAATCAATAAAAAGGATTCCTTCACTATCCCAGAACACAGAGGCCATAACTTTGCCAGCGGTAGGAGCAACTCGAAATTTCTTGATGGATGGAGAGGATGGTCGTTTCCAAGACATGCTTTGTCTTTTAGTTTCAGGATCAAAATGTTGGACCCACGTTTCATCCATGGTGACAAGACGACGGCAAAAATTATCCGAATCACGCTGGAACATTTCGAGATTACGCTTGGAAATATCCAAACGTCGCTTTTTGTTTTCGTCGGTTAACATTCGTGGCACCCATCTTGCAGACACTTTTTTGAACCCCAGTGAATCAATTAAAATGGATTGAACGCTACCAAAAGATATCTTTAGGATCTCAGCTATAAGTTTTATAGTCATTCTTCTGTCTTCCAAAACCAGATTCTCAACCTTTTTGACATTTTCTTCTGTAACGGAGGTTGAAGGCCGCCCAGAACGCGGGTCATCTTTACAGCTTGATCTACCTCTTTTAAATTCAGCCACCCAGTACGCAACCGTAGAATAGGGTACAGCATCACCCCCTAATGTCTGCTGAATGTCCAAAAAAATTTCCTTCGTAGACATTTTTTTCAAACTGAGATATTTTATCACCGCACGTAACTCATTTTTATCCATAATTTTGACTTTTTAGCAACTCGTTGCACAAAAAAATTTATTACATGCGAACGAACTGACAAAAACAAGTGACAGTCTGCATAAATATAGTGTGATAGACACTCTTTAATTTGAATATCGAACTTGATCCAAAAAGGTTTCATATATATGCACTTCTAAGAACTTTTTGATTCACCCTGGTAAAATAATTTATGTTCGGAACTCTTCCATTTTGCGAAATTGACAACTCACGTCGCGTCGCCACTCGCGCTTATAAATTAATTGATGTCTACTGCAAATCTATACTAATATTATAAAGCTGAAGAGTTTGTTTTTTTTGAACACTCTAATCTCAGGAACAACTGGTTCGAATTAAAAAATATATATAGTCCAATTAGTCCAATTATTGAGGAAGGCTTTAGGCTATATAACATCACGCTGCGTCCAATAGGAGCGAAGCATCAGTGACAAATATCATAATAACAGAAATTGACGAGGACGAAGTCGCGGGCAACAGCTAGTCTATAATAATAGAAGTGGGAATAAAGCATATCATATCAAATATAGATTTATTTTTTATTTTTGAAGCCAACATTCTGGCAGGACGTCGTCTGTCTGATTCGCTAGTATACTATAAAAATCTATGACGATTTCTATTACGCATCTTACATATTATTATTATATAGTTTTTTTTTTGCAGTTTGCACTGCGACGTGCAACTAATGCCGAGATTTCATTACCAGTTTACCTCTGATACACGTAAAATCTAAAATGTGTACTCAGTTCTCATTTTGGATGTTTAATCAGTGTGTTACTGCCTAATTTTATAGGCATACCTACGTGATAAGGGTTGCCACCCGTAGTCAAAAATAGAGTATTGCCTTCTATTACTATCTATATAAATAGATACCTATTAATATCTGCGTTTCTTTTGATATTTGGACTTTAAGTCAATATATACACGTAAACATAGATTATAATGTAAAATGTATATTTCAATAATTTTTGACATAATGGAGAAGAAAACAGCTTTTTTAAACTTTGATGATAGCCGCCTTTGATATATAGTACGGATCATATTCGACACAAATAAGTACGCTAATATAGAGTATAATAATATTAGGGTACCTACTTTATTGGCGTTTGGGACGTAACTTTATTCCTGGCTTGCTACTAAACTACTAATAAAATTGCGTCCAAAGCCATAATGTCTTGAAAGATAAAAATTAATCAGTACTCTTTTTTACACTGTTTATTTATTTATTTTATTTTTGTATAAATGTGGCAACCCTAGGTTAGAATTAGCATTGTAATTTATATTCACTTTGTAATGGGATTTTATTTGATTATATTGCAAATAAACACTAGCCTTAAGCCTATTTTCCCCATGAAAATGACGTTCACTCAGAGTATGAAACCAAAGTGCTTCTTGTTTGTATGAAATTCTATCTGAGCCATAAATATAACTATACAAATTATAGTTTACGTTTAGTAAAGCCTCTAATAACTGTTAAGCTTAACCTTTACATGCATATGCTATGTAGATATTTTAATTTAAACAAAACTATTTATTTGTCTTGCGCTTTTGCGGTTTTGATTGGAATTGATGCCTTTGTTCCACCTGTGTAACGCTGTCCGCGTTGAAGTCCATAGTTAGCACTATAATTGCAAGCGGTGTCTGCCTGTAATTGAGTCTACATCACTGGCGGTGTAAGGCGTGGGCGATGTGGGCCACCGCCTACGGCCTCGCGACCTAGGGGGCCTCGCGCCCCGAATACATTAACGCGCCAAAAATGTTTTTTCCAAAAAAGCCATTTTTTGCGCTAGCAGAGGGCTCCGCAAAATGAATCTTGCCCACATAAAATTTAGGTCTTACGCCGCCACTGGTCTACATCGTTATATTTAAAATTTCTCGTGTTTATACTAAATAATTTGTACTAGATGTAAACCTATTGGCAGTCCTTTAAATAAAGAAATAAATTTGACGTTTCCGGTTCGAACGCAATTTGAATCCGATAGTTTTTTTTATCTGTGACTATTTTCATTGTTGGCGCGCTATCTGCGCACAATTATTTCGGCGGGAGTTACAATTCGCGATTGTTGTTTGTATAAAAATTAATGAAAACATACAGGAAATTTGTTTCCGGATAGAAACAAGGTATTAATAACTATTAACAATTACATTTTTACACATAATGTTAGCTATATGAAAGGACATTGTGTATTTCTTGTGATATTTAAATAAGATTTTTTTTAAATATCTTTTTTTATCCCACTATCAAAACTCTTTTAATAATGATCATGCATTAGGGGTTATTGATTATTGAATAATTGGTCGATGATCAAGAAAACAAAAAACTGTAAAAGGCATTTATTTATAAAAATGACCATCAGTTTTAGAGGTGAATCTCACCTCGATATTTATAAAGTATTTTATTCATATAAAAATCTGATTTCTATAGTAATAGTCGATAAAAATATAACAATTTGGCTTATAAATAAATAACAAATACTTATTTTAGAACAAAGGGAATTAGATAATTGTATCATAGTAACCAATTGGTTAACTAATTAGTTAAGCTGGGCATATAATATTACAATTATTATTGAAGTCCCATATAATGTACACTTTTGGTACTGATGCCTTAATTACTGTGTTTATACCAGAGTAGTGCTTACACAGTAATAAATGATTGTTTACCTTATGTACTATAACATATTGCGGTTCTTAAGAAGAATGACACTGTCTTACACACTTCCATAATAAAAAAATATTAAATTGTTGACATGATTTTAGATTTATTGATTAACTGACTTTGTATTAAAAATCTCAATCCAGTAGCCGTCTGGGTCTTGGATGAACGCAAGACCCTTCATTTTGCCATCTTGGGGTTTTTTGATAAATTTCACTCCCTGCTCTTCGAATCTGAAAATAAATCCACACCATTGACGTTACTTTTTTTTTGTAGAATATAACCAATTTATATAATTAAATCCCATAATATAATAATAGGCTTTATTTAACATATATATATTATTTAAACACAGATTTATATAGTTTTAAAAATATAGCTATCTGTCTATGTCTGTCTCCGCTTAGTTCACCTAAAGCACACACCGATTTTTGATACTGATTTCATTGGCATTTATAGAATTGCATTGTATATAAAAAGTTACTTTTTGTATGGCAGATAAACAATAGATATTCCAATTTATTTAGAGCTATTTAGCTGGTTAACTCTGGCTAAATATTAAGAGATACATCTAAATAATATACTAAAGAAATAAAGTTCTTTAAAAATCATAGAGGAACTATTTTAAATTGCAAACTTTTAATATTTAGGTCATGGTGAAAACCTTGAGTGAAAAGTGGCGTACATTGAAGCTGAAGGACTGGATCCAAAAGAAAAGGTCGAGAATTAAGGTAAGTAGTTGTATATTTTTCCTAGTTCAACAGTTCACATCGATTTTCAACAGGCCTATTTCGTTATTTTGCATTTATTATTTTACTTATTTATTTTAACACAAACATTCTGAGAACCTAAAATGATGTTATGAAGTTGATTAATTGAAAATTTTAAAATCTATATGGAAAAAATATAAGTATTAATGGAACAAAACAAATCTAATATACTATTAATTAAACTTAATTTATAAAGATTTTAGAGACCCTCATTGAATAATACTAAGCTAAGGCGTTTCACTATTAGGTAATATTATAGTACCATTTATTGTTTAGCCTGAACATTTAATGTTTGTAAATATAATCAAACACAAATTACCTAGCACAAGCTGCATCAACATCAGGCACCAGAATACCAATATGTCCAAATCCCCGTGGATCTGAGTTTCCATTGTGGTAACTTGTGTCATCGCTCTCTGTGCCCCAGTTACTGTAATATACAAATACATATTTACGCCTTTAAATGAAATAACGTTTACTTAATTCTAATATTTATAACTGGAATCAGCAGTCTGTGCTATATATCTTATATCTGTCATAATATATACATTTGAAATGATATCTTTAATATTTTTGGTGGTATTAAATGTGATATGGCAATTATTATAAACATAAAAGTCAATCTTACTTATTAAGGTCATTAAGTCAATGAGATATAAGTGGGATGATTATTTTTATCATACTCATATGATGACTATTATTTTATGATCTATATTAGAGTTAAATCTATCATGTTTTTGATATGATTTTTCTTGGTGTTCATGGCTATAAGTCTAAACCTTTAAGTTTAATTATGTTTTAGTATAAACGATTTTTCATCTATATGTATTAAAAAAATCCTATGTAAACTGAAATAGACAGGAAAAATAAACACACAAATGTTGTCAAACTATTTTAAGAATTAGTTCAGCTATTCTAGATAGTATAAAAATTAATTTCTAATTCTCTATACTTACTAAGTCAACTCCAAAGTAGCTTTTCTGGTCATAGCCCATGCAGTTCTTTTAGTTTCATCCTTGGGTACATCACTTGGATTTTCATATCCCATAAAAAATAGGGAAAACTTCATTTCAGGGAAATGTAGTTGCTTGAGTAGGGTCATACCAAGAACTCCAGTGTAAAAAGGAATGGATTTACGTGGATCTTTGATACGGTACATTGTCTGTTGGAACATGAATTCCTGAAATGTTAATATTTTAAATTAATAATCTAGTGCTCCTTTGGATGTCTATGCAGGCGCATTAAGTTTTTTATTGACCTCCAAACTACTAATTGCTACTGATCTTGTTCAGAAGGTCAGAAAATCAAAGAATATTCTTTTACAAAAACTGATCTTATTCTGTCAGAAATTCAAAGAAGATTCTTTTACAAAAACAGTTTGTATTTATAATCAATACAAATTACATTAAATATTCAATTTTATGTAATGTTAATCCGGTTCACGGTGCACTCATGCTGAAAAATGTGAGACTGGGCAGTGGGCATATTAATATTGAATAGTTAAAACTAATTACTAACCTGGGTGGAAGGATTCGGAGTCTTGCATAGCGACTCAATCTCTTGCGGTGATATGCCTTCACTAACCATCGTTCTAGAAATAAATATTTAAAATAGTTTTTTTTTGAATGAAATGAATTTTACTTTGAATAATCTTAAATAATTTTCGTATTATGAATGTAAAAATCGGAGTGAGACGTAATCAAATTTAAAATTAAGTTTTACTCTTACCTGCGTGGTAGAATGGATATTGTAATTAGATCGAAGAAATCGATATAAATTATAAAACTATTCCGGTCGTTCGAATGTCACGGGTGATCGGTTGGAAATTGGAATGATAATTGACGTACCTTTCATAGAAATGTCAGTAACTGACATAAGATTATTTAATGAAAATTTTACAAGAAATTTATTTTGATACATACATTATTATAATTTCAATAACTTTAGCTCGGAAAATGTAAATAATATACTGTTATTAGAAATTACTTTTATATTGAATCCTACAATGATCACGTTTATCGCACCATATGAGGTAATTCTCCAATTTGCCAAAAGATGGCTCTTCTAACAATATTCAAAATAAGAAAAACATTTTTTTAAGATCTTGTTTATCCTCTAAAATCATCACAATATCCTTATGTAAACTAAATAATTAAAATTATCCTTGGCGTTTGGGTTTTTAGTAGTTATTAAAGAATGTCTGCAACACCGTATATCTTACTTTAATTTAAATTAACAGTAATAATTTAATATCTATTATCTATAACTTTACAGCTAAGCTTTAATATAACATTTATTATACAAATATCTCAATTCTTCCATCCAAATGAGATCTCTATCAATGCTAGTATGATACCATTCATATGCGGCTATCATTCTTGTATTCTTAAAATCATCAACAAATATATCTCCAACAACGCAAACAAAGTCACCTTCATTAAATTGAACTATGTTCTTACATTTATCTTGTATTCTGTTTAACATAAAGGACATAGTATTAATATTTTGATCTCCGAATTTATATATTTTTGCAAAACTCTTTGTAAGGTCGTCCATACAGGCTGTTGTTAATTTATTGTTGTTTTTAGTGCTGTTGCAATACACATGTACTGAACCTGAGAAAAATAATATAATTGAAATCAATCTCCAATTAATCTCTCATAGGTTATCTCTATCGTTGGTTAATAAAGAGAGATATATATATTTAATGCATCTTATCTTTTTAAATCGAAGATACTTTTGAGTAATTATATAGAAAATAAGTTTCTTTTGGATAAATTTATATTTTTCCTATAGAAAGACAACATATTATTAAAATATCTGTAAAAACTGAACTAATTTAAGTACTTAGATAACTGAAGAGTAACACACACTTATTTAAAACTGAAATTATTATAATAGAAGTAATGTCTTTTACCCAATAAATACATAATTACATAGGTAAAGGGGTTATGACAGAATAATCTACATTTAAATTCTAAACCGTATCTATTTAATTGTTAGAAGATAAAGGCAATAATCTGCAGTATCTGACACTGTATCGACTCACTTTTTAAGTTATAATTATGAATGCTGCCAAGCTTGTTAAATGAATTCGAATTTTAAAGTGAATAATACTAAGTATGAAATTATATGGCATCATATCGTTAGCTGTGTAAAGATACTAGTTCGCATAATCGGTAGAACTAGTAGTAGAGTAGTCTTAAGACTGAAATATTTACCTGTTGGATCACTTAATTCAATATTAGTAGATTGAGGAGAGGTGTTATAAACAGAAGTCACCACTCCATGTAGCATCACGTTTTTAAAATTCTTGTCAAATATTTCGTAGACATATTTATTATGTTCAGATTGTTTAGCGCGAAATACGTCTTGTATGTAAAGTTTAAGGGGATTTTTTTTGTAATATGCCATGACAGATTCGTTAAGAAATCGTTTGCAAAACTTTTGTGAAATAAACATCCCTCGAATCAAAACATGTTTAAATTTTTGAAGTGTTTCTAACTGTTAGAACTTAGAATAGGCCAGTGACAACTGACAATTACGATTTACGAATTCCACTCTAGATAACTAAAATGTCATCTGTCAATTGTCATTTTTCAATTTTTGTAATTGCATGCAGTTGAAAATAGTTTTTAGTTAGATTTAATGATTGTTTTTAATACCTAGACTTGATACCATAAACACCGATAAGATGTCTGTGCTTGTTACATACTAAGAACTAAAGTAGAAATCCTAAGATTTCCGTCGCGGTTTTTGGTAGCATGCTCTGCTCCAGATGGGTGGTTCTGAGGGTCAAAATGATTTAGTGGGTATCACTCACAAAATCCTTTTCAAAAATTTCTTTTCGACATCAGATTTCGATAAAATACAGAGACCTTAATAGGAAAAGTGCATTACATGATAATACGTTCAGTAGTTTCGGAGATTAGAATGAACAACGAACAAGTAGACATACATTTTTAAAATGGTTTGATGTATTCTGATAGTGATATTGTAAAGTCCCCTCTTAATTTCCGGTAAATCACTACATATTATAAAACAAAGTCTTCCACCGCGTCTGTTAGTCTGTTCACGATAAACTCAAAATTGCTTAACGGATTTTCATTCGGTGTCATTTCACAAATAGATAACTTGATTCATGAGGAAGGTTTAGGTATACAATAATTGTTCAAAGTTTTGTGTAAATTGGTTGAAATATAACGATAATTGTTGGAAGTGTCGGAAATCTATTTATACGGATACAGTATTAATCATTATCAAGTTTAATACGTTACTAAGCGTAAGTATTTCATGCATATTATTATAATCTTTACACCAATATCTTACGACAGATAAGACGTGTTACAGGCATAATACGCTATAATACCCGTACGAAGCCGGGTTGGGTCTAGTGAGTTAGTGACTCACCCTGTATTGTATATTATATGTCGAAAATACATATTCTACCTTTAAATATCAAATATATAAAATTTCCATGTCACAATGTTAGTTACCGTACTCCTCCGAAACGGCTTTACCGATTTTTACCAAATTTTATTCGTATTCAGTATTCAGTTGGTCTGAGAATCGAGAATTTTGTTTTTATTTTTTTATAATGTGGCATTTAAAAATACATACAACCCTAAATTTTTACTTTTCTATCACCAACCCCTGCTTTTTAGAAATTATTTACATGGCAAATCAACGTTTGCCGGGTCAGCTAGTATAAGTATATAAGTAATATTATTACCAACAATTCTAGTACTATAATTCAAAAACCTTTTTATTTTAAATGCTAACTGCAAACTGCTTCAAGTTGTTGAAACTCCAGACTTCATTGCAATTCAATAGTTCAATAAAAACTAGAACTCGCGGTTTAATAGCTAGAAACAAAAGGCGACGTGTGAAGTGGGGAAGTTAGGAAAACGCAGCAGTTTTGCAAACTCTATATTAAGTATTCTGATAGTAGTTACTAGCCATCAACTTAGCAAAATGTAAAGCCCCTGTTAGTAGATATTCTGACAAAGAATAAACAAGTTTATTTTTGGCGTGTAAGAAATTTGATTTTTTTATCATGTTAGACATTTACAGACAAGCGTGACACCTCAGCAACAGAACATCAGTCAATGATGCGCTGTTGACCTACAACATTACAAGCTGTTGTTAGTTCTGCGTTTTTACTTAGAGCATTCGAAGGTCCAAAGATTGAAACCAAAAGCAAAATATTAAACGAATTGAGTCTGATTATATCTATATATTCAACTATCTATTTATATGTATTATATCTATATCTCCAACGCATTTCTTAACAGCAGGTTTAGAGAGTTAGTTATTCTACGTGATACGAGGAAATAAAGAATACAACGAACCAATTAATACCAGATTATAATGGTTAGGTTTTAATACAGGGCTGGGCTGATGTAGGATGGCTGTGTGAATCGCGAAAGATATATTCCACACTAGCTGATGCCCGCGACTTCGTTCGCGTGGGGTTTGCTTTTGAGCAAGCTTTCTTCAAATGACATATCCTCCATCCTCTGTACTTGGTGATTTCTTTTGGGAAAGAGCTATCAAATTAGTCACTGACGGTTGATTTTGCATCATATTATCGACACGTTTAATGGTGGTTGAGATTGGGGTTCGAAGTATGATTTGAAATTCAATAGAAATACCATTGTTGAAAAATGAACCTGACTTTAAAGAAATTTACTTATTTTTTTTTATAAATTTAATTAGTGGTGAAGATACTGTATCCACCTCGATATTTATTTCATTTAATTGATCATTTTCATTTTGAGACATTTTTTTTAAATTCCCTTTTCCCTGGATTCCTACTCGGATTTCTGGTGCTAAATGCGGAAACCTCTAAGATACGAAGACAGTCCTTAAGAAGCAATAAAAGCAATGTCGAATAATCGTAATTCTGTAGAGAAAGGATGGATGAAAAGGTGAAATAAACGATCTCATAAGAAATAATTTTTCATATAATATTTCAATAATACATTTTCTATTTTTTTTATAATATAGTTCTTTAAAAAAATAAATAAATAAATACCAAAAAAATATTTCCGTCCAACTTCAGATTCGAACTCGCATCTGAAGTTACGCAATGGGCCTGCATATCCACTATACTACGATTACATATATCGGAAATGGCGAAATAATCAAAGTATTTCATTTACATATCAAACTGTGATTGACATCTGACAATTCGAAAAAGTTCAACGCGAGTCAGTTTGCATTGCAATTTGGTGATATGGTGCCTTTAAAATTATTTTTAAATGATGATAACTTTTCTTTCCGAAAACCGATTTCGATAAAACAAAGCCTATATGTTGCCCCGGGCTTTACTTAATATATTTGTGTAAATTGCATGAAAATCCGTTCAGTATCTTCGGAGATTAGCGTGAACAAACAGACAGACAGACAGACAGACGGACAGACAGACAGACAGACAAGAATCTTAAAAATTGCATTTATGCATTCTGCTACCCTTCTTTTATCACCCCTCTTAATTTCTGGTAAAAATATTTAGTGAAGCGTAATTTCGATCCTACTCTTTTATTATATGTATAGATTATAACAAGCTTACATCCACTAACATGAGTACGAATGGAGCTTTTATAGCCATATGACTAAAAAAACTATAATTAAAATTAATTTCTATTATATATAAAATTTTTACTAGTTCTGTTATTTTTTAAAATTTCTGGTGATAATTAAGTGATCATTTTCTCATACAACTGATTGATGAAGTATTTGTATCGTCAGACAAATACTTTATCGCAAGTTGTTCGTCAACCACGAACAAATTCAAATAGTATAGAAAATATCTATATTCAACAACCCTATTTAAAGCACAAAACTTGATACTTTTAAGTAGGTTGTCCTCATAAATATTAGTAAGTTAGTAAAAAAGTGTAGACTATAAAACCGCAAGTGTATACGCTATCGGAGATAAGCTGCGGTCTATGGACTGTCGATTATTGCCAACGATTCTGCTAGTGTTGTTGGGTTATCGATATTTAATTTTAAAAATATTGGGTCGATAGAAGTTTATGTTGATCTCGTAAACTTCATAATCTCCTAGACCGGCCTCTGTGAATTATTTATAAATGTATTACTTCAAGTACATACACTCTACCAATTATAACCACGACGTGTTTTTAACTTCAAAGCTATTACGAGTTTTGATTTTATGGATTTGGACACACGAAAAAAGATCTGCCACCATCTGAAAATCACGCTAATTGTTAATAACTAATCTGTAATAAAACCTAACCTAACTAGCACCTAAAAATATCTCTATAATTATCTTTTTAGCTCCAGTGATGAAAAATTTAAAGGTAATCGTTTGATTTGGTATAGGCATGTATGGGGGTGAAAAACATGTGTCAGAAAAGTTATGAATTTCAAAGTAGATCTAAGATAAGGGAAGGTAAGAGGAAAGCTAAAAAAGATGGACTGATGGTGTGAAGAATGATCAAAAAAAATAAAAGGAATTATTCGACCCCAAATACGAAGGGAACAGGGCTGAAATATGAACAAGAGAGGAATAGTATATTGTATATCAAGGGGAGAAAGTACCGATTCTAGGATATAGTTTAAGGTACATACAAAGCGGACCTTGATACACCCGAGGTTGCAATCGCACTTTCTTCACCTACGAGGAAAATAAAAATGAAATCTCTTTAATTGAAGTTCATATTGAAATTATTACAATTTTAAATACAATTAATGAAAAATAATGCGATCATTAGTTTTTTTTTCAAACGTAAGTGGCCAGGATCATTGCGCACTTGGAGATAAAATATTTACTGTCACGAGGCAAAAAGTTTGTATCTCTACTAAAATATTAACCTGGTTTGTCAAATTTGACTGGGTTCATGATGTTAACCAAAATTAAAAAAAAAACCACATTTTCATATACATAATTTTCATATAGTTTTCTAACCCGCTCAGCACGTTAGAAAAGAATTATCATGCTTTGTAATTCGCTCTCGGCGACGATGAAAACGACGTCTATTCTGCCCCATTATCAAAAAACCTATGACGTATTTCCCGAGCAGGTAGTATAATACTTTTTTAAATTTACCTAATTATAAAATTTCATCGATAATTAATCCACATATATGCACGTCACTATCGATGTGCTAGTCACGTGCGCTGAGTCCGCTGGCGAGCTGCCAAAGGAGATCCGGCTACATACTGTGACGAAAATATTTTAAAAATTCACTTTTGCACTCAATTTTATGCTTATAAATTTTTATGCTCAGAGTATATTAAAATGAGGCTAAAATTCGCAGCTGGAATGTACAATTTTGATTGTTATTATTCATTTACTTCTGGCTGTGGCGGGAATTATTTATTTTAAGAACATCCTTCTCTTAATTCTTCACGCCTGTTTATCTATACTTCATTTTACACCAGTAGTAAAGATTATTTGTAATTATTATATCGAAAGAAATATATGTAACTAAAACAAAGCTGCACTACACATGCACACATACACTATTATTCCTTTACTAAAGGTTGTGCCTGGAATTACTCATTGCGCGTTTCGGTTTCAGTCTATGGATTTCCGAAAGCTCGAAGTAAAAAGTATTGACTGATGTTCTGTGGCTGAGGTATCACCTACAATCAAGTGAACCTCATGCTGGTCTGTCGATATCTGACATAAAAAAATTTAATCTATATATATATATAAGCAACTTTTTTTTTTCTTTGTTATCGATAAACTTGATCGGCATGATACCATGACCATTCGACGCGGAATTAATTGTAGAAGGTTTTAGGCTATTCATTTTTTGAATTCCATCAACCCTTTACCATTTTTTTTCAAATTTATGTGGATAGTTCATATTCGTCTATCCTTTACAATTCGCCCAGCAAAGCGGGCGGGCGGGGACGGCTAGTAATAGTATATAGGTACTCATATTATATATACTGCACTACGAACCACCTATCTCATCCCTGTATTACACAGTTCGAAAGTCTGTTAATTTCACGGAACACGCCACTAAGACGGAACAGTTTTGACGGACGATGCTTAGTTTCTGAGAATTTTGCCTCAAAGCAGGCGCTTTGAATTTAATTTACGACTTGCTTCCTAATAAGTTTTCTAGTCCGGAAGTAATGTATGCAGCGGATATATCTGGGGGCACGGCAGTGCCCCCGCCAAGTCGAGCAAAAAGCGGCACGGCCGTACTATCCTTTTCTCGAAGTAGTTCGGGCCATTTTCGACCCCATATAACTTCGTTGTGGATAAAACTAGAATCCTGAATTTTCAGTCACTAAGCAGGCATTGTATAAACTCGGTATATTTCAAATATCATTCTGTTTGAACCAGTAGTTTAAGAATTATAACTAGTCAAAGTTTGATAATTTGTCACTCACTCACTCACTCACTGACTGACCGATCATCAAAACTCTAAGGCACTTCTAGCAGACATAGAAACTTGAAATTTAGAATACAATTAGTGTTTAGTCTATAAATCAAGGAAAAACTACAATATTTTGAAATTTCGGTCCAGTTTTCTAGATATACAATTTTTTTTTGTATTTCTGTATGTAATGAATAACTTAAAAACTACTGGACCGATTTTAAAAATTCTGTTACCGTTAGAAAGCTACATTATCACTAAGTAACATAGGGTATTTATTACTAGAAAAATATAGAGATCCTTAAAAATCCCTACTAAAAACAACCCAAGGTGTAAAAAAATTAGCCATAAAATGTCTTTCATCGCATGTGCTGCGGAAAGTATTGATGATAGAACAAAAAACCTTCTACAATATTATAGAACATATCAAAATCTACAAAAAACTTCACGAGACCATATGTCCAACTATTGTAGTTATGTCACTATAACTACTTTATTACATTAAAAAGTTGATAAAAATGCCGATCAAAATCAAAATGTTATCCATAGCTTTGTATTAATTCTTATCCAAATAAACTAAGAAAAGGACTATCTACAAAAAGAAATGAGATGCCATCAAAAACATAAATTGTAAAAAAAGCCAAGTCTTGCAATTCAGTTCTTCTATCGTAAAAAGTTGTGAGATCCATATGTAGTGTATAAGTATATCTGTGTATGTAAACGTTCCACGTGTAACCTTATTATATTGATATTTAATCAATGTTTTATATAATAAATGAGCAGTCATACTCGAGATCTTATTGTTTTAATACGTATCCAAATTCCTCCCGTACATGGCGACCCTGCCAGCGGCTAGCGCGTCTCGGTTATCCGACACCGTGCCATAAAAGGAGTGGAATTTTTATTCGAATTTGTGTTGCGATGTGATTGAAAAATTATTAATTATTGAATTATGGCGAAGTTAAAAGTAATCACTTGGACTTACGAGTTAGTCGTTTTAATTTTTGTGTGGTACGGAAATAACGAAAATTCACAATGGGAAATCAGAAGTCACAAGAAGTAGTAATTGCCCAGAATGCTGCAGGAGGTGTAAACCAGGCTACAGCAGATGAGATACAAGAGCATTTATCTACCACCAAGCTATTGCTGCTAATTATACTGGTATGTGTGTGTCTGGGAATGTTGTACCTTGCATATATAAATTATAAAAAATGCCATATGCGATGGACATCAAGACAAATAAATAGAGCTGCATTGAGGAATTTTTTCTTCCGACGCCCTGCGATGGTTACCGGCCCTATCGAGGGAGAAGCGCCGGCTCCGAACAAACTTTTTCAAGCTGTTTAGTAAAATGTGCTTTATTAAGTGCGCGATGTCGAAAAGTGCTTACAGTGCAGTTTAAGTGACGTATAATAAGGTTTGTGGTTTAGGAAAGTACATATTTACAAGAAAAATATATAATGGACATTTATAGTGGACTTTAGTGATATTAAAAATAATAATTGTACGCATATAAGTTACATAATATTTACTCAAACAATGTATAAAACGTTTTTGTATGGTAAGTTATGGCTATTGTTTTACAGTCGTTATATAATGAATTAAAAGAAATAAGAACTTATTTAATAAAAATAGGCCCAAAAAGAAGGCGAGGAAATATTTTAATTAATAAATTGAGTGAAGTAAATAAAGTGTACTCGCAATATTTATGTTGGTTAAATGAATATAATTTGAAGTTAAGAAAAGACGATGATGATGACCCTATTGTACAAAGTTTTTGTAAACAATTTTTAACATTATATAACGAAATTGTATATTTATGTCAAATTGAGGAATTAAGTTGTGAAAATAATATTGTGACCATGAATACTTTTGATCTAAAGACGGCTTTGAGTTTATTGCCCTGTATGACAGATACAGAGGTTAATACGAAACAATTAATTGACAATATTGATTATTATAACTCTCTTTTGGAAAATGATGTTTGTAAAAATAATTTAATTAATTTTGTGTTGAAGAGTAGGTTGTCTCAAGGTGCAAAATTAAGGTTGAAATCTAATTATTCAAGTGTAAACGCTTTAATTGCCGATATGAGAAAAGAACTTTTACCTCGAAAAGCGGCAACTGCAATTTCGAGTAAAATAGAAAATATTAAACAAGATAACTTAACTATTTCAGATTTTGGAAAACAATTATCAGAATTATTTGTGGACCTAACAATTTCGCAAGCGAATGGTAATTCAAATAATTATGATATTTTGAAGCCATTAAATGAAAATATCGCTATTAAAAAAATTTGCCGACGGCTTGCGGAATCGTAGGCTCAGCACTATAATTGCAGCCAGAAACTTTCACACATTAAATGATGCGATCCAAGCAGCCCTAGATTAGGAGGTCTCCAATGCGTCAGGTTCAGGCGAAATTATGGGTATGCATAATACTTTTTATTATAATAACAGAGGTGCGAAGTTTAATTTTAGAGGAAACCGAAGAGGCTTCTCCAACCCACGGCCTCACAACTCACGATCTCCATATAGGGGACAAGGAAGAGGTTATCAAGGGAATCCGCGAGTATGGAATCAGCGAGGATGGTATCCGCGGTTAACAACCCGAGGTCGTCACTTCGGCGGTCAGCAGTTTAGAGGTAAGTCTAGAGGAAATCAAGGGATATGCCGACAACCTAATGTTAACGTTATAAGTGACGAGCGTCATATAAATTCATTGCCAAAAGACGAGCCTCAAACTTCAAAATCGGATATGACTAAAACGTTTTTTCGTGACTAATAATAGTAAAGAACATACAATTTTATCATGCGATAGTGATTGTTTTACGAATTTTTCAGTGAATGGCAAGTTATTTTCTTTTTTAGTTGATTCTGGTGCATCATTATGTGCAATTAAATATAGTCATATAGTAGAGCAAAATTTAACTTTATACGAAGAGAATATTATTATAAACGGATTAGGAGGCAAAGTCCGTGCAATAGGATACGTGTATTTGCAATTGAGTAGTGATGATTTAATTATGAGTCATAAGTTTTATGTTTTTAATACATTGCCTATTACGTCGAATGGTATCATAGGACGAGATTTTTTAAGAAGATTTAGATCGGTTTTAAATTTTGATACAAATATTTTGACTTTGCGGGATAGACGGAATAGAACCATTAGCTTACCAATTACATATCAAAATAGGAATTCAATAGAAATTTCGGCTAGAACCGAATCTATTCATTATATTCAGACAAAGTTTGACGAAGAGTGCGTAATATGTTCGGCAGAGATACAGGATGGTGTTTACTTAGCTAGTTCCATAGCTTCTCCTGTTAACGGTGTTATACCTATTAAAATATTAAATACCACAGAAAAATGTATAACTTTATCAACATTTCATTTTGATATTCATAAATTAAGCGACTACAACATATGTTCCTTTGATACAATAGAGAACAAGGCAGATAGAGTTAAACAGTTATTCCCTTATGTAAATTTTTCTCATATGAATGACGAGGAACAGACATCTATAGGAAATTTATGTGCCAAATATGCAGATATTTTTTATTTACCAGGGGATAAGTTAAGTACTACTGATATTTATACACATTCCATAACATTAAAACCAGGTACTACACCATTCTTTTCTAAACAATATAGACTACCACATGCTCAGAAGCATGAAGTTAAAAAACAAATAGATGAAATGGTTAAGGAAGGAATAATTGAACCAAGTAAAAGTGAATGGTCGAGCCCTGTGTTATTAGTACCGAAAAAATCTGACACAACAGGTGCTAAAAAATGGCGATTAGTTATCGATTACAGAAAATTGAACAACTGTATAGTGGATGATAAGTACCCTTTACCAGATATAACAGAAATATTAGAGTCTTTATCAGGTAGCATTTATTTTAGTCATTTAGATTTGCATCGAGGCTACTATAATGTGAAATTAGATGAAAATAGCCGTAAATTGACAGCATTTGCTTCTGGTCAGTTCCAAATGACTCGCATGCCTATGGGCTTAAAGACGAGTCCAAGTTCTTTTTCTAGAATGATGAATATAGCTCTAGCAGGACTCACTTATGAAAAATGTTTAATATATTTGGATGATTTAATTTGCTTTGGTAGAAATTTAGAAACCCATAATAAAAATTTACAAGACGTTTTTGAAAGGTTAAGGAAAGTTAATTTAAAATTGAACCCATCTAAATGTGACTTTTTAAAGAAAGAAATATTGTATCTTGGACACGTGATATCAAATAAGGGTATACAACCTGACCCTGAAAAAATAAATATAGTAAAAAATTATCCGCGTCCAAAAACTTGTGATGAAGTAAGGAGATTTGTAGCTTTTGTAAATTATTATAGAAAGTTTATACAACATTTTGCAGAAATAGCTCACCCTCTAAATAAACTTAGTAAAAAGAATGCTTCTTTTGTTTGGGATGAAAAATGTCAGCAGGCATTTGAGACTCTCAGAGAAAAAATAATTTCTCCTCCCATTTTGCAATATCCTAATTTTTCAGAAGAAAATCATTTTATCATTGAAACAGACGCATCTAATTATGCGATAGGATCCATTTTAGCAAATAAAGATGGACGTCCCGTAGCGTTCGCTAGTAGGAGTTTAAATAAAGCGGAAAAGAATTATCCTGTAATAGAAAAGGAACTGTTAGCTATAGTGTGGGCGGTAAAATATTTTCGTCCATACTTGTACGGTCGATATTTCAAAATTCGTACAGATCATAAACCTTTGATTTATCTTTTTAACATGAAAGATCCATCGACTAGATTAATGAAATTCAGGCTACTTTTAGAAGAATATAATTTCGATGTAGAATATGTGAAAGGTTGTAATAATAACGCTGCAGATGCTTTATCACGGATATCGTTGAATGAACTTAAAGAAATGCAGAACAATGTAGTGAACGTTTTAACGCGTGCACAAGCTAGAAAACTTAGAGATTCTTCTGTTGATATGGTACCCTCAGATGATTGGCCTGATCAACCAAAAGTCATAGGATCACATATAAAACCGAAAGAATCAGTTGAGTTAGTATTTATTGATAAGAAAAAGTATCATAAAATGAATAAAGAAGGTATTATAAGTCAAGAAAGTGAAGTATTGTGTTATGTAGGCAGTAAGAGAACAATTTATATAAAATTTTTAGATTCTCAATCGCGTATTACACGAGGTGAATTCGTGAGAGAACTAGATAAAATGTCTAAAGAATTAAATATTGAGGAAGTTTGTATAGTTAAAAGAAACGAAAATGAAGTTTTTATTAGTAATTTAATAGAAGAGATAGATAAAATGGTAGATAGGTCCGGACCACGTATATGTATTATAAAAGATGTAGCAACAGTTAATGAGAAAGATGATAGGCGTGTTATATTAAATGATTTCCATCTTTTACCCAGTAGTGGCCATGCTGGTATGAGAAGGATGTCAAATAATATTAAAAAATATTATTATTGGCCCGGCATTGATAAAGATGTAAAAGACTTTGTAAAGCGTTGTGATATATGCCAACGACATAAACATTCTACACCTATCAAAGAACCCATGAATATTACAACTACGGCTCATTCGGCTTTTGAAAAAATATTTTTAGATCTTGTAGGACCTTTAGAAACTGATAATAATAATTTTTCTTACATACTCACTTTACAATGTGAACTTACTAAATATGTTGAAGCATATCCTTTAGTTTCCAAAAAGACAGACGAAGTTGCAAAATCTTTAGTTAATAATTTTATTCTTAGATATGGAATTCCCAAGGAGATTGCGACTGACAGAGGTAAGGAATTTATGTCATCTACATTTCAAGAAATGTGTAAATTATTACAAATTAAACAGCTGCATTCTACAGCATATCACCACCAAAGTATAGGAGCATTAGAAGTGTCTCACAAACATTTAAATTCTTTTCTTAGAATACATAGCGATAAACATCCTGAGACATGGAGTGATTGGCTTCCATTTTGGTGTTTTGCATATAATACATCAGTACACTCAGAGACAAAGTTTATGCCTTACGAATTAGTGTTCGGTAAGAAGTGTATTCTACCAAGTAACTTAAGTAAAAATATGGTAGAACCGATATATAATTATGAAAGTTATCCATGTGAACTGAAATATCGTTTACAGCTTTCACAAAAAGAAGCAAAAGATAATTTACTGATTAGTAAGGTTAAAAGGAAAACAAATTATGATAAATATACAAATCCTATAAAATATTCTCCAAATGACTTAATATTAGTAAGAAATGAAGTAGGTAATAAGTTTGATGATTTATATTCAGGTCCTTATAAAGTTGTTAGAGATTTATCACCTAATGTAGAAATATTGAAAAATAATAAATTAGATATTATTCATAAGAATAGGACAAAATTGTATAACTCTTAGTTTACTTTGTGATTAAGGCATTTATTTTTTCTGTGTATCTTTAGTTAACTTTTGTATAGTTTTAAGAAAAAAAAAATGTATTGCAATTTTTTTTTTTCTCTGAAAAAGGGGCGTGTAGTGTATAAGTATATCTGTGTATGTAAACGTTCCACGTGTAACTTGATATTTAATCAATGTTTTATATAATAAATGAGCAGTCATACTCGAGATCTTATTGTTTTAATACGTATCCAAATTCCTCCCGTACAATATAATACCAAGTCGGTTAATTTATTCAGTCTCTACTGAAGGATCCTTCTGTCTTAAGTAATTACATAATAAGCTAACCTAACAATATCTTATAGTGATCATATCAATGCCAATATTAAAAATCTTTGATGTTTAAAATAAATAGATTGACTTGGCAATCGCACTAAACAATCTAATTTAATATAATATGTGTTAGTTGTGATACACATTGTGTTTTTAATAAAATTAAAAAGATACATTGTGTTTTGATGCGATAGCCGAGTCAATCTATTTATTTAAAACATCAAAGATTTTTAATATTGGTATTGATATGGTCACTATAAGATGTTGTTAGGTTAGCTAATTACGTAATAACTTAAGACAGAAGGATCCTTCAGTAGATACTGAATAAATTGACCGACTTGGTATTATATGGATCTCACAACTTTTTACGATAGAAGAACTGAATTGCAAGACTTGGCTTTTTTTACAATTTATGTTTTTGATGGCATAATGTATACTTTGAACTTATGTATATGAACATGTCCTGACTGACATATTGATTCGTTAACGCCGCCTTTCAAGCTAATGGAGGGTTTATTTTATGACATTAGCACACCCTAAAGAGGGGTTTGAGGGAAAGAAAGTTTCTTTGGTCTATCATTTTTAAAGAGTTTTTCAGACTAGCATTATATTAGATATCTCAGCCACATAACATCAACCAATGATGCGATGTTGACCTATTTTATCGAATATTCAGCAATCCATAGACTGAAACCGAAACGGGCAATATGCTCGTCACGGTTTTCAAACATGCTAGACGGTGGAGATCGAATCTGCGACAAAGGCAATTATTTATATATTTTAACGACCTTTAAGTCTAATTTTGTCAACCTGTTACTTTAGTTTTAAGGTTAAAATAAACTAGAGTAACTTATTTTTTTTCCAAATTTCATTTCCTACGGTATTTAAGATGCAAATGGGATTTTCATTATTTTTAATGTTTTGTTTCCAACGTTTTTCTTAATTTTTGCGCAAGGTACCTACTGAAGTATAGTGAACTATAATTAGTGTTATTCTTATATTATGGTGAGTATTATAATAGGAGTCTGTTACCTCTAAACCGGTTTTGATAAAATTAGATATAGATAAGGCCCCCCTGCAATGACCCCTTAGCCACGGGTAACAGTTAAAAGGTATAATTTATGTAAGCAACCTTTGTATTAAGTTATTCATAGAACAAACAGACAGACAGTTGGAAATATTTTTTATTTGTATTTTTTATTCGTCTTCTCTTCTTAATTTTGTCATTAATTAATAAATAATTCAAATATTTTATTATACTATTTATATTTGTACATGAGAAGTGCTTGCTTGAATGGGGATCAAGTTATAAAAACCGACAGATAATAAAACAAAAATACATTTTCACATATTTTATTTAAATAAATTATTACGAAATAAATAACAAAACATCAATACAATTTTCTTATTTACATTTTTAAATCAAATATCAATAGACAAGTGTAAGGCGCTTGCGCACCTGAGCCACAGAACATCAATCAATTTTATTGGATCTTACATCGTTGTTGCATCGAATTTTACTTCTATTACATTTCATTTGAACCTTATAATAATAATTATTATTTAAAACTTAAATATTTATTAATTCTATCAATATAACCCTCAGATAATACAGGCTTTGTATTGATTCTATCATTCAAATTTCTCAATGATGACAAAACGTATGGCGTCGGAGTACTACTTACCAGACTATTTTCTCCATTTAAATTATAATCTGTGTAATGATTTTTGGCGCCTATTAATACTACATTATCAGAATACGACGAAGGGCTGTTGACTTCTATGTTATTGTAATTTGGAGTGGTAAATAAATGTTTTATTTCATTATAAGATGGTCTTACAGTGCTTGATGCAATGAACGGAGCTGTTGTTGGATAACTTTCTTTAAATGGAGATAGTGTTGATTGATAGTTCTGTTGAAAAAGTGCTGTTGATGGTTGATAATTCTGTTGATATGGGGCTGTTGTTGTTTGATAATTCTGTTGAAATGGGGCTGTTGTTGTTTGATAATTATGTTGAAATGGAGCTGATGTTGTTTGATAATTGTGTAGAAATGATAAAAATGGTGCTGCTGTTGTACTAACAGAGTAAGGGCTCACTGTTGATCCAGGATTATAAAGTGGTTCTGGATTTTTGTAATTTTCAGCCGAATAATCGTAATATTCTTTAGAATCATACTGATTCTCTTTTACTGGTATTTCGTCTCTGTAATTGATTTTGCTAAAATCATAATTAGTATTATCTAAATTATTATTGACTTTATTAAAATCATTATGTGTATTGTAATTAGAGCTATCTACATAATTTTGATTAGTTTCGTAATTACTAGGATTCAATTTATCTACAGGATTACTATCGTCATATCTGACGTTAGCTTTATAGCCATTATCATCAGCTGTATAAGAAACAATTTGTACACGTCCATCCGGGAGTCGAACTCTGTACTCCCCGTTTGTTGCAGATCCAATACTTTGTTGTTTGTGTGAGAAATCATCCCCCGTTTTTTGGTCTTTTACGATGTATGAAAATGCGTAGTTTTGGCCCTGAAATGAAAAAAATATGTTGAGAAAAAAATTATCCACGTTTAATATTTCGCTTCGGTATTTATTATGCAATTTGGTATTTCTTGATCATCTAAAAAGGAATTTACTAATAAGCCATGAAATAGGTTCGAATACTTAAAAAATATAATAATTGTTATAATACTTTAACTTTACTAAAGTTTCAATTGCCTTCAAGTGCAGATTGAGTGAATGGCTAAAAGCCTAAATAGGGTTCAGTTTATATATTTCTAAATATAGAATCTCTTTCATCGTTCTTCTTCTTACAATGTACTTATTTCTTGGTTTTATGATGTTTAGAAATGATAGTTTTTTGAGGGGTCGTTGGCGCGTTCGATAGGTTCGAATCCCACCGGGACGACATGTTTATAATTTTCTATAAGCCTGTTTTCTTGACGTCTGGTAACTTTGGGCATTGAACGGGTGGGAGAAATATAAATATAAATACCAACCGGGTAACAAACCACCGTTCATAGATGGAAATACCGTGAAGTGCATATTTCGGTTTCAGTCTATGAATTTGCGAATGCTCGAAGTAAAAAGTAGGTCGACAGCGCATAATTGACTGATGTTCTGTGGTTGAGGTATCACCTACCATCAAATGAACCTGATGCTCGTCTGTCGATATCTAACATAAAACATATGTGTTACATGTCTTATGTCTAGAAAATTATGTCTGTCGACAGTCCATCGTTGTTATTGTCAAATTAGTTGATATGACAATAATGGCGACTTCGTGAAAAAATACCGTAGTCGAAACTTTACCTCACTGTAGTCTTGTTCGGAAGAAATATCGTTATGGTATCTCGGTATTGCTAGTTGTTTATTCTGAAATGGAGAAAGAACTTCATATCATCTCTCATAGAATAATACATTATATGTGGTGTATATTGCGTTTAAGTGATATTATTGCGTATAATTCAGTTACAGTTACAATAATTATGAATTTTCGAATATTACAATTTACAATGATTTATTCTGGAGCACAAACATACATAACAATAAGTACCATAACTATAATTTTTTTTATAATATTTTTTAAGGGGTCGTTGACGCGTTGGGTGTCGGCTCCTATAGATCGCGGGTTCGATCGCCGCGAACGAAATTTTTTATAATTTTTTGTAAACATGGAAATCTAGTGAAGTGTAGGTACATTTGTTTAAGTTTCAATCTATAGCTTTCCGAACTGCCTGATGTTCTGTGCCATATTTTCTGAAACGTGTACCGGTACCTGTTTTTTTTAACTTAAATCGATTTATGTAGGTCCCAAAAGAAAAAAACATAAATCTAGTCTTTCAAATCACGTAAATTTTCTGTTTATGGCCCAATATTAAAAATCACTGAAATAATGCATCCGAAAGGTATATTTATATTATTAAACGAGTAAGTAGTAGCTAAATAATATAGTAAAACTATATGTTTGTCATTAACGTATTGATACCATGACAGAACATTGGATCGTAATAGAAACATATAGAATACAACTCGCCCTGGCTTTGCACGGGTGCAATATAGATAAACTATACACAAAAATAGCGTTTGTTACTCGCTGATATTGTAACTTTCTATTGGTGAAATATTTTTTTAAATCGGTCCAGTAGTTTTTGAGTTTATTCATTACGAACATACAAAAATACATTTTTTCCTCCTTATATTAGTGTAGATTTTTCCTTCATAAGAATAAAATAGGTCATCGTATCAGTAACTACTGTAGTGCGTATTACTATCATGTGAACTTCACACTCGTCTATTATAAAATTTCCGCCTAATATAAGCAAAAAACTCCCAGTCAGGAGTAGATGCTATTAATAAAACAAAGAATAATATTCCTGATGCTTATAGCAGTTGTTTGCGACAAGAGATCTGGGTCATTCAGTGTTGTGGCTAACCTGACTTGCCATTTTGATTGACGACTGATCGGGCCAGGGGAGTAGATTCTAAATAGCATTGTTTTAAATGATTACTTTCAACATATTGTGTGATTATCAACACAATACAACACAACACACGTGTGTGACAATATGGTAAATGGGCCCTGGAACTGTTAGATATTTGCAAGCAGAGAGCACAGAACGTTGTGGTCATGTTGGCTTGTTGGCCTTAACAATATTTTGGACAATGTAGGTATATAACTCACGAAAAGATCGAATACCTCGACAAACAAAACTTTTGGAAGATAAGCAACACAAAATTATTCATATATACCCAGTGACTGCAATAAACCTAATAAGACATTGCCGGATGCCAAATGTTAAGAGAGATGACCTTGTAGGTACCTCAATATAATGTCTTAGAAATGGCGAATTTTGCCGTCACAGCGAACAGAGAGTGGAAAGCTGTTTTAATTTAAATTTAAAATATTAACGCCTGCTATTTCTACGGAGCCGTATTGTGAACTGTAAAATAGTGGTTTTTAAATAATATAATGAATATGTTGCGATTTAATTCGGTATAAGTATTAAAAATGTAAGCAAAATTTTAATTAAAATATTATAAAAGATTATTTTATATGAAGAATATAAGTTAATTAATCTTTAACTTTTTTTTAAAACTGTCTATCTATTATCGTACTGCCTAAACAGTTGAAGATAGAAACTTTAAAATATGAAAGAATTTTTGAAAATAGGAAATGGATAATCTACGCCATTGACATAGTATATTGTTGATCGAAGATCTACGCGCATGAAATCGAAAAACCTAGCCATTAATAATGCTGCTATATCGTTAGTTTCATGGCCGCAATCCGGAAACCCCTTGATATTATTTTCCCCCTTATACTGATTGATTACATCCATAGTGCGAGTGACGGCAGGTGTTTTGTTTTTCTCGATATCACAGCCTCATGTACCATTTTTTACTTAGAGAAAATCCTCTTTACTTTTGATTGAAATAAATAGAGATACGCCTTCCCCTTATTTTATTTAGACGCAAAAAATGAAAAGGACTACACCTGGGCGCCTTTGGTTTGACTTATTATAAGGAAGTAAAATTTTATGGTTCGTTTCTAAAAAAGGTGATATTTGGAAGCTAAAAAATTCGTATGTTATATCGGAACAAGGATCTGTGTTGTTTATGCTTGTTTTGAATTTTTAAGGTTAACGTAAAAATAGTTTTTCGATCGACAGACGAGCATGACGTTTACTTGATGGTAGGTGATACATAGCCATACATGTATTAAAGTTTCTAAACAGTAATATTTATGTATAGGTGAGGCCTCAAGTACGAACAACTTGCTAGACAGTAGTGCAAAACGGTTCGGACACGACTGACTATAAAAACTAAACATACAAGCGTTTCGATATCATTTATATCATACTAGCTGATGCCCGCGACTTCGTTCGCGTGGGGTTCGCTTTTGAGCAAGCTTTCTTCAAATGACATATCCTCCATCCTCTGTACTTGGTGATTTCTTTTGGGAAAGAGCTATCAAATTAGTCATTGACGGTTGCTTTTGCATCATATTATCGACACGTTTAATGGTGGTTGAGATTGGGGTTCGAAGTATGATTTGAAATTCAATAGAAATACCATTGTTGAAAAAATTAACCTGACTTTAAATAAATTTACTTATTTTTTTTATAAATTTAATTAGTGGTGAAGATACTGTATCCACCTCGATATTTATTTCATTTAATTGATCATTTTCATTTTGAGACATTTTTTTTAAATTCCCTTTTCCCGGGATTCCTACTCGGGTTTCCGGTGCTAAATGCGGAAACCTCTAAGATACGAAGACAGTCCTTAAGAAGCAATAAAAACAATGTCGAATAATCGTAATTCTGTAGAGAAAGGATGGATGAAAAGGTGAAATAAACGATCTCATAAGAAATACCTTTTCATATAATATTTCAATAATACATTTTCTATTTTTATAATATAGTTCTTTAAAAAAATAAATACAAAAAAAAAATATTTCAGTTCAATTTCAGATTCGAACTCGCTTCTAAGTTACGCAATGGTCCTGCATATCCACTATTCTACGATTACATAGATCGGAAATGGCGAAATAATCAAAGTATTTCATTTACATATCAAACTGTGATTGACATCTGACAATTCGAAAAAGTTCAACGCGAGTCAGTTTGCATTGCAATTTGGTGATATGGTGCCTTTAAAATTATTTTTAAATGATGATAACTTTTCTTTCTGAGAACCGATTTCGATAAAACAAAGCCTATATGTTGCCCCGGGCTTTACTTAATATATTTGTGTAAATTGCATGAAAATCCGTTCAGTATCTTCGGAGATTAGCGTGAACAAACAGACAGACAGACAGACAGACGGACAGACAGACAGACAGACAGACAAGAATCTTAAAAATTGCATTTATGCATTCTGCTACCCTTCTTTTATCACCTCTTTTAATTTCTGGTAAAAATATTTAGTGAAGCGTAATTTCGATCCTACTCTTTTATTATATGTATAGATGTATTACATTCATGTAGGCACGCTACAGCTGTATCATCAGTCAATATTTGTATACAATATTAAATAATCTATACTAATAATATAAAGAGGAAAGATTTGTTTGTTGGTTACGATTTAACTCAAAAACTACTCGACCGATTTTAAAAATATAATAGAAAGCTACATTATGAGCGAGTAAAATAGGCTAGTTTTTTGTATAGTACAATTAAAGATGTGTAGCTCTTTACTGAGTCGACTCACTGAGTCGTTTCATTCAATTGATCAAGTGATTCGAATCTATAACACAAATAAAATGCATCATTTGAATCAATTGCATCTCAAGCCCTATCTCACTCAATCGGCACGCGTAGCTTGCTTTAGGTAAGTGAAGCGTTTGCTGTCTGATTCGAATGCTTGGACTGATTCAGATATAAAAGATCCAATCTTTACAAAGATACGTTTTTGCCACCTCTATAGTAGGTACATCTACACTGCACCCGTAGCGGATCGCTAGTTTCTCATACAACTTACAGTTTGACAATTTGAATACTTTCTCGCAAATTTTTGCGTAGGCTCTCGAATATTTGAAGGAGGAAAGGCCTGTAAAGTAAATTATCTCTTAATATCTTACCGTTGATTCAAAATTGTTGTTATAATTAATATCATAGTTCGGTCGATACGTCACTGGGCTGATGTATGATGAGTCGGCGATAGAGTTGTTCAGTTCGCTTCTCGCAATGGACTCCGTTAGTGGTCGAGATGTCACCACCAAGGGTGGTCGAGGCGGCGGTGGTGCGTCGTTCGGAAACAAAACTGGGCCTTTTCTGTAATTTTTTATACATTTATGATTAACAATAATGTACACATAGCATGCCATATTATTAGATTCTTATATAAGACTAAACTAAAAAGCAGAAATAACTAACGCAAACTACATTTCCATAGCAAAATACATATCATACATCGACACCCTTGCAATACCGCGCTATCTCATAGGCCAAAAACTCATCCCCAAGACCTTTGGTGTTACCAGGCCACCTGTCGATTTGCCCTCTCTTATATGAAAAAAAGTCTAGTTTGCCAATAGCAGTATTTCATATGCGCTGTGCTCGTGTGATTGGGGAGATGTGAATTAAGTTTCTTTTGGCCGAAGGTATCGCGAATAGTCTATTAGTAGTATTGCCATCTATTCACATAACCATTAGAGTTTAGACTTTAGACACATAGGGGCTCACTGACTCCGAATTGTTTATGTTATCCCTTATTATTTAAAATACGTAAGAGACCAGTTCCAATGTGTGTTTGCCATGCCTTACCAAGGGCTTTGGTAAAAAATAAATGTCTAATTGATATGAATGTATCTATGTATTTCACAATGTTATTGCTTAAGTGTGCATCCGACGGTTTGAACGCTGAAAAATGATTGATAAGAGTTATCTTTTAAAAATGTTACATTTTTTAAATTTAAGTCAATAACGTTGCGTAGCGATAATACCAGAAATTGATATAACTATTTGTTAAATTCCGCCCTAATCGTGATGATTCGGAGTAATGGGCAATAAACATGGATATTTACTTCTAGATTTGGCCATTAGGCTAGGGTTTTTAGTTTTTTAAATACATTATTACACTGTCAAAAAGGCTAAACTAAAATTAGAGTCATCTTCTATATTAAAGCTTTTTTTGAAAACTGAAATTAAACAGCTCAAATATTCGCTGTTGAATGTCTATAGGATAACAGATAGACATGATTTTAACAGAAATATTTGTTGAAATCATGTCGATGTAACTAATACCCTCTGTGGTAATTTTATTTTTTTTTTAAGTTGCTACTTCATAATAGCCCCTTAGGTTTAAAGGGCTTGCAACTGACATCTTGAAGTTACGAACACAACTGAACAACTTGTACCTACGTTGAATGAAAACATTTTCCTTAACAGACGACAGTTTAAAAGAATGGGAAACACGGAAAAATAGTTTTGTAATCTATATACATATAATAAAAGAGTAGGATCGAAATTACGCTTCACTAAATATTTTTACCAGAAATTAAGAGGGGTGATAAAAGAAGGGTAGCAGAATGCATAAATGCAATTTTTAAGATTCTTGTCTGTCTGTCTGTCTGTCTGTCCGTCTGTCTGTCTGTCTGTCTGTTTGTTCACGCTAATCTCCGAAGATACTGAACCGATTTTCGCGTAATTTATACAAATATATTAAGCAAAGTCCAGGGCAACATATAGGCTTTGTTTCATCGAAATCGGTTGTCGGAAAAAAAAGTTATCATCATTTAAATATTATTTTAAAGGCACCATTTCAACAAATTGCAATGAAAACTGACTCGCGTTGAATTTTTTCGAATTGTCAGATGTCAATCACAGTTTGATATGTAAATGAAATAGTTTGATAATTTCGCCGTTTTTCGATATGTGTTCGTGGCATAGTGAATATACGGTCGTACTACGTAATTTCAGATGCGAGTTCGAATCATCACTCAGGGAAATATTTTTTTGTATTTATTTTTTTATATTTTTAAAAGAACTAATATTGAAAATAGAAAATGTATTATTGAACTATTCTATTATATAAAAATGTATTTCTTATGAGATCGTTTATTTCGCATTTTCATCAATCCTTTCCTTTCCAAGGGAATTAAACAAAAATATCTGAAATTAAAAGTGATCAATTAAATGAAATAAATATAGAGGTGGATATAGTATCTTCCACACTAATTAAATTTATTAAAAATTAAGTATTTGGCCAACATGGCCATACTATTGTTACGGAGATAGGCTGAAGAAAGTTCGAGAAACATCTTTGGACTGGTTATGGCCCCCCGAACATTCTAAACGATGTGTGACAGGGACGACATGCACATAGCAGACAGAGATAGAAGATCGAACATTCAAACGATGTGTGACAAGGACGCATACGGTGTGCGACAGAGATACTCGCGTTCTGAATGGCGTGCGACGGGGACGGAATATTGTGCGCAAAAGAGAGAAAGGCGCGCGCGAATAGCGCGGGAGTATTCATTGCCTAGAAACCTCCAGTAAACTTTGCGTAAGCGTATAACCGCGTGTATGTTCGAGAATATTAGAGACGCAATACGAGCGGGTTATATAAGCGGGAACAATCGCAACGTTAGTCAGTTCGGAAAGCGATACCAAGCGATCAACTGCGATTTACGAGAGATTCAAGTGCGATAGTTCGAGAGCCAGTAGAGTATAAGAGTCAGTGTTTTGTGTGCGGTTTAGTGTTTTCTTTTAATTTAATATTTCTCTTAGTGTAATTTTAGTTTATTATTTTTAATTCAATTTCTTTTGTTTGTTTTCGTTATAAATAAATCCTCAGTTTAGAAGAGTGGCAGTTATTTATCCCGAACCCCTATAGCTCGCAACATTTTGGTGTCAGAAGTGCGGGATAAAAAATGCCAATCACTCCGAGGAATGATCAGGAGGAGTATGAGGGAAGTACAGGCACGTCTTCAGGTACAACAGGCATGTCATCAGGAGGAATAGGCACGTCATCACGAGGATCTGCCACGCCTTCAGGAGTACAGACAAGGGCGCAGGTAGCACGTGACGCTGCCAGGCTTCAAAGTTTCGACGCCAGTCGTACTATAGGCGATGATTCTTCCCACCTACTTCTTGCACTACAACAGATGATGGAGGAACAGGCACGTCGACAGGAAGAGCAGGCACGCCGCCAGGAAGAACAGGCTCACCGTATCGAAGAACAATTAGCTGTATTAGGAGTACATGTTAAAGAAAAAATTGAGAATTTAGAATCAGACCTTAACAACCTATCTTGCAGAGTATCGAAACAAGAATTACAGACAGAAAACCTCGATAGCAGAGTGACCAAACATGATGAACAAATGCTCGGTATAAAAAAGGAAATTCAGTGCTTGAAAACTACTGGAGTAGTTACCACTGTTTCACCAACTGGCAAACTGAAGGTGCCTCCTTTCGACGGGTCTTCTTCCTGGGGAGCCTATAAGCTTCAGTTCGAGACCGTTTCAAAGGCGAACAATTGGACAGAAAAACAGGCTGTGACTGCTCTCATGTTAGGACTGCGAGACCAAGCCCTTACTGTTTTAGAGACAATGACGGGTGAGGTGACATTAGAGCGACTCATAGATGCCCTTGAGTCACGTTATGGAGACTCACACTTAGAACACGTCTACAGGGCTCAGTTAAAGGAAAGGGTGCAGCAAGCAAACGAGAGCTTACAGCAATGGGGCCTCGAAATTGAGAAGCTAGTAAGGAAGGCATACTCATCCTCACCATGTGTGGCTGACAGCGTGTTAGTGCAAGCCTTTATAGATGGTATCAGAGACCGAGAGGTTAAGACAACTGTAGGACTTGGCCACCACAAAACCATGAAAGATGCTCTAGCGCACGCCCTGGAAGTGGAAGCAATCCGCAGGGACCCGCGAACGTATCGTGTTAGAGCAGTAGCAGATAAAACTAAACCACGAGGTGGGCCTACATGTTATATCTGCGGGGAGGTAGGGCATATGAGGTTTTCATGCCCCAAGAAAGAATATCGAGGCAATATGGAACGTAGACGTCGAGAATCTCCTGCTTCTCCTGCAGCAGATGTGTCAGGAGCTGCCGCAGAAGAGCGGCAGGGAAACGAGTAGAAGCCAGGACCGCGGGGCGGGTGCTGGCCGGTAGTGTGAGGAAGGCCCCAAAAGTTATGATCTCTCAAACGCAAGATGGAAATACCTTAGTCATCGATGGGGTGATTAATGGAACTAAATGTGAGCTTACCCTCGATACTGGAGCTTCACGAACGGTGATTAGATACGAACTTCTGAAGCCTTTTTATAAGAGACCCTCAGGTGGCAATGTTCAGCTCCTTACAGCTACCGGCCAGTACATAACCGTTCGAGGAGAGGGTGTCGCCACCTTCAAAATTGGTGGAAGATTTTATAGACATACAGTTGTTATTGCTGATATAGTTGATGACTGTATTATCGGTCTCGATTTTATGAAACACTATAATTGTAAAATTGATTTGGAAAGCGGAATCTTCAAATGTGGAGCACATGAAGTCTCTTTAAAAGGAGTTTCATCAAAAGGTGATTACGATCTCCAAAGATTAATTACTACGGGGGTTTCAAAGACTAGTAGTAAGCAGCAAGACCGGAATATAATTCAACCAGTGCTCGAGAGTTGTAAGGGAACTTTGTCACCGGAAAAGATGTCAAAGGCAGAAAAACTGTTGAAGGAGTTTTCTAACATCTTCGCAAATAATGATGGAGAACTAGGAAGGACTGGCATAGTTAAGCATAGAATTGAGACTGGAACGGAGACGCCGATACGTTTGCGACCACGCCGGGTACCTGTCGCGTATGAAAAGGAGGTAGACAAGATGGTGACAGAAATGGTAGACAACAATGTTATTGAGCCATCATCCAGCCCTTGGTGCTCTCCAGTGGTGCTAGTGAAGAAAAAGGACGACAGTTTGAGGTTTTGTGTTGACTATCGACGCTTAAACGACATCACAAAGAAGGACAGTTACCCTCTTCCAAGAATAGACGACACTTTGGACACGCTAAATGGGGCAAAATGGTTCACCACCTTAGATTTGAAAAGTGGCTACTGGCAGGTGGAAATTGACCTCAGCCACAAAGAGAAGACAGCATTCTCTACAGGGAAAGGGTTATATCAATTTAAGGTAATGCCATTTGGGCTTTGCAATGCACCAGCAACTTTTGAAAGATTAATGGAAAGAGTGCTGTCAGGACTGACTGGAGAAGCCTGTCTAGTATACCTGGACGATGTGGTCATCATTGGCAGAGATTTTGATGATCATATTCGAAATCTAAGACGGGTACTCACTAGATTACGTGAGGCTAACCTTAAACTTAGCCCGAAGAAGTGCTTGTTTTTCAAAAAAGAAGTTAGTTATTTGGGTCATGTCATATCTGAAAATGGAGTTCGAACGGACCCTCAGAAGATAGTGGCTGTTAAGGATTGGCCAGTACCTAAAGATAAAACTGAAGTACGAGCTTTCTTGGGACTATGTTCCTATTACCGAAGATTTGTGAAGAACTTTGCGGATATCGCGAAGCCACTGCATAGACTTACAGAAGACAAAAGGCAATTCACATGGGATGAAGAGTGTGAAACTGCGTTTAACGAACTAAAGAACCGACTCTGTGAGACACCGATTCTAGGCTACCCTGACCGAGAGTGTGAATTTGTGGTAGATACAGATGCCAGTGGTACCGGTATTGGAGGAGTGCTATCACAAATCAAAGACGACCATGAACAAGTGATTGCATACTTCAGTAAGGCCTTGTCAAGACCGGAACGGAACTATTGTGTCACTCGACGGGAACTTCTAGCTGTTGTGAAGACACTGCAACACTTTAGTAAATACCTGCTCGGACGTAAGTTCCGTCTTAGAACTGATCACGCTGCACTGAAGTGGCTACTGCAGTTTAAGAATCCGGAAGGACAGGTGGCACGATGGATTGAACAACTGCAAGAGTACAATTTTACGACGGAGCATCGTAAGGGAAGAGCTCATGGCAACGCAGATGCTTTATCTAGAAGGCCATGTGACGTCGACTGCAAGTATTGTACTAGGCACGAGGGGAGAGAGCTTGCTCACGTGAGGCTACTTAGGACGGACACCATAAGCCCAGACTGGTGTGGGGAGTTGGTTATGGAAGCACAACAACAGGATAGCGACATTAAACCGATTTTGGATTGGATGAAATCTTCTGATGTCAAGCCACGGTGGAATGAAATTGCTTCTACAAGCACCATAACCAAGAGTTATTGGGCTCAATGGGATAGCTTAATGCTGCACAACGGTGTGTTGTGTCGCAAATGGGAAAACGCCCGCGGCGATGCATCTCACTTGCAGTTAGTTGTACCTAGGTCCAAGATTCGTGACATATTGGAAATGTTTCATGATGGTTCGTCTGGTGGACACTTAGGAGTTAAAAGAACTCTTATGAAAATAAAAGAAAGATTTTACTGGATACACTGCCGCGAAGATGTTGAAGACTGGGTCCGGAAATGCAAGGTTTGTGCAGCTGTTAAAGGTCCACAGACTAGAACAAGAGCTGGAATGAAACAGTACAACATTGGCGCCCCATGGGAACGAATAGCGGTTGATATAGCTGGACCTTTTCCGTTATCAGAGAAGGGAAACAAGTACATCATGGTAGTAATGGACTATTTCACAAAATGGCCTGAGGTATTCGCGATTCCTAATCAAGAGGCAGCTACGGTAGCAGAGGTACTAGTGGAGGAAGTTTTCTGTAGATTCGGGGTACCCTTGGAAATACACAGTGATCAAGGAAGAAATTTTGAGTCACAACTTTTCCAAGAAATGTGTCGAATAATGGGAATTCATAAAACTAGGACGACGCCGTACCACCCACAATCAGATGGTATGGTTGAAAGATTTAATCAAACCTTAGAGAGACACCTAGCAAAGTTAGTAGATAGCCATCAAAAAGACTGGGACAAGTACATTCCATTATTCCTTATGTCATACCGATCTGCAGTTCATGAAAGCTCGAATGTAACACCCGCCTTAGCCATATTCGGTAGACAGCTCAGATTACCAGCGGATATCATCACAGGACGACCACCAGATTCACCAGAGAGTATCACAGATTATGCGGCAGACTTACGTAATAAATTGCATGAGATCCATGAACATGTTAGAGTATCAGAAAGTAAAATGAGTGAGAATTCAAAAATTCGATATGACAGGAAAATTCATCACTTAGAATTTCAAGAAGGTTCACTTGTCTGGCTCCATAATCCAGTGAAACGTAAAGGAAAGTCTCCAAAACTTCAAGCTGATTGGGACGGCCCATACACAATTATTACAAAGATTAATGACGTCACTTATCGCATAAAGAAGATGGGTAGTACAAGGAGCGCGCCAAAAATTGTTCATGTAAATCGTTTGGCACCCTACAAAGGATCTAATGATGCTCGGGACGAGCATGTCTAAGGAGGGGGTAGTGTTACGGAGATAGGCTGAAGAAAGTTCGAGAAACATCTTTGGACTGGTTATGGCCCCCCGAACATTCTAAACGATGTGTGACAGGGACGACATGCACATAGCAGACAGAGATAGAAGATCGAACATTCAAACGATGTGTGACAAGGACGCATACGGTGTGCGACAGAGATACTCGCGTTCTGAATGGCGTGCGACGGGGACGGAATATTGTGCGCAAAAGAGAGAAAGGCGCGCGCGAATAGCGCGGGAGTATTCATTGCCTAGAAACCTCCAGTAAACTTTGCGTAAGCGTATAACCGCGTGTATGTTCGAGAATATTAGAGACGCAATACGAGCGGGTTATATAAGCGGGAACAATCGCAACGTTAGTCAGTTCGGAAAGCGATACCAAGCGATCAACTGCGATTTACGAGAGATTCAAGTGCGATAGTTCGAGAGCCAGTAGAGTATAAGAGTCAGTGTTTTGTGTGCGGTTTAGTGTTTTCTTTTAATTTAATATTTCTCTTAGTGTAATTTTAGTTTATTATTTTTAATTCAATTTCTTTTGTTTGTTTTCGTTATAAATAAATCCTCAGTTTAGAAGAGTGGCAGTTATTTATCCCGAACCCCTATAGCTCGCAACACTATTTTTTTTCATTCATTTTACTTCATTTTATTCGTATTTAGACATTTTCTTGGCGTTTTTTCCATGTGTCGCAAGTATTTTCAAACCCCCGTACAATTTTCGTGCATATATTTAAGACAGAAAATGCATTGAATCCAATCTTCGACTGAACTCTGATTAGTGGAAAAAAGACACATATCTGCATTTTGGTGACGTAAAATTTGATTGATATGCATCTCCCTAAAGTTTCTTTAAAGTCAGGTTAATTTTTTCAATTACTATGGTATTTCTTTTGAATTTCAAATCATCATTTGAACCCCAACCTCAACCACCATTAAACATGTCGATAATATGATGCAAAAGCAACCGTCAATGACTACTCTGATAGCTCTTTCCGAAAAGAAATCACCAAGTAGGTACAGAGGATGGAGGATATATAATATGAAGAAAGCTTGCTCAAAAGTTCAGCAAAAAGTGATCCCCACGCGAACGAAGTCGCGGGCATCAGCTAGTTATAAATATAAATGATACATGTTGTTGTAATACTATTTTTAAAAGTATAGAGAGGCAACTGCTCAATTGACTCTCTATTCTTTAAAAATGGGTCACCTGGTGTCATGTGATTACCACAATATCAGGTTTCACGAGTGTGTAGGCGGTCTTTAAGATACGCTTTTTGAAAGTTACCTACCACATCGTATCGGTTCGGAAAAACCATAAACGATTGTTGTTCATAATATGAACTTGTACGTGGAAAGTAATTTCAGGTCAAGCGCACAGTAGTAGAAATTAAAAACCTATAAATATGTATATGGCTTATAATATATTGATGTACCTATTAGCATATTTTATGCAGTAACATTAAATCCAGTACTTTAAATCTTTGCTAGTTAATGAGAAATCGATAGTAGTATTGGATATCCAGCTAAAACATTTAACTATTCAGCTAAATGACCGTTCTGATCAATTTTGCAACTAGCTATATTACCTGGCGTGTTTACACTTGAGGTTGTTTGGGTTGAACGACGATAGAAGCGGGCGAATGTTGGATGTTTTATCACTGGGTTATTTATAGCAGATGGGACAAACTGGCTATGAATTTGAACAATTTTATTCCTTAATTTTTTTTTATGTCAGATATCGACAGACGATCTCGAGCATGAGGTTCACTTGATGGTAGGTGATACCTCAGCCACAGAACATCAGTCAATGATGCGCTGTCGACCTAATTTTTACTTCGAGCATTCGGAAATCCATAGACTGAAACCGAAACGCGCAATGCACTTCACGGTTTTTCCATCTATGAACGGTGGTTCGTTACCCGGTCGGAATTTCGATATTCCTCCCACCCGATCAATGCCCGAAGTTACCAGACGTTGGGAAAACATGTTTACAGAAAACTATAAGCATGTTGTCCCGGGTGGGATTCGAACCCACGACCCGTCGATGCGCACGGCAGGTGTTCTACCGAACGCGCCAACGAGCCGGTATTAGTTATCAGAATTTTTGTACAATTAAAGAAAAAAAAAATATTTTACAGTTTGACTTTTACAAAGATTATTGACTTATTGAGGATGCGTCGCCGGTACATATAAAAAAATAAAATTAACCTAACCGATAACAAATGAAAGTAAAGTTTAATTTGATTGAATATATTTCAAACTTACTTGGTTGGTGCTGGGCTGACTTCTTCGAGATATTGGCGTAGTTGTTCTGAATGGTAGTTAAAGTTTCTTGGTGGTAATTGGTTGGACGGTGTCGGAAACTCTTGGCTGTTCACCAACGATAGTAAAGCGAGGAAGCAGATCATATTTCTGTGGAAAAAGAAGTTTGATATGCTTAACTTACAACATTATCTATCTGTTTTAATTGTCATCACTCAGCAAGCAATCCGTGAAATCTAATTTAAAGAATAACATACTTTTTTTTTATATATATTTATATTTTTACACTGTCACCACATACTCGTTTGTCAAAGTTTATATTATTTTTTGTTTAATTAACTTTAATTTCAAATTCAGCTTGTTTTACCAATAGTCATATATTTTTTATTGTTTCATTGCTGCACTGTTTTTTTTATTTTTTTTCTTTCATTTTTTTAACGATATGCGGTAAAAATTGATTTTAAAAATGTGGAATAAGGACTGGCTGAAAATCAGCGCTGTACAGACCCCGGTTTTTCAGCTTTATGCTGAGCCTGCTGCCTGTTGTCACGAGCCTAGTATTTAGTATTTAAGCTTATTATTCTTATAAATAGCACATTATGTATGTACTAGTGAGTTGTGACAATAAAGATCATATTATATTATATTATTTTAGCAAAAACCTTTAAAGACATACCCATCCTCAAGCCCACATATAATATGGCATTCTATAAAAATGATAAATAAGAACTTACTATCTAGTGAACCTCATGCTCGTCTGTCGATATCTAACATAAAAAACATATTGAAAAGTATAGCTAAAAGTTAGTAAATTCTCTAGTCCTCTTGTTGGCAAGGGACAGACACATTTTTGTGTTTGTTTTACAGTTTTTTTATTTACGGGCAAGTAGGTGATCAGTCTTCTGTGCTCTGCCCGTTTGAGGTTCCTTTTATTCTTTTGTTTCCTCGAGATTTTAACCCACTTCCATCGGTGCTAAACCTTATGCTCATACGACTGAGTCATGGATGTGATCAAAAATTCTTCTACGTATATAAATATCATATGTACTTACGTAGAAAACTTAACTTTTATAGATATGAGATAGTATTTAATTATACATACTGCTAACCTTTAATTTCTATCGACAGATAATTATTTACCAATAGATTTATTTATCAGACAAACTTACATGATTGTATATAAACCATCAGACCAGCTGTAGGTCATTTTTTGACGGGAAATTTCTTTAAAAACGCACCGAAACACACGGGTACTAAGGCTTGCGAAAAAGTATTCCTATCGTTGAATTGGTCTGTCATTTGTCAAATGTTGCAGTATATTATTTCATAAGTATGTTTATTCATAGTCATTTTATAAATGAGAAATTAACTATTTCATTTAAACGGCCAAATATTTGAATAAAAATTTATATATTTTTAGCGATAGCCTGAAGCCGTAGGAAACACTTGTTGGTTTTGTTAAATTTAGAAAAACATCAGAGATTTCCACTCAAACGAAGCCGCGGGCAATTCCGGGTATATAAATAATTCATAAATAATCGGAAACAATATATCGTAAACATCAAAGAGAGTATCAGAGTTCAATAATCCGTCATCTCTAACAAAACGCGGTGTTTTCACAGAGGCGGGAAACAATGGCGTTGCCATGACAACGCCAAGATGGCGGACATCGACCGCGTTCACATGACAATGATGCAATCAAGATAACTATTGTTTTTCTGTGCTTTAAAATTGTATTGGCATGGATACAAAAGTGCCGATGTTACTTTTATAATACGAGAAAATCTAGGTCTACATTATTTTTTAGATGCAATAACTATTTATGGATGGATTGTTAGTTTCTATATCCTTATGATCCGTGTGCTGATTGAAAACAATGATTTTATAATCTGCCTTATCTTGTCCTTAATTTAGGCTTAATTTTATTCATTATAAATTGTAGGCTTATTCTTTCACACACATCGAACTAAAAAATTCTGGAGATTGGTAAAAAAATGAGTACCTATTTATGCACTGGGTGCAATAAATTTTGAATACGAAAAGATAGCGATAGTGAAAAATTCAACCTTCATTTTGTTGAAATTCAACGAAAATTAATTAAAAAAGGCACCGAATGTGAATACATACATACATACATATACATCACGCCTCTTTCCCATTGGGGTAGGCAGAGATCACGGAATTCCATATGCTCCGATCCTTACATACCACTTTCGCTTCTTGCACTTTCATCAATGCTTTCATACACACTCGACGGTTACGAGTACGAATGTAAATATATAGAAATTATTGCGGTTACTGAGACTATATTTAATAGTATTTCATTGGATTAAATTAGTGAAAAGTCATTGTAACCAAGTCGATCGATTTACGATCGACTAAACCTAAACTTAAGACATAGCTTTATAAAAATAATGTACTAATGAATTACTTCAAAAGCTTAGCGGAAATCATATGTACACCTCCTAAAGTTGACACAGTAACCAATAATATCTTTAAAATAATTAAAAGTATAAGGTTCTTTATTGTGAAGCTGTTTTCCTCAATTCAGTAGTAATACTTATCCGGTTCCGAAACATGAAATGATATCACAGCACAAAGAAATTATAAATAGGCACAATATACGATGCAGTCAAGCATGAGTTATTATTGTGAAATTGAGTTGAAAATTTCTCGAGGGGATATTATTTAGGAAGATACGAAGTCACTCCTATATAACATTATGTATAACTCTATATTTGTACAGTATATCCCTTTGTTACTTTCTAACCCCCTTATTCATAAACGTATTATAAGCTTGATATAGTTAAAATATGTTTTGATTCTTTCGTTCTGTAGTCTTTTTATATTCAATAGAGCGAGAAAAAACATATTTTAACTATATCAGCTGATAATACGTTTATGAATAAGGTCGTAGGTCTATAATATGTAAATGGTTGGTCTCAAAATGAAAATGCCTATAAGTGTTCTTTTAGATTATTTTTATAAGTTTGAATAACAATAATTCATACATACAATAGTTGTATAGATTTTGTATGTGAACATTGTTAAAAGTACAAACGAATTTCTAGTTTCAATATTGTTCGAAGTCAATTCGATTACTTTTTAGTAATTAACTGCTATCCCACAGTTTATTTCATTTATTTTACGTTCCGTTGCATGCTTCAATACAATATCGGGTTTTAACTGTTTACCAATTTTAGATTTTTTCATATGTAATAAAATATTATTAACTAGCAACGCGCCCCGGCTTCACACGGGTGCAATGTAGATATACTATACACAATAAATAGCCTATGTTACTCGCTGATAATATTATAAGCTTTTTAAAAGGTGAAAGAGTTTTTAAATACATTCCGGTAGTTTTTGAGTTTATTCATAACATACAAAAATACAGATCTTTCCTCTTTATAATATTAAGTACTAGCGACCCGCCCCGGCTTCGCACCGGTGCAATGCTGATACTAAATACACTACAGAAAAACTGTTATTATTATACATATAAACTTTCCTCTTCAATCACTCTATCTGTTTAAAAAAACCGCATCAAAATCCGTTACGTAGTTTCAAAGATTTAAGCATACAAAGGGACAGAGAAAGCGACTTTGTAGTTTGTTGTTTATACTATGTAGTGAAGTATGGAAGTAAAGATAAAATATTTTTAATGTATTGAGCGCACTCAATTATATATTACTATGGACACATGTTAAACAATAGATAATAATTAATACAGCAAGAGAGCGATATATTTGTGTATTTTGGGTTAAACTTATTACTTTCACTGATAAAGTTTTTAATTTCGATTCAACCAATACAGACATAAAACGAAAGTCGATTACCCGTTAGTTATGAAATCGACGACTCTTTTATATGTAGTTTCATCAAAACAATGAAGACATTCTTTATTTCCGAAATAAAATGTTTTTATTTTCATCACTACATAGTATAAAACAAAGTCGCTTTCCCTGTCCCTTTGTATGCTTAAATCTTTGAAACTACGCAACGGATTTTGATGCGGTATTTTTAAATAGATAGAGTGATTGAAGAGGAAGGTTTATAATATTTTAAGGGTGAACAGCCCTTATCACTTAGGGGTATGAAAAATAGATAGTAGCCGACTCTCAGACCTACTGAATACGCATATAAAGGTAAAAATCGGTAAAGCCGTTTCGGAGGAGTACGGTAACTAACATTGAGACATGGAAATTGTATTTATTAGAAGATCATTTTTGTTAATTAATATAATTATAGTGAAATATGACCATTTAGAAAGTATTTTCATAACTGTCAACAAATTATTTTATTATATTTAAATATACCTAAAAGCAATATTTAACATTTTAGTTTTTGAAGGCTTTTTACCTTGACAACATTCCCGGGTAGTCTCAAAAAGTTTGTATCTTTTATATTATGTCACATACAGTTCACAATTCACAATATTTAAAAAAAAAACACTGATAACACCCAAACGTCACTGTCAAAATGCGCGGGGATTAACAATGACAGCGCGGGATTTAACAAGCTCTTTTAATACAACCTCTATAGAAAGTACTCCTTACTATAAGTTTTGCAAGTTTGTGGCGTACATGACACAATAATATCGGGTATTACAGTTACAGTTGCAGTTCGGAAAGTGAGGATTATTAAAGACTAACTAGGTGGCAGTGGCAAAGTTGGCATTTTGAAACAAAAATCTGTGGTTCGACAAATCCTCTGTAATTTGCTAAAGTTTATTTAGACCCTAAAAATTCAAATCGGTCAAGCGGTTGCTGAGATCTGCTCACAAATATAATATATAAAGTATATTAAAAAAATATATATTTAAGTAAAGCAACATAAATACATTATAACATGTATTTATAACAACAGATTTTACACATGAGAATATTACAACTAAACATTTTTGAACAATTACTTTAATGGATTACATTGAGATTTTTTCAGTATATTAGTATTTCCGAATTGTTTTTTAAGACATTTTTCTTTCAATACAATAATATGAGATTCATCAAATTATGTGGTGATCATATTAAATCTAATGAATTATTATGTTCGCATTAAATATAATGAATTATCTACTGAATATTTTGTTAGGATTTAAAAAGTCATCCCTCATAATATTGTACCATGATAGCGTTAAATACTTATTCCTCCCGATTTCGCTTTGCGATCGCTGTAAAACTTATCGACGTTGGTTTCGTAAGGAAATATTTTTTTTCTTTGACACTGAGACAAACTCCCGATTTTTTTTAATAAGAGTAGGTATATTGTAGCAGGTTGTGATTATTTTCCTATTATTAAATACAATTTTAAATGTAACATCTAATATAAAAAATTCTCGTGTCACGGTGTGGGGGACCGAACTCCTTCGAAACGGCTCGACCGATTTTCATGATCCTTAGCGTGCATATCGGCCAGGGTGGATATTCGATCAACATCTATTTTTCATCCCCATAAATGTTAGGGTAATCCTAATCCACGCCAAAATTTTTTGTTTTTATTTTTTTATAATGTGGCATTAAAAATATATACAACCCTAAATTTTTACTTTTTTTATCACCAACCCCTGCTTTTTAGAAATTATTTACATGGCAAAACAACGATTGCCGGATCAGCTAGTTATCTATAAAGTCCTGGGATGGTCTTATTTAGTGTCGAACGAGGAAATATTATATCAAAAAGAAAACACAGGTATTCGAAGCATACATTTGTATATTTGGGATAGTTCGGTGAAAATACGGGGGTTTTTGGGGCACCTGATTTAGAATCTGATGAAGTCGTCAGACATTACCAATTTGCCAGGCTCGTTGGCGCGTTCAATAGAACACCTGTCGTGCGCACCGATAGCTCTTGGGTTCGAATACCACCGGGACGACATGTTTATAATTATCTGTAAGCATGTCTTCCCTACATCTGGTAACTTCGAGCATTGATCCGGTGGGAGGAATACCGAAATTACGACCGGGTAACGAACCACCGTTCATAGATGGAAAAACTGTATTGTGCGTTCCGCTTTCAGTCTATGGATTTCTGAATGCTCGAAATAAAAAGTAGGTTGACAGCGCATCATTGACTGATGTTCTATGGCTGAGGTATCACCTACCATAAAGTAAACTTCAGGCTCGTCTGTCGACACCTATTAAAAAGTATAGCAATCAATTAAAAAGCGGCAATGCAAGACGTTGCAGCAAAGCATTCGTTGTAGCGCGTCTATAACACGGTGCATATAAGAATGATCACAAGGAAACATTTTATTGTTACAAGGCATGAGAACCATTGTTCACACAGTACGCAATTATTCAACAGCGCCTCGATAACGCCAGTTTCCGATAATTAAGTGCTTAAGACGTTTTTACGTTTGATATTGTTCAACAGTCGATATTTTGAAGGTATTTCGTGATTAGTAATTGTTTTAAAGTAATTAAGATACCTGGAAGCTTGAATCCTCCAGCCGGCCTAACATGACAAGCGCGACAAAATTTTGTCTACCATTTTCTCGTGTTTCAATCGACTATCGCTTTATTTCTTTCGGGTCTAACATGACAATTACACTTAAAACTCGACTTTTAATAGCAAAAATAGATACATTTGTCGATCGAGATATCTTTTCTATCAAAATTGTCGATGTCGAGATATAATATATCGAGATATTTAACATCTTAGTTTGTCTTCTCTCGCGCGAGATACATATATCTCGTGGCGGTCATGCTAGCCCGGCAGTACAGCAAAATACAGCAGACTAATTTTTGTTTTTGTGGGTAATAATGCTTAGGTACATGACGGTTCTTATAAAATAAAAACTGGCCAAACTCCGACTCGCACCGAGGGTTCCGTGCAAATCTTAGATGAGTAAAAAAAAATATTTAAATAAAATACTGTATACCGGATTAAAACGCGATTTATTATTTAAATTATTTATCCCATCGCGTTTTAATCCGGTATACAGTATTTTATTTAAATGTGTGATACTCGCGTTAATAAAAGACAATATTAAAAAAAAAAATTTTTTTTTACAAATTTAAGATTTTTATTTTTTCCTTGTGCTACATGAAATTGCTTCATGACAAATTTCATGATTCTAGGTCTACGAAAAGTACCCTATAGGTTTTGATTCCATTGCAAGTATCATAATATGCGGCATAAACGGAGCATAAAAGGCCGTATCATTCGATTGCGTTGACTTAGAAGTTTGATTTTTCCACTGCTGCAAGGGATTGCTTCAACATGATACCTTCACGCGTTCCTGAGAAAAGGGTCTTGACAGAGGGACATCAAAGTGATCCTATAAGGTGGAACCCTTATAGGAACACTTTGATGTCCCTCCGGAGTACGGAACCCTAAAACAAGTTCTTTTACATTACAAGCATTGGTCTTTATTGCTTTCCCAAAATTAGTAAACAGACCGGTGGTATTCGTATCCATGAACCATACGAATACAATTCATAGCCTCCCTTTTTGAAAGTCGGTAAAAGTATGATATCAACGATAATTATATTATTTGATATATTTGATACAAATTCAAGGTGCGGGATTTACGAAACAGCTCATTAATGATTATTAACGGTCGTTAATGGAGATTTATGGGTTAATGTTGCGATTTAATATTGTATGCATCGTTAAGCGATACCACGACCGTAGCATACATATTATTTTTATAATATTAAATTATCTATATTTTGTCAATGAATGTGTACAATTGTAATACATCATTAGTGTACTTACCTACATTAAAAGTCTAGTATTTTTTAATATTAAACATCAACAGCATGAGGTTCACTTGAAGTTAGATACTCCAGCCGCAGAACCTCTGTCAGTGATGCGCTGGCGACCTTATTTTTTTTAGTTGATATTTGAATTAGAAAATCACAACAATTTTCTAATTCAAATCGCATTTTTTATAAAAAAAAATTCTCAAGATTCGAACTCTAGACACCGGTGCTAAATGCACTGAGTATACCAGTAAGTCATAGAGGCAGTCACGAGAGGTTTTTTAATACCTTCTCTCAAATAAACAAAAATCATCACAATCT